>CM051236.1:400749459-401349459 GCA_027917425.1 Gastrophryne carolinensis
TACTGACACCCCATACTGACCCCTGGTCCCGCACACTGCTACTGACAACCCATACTGACCCCTGTGCCCCCCACACTGCTACTTACACCCCATACTGACCCCTGTGCCCCCCACTGCTGACTCTCCATATATACCCCTGTGCCCCTCCACTGCTCCTGACACCCCATACTGACCCCTGTGGCCCCCACTGATACTGACACCCCATACTGACCACTGTGCCCCTCAGACTGCTGACTGACACCCCATATTGACCCCTGTGTCCCCCCACTGCTACTGACACCCCATACTTACCCCTTTGCCCCCACTGCTACTGACACCCTATACTGACCCCTCTGCCCCAACTGCTACTGACACCCCATACTGACCCCTGGTCCCCCACACTGCTACGGACAACCCATACTGACCCCTGTGCCCCCCACACTGCTACTGACACCCCATACTGACCCCTGTGCCCCCCACTGCTGCCTAACACCCCATACTGACCACTGTGCCCCCTCAGACTGCTACTGACACCCCATACTGGCCCCTGTGCCCCCACACTGCTACTGACACCCCATACTGACCCCTGGTCCCCCACACTGCTACGGACAACCTATACTGACCCCTGTGCCCCCCACACTGCTACTGACACCCCATACTGACCCCTGTGACCCCACACTGCTAATGACACCCCATATTGACCCCTGTGCCCCCCACTGCTCCTGACACCCCATATTTACCCCATGCCCCCACTGCTACTGACACCCCATACTGACCCCTGTGCCCCCCCACTGCTACTGACACCCCATACTGACCTCTGTGACCCCCACACTGCTACTGACACCCCATACTGACCCCTGTGCCCCCCACTGCTACTGACACCCCCATACTGACTCCTGTGCCCCCATTGCTACTGACACCCCCATACTGATCCCTGTAACCCCACACTGCTTATGACACTCCATACTGCCCCCTGTGCTCCCACTGCTCCTGACACCCCACATTTCCCCTGGGGCCACCACTGCTACTGACACCCCATACTGACCCCTGTGCCCCCCCACTGCTACTGACGCCCCATACTGACCCCTGTGTTTCCCACTGCTGACACCCCATACTGACCCTTATACCCCCACTGCTACTGATACCCATACTGACTGTTTCCAAAGAAGGCGTAGAAGGGGAAGCGGGTATCCAAGACCTTGGACATCCCAATAGGTGTGGAAGGGGAAGTGAGTTCCAAGACCCTGGGCATCCCAGGGGGTGTGGAAGGGGAAGCGGGTATCCAAGACCTTGGGCATCCCAGGGGTGTAAAAGGGGAAGCGGGTATACAAGACCTTGGGCATCCCAGGGGGTGTAAAAGGGGAAGGGGGTATCCAAGACCTTGGGCTCCACAAGAGGTGTGGAAGGGGAAGCGGGTATCCAAGACCTTGGACATCCCAGGAGGTGTGCAAGGGGAAGCGGGTATCCAAGACCTTGGGCATCCCAGGAGGTGTGGAAGGGGAAGTGGGTATCCAAGACCTTGGGCATCCCAGGGGGTGTGAGAAGGGGAAGCGGGTATCCAAGACCTTGGGCTCCACAGGAGGTGTGGAAGGGGAAGGGGGTATACAAGCCCTTAGGCATCCAAGTAAGTGTGGAAGGGCAAGCGAGTATCCAAGACCTTGGGCATCCCAGGAGGTGTGGAAGGGTAAGTGGGTATCCAAGACCTTGGGCTCCACAAGAGGTGTAGAAGGGGGAGGGCGTAGCCAAGCCCTTAGGCACCACAGGAGGTGTGGAAAGGGAAGCGAGTAGCCAACCCCTTGGGCACCACAAGAGTCATGGAAGGGGAAGTGGGTAGCCAAACCCTTAGGCTCCACAGGAGGTGTGGAAGGGGAAGCGAGTATCCAAGCCCTTAGGTATTCCAGTAAGTGTGGAGGGAAGCGGGTGGCCAAGCGGGTGTCCAAGACCTTAGGTATCCCAGTAAGTGTGGAAGGAGAAGCTGGTGTCCAAGACCTTGGGCACCACAAGAGGTGTTGGAAGGGGGAAGCAGTTAGCCATGCTTTGGGCATCCCAGGAGGTGTGGAAGGGGAAGCGGGTATCCAAGCCCTTATGATCCACAGGAGGCATGGAAGGGGATGCGGGTAGCCAAGCTCTAATGCACCACAAGAGGTGTGGAAGGGGAAGCAAGTAGCCAAGCTCTGGGGCATCCCACGAGGTGTGGAAGGGGAAGCGGGTACCCATGCTCTAATACACCACAGGAGGTGTGGAAGGGGAAGCGGGTAGCCAAGCCCTTGGGCCCCACAGGAGGTACGGAAGGGGAAGAAGGTAACCAAGCCCTTGGGCACCACAGGAGGTGTGGAAGAGGAAGCGGGTAGCCAAGCCCTTAGGCTTCACAGGTGTGGAAGGGGAATCGGGAAGCCAAGCCCTTAGGCTCCACAGGAGGCATCGAAGGGGAAGCGGGTATCCAAGCCGTTAGGCATCCCAGTAAGTGTGGAAAGGGGAAGTGGGTGTTCCAAGACCTTGGGCACCACAAGAGGCGTGGAAAAGGAAGCGTGTAGCCAAGCTCTTGGGCACCACAGGAGGTGTGGAAGGGGAAGCGGGTAGCTAGGCCCTTGGGGCAACATAGGAGGCATAGAAGGGGAAGTGGGTAGTCAAGCCCTTAGGCTCCACAAGAGGTGTGGAAGGGGAGGTGGGTAGTCAAGCCCTATAACAAGCTTCTGTGGGAAGATATTACACAGATTTATAGTTCTTATGTCGCCTCCAGAGACTAAATTTCAAATGTTCCAGTCGGAGGAATCGCACCCCCTTGTCATATTACCTGAAATAGTGTTTCCTCATAATTTTTGTATTGGCCATTTATATATTTATACAAGTTAATCATGTCCCCCCTCAGTCGTCTCTTCTCCAGATTAATTCCCGTAATCTTTCCTCATAACTAAGATCCTTCATTCCTCTTATCAGTTTGGTGGCTCCTCTGCTCTCTTTCCATAGTCAGAGCGTCTATGAACGGGTGCCCAGAAATGGACGGCATATCCTACTAGGTGAGGGCGCGCCAGTGCCTTGTAAACAGGTGGTATTACTCACCTATCCCGTGATTCCAGGCCTCTATTAATACATGATAAAATCTTGGTGGCCTTGGAAGCAGCTGCTTGGCATTACATGCTGTTATTTAGCCTGTGGTCTACCAGTACCCCCAGATCCTTCTCAGTGAGTAACTCTCCCAGCATTAGGTTATAAGACCCCAAGTGTATTTCTCCACACTGGCCTTCATTTGCCAAGTGGAGCCCAGACACTCAAAGTGTCCAAGTAAGCCTGAAGCCTGTGACAATCTTCAATAGACTGCACTGTGCTCCATATCTTTGTGTCACCTGCAAAAATACAGACAGGGCCTTTAATTCCATCTCCTATGTCATTTTATAAACAAATTGATTAATAGTGGGGCCCAGCACTGAACCCTGGGGTACGCCGCTTACACCCAGGGACCATTCAGAGTAGGGATCATTACCCACAACTCTCTGCACACTTTTTCTTTAGCCAGTTTTCTCAAAACCAGGAAGCAAACACAAGACCATGTGATTCTTCACCCCTCGTGATGGGTCACCTGACCACCAGAATTAGATAAAACTTTGACTCCCCCAGTCCCCAGTTGTTTTTGTGTTACTGCTTGGGATAAGAGCCAGACCACTAGCTCCTGAACTGGAAGGTTTAGGTAAGTAGCCGGCGCTATGTGTTTGAACAGGCAAGCCCATTTCCCGGTACCGGAAGAGGGACTGCTAGGGGCCGGGATACCCCCAGGGAACTGGCCAGATTTGTGTTTTTTGATCTTCACATTTTTATGGGCAAAGGGGAGTAATTGGTGTTTCCTCCTTACTGAGGATGGAGTTAGGAGACGGCTGGGATCCTGTTTTTTCCCAAGGAGCGGCCTGAGGAGCTGTAGGGGGGTGGCGGCCGGAGGAGTCGGCAGCAGCGGGAGGAGGAGAGGGAGGGGTTGGCAGCAGCGGCTGGAGGAGAGGGAGGGGGCGTCGGTGAGAGGGAGGGAGTGGCTACAGATACTGCTCGGGGCGGCTGCAGACACTGCTTGGGGCGGCTGCAGACACTGCTTGGGGTGACGGTGGCTGCGGGCCCTATTTGGTGCTATTTTGCTGCTGCAGACGCTGCTTGAGAGATCTGTGGCTGCGGGCGCTGCTTGGGGATGGAGGCGGCTACTATGGACGCTGCTCGGGATGGAGGCGGCTGCTATGGACAGTGCTTGGGGTGGAGGCAGCTGCTGTGGACGCTGCTTGGAGTGGAGGCGACTTCTATGGATGCTGCTCGGGCTGGAGGCGGCTGCTATGGATGCTGCTTGGGGTGGAGGCGGCTGCTGTGGGTGCTGCTTGGGGTGGAAGCGGCTGCTGTGGGAGTGGGTGGAGGCTGCTGCTGTGGACGCTGCTAGGGGGTGGAGGCGGCTGTTGTGGAGGCTGCTTGGGGTGGAGGCAGCTGCTGTGGGCGCTGCTTGGGGTGGAGATGGCTGCTGTGGGCGCTGCTTGGGGTGGAGGCAGCTGCTATAGACGGTGCTTGGGGTGGAGACGGCTGCTATGGACGGTGCTTGGGGTGGAGGCGGCTGCTATGGACGGTGCTTGGGGTGGAGGCGACTGCTATGGACGCTGCTTGGGGTTGAGGCGGCTGCTATGGACGGTGCTTGGGGTGGAGGCGACTGCTATGGACGCTGCTTGGGGTGGAGGCGATTGCTATAGACGCTGTTCGGGTTGGAGGCGGCTGCTGTGAATTCTGCTTGGGGTGGAGGTGGCTGCTATGAACGCTGCTCGGGGTGGCGGCGGCTGCTGTGGGTGCTGCTTGGGGTGGAGGCGGCTGCTGTGGGCGCTGCTTGGGGTGGAGGCGTCTGCTGTGGATGCTTCTTGGGGTGGATGCGGCTGCTGTGGATGCTGCTCTGGGTGGAGGCGGCTGCTGTGAACACTGCTGGGGGTGGAGGCGGCTGCTATAGACGGTGCTTGGGGTGGAGACGGCTGCTATGGACGGTGCTTGGGGTGGAGGCGACTGCTATGGACGCTGCTCGGGGTGGAGGCAGCTGCTGTGGATGCTGCTCGGTGTGGAGGCGACTGCTGTGGACGCTGCTTGGGGTGGAGGTGGCTTCTGTGGGGGTGGGTGGAGGCGGCTGCTGTGGTCGCTGCTTGGGGTGGAGGCGGCTGCTATGGACGCTGCTTGGGGTGGAGGCGGCTGCTGTGGGGGTGGGTGAAGGCGGCTGCTGTGGACGCTGCTTGGGGTGGAGGCGGCTGCTGTGGACGCTTGGGGTGGAGGCGGCTTCTGTGGGGGTGGGTGGAGGCGGCTGCTGTGGTCGCTGCTTGGGGTGGAGGCGGCTGCTATGGACGCTGCTTGGGGTGGAGGCAGCTGCTGTGGGGGTGGGTGAAGGCGGCTGCTGTGGACGCTGCTTGGGGTGGAGGCAGCTGCTGTGGACGCTGCTTGGGGTGGAGGCGGCTTCTGTGGGGGTGGGTGGAGGCGGCTGCTGTGGTCGCTGCTTGGGGTGGAGGCGGCTGCTGTGGTCGCTGCTTGGGGTGGAGGCGGCTGCTATGGACGCTGCTTGGGGTGGAGGCGGCTGCTGTGGGGGTGGGTGAAGGCGGCTGCTGTGGACGCTGCTTGGGGTGGAGGCGGCTGCTGTGGGCGCTGCTTGGGGTGGAGGCAGCTGCTGTGGACGCTGCTTGGGGTGGAGGCGGCTTCTGTGGGGGTGGGTGGAGGCGGCTGCTGTGGGGGTAGGTGAAGGCGGCTGCTGTGGACGCTGCTTGGGGTGGAGACGGCTGCTATGGACGCTGCTCGGAGTGGAGGCGGCTGCTATGGACGGTGCTTGGGGTGGAGGCGCCTGCTATGGAAGCTGCTCGTGGTGGAGGCGACTGCTGTGGACGGTGCTTGGGGTGGAGGCGGCTGCTATGGACAGTGCTTGGGGTGGAGGCGACTGCTGTGGATGCTGCTCGGGGTGGAAGCGACTGCTATGGACGGTGCTCGGGGTGGAGGCGGCTGCTATGAACGGTGCTTGGGGTGGAGGCGGCTGCTATGGACGCTGCTAGGGGTGGAGGCGGCTGGTATGAACGGTGCTTGGGGTGGAGGCGGCTGCTATGAACGGTGCTTGGGGTGGAGGCGGCTGCTATGAACGGTGCTTGGGGTGGAGGCGGCTGCTATGGACGCTGCTCGGGGTGGAGACGGCTGCTATGAACGGTGCTTGAGGTGGAGGCGGCTGCTATGAACGGTGCTTGGGGTGGAGGCAGCTGCTATGGACGCTGCTCGGGGTGGAGACGGCTGCTATGGACGCTGCTCGGGGTGGAGGCTGCTGCTATGGACGTTGCTTGGGGTGGAGGCGACTGCTATGGACTGTGCTTGGGGTGAAGCCGGCTGCTATGGACGCTGCTCGGGGTGGAGGCGGCTGCTGTGGGGGTGGGTGAAGGCGGCTGCTGTGGACGCTGCTTGGGGTGGAGGCGGCTGCTGTGGACGCTGCTTGGGGTGGAGACAGCTGCTGTGGGCGCTGCTTGGGGTGGAGAGAGCTGCTGTGGGTGCTGCTTGGAGTGGAGGTGGCTGCTGTGGACACTGCTTGGGGTGGAGGCGGCTGCTGTGGATGCTGCTTGGAGTGGAGATGGCTGCTGTGGACACTGCTTGCGGTGGCAGCTGCTGCTGTGGGCGCTGCTTGGGGTGGAGGCGGCTGCTGTGGATGCTGCTTGGGGTGGAGGAGGCTGCTATGAACGGCGCTTGGGGTGGAGGCGGCTGCTATGGACGCTGCTCAGAGTGGAGGAGGCTGCTATGGACGCTGCTCGGGGTGGAGACGGCTGCTATGGACGCTGCTCAGAGTGGAGGCGGCTGCTATGGACGCTGCTCGGGGTGGAGACGGCTGCTATGGACGCTGCTCGGGGTGGAGGCGGCTGCTATGGGCGGTGCTTGGGGTGGAGGCGCCTGCTATGGAAGCTGCTCGTGGTGGAGGCGGCTGCTGTGGACGGTGCTTGGGGTGGAGGCGGCTGCTATGGACGGTGCTTGGGGTGGAGGCGACTGCTGTGGATGCTGCTCGGGGTGGAAGCGACTGCTATGGACGGTGCTCGGGCTTGAGGCGGCTGCTATGAACGGTGCTTGGGGTGGAGGCGGCTGCTATAGACGCTGCTCGGGGTGGAGGCGGCTGCTATGAACGGTGCTTGGGGTGGAGGCGGCTGCTATGAACGGTGCTTGGGGTGGAGGCGGCTGCTATGAACGGTGCTTGGGGTGGAGGCGGCTGCTATAAACGGTGCTTGGGGTGGAGGCGGCTGCTATGGACGCTGCTCGGGGTGGAGACGGCTGCTATGAACGGTGCTTGGGGTGGAGGCGGCTGCTATGAACAGTGCTTGGGGTGGAGGCGGCTGCTATGGACGCTGCTCGGGGTGGAGGCGGCTGCTATGAACGGTGCTTGGGGTGGAGGCGGCTGCTATGAACGGTGCTTGGGGTGGAGGCGGCTGCTATGGACGCTGCTCGGGGTGGAGACGGCTGCTATGAACGGTGCTTGGGGTGGAGGCGGCTGCTATGAACGGTGTTTGGGGTGGAGGCGGCTGCTATGGACGCTGCTCGGGGTGGAGGCGGCTGCTGTGGGGGTGGGTGAAGGCGGCTGCTGTGGATGCTGCTTGGGGTGGAGGCGGCTGCTGTGGACGCTTGGGGTGGAGGCGGCTTCTGTGGGGGTGGGTGGAGGTGGCTGCTGTGGTCGCTGCTTGGGGTGGAGGCGGCTGCTATGGACGCTGCTTGGGGTGGAGACAGCTGCTTGTGGGGGTGGGTGAAGGCGGCTGCTGTGGACGCTGCTTGGGGTGGAGGCAGCTGCTGTAGACGCTGCTTAGGGTGGAGGCGGCTTCTGTGGGGGTGGGTGGAGGCGGCTGCTGTGGTCGCTGCTTGGGGTGGAGGCGGCTGCTATGGACGCTGCTTGGGGTGGAGGCGGCTGCTGTGGGGGTGGGTGAAGGCGGCTGCTGTGGGGGTAGGTGAAGGCGGCTGCTGTGGACGCTGCTTGGGGTGGAGACGGCTGCTATGGACGCTGCTCGGAGTGGAGGCGGCTGCTATGGATGGTGCTTGGGGTGGAGGCGCCTGCTATGGAAGCTGCTCGTGGTGGAGGCGACTGCTGTGGACGGTGCTTGGGGTGGAGGCGGCTGCTATGGACGGTGCTTGGGGTGGAGGCGACTGCTGTGGATGCTGCTCGGGGTGGAAGCGACTGCTATGGACGGTGCTCGGGGTGGAGGCGGCTGCTATGAACGGTGCTTGGGGTGGAGGCGTCTGCTGTGGATGCTGCTCGGGGTGGAAGCGACTGCTATGGACGGTGCTCGGGGTGGAGGCGGCTGCTATGAACGGTGCTTGGGGTGGAGGCGGCTGCTATGGACGCTGCTTGGGGTGGAGGCGGCTGCTATGAACGGTGCTTGGGGTGGAGGCGGCTGCTATGAACGGTGCTTGGGGTGGAGGCGGCTGCTATGAACGGTGCTTGGGGTGGAGGCGGCTGCTATAAACGGTGCTTGGGGTGGAGGCGGCTGCTATGGACGCTGCTCGGGGTGGAGACGGCTGCTATGAACGGTGCTTGGGGTGGAGGCGGCTGCTATGAACGGTGCTTGGGGTGGAGGCGGCTGCTATGGACGCTGCTCGGGGTGGAGGCGGCTGCTATGAACGGTACTTGGGATGGAGGCGGCTGCTATGAACGGTGCTTGGGGTGGAGGCGGCTGCTATGGACGCTGCTCGGGGTGGAGACGGCTGCTATGAACGGTGCTTGGGGTGGAGGCGGCTGCTATGAACGGTGCTTGGGGTGGAGGCGGCTGCTATGGACACTGCTCGGGGTGGAGACGGCTGCTATGGACGCTGCTCGGGGTGGAGGCGGCTGCGATGGACGTTGCTTGGGGTGGAGGCGACTGCTATGGACTGTGCTTGGGGTGAAGCCGGCTGCTATGGACGCTGCTCGGGGTTGAGGCGACTGCTATGGACGCTGCTCGGGGTTGAGGCGACTGCTATGGACGCTGCTCGGGGTGGAGGCGACTGCTATGGACGCTGCTCGGGGTGGAGGCGACTGCTATGGACTGTGCTTCGGATGAAGGCGGCTGCTATGGACGCTGCTCGGGGTGGAGGCGGCTGCTATGGATGGTGATTGGGGTGGAGGTGGCTGCTGTGGATGCTGCTTGGGGTGGAGGCGGCTGCTATGGACGCTGCTCGGGGTGGAGGCAGCTGCGATGGACGGTGCTAGGGGTGGAGGCGACTGCTATGGAGGCTGCTCGGGGTGGAGGCCACTGTTATGGACGGTGCTTGGGGTGGAGGTGGCTGGTATGGACGCTGCTCGGGGTGGAGGCAGCTGCCGTGTACGGCGCTTGGGGTGGAGGCGACTGCTGTGGCTGCTGCTTGGGGTGGATGCAGCTGCTGTGGATGCTGCTCGGGGTGGAGGCGGCTGCTATGAACACTGCTCGGGGTGGAGGCGGCTGCTGTGGATGCTGCTCGGGGTGGAGGCGGTTGCTATGAACGATGCTTGGGGTGGAGGCGGCTGCTATAGACGGTGCTTGGGGTGGAGGCGGCTGCTATGGACGGTGCTTGGGGTGGAGGCGACTGCTATGGACGGTGCTTGGGGTGGAGGCGACTGCTATGGACGGTGCTTGGGGTGAAGGCGGCTGCTATGGACGCTGCTCGAGGTGGAGGCGGCTGCTATGGACGGTGCTTGGGGTGGAGGCGACTGCTATGGATGCTGCTCTGGGTCTAGGCAGCTGCTATGGACGGTGCTCGGGGTGGAGGCGACTGCTATAGACGCTGCTCGGGGTGGAGGCAGCTGCTATGGACGGTGCTTGGGGTGGAGGTGACTGCTATGGAAGCTGCTCGTGGTGGAGGCGAATGCTGTGGACGGTGCTTGGGGTGGAGGCGGCTGCTATGGATGGTGCTTGGGGTGGAGGCGACTGCTGTGGATGCTGCTCGGGGTGGAAGCGACTGCTATGGACGGTGCTCGGGGTGGAGGCGGCTGCTATGAACGGTGCTTGGGGTGGAGGCGGCTGCTGTGGGCGCTGCTTGGGGTGGAGGCGGCTGCTGTGGGCGCTGCTTGGGGTGGAGGTGATTGCTGTGGATGCTCCTTGGGGTGGATGCGGCTGCTGTGGATGCTCCTTGGGGTGGATGTGACTGCTGTGGATGCTCCTTGGGGTGGAGGCGACTGCTGTGGATGCTCCTTGGGGTGGAGGTGGCTGCTGTGATCGCTGCTCGGGGTGGAGGCGGCTGCTGTGGGCACTGCTTGGGGTGGAGGCGGCTGCTGTGGGCACTGCTTGGCGTGGAGGCGGCTGTTATGGACGATGCTTGGGGTGGAGGCGGCTGCTATGGACGGTGCTTGGGGTGGAGGCGACGGCTATGGACGGTGCTCAGGGTGGAGGCGGCTGCTATGGACGCTGCTCGGGGTGGAGGCGGCTGCTATGGACGGTGCTTGGGGTGGAGGCTACTGGTATGGACGCTGCTCGGGGTGGAGGCAGCTGCCGTGGACGGCGCTTGGGGTGGAGGCGACTGCTGTGGATGCTGCTTGGGGTGGATGCGGCTGCTGTGGATGCTGCTCGGGGTGGAGGCGGCTGCTATGAACACTGCTCGGGGTGGAAGCGGCTGCTGTGGATGCTGCTCGGGGTGGAGGCGGTTGCTATGAACGATGCTTGGGGTGGAGGCGGCTGCTATAGACGGTGCTTGGGGTGGAGGCGACTGCTATGGACGGTGCTTGGGGTGGAGGCGACTGCTATGGACGGTGCTTGGGGTGGAGGCGACTGCTATGGACGGTGCTTGGGGTGAAGGCGGCTGCTATGGACGCTGCTCGGGGTGGAGACGGCTGCTATGAACGGTGCTTGGGGTGGAGGCGGCTGCTATGAACGTGCTTGGGGTGGAGGCGGCTGCTATGGACGCTGCTCGGGGTGGAGACGGCTGCTATGAACGTGCTTGGGGTGGAGGCGGCTGCTATGGACGCTGCTCGGGGTGGAGACGGCTGCTATGGACGCTGCTCGGGGTGGAGGTGGCTGCTATGGACGTTGCTTGGGGTGGAGGCGGCTGCTATGAACGGTGCTTGGGGTGGAGGCGGCTGCTATGAACGGTGCTTGGGGTGGAGGCGGCTGCTATGAACGGTGCTTGGGGTGGAGGCGGCTGCTATGAACGGTGCTTGGGGTGGAGGCGGCTGCTATGAACGGTGCTTGGGGTGGAGGCGGCTGCTATGAACGGTGCTTGGGGTGGAGGCGGCTGCTATGAACGGTGCTTGGGGTGGAGGCGGCTGCTATGAACGGTGCTTGGGGTGGAGGCGGCTGCTATGGACGCTGCTCGTGGTGGAGACGGCTGCTATGAATGGTGCTTGGGGTGGAGGCGGCTGCTATGAATGGTGCTTGGGGTGGAGGCGGCTGCTATGGACGCTGCTCGGGGTGGAGACGTCTGCTATGGACGCTGCTCGGGGTGGAGGCGGGTGCTATGGACGTTGCTTGGGGTGGAGGCGACTGCTATGGACTGTGCTTGGGGTGAAGCCGGCTGCTATGGACGCTGCTCGGGGTTGAGGCGGCTGCTATGGATGGTGATTGGGGTGGAGGCGACTGCTATGGACGCTGCTCAGGGTGGAGGCGACTGCTATGGACTGTGCTTGGGATGAAGGCGGCTGCTATGGACGCTGCTCGGGGTGGAGGCGGCTGCTATGGATGGTAATTGGGGTGGAGGCGGCTGCTGTGGATGCTGCTTGGTGTGGAGGCGGCTGCTATGGACGCTGCTCGGGGTGGAGGCAGCTGCGATGGACGGTGCTAGGGGTGGAGGCGATTGCTATGGAGGCTGCTCGGGGTGGAGGCCACTGTTATGGACGGTGCTTGGGGTGGAGGTGACTGGTATGGACGCTGCTCGGGGTGGAGGCAGCTGCCGTGGACGGCGCTTGGGGTGGAGGCGACTGCTGTGGATGCTGCTTGGGGTGGATGCGGCTGCTGTGGATGCTGCTCGGGGTGAAGGCGGCTGCTATGAACACTGCTCGGGGTTGAGGCGGCTGCTGTGGATGCTGCTCGGGGTGGAGGCGGTTGCTATGAACACTGCTCGGGGTGGAGGCGGCTGCTGTGGATGCTGCTCGGGGTGGAGGCGGTTGCTATGAACGATGCTTGGGGTGGAGGCGGCTGCTATAGACGGTGCTTGGGGTGGAGGCGGCTGCTATGGACGGTGCTTGGGGTGGAGGCGACTGCTATGGACGGTGCTTGGGGTGGAGGCGACTGCTATGGACGGTGCTTGGGGTGAAGGCGGCTGCTATGGACGCTGCTCGAGGTGGAGGTGACTGCTGTGGATGCTCCTTGAGGGGGATGCGGCTGCTGTGGATGCTGCTCGGGGTGGAGTTGGCTCCTGTGAACGCTGCTCGGGGTGGAGGCAGCTGCTGTGGGCGCTGCTTGGGGTGGATGCGGCTGCTGTCGATGCTGCTCGGGGTGGAGGCCTTTGCTATGAACGCTGCTCGGGGTGGAGGCGGCTGCTGTGGGCGCTGCTTGGGGTGGAGGCGGCTGCTGTGGGCGCAGCTTGGGGTGGAGGCGGCTGCTGTGGGCGCTGCTTGGGGTGGAGGCGACTGCTGTGGATGCTCCCTGGGGTGGATGCGGCTGCTGTGGATGCTCCTTGGGGTGGATGCGACTGCTGTGGATGCTCCTTGGGGTGGAGGCGACTGCTGTGGATGCTCCTTGGGGTGGAGGTGGCTGCTGTGAACGCTGCTCGGGGTGGAGGCGGCTGCTGTGGGCACTGCTTGGGGTGGAGGCAGCTGCTGTGGGCACTGCTTGGCGTGGAGGCGGCTGCTATGGACGATGCTTGGGGTGGAGGCGGCTGCTATGGACGGTGCTTGTGGTGGAGGCGGCTGCTATGGACGCTGCTCGGGGTCTAGGCAGCTGTTATGAACGCTGCTTGGGGTGGAGGCGGCTACTATGGACGCTGCTTGGGGTGGAGGCTATGGACAGTGCTTGGGGTGGAGGCGGCTGCCATGGACGTTGTTTGGGGTGGAGGTGGCTGCTCTGGACAGTGCTTGGGGTGGAGGCGGCTGCTATGGACGCTGCTTGGGGTGGAGGCGGCTACTATGGACGGTGCTTGGAGTGGAGGCGGCTGCTATGGACGGTGCTTGTGGATGAGGCGGCTGCTATGGATGCTGCTCGGGGTGGAGGCGGCTGCTATGAACGCTGCTTGGGTTGGAGGCGACTGCTTTGGACTGTGCTTGGGGTGAAGACGGCTGCTATGGACGCTGCTCGGGGTGGAGGCGGCTGCTATGGATGGTGATTGGGGTGGAGGCGGCTGCTGTGGATGCTGTTTGGGGTGGAGGCGGCTGCTATGGATGCTGCTCGGGGTGGAGGCGACTGCTATGGACGGTGCTTGGGGTGAAGGCGGCTGCTATGGACGCTGCTCGAGGTGGAGGTGACTGCTGTGGATGCTCCTTGAGGGGGATGCGGCTGCTGTGGATGCTGCTCGGGGTGGAGTTGGCTCCTGTGAACCCTGCTCCGGGTGGAGGCAGCTGCTGTGGGCGCTGCTTGGGGTGGATGCGGCTGCTGTCGATGCTGCTCGGGGTGGAGGCCTTTGCTATGAACGCTGCTCGGGGTGGAGGCGGCTGCTGTGGGCGCTGCTTGGGGTGGAGGCGGCTGCTGTGGGCGCAGCTTGGGGTGGAGGCGGCTGCTGTGGGCGCTGCTTGGGGTGGAGGCGGCTGCTGTGGGCGCTGCTTGGGGTGGAGGCGGCTGCTGTGGGCGCTGCTTGGGGTGGAGGCGACTGCTGTGGATGCTCCTTGGGGTGGATGCGGCTGCTGTGGATGCTCCTTGGGGTGGATGCGACTGCTGTGGATGCTCCTTGGGGTGGAGGCGACTGCTGTGGATGCTCCTTGGGGTGGAGGTGGCTGCTGTGAACGCTGCTCGGGGTGGAGGCGGCTGCTGTGGGCACTGCTTGGGGTGGAGGCAGCTGCTGTGGGCACTGATTGGCGTGGAGGCGGCTGCTATGGACGATGCTTGGGGTGGAGGCGGCTGCTATGGACGGTGCTTGTGGTGGAGGCGACGGCTATGGACGGTGCTCGGGGTGGAGGCGGCTGCTATGGACGGTGCTCGGGGTGGAGGCGGCTGCTATGGACGCTGCTCGGGGTCTAGGCAGCTGTTATGAACGCTGCTTGGGGTGGAGGCGGCTACTATGGACGCTGCTTGGGGTGGAGGCTATGGACAGTGCTTGGGGTGGAGGCGGCTGCCATGGACGTTGCTTGGGGTGGAGGTGGCTGCTATGGACGCTGCTTGGGGTGGAGGCGGCTACTATGGACGGTGCTTGGAGTTGAGGCGGCTGCTATGGACGGTGCTTGTGGATGAGGCGGCTGCTATGGATGCTGCTCGGGGTGGAGGCGGCTGCTATGAACGCTGCTTGGGTTGGAGGCGACTGCTTTGGACTGTGCTTGGGGTGAAGACGGCTGCTATGGACGCTGCTCGGGGTGGAGGCGGCTGCTATGGATGGTGATTGGGGTGGAGGCGGCTGCTGTGGATGCTGTTTGGGGTGGAGGCGGCTGCTATGGATGCTGCTCGGGGTGGAGGCAGCTGCGATGGACGGTGCTTGGGGTGGAGGCGACTGCTATGGACGCTGCTCGGGGTCTAGGCAGCTGCTATGAACGCTGCTTGGGGTGGAGGCGGCTGCTATGGACGGTGTTCGGGCTGCAGGCGACTGCTGTGAATGCTGCTCGGGGTGGAGGCGGCTGCTGTGGGCACTGCTTGGGGTGGAGGTGGCTGCTGAGGGCGCTGCTTGGGGTGGAGGTGACTGCTGTGGATGCTCCTTGGGGTGGATGCGGCTGCTGTGGATGCTGCTCGGGGTGGAGTTGGCTCCTGTGAACGCTGCTCGGGGTGGAGGCAGCTGCTGTGGGCGCTGCTTGGGGTGGATGCGGCTGCTGTCGATGCTGCTCGGGGTGGAGGCCTTTGCTATGAACGCTGCTCGGGGTGGAGGCGGCTGCTGTGGGCGCTGCTTGGGGTGGAGGCGGCTGCTATGGACGCTGCTCGGGGTGGAGGCGGCTGCTATGGACGCTGCTCGGGGTGGAGGCGGCTGCTATGGACGGTGCTTGGGGTTGAGGCGACTGCTATGGACGCTGCTCGGGGTCTAGGCAGCTGTTACGAACGCTGCTTGGGGTGGAGGCTATGGACAGTGCTTGGGGTGGAGGCGACTGCTGTCGACGCTGCTTTGGGTGGAGGCGGCTGCTTTGGGCACTGCTTGGGGTGGAGGCGGCTGCTATGGAGTGTGCTTGGGGTGGAGGTGGCTGCTATGGATGGTGCTTGGGGTGGAGGTGGCTGCTATGGATGGTGCTTGGGGTGGAGGCGACTGCTATGGATGTTGCTCGGGGTGGAGGCGGCTGCTATGGACAGTGCTTGTGGATGAGGCGGCTGCTATGGATGCTGCTCGGGGTGGAGGCGGCTGCTATGATCGCTGCTTGGGGTGGAGGCGGCTGCTTTGGGTGCTGCTTGGGGTGGAGGCGGCTGCTGTGGGCGCTGCTTGGGGTGGAGGCGGCTGCTGTGAGCGCTGCTTGGGGTGGAGGCGGCTGCTATGGACGGTGCTTGGGGTGGAGGCGGCTGCTATGGACGGTGCTTGGGGTGGAGGCGGCTGCTATGGACGGTGCTTGGGGTGGAGGCGGCTGCTATGGACGGTGCTTGGAGTGGAGGCGGCTGCTATGGACGGTGCTTGTGGATGAGGCGGCTGCTATGGATGCTGCTCTGGGTGGAGGCGGCTGCTATGGACGGTGCTTGTGGATGAGGCGGCTGCTATGGATGCTGCTCTGGGTGGAGGCGGCTGCTATGAACGCTGCTTGGGTTGGAGGCGGCTGCTTTGGGCGCTGCTTGGGGTTGAGGCGGCTGCTGTGGGTGCTGCTTGGGGTGGAGGCGGCTGCTGTGAGCGCTGCTTAGGGTGGAGGCGGCTGCTATGGACGGTGCTTGGGGTGGAGGCGGCTGCTATGGATGGTGCTTGGAGTGGAGGCGGCTGCTATGGACGGTGCTTGTGGATGAGGCGGCTGCTATGGATGCTGCTCTGGGTGGAGGCGGCTGCTATGAACGCTGCTTGGGTTGGAGGCGGCTGCTTTGGGCGCTGCTTGGGGTGGAGGCGGCTGCTGTGGGTGCTGCTTGGGGTGGAGGCGGCTGCTGTGAGCGCTGCTTAGGGTGGAGGCGGCTGCTATGGACAGTGCTTGGGGTGGAGGCGGCTGCTATGGACGGTGCTTGGGGTGGAGGCGGCTGTAGCGATAACCCTTATCGCCGGAGGGCTTCACCGCCCGAGACGTCCTTTCCCAATGGTGAGAGATGCTGCTGGAGTCGTCCGTGAGGAAACAGGAACAGCCCTCACAAGGGCTAGGGAATTGTAATATAGCGTTTCCCCCAATAAGAGACAGAACTCAGTATTGAGGGTGAAGGTGAAGTGAACTTTATTAGTGCCATACTGGGCCTTATATACACAAGTCTCCATTGCATGACACACACACCGACCAATAGCAGCAGGGCACACAATCCCTCAACTCTGCCGGTGACGCAATCAGCAATACTATAGACGTCTGTAATACACTCAATCCGAACAATGCCTTTGTCTGTGACGTAATCAATCAATACAATGGCAGTCAGAACAATGAATAACGTAATCAATCAATACACTGGCAGTTTGTAACATGCTTAAGAAAAGGAAAGTAATGAACCTGTGTAAAGTCCAAAGGGGCAGAGAGTCTGTCACAATGTAATACACTCAATCAGAACAATGCCATTGTCTGTGACGTAATCAATCAATACAATGGCAGTCAGAACAATGAATAACGTAATTAATCAATACACTGGCAGTCTGTAACATGCTTAAGAAAAGGAAAGTAATGAACCTGTGTAAAGTCCAAAGGGGCAGAGAGTCTGTCACAATGCCCCCTTTTTGTGGAACACCTGGCAGACCCGGATTGACCCTGTTCGGGTTAACGTGGGGCTGTCCGGACTCTTGTTAGGGGCTGAGTTCTGTTTGCCGGGATAATCCATCTGCATTACCGTTTCGTCTACCGGGCCTGTATACACACCCACACACACACATGCAGTTGTACTCACAGGGTGCTGGTCTTGTCTTTTCCCCCCAATAAGAGACAGAACTCAGTATTGAGGGTGAAGATGATACACACACACACACATACAGTTGTACTCACAGGGTGCTGGTCTTGTACACACACACATGTACTCACAGGGTGCTGGTCTTGTACACACACACATGTACTCACAGGGTGCTGGTCTTGTACACACACACATTTGTACTCACAGGGTTCTGGTCTTGTACACACACATGTACTCACAGGGTGCTGGTCTTGTACACACATACAGTTGTACTCACAGGGTGCTGGTCTTGTACACACACATGTACTCACAGGGTGCTGGTCTTGTACACACACATGTACTCACAGGGTGCTGGTCTTGTACACACACTCTCTTAGCTCTGGTTGCAAGGCATTGAGAAAATGTTCTAGTAAAAACAACTGTAGGCTTCCGGGGTGACAGCGTTCCGGGCTAACAAAGCCTCCTTTACCAGATGGTAGTGTGGTAAGTCCGCATCAGGGATGGCCCGGAAAGCATCGGAAGCTTTCCCAGATAGTTTCCCTGATAATATGGTGACCCATTCCTCCGTGGGTACCCGGCGTAAAGCGCACTGCCATTCAAAATCGGCCAAAAATCCATCACTCATCGTCACTTTCCTGGAAGGACTTAAATGCTGCAAATGGAATCTTTCTCCCCCCAGTGTAACTGAGGCTGATAGGCTGCTGGGTTGAAAGTCGCCGATCTTCCCTTCGCTTACTGGCCTCTGCCTCCTCTGCGGCAAAGACTCGGTCGATCAGTTCTTGTAATGGATTCGGCCATAGACCGACAATCTGTTCCAAACCGCTTGAACGAGAACAGCGTCTTCATCAGTCTCTATATTGGTTTCGGTCCTCACTGCTGCACGATCCATTTCGATCAGCTCGGCTATCAGTTCCCGATGTGGGCGGTTGCTAGCCGACCTTCCCCGGTTCTCGAGTAGATCCTTCAGGGTCAGCCTTTTCAACTTGTCATACTGACTCTCCATCAGGGTAGCACTCTCTCTGGGTACAAAGGACCATCCGACCGCTTGCCACCAATTGTAGCGATAACCCTTATCGCCGGAGGGCTTCACCGCCCGAGACGTCCTTTCCCAATGGTGAGAGGTGCTGCTGGAATCCCAGAGTCGTCCATGAGGAAACAGGAACAGCCCTTACAAGGGCTAGGGAATTGTAATATAGCGTTTCCCCCAATAAGAGACAGAACTCAGTATAGAGGGTGAAGGTGAAGTGTCTTTATTAGTGCCACTCTAGGCCTTATATACACAAGTCTCCATTGCATGACACACACACCGACCAATAGCAGCAGGGCACACAATCCCTCTACTCTGCCGGTGACGCAATCAGCAATACAATAGACGTCTGTAATACACTCAATCCGAACAATGCCATTGTCTGTGACGTAATCAATCAATACAATGGCAGTCAGAACAATGAATAACGTAATCAATCAATACACTGGCAGTTTGTAACATGCTTAAGAAAAGAAAAGTAATGAACCTGTGTAAAGTCCAAAGGGGGCAGAGAGTCTGTCACAATGTAATACACTCAATCCGAACAATGCCATTGTCTGTGACGTAATCAATCAATACAATGGCAGTCAGAACAATGAATAACGTAATCAATCAATACACTGGCAGTCTGTAACATGCTTAAGAAAAGGAAAGTAATGAACCTGTGTAAAGTCCAAAGGGGCAGAGAGTCTGTCACAGCGGCTGCTATGGACGGTGCTTGGGGTGGAGGTGACTGCTATGGATGGTGCTTGGGGTGGAGGCGGCTGCTATGGATGCTGCTCGGGGTGGAGGCGGCTGCTATGGACGGTGCTTGGGGTGGAGGCGGCTGCTATGGACGCTGTTCGAGGTGGAAGTGGCTGCTATGGTCGCTGCTCGAGGTGGAGGCGGCTGCGATGGACAGTTCTTGGGGTGGAGGCAGCTGCTGTGGACACTGCTTGGGGTGGAGGCGGCTGCTGTGGGTGCTGCTTGGGGTGGAGGCGGCTGCTGTGGGTGCTGCTTGGGGTGGAGGCGGCTGTTATGGAGGGTGCTTGGGGTGGAGGTGGCTGCTATGGATGGTGCTTGGGGTGGAGGCGACTGCTATGGATGCTGCTCGGGGTGCAGGCGACTGCTATGGACAGTGCTTGGGGTGGAGGAGGCTACTGTGGATGCTGCTCGGGGTGGAGGCGGCTTTTATGAACGCTGCTCAGTGTGGAGGAGGCTGCTGTGGGCGCTGTTTGGGGTCGAGGCGGCTGCTGTGGGCGCTGCTTGGGGTGGAGGCGACTGCTGTGGATGCTGCTTGAGGTGGAGGCAGCTGCTATGAATACTGCTCGGTGTGGAGGAGGCTGCTGTGGGCACTGTTTGGGGTCGAGGCTGCTGCTGTGGGTGCTGCTTGGGGTCGAGGCTGCTGCTATGGACGCTGCTCGGGGTTGTGGCGGCTGCAATGGAGGCTGCTCAGGGTGCAGGCCACTGTTATGGACGGTGCTTGGGGTGTAGGTGACTGGTATGGATGCTGCTCGGGGTGGAGGCAGCTGCCATGGACGGCGCTTGGGGTGGAGGCGGCTGCTATGGACGCTGCTCGGAGTTGAGGCTGCTGCTATGGACTGTGCTTGGGGTGGAGGCGGCTGCTCTGGACGGTGCTTGGGGTCGAGGCAGCTGCTATGGACGCTGCTTGAGGTGGAGGCGGCTGCTATGGATGCTGCTCGGAGTTGAGGCTGCTGCTATGGACGTTGCTCGGGGTGGAGGTGGCTGCTCTGGACGGTGCTTGGGGTGGAGGCGGCTGCTATGGACGCTGCTTGGGGTGGAGGCGGCTGCTATGGACGCTGCTTGGGGTGGAGGCGGCTGCTATGGACGGTGCTTGGAGTGGAGGCGGCTGCTATGGACAGTGCTTGTGGATGAGGCGGCTGCTATGGATGCTGCTCGGGGTAGAGGCGGCTGCTATGAACGCTGCTTGGGGTCGAGGCTGCTGCTGTGGGCGCTGCTTGGGGTGGAGGCGACTGCTGTAGATGCTGCTTGGGGTGGAGGCGGCTGCTATGAATACTGCTCGGTGTGGAGGAGGCTGCTGTGGGCGCTGTTTGGGGTCGAGGCTGCTGCTGTGGGCGCTGTTTGGGGTCGAGGCTGCTGCTGTGGGCGCTGCTTGGGGTCGAGGCTGCTGCTGTGGGCGCTGCTTGGGGTGGAGGCGGCTGTAATGGATGCTGCTCGGGGTGGAGGCGCCTGCAATGGAGGCTGCTCGGGGTGCAGGCCACTGTTATGGACGGTGCTTGGGGTGTAGGTGACTGGTATGGACGCTGCTCGGGGTGGAGGCAGCTGTTATGAACGCTGCTTGGGGTGGAGGCGGCTACTATGGATGCTGCTTGGGGTGGAGGCGACTGCTGTCGACGCTGCTTGGGGTGGAGGCGGCTGCTATGGAGGGTGCTTGGGGTGGAGGTGGCTGCTATTGATGGTGCTTGGGGTGGAGGTGGCTGCTATGGACGGTGCTTGGGGTGGAGGCGACTGCTATGGATGTTGCTCAGGGTGGAGGCGGCTGCTTTGGACAGTGCTTGGGTTGGAGGCGGCTGCTGTGGATGCTGCATGGGGTGGTGGCAGCAGCTATGGACAGTGCTTGGGGTGGAGGCGACTGCTATGGATGCTGCTCGGGGTGGAGGCGGCTGCTATGGACAGTGCTTGGGGTGGAGGCGGCTGCTATGGATGGTGCTTGGGGCGAAGGCGGATGCTATAGATGCTGCTCGGGGTGGAGGCGGCTGCTATGGGCACTGCTTGGGGTGGAGGCGGCTGCTGTGGGCGCTGCTTGGGGTGGAGGCGGCTGCTGTGGGCGCTGCTTGGGGTGGAGGCGGCTACTGTGGGCGCTGCTTGGGGTGGAGGCGGCTGCTGTGGGCGCTGCTTGGGGTGGAAGCGACTGCTGTGGATGCTGCTCGGGGTGGATGCGGCTGCTGTGGATGCTGCTCGGGGTGGAGGTGGCTGCTGTGAACGCTGCTCGGGGTGGAGGCGGCTGCTGTGGGCGCTGCTTGGGGTGGATGCGGCTGCTGTCGATGCTGCTCGGGGTGGAGGCCTTTGCTATGAACGCTGCTTGGGGTGGAGGGGACTGCTATGGATGCTGCTCGGGGTCTAGGCAGCTGTTATGAACGCTGCTTGGGGTGGAGGCTATGGACTGTGCTTGGGGTGGAGGCGACTGCTGTTGACGCTGCTTGGGGTGGAGGCGGCTGCTTTGGGCACTGCTTGGGGTGGAGGCGGCTGCTATGGAGGGTGCTTGGCGTGGAGGCGGCTGCTATGGACGATGCTTGGGGTGGAGGCGGCTGCTATGGACGGTGCTTGGGGTGGAGGCGACGGCTATGGACGATGCTTGGGGTGGCGGCGGCTGCTATGGACGCTGCTCGGGGTGGAGGCGGCTGCTATGGACGGTGCTTGGGGTTGAGGCGACTGCTATGGACGCTGCTCGGGGTCTAGGCAGCTGTTATGAACGCTGCTTGGGGTGGAGGCTATGGACAGTGCTTGGGGTGGAGGCGACTGCTGTGGATGCTGCTCGGGGTGGATGCGGCTGCTGTGGATGCTGCTCGGGGAGGAGGTGGCTGCTGTGAACGCTGCTCGGGGTGGAGGCGGCTGCTGTGGGCGCTGCTTGGGGTGGATGCGGCTGCTGTCGATGCTGCTCGGGGTGGAGGCCTTTGCTATGAACGGTGCTTGGGGTGGAGGAGGCTGCTGTGGGCGCTGCTTGGGGTGGAGGTGACTGCTGTGGATGCTCCTTGGGGTGGATGCGGCTGCTGTGGATGCTCCTTGGGGTGGATGCAACTGCTGTGGATGCTCCTTGGGGTGGAGGCGACTGCTGTGGATGCTGCTTGGGGTGGAGGCGGCTGCTGTGGGCACTGCTTGGGGTGGAGGCGGCTGCTGTGGGCACTGCTTGGGGTGGAGGCGGTTGCTGTGGGCACTGCTTGGGGTGGAGGCGGCTGCTATGGACGGTGCTTGGGGTGGAGGCGACGGCTATGGACGCTGCTCGGGGTGGAGGCGGCTGCTATGGACGCTGCTCGGGGTGGAGGCGGCTGCTATGGATGCTGCTCGGGGTGGAGGCGGCTGCTATGGATGCTGCTCGGGGTGGAGGCGGCTGCTATGGACGGTGCTTGGGGTTGAGACGACTGCTTTGGGCACTGCTTGGGGTGGAGGCGGCTGCTATGGAGGGTGCTTGGCGTGGAGGCGGCTGCTATGGACGCTGCTCGGGGTGGAGGCGGCTGCTATGGACGATGCTTGGGGTGGAGGCGGCTGCTATGGACGGTGCTTGGGGTGGAGGCGACGGCTATGGACGGTGCTCGGGGTGGAGGCGGCTGCTATGGACGCTGCTCGGGGTGGAGGCGGCTGCTATGGACGCTGCTCGGGGTGGAGGCGGCTGCTATGGACGCTGCTCGGGGTGGAGGCGGCTGCTATGGACGGTGCTTGGGGTTGAGGCGACTACTGTGGACGCTGCTCGGGGTCTAGGCAACTGTTATGAACGCTGCTTGGGGTGGAGGTTATGGACAGTGCTTGGGGTGGAGGCGGCTGCTTTGGGCACTGCTTGGGGTTGAGGCGGCTGCTATGGAGGGTGCTTGGGGTGGAGGTGGCTGCTATGGATGGTGCTTGGGGTGGATGCGGCTGCTGTGGATGCTGCTCGGGGAGGAGGTGGCTGCTGTGAACGCTGCTCGGGGTGGAGGCGGCTGCTGTGGGCGCTGCTTGGGGTGGATGCGGCTGCTGTCGATGCTGCTCGGGGTGGAGGCCTTTGCTATGAACGGTGCTTGGGGTGGAGGAGGCTGCTGTGGGCGCTGCTTGGGGTGGAGGTGACTGCTGTGGATGCTCCTTGGGGTGGATGCGGCTGCTGTGGATGCTCCTTGGGGTGGATGCAACTGCTGTGGATGCTCCTTGGGGTGGAGGCGACTGCTGTGGATGCTGCTTGGGGTGGAGGCGGCTGCTGTGGGCACTGCTTGGGGTGGAGGCGGCTGCTGTGGGCACTGCTTGGGGTGGAGGCGGTTGCTGTGGGCACTGCTTGGGGTGGAGGCGGCTGCTATGGACGGTGCTTGGGGTGGAGGCGACGGCTATGGACGCTGCTCGGGGTGGAGGCGGCTGCTATGGACGCTGCTCGGGGTGGAGGCGGCTGCTATGGATGCTGCTCGGGGTGGAGGCGGCTGCTATGGATGCTGCTCGGGGTGGAGGCGGCTGCTATGGACGGTGCTTGGGGTTGAGACGACTGCTTTGGGCACTGCTTGGGGTGGAGGCGGCTGCTATGGAGGGTGCTTGGCGTGGAGGCGGCTGCTATGGACGCTGCTCGGGGTGGAGGCGGCTGCTATGGACGATGCTTGGGGTGGAGGCGGCTGCTATGGACGGTGCTTGGGGTGGAGGCGACGGCTATGGACGGTGCTCGGGGTGGAGGCGGCTGCTATGGACGCTGCTCGGGGTGGAGGCGGCTGCTATGGACGCTGCTCGGGGTGGAGGCGGCTGCTATGGACGCTGCTCGGGGTGGAGGCGGCTGCTATGGACGGTGCTTGGGGTTGAGGCGACTACTGTGGACGCTGCTCGGGGTCTAGGCAACTGTTATGAACGCTGCTTGGGGTGGAGGTTATGGACAGTGCTTGGGGTGGAGGCGGCTGCTTTGGGCACTGCTTGGGGTTGAGGCGGCTGCTATGGAGGGTGCTTGGGGTGGAGGTGGCTGCTATGGATGGTGCTTGGGGTGGAGGTGGCTGCTATGGATGGTGCTTGGGGTGGAGGCGACCGCTATGGATGTTGCTCGGGGTGGATGCGGCTGCTATGGACAGTGCTTGGGTTGGAGGCGGCTGCTGTGGATGCTGCATGGGGTGGAGACGGCTGCTATGGACAGTGCTTGGGGTGGAGGTGGCTGCTATGGATGGTGCTTGGGGCGAAGGCGGCTGCTATGGATGCTGCTCGGGGTGGAGGCGGCTGCTATGGATGGTGCTTGGGGCGGAGGCAGCTGCTATGTACGTTGCTCGGGGTGGAGGTGGCTGCTATGGACGCTGCTTGGGGTGGAGGCGGCTGCTATGGACGCTGCTTGGGGTGGAGGCGGCTGCTATGTATGGTGCTTGGAGTGGAGGCGGCTGCTATGGACGGTGCTTGGAGTGGAGGCGGCTGCTATGGACAGTGCTTGTGGATGAGGCGGCTGCTATGGATGCTGCTCGGGGTGGAGGCGGCTGCTATGAACGCTGCTTGGGGTGGAGACGGCTGCTTTGGGCGCTGCTTGGGGTGGAGGCGGCTGCTGTGGGCTCTGCTTGGGGTGGAGGCGGCTGCTGTGAGCGCTACTTGGGGTGGAGGCGGCTGCTATGGACGGTGCTTGGGGTGGAGGCGGCTGCTATGGACGGTGCTTGGGGTGGAGGCGGCTGCTATGGACGGTGCTTGGGGTGGAGGCGGCTGCTATGGACGGTGCTTGGAGTGGAGGCGGCTGCTATGGACGGTGCTTGGGGTGGAGGCGGCTGCTATGGAAGGTGCTTGGGGTGGAGGCGGCTGCTATGGACGGTGCTTGGAGTGGAGGCGGCTGCTATGGACGGTGCTTGTGGATGAGGCGGCTGCTATGGATGCTGCTTGGGTTGGAGGCGGCTGCTATGAACGCTGCTTGGGGTGGAGGCGGCTGCTATGAACGCTGCTTGGGTTGGAGGCGGCTGCTTTGGGCGCTGCTTGGGGTGGAGGCGGCTGCTGTGGGTGCTGCTTGGGGTGGAGGCGGCTGCTGTGAGCTCTGCTTCGGGTGGAGGCGGCTGCTATGGACAGTGCTTGGGGTGGAGGCGGCTGCTATGGACGGTGCTTGGGGTGGAGGTGACTGCTATGGATGGTGCTTGGGGTGGAGGCGGCTGCTATGGATGCTGCTCGGGGTGGAGGCGGCTGCTATGGACGGTGCTTGGGGTGGAGGCGGCTGCTATGGACGCTGCTTGGGGTGGAGGCAACTGCTATGGACGCCGCTCGGGGTGGAGGCGGCTGCTATGGACGCTGCTCGGAGTGCAGGCTGCTGCTATGGCCGGTGCTTGTGGATGAGGCGACTGCTATGGCCGGTGCTTGGGGTGGAGGCGGCTGCTGTGTTTGGTGCTTGGGGCGAAAGCGGCTGCTATGGATGCTGCTCGGGGTGGAGGCGGCTGCTTTGGACGGTGCTTGGGGTGGAGGGGCTGCTATGGATGCTGCTTGGGGTGGAGGTGGCTACTCTGGACAGTGCTCGGGTGGAGGCGGCTGCGATGGACAGTTCTTGGGGTGGAGGCAGCTGCTGTGGACACTGCTCGGTGTGGAGGAGGCTGCTGTGGGCGCTGTTTGGGGTCGAGGCTGCTGCTGTGGGCGCTGCTTGGGGTCGAGGCTGCTGCTGTGGGCGCTGCTTGGGGTGGAGGCGGCTGCTATGGACGCTGCTCGGGGTGGAGGCGGCTGCAATGGAGGCTGCTCGGGGTGCAGGCCACTGTTATGGACGGTGCTTGGGGTGTAGGTGACTGGTATGGACGCTGCTCGGGGTGGAGGCAGCTGCCATGGACGGCGCTTGGGGTGGAGGCGGCTGCTATGGACGCTGCTCGGAGTTGAGGTTGCTACTGTGGACTGTGCTTGGGGTGAAGGCGGCTGCTCTAGACGGTGCTTGGGGTGGAGGCGGCTGCTATGGATGCTGCTTGGGGTGGAGGCGGCTGCTATGGACGCTGCTCGGAGTTGAGGCTGCTGCTCTGGACGGTGCTTGGGGTGGAGGCGGCTGCTATGGACACTGCTTGGGGTGGAGGCGGCTGCTATGGACGGTGCTTGGAGTGGAGGCGGCTGCTATGGACAGTGCTTGTGGATGGGGCGGCTGCTATGGATGCTGCTCGGGGTAGAGGCGGCTGCTATGAACGCTGCTTGGGGTGGAGGTGGCTGCTTGGGGTAGAGGCGGCTGCTGTGGGCGCTGCTTGGGGTGGAGGCGGCTGCTGTGAGCGCTGCTTGGGGTGGAGGCGGCTGCTATAGACGGTGCTTGGGGTGGAGGCGGCTGCTAGGGACGGTGCTTGGGGTGGAGGCGGCTGCTATGGACGGTGCTTGGGGTGGAGGCGGCTGCTATGGACGGTGCTTGGAGTGGAGGCGGCTGCTATGGACGGTGCTTGTGGATGAGGCGGCTGCTATGGATGCTGCTCGAGGTGGAGGCGGCTGCTATGAACGCTGCTTGGGTTGGAGGCGGCTGCTTTGGGCGCTGCTTGGGGTGGAGGCGGCTGCTGTGGGTGCTGCTTGGGGTGGAGGCGGCTGCTGTGATCGCTGCTTGGGGTGGAGGCGGCTGCTATGGACAGTGCTTGGGGTGGAAGCGGCTGCTATGGACGGTGCTTGGGGTGGAGGTGACTGCTATGGACGGTGCTTGGGGTGGAGGCGACTGCTATGGACAGTGCTTGGGGTGGAGGAGGCTGCTGTGGATGCTGCTCGGGGTGGAGGCGGCTTTTATGAACGCTGCTCGGTGTGGAGGAGGCTGCTGTGGGCGCTGTTTGGGGTCGAGGCTGCTGCTGTGGGCACTGCTTGGGGTGGAGGCGACTGCTGTGGATGCTGCTTGGGGTGGAGGCGGCTGCTATGAATACTGCTCGGTGTGGAGGAGGCTGCTGTGGGCGCTGTTTGGGGTCGAGGCTGCTGCTGTGGGCGCTGCTTGCGGTCGAGGCTGCTGCTGTGGGCGCTGCTCGGGGTGGAGGCGGCTACTATGGACGCTGCTCGGGGTGGAGGCGGCTGCTATGGACGCTGCTCGGGGTGGAGGCGGCTGCTATGGACGCTGCTCAGGGTGGAGGCGGCTGCTATGGACGCTGCTCGGGGTGGAGGCGGCTGCTATGGACTGTGCTTGGGGTGGAGGCGGCTGCTATGGACGCTGCTCGGGGTGGAGGCCACTGTTATGGACGGTGCTTGGGGTGTAGGTGACTGGTATGGACGCTGCTCGGGGTGGAGGCAGCTGCCATGGACGGCGCTTGGGGTGGAGGCGGCTGCTATGGACGCTGCTCAGAGTTGAGGCGGCTGCTATGGACTGTGCTTGGGGTGGAGGCGGCTGCTATGGACGCTGCTCGGGGTGGAGGCGGCTGCTATGGACGCTGCTCAGGGTGGAGGCGGCTGCTATGGACGCTGCTCGGGGTGGAGGCGGCTGCTATGGACTGTGCTTGGGGTGGAGGCGGCTGCTATGGACGCTGCTCGGGGTGGAGGCGGCTGCTATGGACGGTTCTTGTGGATGAGGCGACTGCTATGGATGGTGCTTGGGGTGGAGGCGACTGCTATGGACGCTGCTCGGGGTGGAGGCAGCTGCTATGGACTGTGCTTGGGGTGGAGGCGGCTGCTATGGACGCTGCTCGGGGTGGAGGCGGCTGCTATGGACACTGCTTGGGGTGGAGGCGGCGGCTGCAGACGCTGTTTGGGGCAGCGGTGCCTGTGGGCGCTGTCTGGGGCGGCGGTGGCTGTGGATGCCGCTTATGGCGGTGGTGGCTTGGGCGCTGCTTGGGGGGGGCGATGGCTGCGGGTGATGCTAACGGTGGCTGGGGGGGAGATACTGTTTTCTGGAGCCCCAGTGGCTCCGTTGTGTCTCAATTCATTTGTAAGAGCGAGAGACCGAGATCTTTTTCTCTCCCACTCCCAGTGAATGCTCACCCAAGCTGTAGTTAGCGCGCCCGTACTCTCATCTTTATAGCTATGATGGAGGGAATTGAATTTGATGATGATGTCATACATACGCCGCCGGGTTTCCTGTTTGATGCACGTGTGCTGCTGTTAATGGGCGCACACAGATAATTTTTAATTTAGGCTTCTGGCCTCCCTCTTTGGGTAACAGGGGGTTAACAAGCCTTAATTTGTGTAAGATTCTCACCCTATTTAAGGATGCTTGGCGGGTTAATCTTTACCTCATTCCAGAAATGGCGGACCAGGCAGAGGAGGTTGTGTGTATATCTTCTCCCCTATCTGCACCAATGGGGAATTCTCCCTTGAATCAACACTATCCAGATCCTAATCCATCGGTCACTCTGTCGTCCGCACAATCTGGGAAGAAGAGGTCCAGCTCTGCCCCGGTGAGTCCTTATTTTTTACTGTCTTTTTGCGAACATTTAGAGTTTCAGTAACTGCTTCACTCATGCCCCCCATTTTTTTTTTTTATTTTAGACTAAACCCCCTGAGACTTCAGACTTGAAAGTCTCTAAATCCAGCTCGGAGTGCAAGGCCGAGAAAAAGAGTAGGCGATGTATGTACAGTTCTTTACTGCCCCCTTGATGAGGAAAAGGTATGTATTTCTTTAATGCTGGGTTCACCCATGATGCAGTGTGGTAGGTTAGGTTAGTAAAGTCACAAGGCAGCCAGACTCATATCACATCCACTTAGCACTGTTAATTAAGTGTCCCTAGGAACCAGGACCCTCCCTGGCACAGAGTGACCACCTTTAAGCAAACAGATGTATTATGTCGGCTCACTCAAGCACACGAGTCTGTTAACTAAACTAAACGTCCCAGAAAATCACCAGCACTGGTAGCCATGACGGGGGCTGGTTGCCATGATGAACAATGACACTTGGATGGAGGATGGTGGCCATGATGGGTGCTGGTGGCCATGATGAGCAATGACACTTGGATGGGGGCTGGTGGCCATGATGGGGGCTGGTGGCCACGACGGTTGCTGGTGGTCATGATGAGCAGTGACACTTGGATGGGGACTGGTGGCCATGATGTGCGCTGGTGGCCATGACGTGCGCTGGTGGCCATGACGGGGATGGTGGCCATGACAGGCGCTGGTGGCCAGGACGGGGGCTGGTGGCGACAATATCTCTGGCAATTAGGTCTTTCATTTGTCGGATCCTATCTAGTTCCTGAACCCATTCCATCAGCGTGGGGGGAACGTGTGACTTCCAACACCTCGGGATAATAGCCTTCATAGCTGAGATTATATGCCTCATGTCAGACAGAGGGGCAAGAGACAACAATGCCAGCTGGGGTGTATTTACTATTTTAGAGCCTGGGATTTGTTTGTATATAGCAAAGACTTGGTCCCAGAGGACTTTAACAACTGAGCAGCGCCACCAAATTCGAGTCATGTTACCAGCATCTCTTTGGCATCTCCAGCATTCATATGGGTACGAGGCTGCGAATCGGTGTATTTCTACCGGGCATCTATACCACCTCACCAGCACTTACATGGTGTGGATTGGTTTGTTCTTTGTAAGAGGGAGTACAGGCTCGATATTACGTGAGTGGGAGGGCTTTCCTGCGTGATTAGAGATTCAAGTTCCGTTTGGGGGCTCCGCAAAACTTCCGCCAGATTATTAGCTATGAGGTAAGCGAGCAACTGCCTGTGCAGCAGCCAGGAAACATGTCTGCCCCCCGCCTCCTTTCTCAAGTCACCTAGCGAGGGCGCCCTCGCTGCCTTTAGTATTTGACCCACGGCAGTATTGGCAGAAGCATCCGAAATAAGGAAGTTCTGAGAGAGTAGACCAGGTTCGAACGCAGGATTGCCAAATATTGGGGTAAGGGGGCCTGGTCCACAGACTAGTTGGCGCTCACTCTGTAGGGGGTCCCAGATCTCTAAGAAGTGTCTCAGAAGAACAGGAGTGGATTTTTTGGCGGTTTGGAGAGGGGGCCAGCCCAGGCGATGGAAGCAGGGTTAAATGGGGATAGCAACTTTTCAAGCTGTACCCATAGCTTGCCTTTGCGTGTCCAGTCAACCACTCTTTGCAAGAGCGCAGGACCGCAGCTGTTTGGCACCCTTTTTGATCCCGGAGGCCTACGCCCCCCTTCGCTTTGCTTCTGGATAGTGCTGAGAGTCGTACTCTCGGTTTGGTGACCCCCCAGATAAATTTGGAGAACGCTGACCGTAACTTGTGGAAGAAGTTATTTGAAATTTTTATAGGGACGGCTTGGAAGACATATATTCGGGAGGATATTCATTTTTAAACTATTAATCCTGCCAAACCAGGAAACTGGTTTCTTTGTGTAAGAACCTAGGTCCGCCAGTGTCCTGGAGAGGATAGGAGAGTCGTTTAACTCGTATAGTTTGGAGAGGTCAGCTGGGATCTGCACGCCCAGATATTCAATAGTGTGTGGCTTCCATTTAAATGGGAAACTAAGCTTTAGCTGGTTGACCTCCTGTTGCGTTAGCGAAAGGTTGAGAGTCTCTGACTTTGAGTAGTTAATTTTAAAGTTGCTCACATAGCTAAAGCGCTTAAATTTCCTGCTGGCAAGGAGATGTGTGGAGACATTAGATGCAACAGGAGGTCATCTGCATAGAGTGAGGCTTTATAATGGTGGTCGGATACTTGTACCCCTTAAATGTCACTTGATATATTGCACTTGATATATTATAAACTGCACTGCATATTATAAATTAAACTGCACTTGATATATTATATGTACCGTATGTTTCTACCTTGTCTGTAACTACTACTTTGTAAAGCGCTACGGAAGATAATGTCGCTATATAAATAAACAATAATAATAATAATGTCAGGATGGCCCGGGAAACTATAAGATTCCCCGGCTGATCTCTCTCCCCAGGGCTTCCAAAATCGGGATACCCCACTGTGCAAAACCGCCCAGGTCACCCCGTTCACTTACCTTGCTTCCTGGTCCAACGGTGCATGCGCGAACCATGGCCACATCCTGCTATCCCCCATTTGTGAGTGGCCCCTGCGGCCTCAATACTTCAGGCACTGCTTGCGATCTCTGCATTATACTTTAAGCGTTTTGTTATTATATGAACAGCCATTGCTTTGACCAGCATATGTATATATACAATTCATATGTTCTTTGCATTGTCAGTATGTCTGCATTGTGTGTGCTTGGACATGATTGAGGTGCTGAATAGCCCTGTATTCTGTCTTCCAGGTGGACCCTTGTCGGTGCCTAAAGGGTCCTCCCGGTCCTAGGGTCCCTGGTTTAATCTTAGAATTCTCCATAAAATCCTCCCACTCGGGACACAGAAGGGGCATCCCGGGTTGCTTATATCGCGTAATTCCCTTGGGTATTGTGAGTACCTATAAAATCACCATATGGAGGCTTCCCAGGATACCGGGCTCGGGCTCCCCTCGGGGCAACCCCGGCAGTGTTTGGGGCATCCCTTACAGGGGATGATGTTTTCCTTTACATACCATGTGCGCAGCAGACTATTACGCGGCAGTCCGGATCCCTTGCGTCTGGTTCTGCGCCGCCGGTCCCTTCTCCTACCCCTCCCCGCCTGACCCGTACCCCGTGTGATGTTGTCACCAGTGGGGAGTCGCAATCTGAGGTGTGTGCCAGATTGTCCAATCTTGAAAAATTATTTTCTAGCGCTGTGGCCAGAAAGGTCTAAGGGCTAAGAGAAAGCACTTGTCCCCAGCCACGCAGGCTTCTGATTTTGAGAAGTTTGACTTGCTGGACTGGTCTGATTACCCCCTGCTAGTGGAAGGGGAGCTTTTTGAGGAGTCTGATGGTTCTGACGATCAGCAGTTTGTTGGCACTGATGCCGAGCGAGGTCAGGGGGATTCTTGGGATACCCCTAAGGTCCTGGCCCGCAGGTCCTGGCCCGCAGAAGGGGGAGTTCTTTGAGGAGGCTAAACCACGCTTAGAATTCCCGAATCAAAGGCATTTCAACGGCATTATCCTCAAGGAATAGGAGAGGCCTACTAGGCTTCCGGGTGTCCCTCCGGGTTGGGATAAGAAATATCCCTTTCCGGTGGACGCGGTGAAGCGCTGGTCGTCCCCTCCCGAGGTGGACGCTCCTGTTTTGGGGTTGTCTAGCACCTCCGTCTTGCATTCTCCTGACTGTTCTACTCTCAAGGAGAGTGAGGACAAACGCATTGACTAGATGGCTTGTCATGGTTTTGCCAGCGTCGGGTCGGCCTTGCGGCCTGTTTGTGCTTCGGCGCTTCTTATAGTGGCCTCTAGGTTGGTTGTCAGGGACCTGTTGTCTACCTCCAGCCTTGACCCGGCTAGTGATGACTTCACCGCCCTCAAGCGGTGTGAATTGTTTTTGTCTTTTGTGCTAGCCGCCCTGGATGACACCATGGTGATTTTGTGTCCAAAAAGCCTCTTACGGCTCTTCCCTTTCGGGGCTGTGGCCCTTTGGAGAAAAATTGGATTCGGTCGCCAAGGGAGGTAGGTTTCATCAGCGAAAGAAGCAACGTCGTCCCTTTCGGGGGCGGCTTAATTTACCCCTTCCTTTCGTGGGGCCAGAGCTGGACGGGGATCGGCTGTCTTCCCCTCCAGAGGTGATTCCTGGCACAGGGGATAAGGACGTGCCCGTCCAGGTCACAGCTGGAGCTCCAAAGCCGCTGCTAAGCCGGCTCAGCAATGAGGGGGCGCCCTCACCCTCGCGGGTGGGGGGACAGCTGCAACACTTCGCCCAGGTCTGGGACCAAGAGGTCTCGGACAGATGGATTCGCGAAGTGGTGTCTTCCGGTTACAAGCTGGAGTTCGAGATCCGGCCTCCTCCCAGATTTTTCAGGTCTCGGGTGCCCTTGGATCCTCTGGCTGCGCAGGGGCTCCGGGCGGCAGTAAAAGATCTCCTGGACATGGCTGTCGTCTGCCCGGTGCCTCCCTCGGACAGGGGCCTGGGATGCTATTCCAATCTGTTCATAGTGCCCAATGAGGATGGCTCCGTTCGTCCCATCCTGGATCTGAAGTTTCTCAACGGATTTATCCGTCCCAGGAAGTTCCGAATGGAAACTCTGCGCTCTGCCATAAATTCACTTCGGCAGGAGGACTTCATGACGTCCATAGACATCAAGGATGCTTATCTGCACGTTCCAATCTTCCCGGCATGTCAGAGATTTCTCAGGTTCGTGGTGGAAGATCGGCATTTTCAGTTTGTGGCTCTTTCGTTTGGCCTTACCTCGGCTCCAAGGGTTTTCACCAAGGTGCTGGCGGGGGTGATGGCCCTCCTCAGAGCCCAGGGTATCCGCATCAAGCCTTATCTGGACGATCTTCTTATTGTGGCATCCTATCTCAGCCAGGCGGAGCTAGATACCAGGACTGTGGTAGCCACCCTGGAGAGATTCGGCTGGGTGATCAACTATCCCAAGTCCTGCCTCTCTCCCTCCAGGGTGGTGGCATTCCTGGGAATGTCTCTGGATACTTCTCAGTCCAGGGTGTTCCTCCCCCAGCCCAAGGTTCTTTTGATTCAGGAATTGACTCAGCGTCTCCTATCCATCCCTCGCCCGTCCCTCCGGCTGGGGATGCGGCTGGTGGGATTGATTGTGGCATCGTTCGAGGCGGTTCCCTTTGCCCAGTTTCACACAAGGACGCTCCAGCTCCATCTCTTGGCGGCCTGGGACGGGTCCCCGCCGTCATTGGATCAGTCTTTTCTGATTTCCCCCCGGGTTCGGCGTTCCCTTTGGTGGTGGCTGGAACCGAGCAATCTGATGAGGGGCAGATCCTTTCTGACCCCTCGTTGGGAGACGGTCACCACGGATGCCAGCCTGTCAGGTTGGGGGGGATTTCGGACGGATCTTCAGTTTCAGGGACTGTGGGGACCTCAGGAGGCTCACGATCCCATCAATGTTCTGGAGCTGAGATCTATCAGGTTGGTTCTGGCTCACTTGATTCATCAGTTGCGGGGCCTACCGGTTCAAGTTCGGTCGGACAATCAGACGGCGGTCGCCTACATCAATCACCAGCGAGGGACTCGCAGCAGGTGTGCCCTCAGGGAAGTGTCTTTGATCCTGGCTTGGGCAGAGGGCAATGTCCCATGCATCTCGGCAGTGTACATTCCGGGAGTGGAGAACACGGAGGCGGACTCCCTGAGCAGGGGCTCATCTCACGGGGGGAATGGTCGCTCAGCCCCAAGGTGTTTCGGTCGCTTTGCCACCGGTGGGGGACTCCGGAGGTGGACCTCTTTGCCTCTTGTCACAATCACAAGCTTCCGGCATTTGTGTCTCTCTCGCGGGATCCGCTGGCTCTGGCAGCAGATGCAATGTCTCTGAACTGGAGGGATCTGGGGTTTCTGTACCTGTTCCCTCCGTTTCCCATAGTGGGCAAAGTGGTGCGCAAAGATAAAAAAGAAAACACAGAGCTAAAGAATGTCTATTAAAAAGTCCAATTGAATTGAAATGAAATCTTCCAAAATTCAAAACCCGGTGATAATCATCAATTCCAGTGCAAATCCACCACCAAGTAGACAGGAGGCTTACCAGATAAAAATCATTGAAAAGCTTTCTTGAATCAATAAATCCCAAACTTTAACGATAAATCTCATCCCAAGATGAAGGAACATGTAAGCGGCTGACAGAAAACTTTAACTTCCAATCAGGGGTATTCAAAATCCACTCAAGCAAACATCAAAGCTCATATCCCAGGAATATGTAAGGGGATAGAAAATATAACAAATAGTGCAACACCGCTAATATAAAAAAGCATTTAATTTAAAAAGTATTGCACTCACATGGTATTAAAACCAATAAAACATTGCATATGACAAAGCTGTCTGCGACTCTCACCACCAGGCATCAAAGTCCAATAGATGTAGAACAGTCAAATGTAAGTTCCGGCTGCTGCTAACCAACGCGTTTCACCCCTAATGGGGCTTTAACCAGGTTTGCAGCTCACAATAGAAAATGGGTTTAAATATCCCATATGTACCTCCACCCGGAAGCAGAATAATTACTTCCGGTCCGTGTAAAATACTTTGCAATGCGCACATATTATTATCTCCCCACATGTACAACCAGCACTGCGCAGCGCCAATTGTTTAATATATAAAAGCAACTACTATATTTAAAAAGTTTACCTATATAGAAGGCGATGTGAGCCTCATAGCCACCCGGAAGCAGACTGAATACTTCCAGTCCGTCCAGGCAGGCGTCACTGCGCAAGCGCCAGACCGGTCCGTACGGACAGGCGCCCGTGCGCAAGTGCCAATCTCCCAATAGCAGGGCACCGGGAATACAATGCGCATGCGCCAATTCAAGAAACAGCAGCCGACACTACGCATGTGCCGGCTGCTCAGTACTTGAGAAAAATGTCAGTGCGCACGCGCCAGTCAAAGAACGACGACGGCCACCGCACTGCTGACAGTTACTCTGCAATAAACACCTCGGCTACATACGCTGCGCATGCGCCACCTTCTAGACCCCCGTCAGTTTGGGCGGATGTGACGCACTCACCCCGCATTGCCCTTACGGAGGAACTTCCTGCCGGACGGGGCGTGCGCGTGGTGGGTGGCGCGCGCAGACGGACATCCTGACAGCCGGTTTTCTCAGGTATATATAAATGGGAACAGGACAGGTACGGTTCATACACCCTGGCGAAGTGGCGCATAGCCACGCAACGCGTCGGTGGGAACCGTTTGGAGGCGACCCCGGAGGCCTGACTATATGGTGATGTAGACAGCATTTGTTATTATATAGGATCTTGATTTATTAGACCACCTGAACCATTGGGGTGTTTACAATATACCTTTATGGATTCCTTTTTTGCACTATGCACTTTGGCACTTGAACTAATGGATTCATAGGATGATTATTGCACATGTTTTTGACGTTTTTGATATTTTTTCATTCCTGCACAAGTTTTCTTTTCTTTTTTGGTTGATTTTGATACAGAAATGAGTTGGAGTTTCACATGTTAGCACATATGCACTATCATAGGTTTCACCTTTAATATTCCTGCTACCCCATTTCATTTTAATAGGTTCAGTGTCAATATCACATTTATTTAGCCATTAAGGACTATGGAGCCATTTTAGGGGTCTGGACCTCAGACGTAGTGTGTTTATGTTTTTTAATGTGTCTTTTATGTGTAAATAGTGTATATTTTGAATGCTTTGTAGTAATAAATTAAATTAATATATTTTTCAATATTGTCTAGATATGTATTGATATCAGTGTGCGGCAGCAATACAGGGGTTTTTTCTGGGGACAGGTCTAGGGTCCCCGTTCTATATTTACTGTCCACATATCGTGCCCCTTGTGCAGCCAGCACCTTAAATTATTCATCATTTATCATATGTAGTAGTGCACACCCCCACCTGCTGCAGATTTCACGTTTTCTCTAGACGGGATAGTTAGTTCTATTCCTAGGGAGTGTAGCACACACATATGATGGCTCTCAATTTTGAAGCAGTGGAACTAGACTGGTCTACTAAGCTGGCCCTTTTGAGGGATAACATAACTGCCAATGATCAGGCAGGACAGAATGGGACCACACACACACAAGAGAGCCTGTTTAGGGCGATTAGACGAGCAAGGCGGGACTATTTAAAGGTATGGTGGAATACAGAGAGCCTCCAAATTTATAGAGATCAGAAGCTGATCCCTCGAGGCCTACGGGTCCAAATATTCCCGGCATGGGAAGTGTCACCTGAATTCAAAACTGAATGGGAGGCTGTATTACAGACCTGCTCCTTGTCCCTGATCAACTTATTAATTCAGGAGGACTTGAAGATACTTGCCTCTGTAAAAACACGTCTACAGGAATTATATTCCCAGTTGAATCTGTTAAGACTAGAAGAACAAGTTAATCGTTTCACAGAATCATTAACTAAGGAACTAGAAAAATATGAACAGGAGGTCATGAGCAACAAGAGAGATAAGCTAGAAAGGGATAAAAGGGATGCATTAGAAGGTAAAATCTATAGATGGCGGCATCATGGTAATGGGCGCAATGAGAGGTCAGCACGACCATTTAACCGCCATACCTCTGAACAAGGGGGTAAAATAAACAAGGATAGAGAACACTCCCATGATTCGAGGTATAGGACCTCCTCTCAGACATCCTCCCAGATCAGTGGGTCCCTGGATGGCTCCCTAGCGGACCTGTCTTTTTTAGGACAGGGGCACGCAGGAAGACCAGAAGGGGGCACCACAAGAGGAGAAGACAGAGACGTGAACAGGGAACAGGGAAGTCGGGATTACCGCAGATTGCGCCCGAGAGATATGAAGCGCAGGAGGGTCTCACCCCCACAGCAGCCACGACATCGGCGGATGTAGAGTTAAAAGTCATTAATTTAACAGATATGGAGCTGACGGATGCACAGATACGGGTACTCAGTAGAGGGTTTAATTTTTCCCCAACGCACATGATCAATAAATTTGAAACGGTAAAAGACCTATATATGTTCTGTAGGAAACTCTCTCTTAAACATTACTTTTCTGACCCTACTCGGTCCAGAGAGATACCAATGACAACTGAACAGGAACAACAAGCCTTACAAGATCTGACGGACCTCCTTGAAGAGCAGCAAATCGAAGAGGAAGGCGGGACAACCTTAAAGCAACCCTCGACCTTTTCTCCGACATGGAGTAACATTCCAGCATTAAAAGTCTTTTATGATCTGGTGAGTAAAGAAATTAGAGATCTGAGACCTACCACGACCAATAAGAATCTTACAAGGGAAGAATGGGAGGCTATCCAGTCATTACAGAACTCCCCGGAATTGATTATTAAACCCTCAGACAAGGGGGGGAACATTGTACTCCTTACAAGAGAGTACTATGTAAGTGAGGTAATGCGACAATTGAATGACAGTAACACCTATCAGAGATTACAAGGGAACCCCCTTTCAGTGTATAAAGAAGGGTATGATCACTTGATAACTGAGGCGTACGAAGGTGGAGTCATTAATCAAACATTGTTTCGATTCTTAAAGGTGGAACATCCAAGGACTCCCACATTTTATACATTACCCAAGGTCCACAAGAATCTGGCGAGACCACCTGGCCGACCGATAGTTTCGGGAGTAGGATGCTTGACAGAACATGCTTGTACGTATATAGATCGGTTATTACAACCACATGTGACAACTCTTGATTCATATATACGAGATACAACGGATGTACTTAGTCGTCTTACGTCTTTGCAAGTCCCTGAGGACACACTTTTGGTGGCATGCGACGTAGAGTCGCTGTACACCAACATTTCACACACAATGGCACTGAAAGCAGTGGCTTACTTCCTGAGTATGGAGTCCATTGAGAGAAGACCGGTGCACAAATTTGTACTGGATCTCCTAGCCTTTGTACTTACGCACAACTACTTCGTATTTGATGGTAAATACTATAGACAGCAACAGGGAGTAGCGATGGGCGCGAAGTGTGCGCCATCGGTGGCCAACTTGTTCATGGGATGGTGGGAGCGAGAGGTGGTCTGGGGGGAGGTGATGAACCTGTACCAGCCCCACATTTTGGGCTGGTACAGGTTCATAGATGATATCCTCCTCCTTTGGCAAGGACCCCCGGAACTATGTGATAGATTAATAGGGAGTCTTAATGATAACCCCTATAACATCTACTTGACCTACAAACGCTCCCAAAATAGCATTGAGTTTTTAGATCTGACTTTACATCTCAATGATAATGGTACGATCTCCACAGACCTGTTTAGAAAACCAACAGCGACCAATGGACTCCTTCACTATAGCAGTTTCCATCCAAAGAAATTGAAGGACGGTATACCGACTGGCCAATTCCTCAGGATCAAACGTAACTGCTCGGAAGATGAGGGATTTGCAAAAGAAGCTTCTAATATGACCAGACGTTTTAAACAGAGAGAGTACCCACGCCAGGTGATACGGAGGGCAGAGCAACGTGCCAGAAATACACCAAGGGAGGAACTACTCAGATACCAACACAGAAAAACAGATCAGAAGGAGGTAAGATTCATTTCGACCTTCAATAATGATTGGAGTAAATTGAGGACTATCCTACAGAAACATTGGCCAATATTACAATCGGATTCAACCCTAGCGAGATACATCACCGGGGGACCATCCATGGTAGCCAAACGGGCCCCCAATTTGAAGGACCGTCTATGTAGGAGTCACTACACTCGAGCTCCAAACTGGATGGTGGCGAATAAGGACTTGATGGGTAGTAGACCCTGTGGTAGGTGTAGCATATGCCCTTTCGTTGTGAAAACTGCTGTTATTAAACATCTCATAAATGGAAGGGAGTATAAAATCAAGGGCCATTTGAACTGTAGATCTGAGGGGGTCATCTATGTTCTTTGCTGCACCTGCCCACAATATTATGTGGGCGAAACTGGGAAGGAGGCCAGGACTAGGATCCAGAAGCATCTCTCCACGATTAGGTTGGCAGCGAGAGATGCTGGTGAGAACAAGATCCTGACACCAGTGGCGTCACATTTTTTGTCACACCATGGGGGGGATTACAGTGACTTGCAGGTGATATTCATAGATCAGGTCATTCTGGGAGCTAGGGGGGGGTAATCGGAAGAGAAAATTATTACAGAAAGAGACCCAATGGATCTACACACTTCAAACTAGATCTCCTCTGGGAATGAATGAGGATTTTTCTTTCCAGGCATTTTTGGGGCGAGAGTGATCTAATGGAATACAACAGACACCCAGAGCACAATCTCGTAATATATCCTCTTAACCATATAGATACCTTGTATATGATTGGGGTGATGATATTTCTGTGGCCTTAACTCCAGCAATAGTCGCATGGAATTACCTGGACCACACAGGCACCCTGTATATAAGCAGGTGAGTGGATGACTGGGCGCCTCTTTAACAACAGCGAGATAAGCCCCTGATAATATAATCATATATTTTATCTCCAATAAAAGCCTCTTTTTTGGATATTACTTGTGTGGATAATAGAGATGGTTTCCATGTGTTCTAATCTGGGTGTCCTTTATGTTTCTTGAGGTACCCATACGAGGACCGTCTGTCTGGGAACCTAACTCCACCAGGAACTTGACATAGGAGAGAGGATGTCCCTGTGAAAATTGTGGAACCCTTTCAAAGGGCTGGACAAAAGAGAGGGGACGCTGTGCCACAATATATCCCTCGACGTGGAGGAGGATCAATGACTATAGATCAAAAAAACCCTGTTTACATTCATATATAAGGGTCTGATCCCTGGGGGATAATGGAGTCGAATGAAGGATCATGGGCATCATTACCCGGGATGAAGCTAGAATAACCTTCAAAAGGATTTATGGAAACAGCAGAGATCTTCTTGATGCAGCCCCGATGTACCTCAAAGCATTTGTCACTATGTGACATATGTTAAACCCCATTTGGGGTTAGCAGCAACCAGAAGATCATATGCACAGTGTATTTGAAATGGGCTCGCTCGGTAGATTTTTCACTGTATAAGGGCCCATTTGGGCCCGACGTTATTTATTTATTCACTTTACATGCTTGAAAATGTGGGAGTATTTACTCCGTGTATGATGCTTTGGCTAAAATACATATTATGGTTTAGGGTTAAATGCTTGTTGTCACCACAAGTATCATGAGTCACTTTAATCTGGTTGTAAATAAGGCATTCATAGGTAATGAGTTGTATTAATGTAGGAATATGTATCGAGTAAATACAGCACTGTGTCCTGTTTCCTTTGATATACTTACCTTCCACGATCCGTTGACAGCTTTGATTGACAGGGTGGGCTGGAGGGTGCGTCGGCTGTGTGCCCGCGCTCGGGCGCGCGGCCGCCCGGGACCTCCTACTGCAGGGGAGTGTGCCCGGGCGGTCGCGCGCCGGGGCTGGGCGCTCTCCGACGCACTTCCGGTTTTCGGCGTCAGTTTGGGCGGATGTGACGCACTCACCCCGCATTGCCCTTACGGAGGAACTTCCTGCCGGACGGGGCGTGCGCGTGGTGGGTGGCGCGCGCAGACGGACATCCTGACAGCCGGTTTTCTCAGGTATATATAAATGGGAACAGGACAGGTACGGTTCATACACCCTGGCGAAGTGGCGCATAGCCACGCAACGCGTCGGTGGGAACCGTTTGGAGGCGACCCCGGAGGCCTGACTATATGGTGATGTAGACAGCATTTGTTATTATATAGGATCTTGATTTATTAGACCACCTGAACCATTGGGGTGTTTACAATATACCTTTATGGATTCCTTTTTTGCACTATGCACTTTGGCACTTGAATTAATGGATTCATAGGATGATTATTGCACATGTTTTTGACGTTTTTGATATTTTTTCATTCCTGCACAAGTTTTCTTTTCTTTTTTGGTTGATTTTGATACAGAAATGAGTTGGAGTTTCACATGTTAGCACATATGCACTATCATAGGTTTCACCTTTAATATTCCTGCTACCCCATTTCATTTTAATAGGTTCAGTGTCAATATCACATTTATTTAGCCATTAAGGACTATGGAGCCATTTTAGGGGTCTGGACCTCAGACGTAGTGTGTTTATGTTTTTTAATGTGTCTTTTATGTGTAAATAGTGTATATTTTGAATGCTTTGTAGTAATAAATTAAATTAATATATTTTTCAATATTGTCTAGATATGTATTGATATCAGTGTGCGGCAGCAATACAGGGGTTTTTTCTGGGGACAGGTCTAGGGTCCCCGTTCTATATTTACTGTTCACATATCGTGCCCCTTGTGCAGCCAGCACCTTAAATTATTCATCATTTATCATATGTAGTAGTGCACACCCCCACCTGCTGCAGATTTCACGTTTTCTCTAGACGGGATAGTTAGTTCTATTCCTAGGGAGTGTAGCACACACATATGATGGCTCTCAATTTTGAAGCAGTGGAACTAGACTGGTCTACTAAGCTGGCCCTTTTGAGGGATAACATAACTGCCAATGATCAGGCAGGACAGAATGGGACCACACACACACAAGAGAGCCTGTTTAGGGCGATTAGACGAGCAAGGCGGGACTATTTAAAGGTATGGTGGAATATAGAGAGCCTCCAAATTTATAGAGATCAGAAGCTGATCCCTCGAGGCCTACGGGTCCAAATATTCCCGGCATGGGAAGTGTCACCTGAATTCAAAACTGAATGGGAGGCTGTATTACAGACCTGCTCCTTGTCCCTGATCAACTTATTAATTCAGGAGGACTTGAAGATACTTGCCTCTGTAAAAACACGTCTACAGGAATTATATTCCCAGTTGAATCTGTTAAAACTAGAAGAACAAGTTAATCGTTTCACAGAATCATTAACTAAGGAACTAGAAAAATATGAACAGGAGGTCATGAGCAACAAGAGAGATAAGCTAGAAAGGGATAAAAGGGATGCATTAGAAGGTAAAATCTATAGATGGCGGCATCATGGTAATTGGCGCAATGAGAGGTCAGCACGACCATTTAACCGCCATACCTCTGAACAAGGGGGTAAAATAAACAAGGATAGAGAACACTCCCATGATTCGAGGTATAGGACCTCCTCTCAGACATCCTCCCAGATCAGTGGGTCCCTGGATGGCTCCCTAGCGGACCTGTCTTTTTTAGGACAGGGGCACGCAGGAAGACCAGAAGGGGGCACCACAAGAGGAGAAGACAGAGACGTGAACAGGGAACAGGGAAGTCGGGATTACCGCAGATTGCGCCCGAGAGATATGAAGCGCAGGAGGGTCTCACCCCCACAGCAGCCACGACATCGGCGGATGTAGAGTTAAAAGTCATTAATTTAACAGATATGGAGCTGACGGATGCACAGATACGGGTACTCAGTAGAGGGTTTAATTTTTCCCCAACGCACATGATCAATAAATTTGAAACGGTAAAAGACCTATATATGTTCTGTAGGAAACTCTCTCTTAAACATTACTTTTCTGACCCTACTCGGTCCAGAGAGATACCAATGACAACTGAACAGGAACAACAAGCCTTACAAGATCTGACGGACCTCCTTGAAGAGCAGCAAATCGAAGAGGAAGGCGGGACAACCTTAAAGCAACCCTCGACCTTTTCTCCGACATGGAGTAACATTCCAGCATTAAAAGTCTTTTATGATCTGGTGAGTAAAGAAATTAGAGATCTGAGACCTACCACGACCAATAAGAATCTTACAAGGGAAGAATGGGAGGCTATCCAGTCATTACAGAACTCCCCGGAATTGATTATTAAACCCTCAGACAAGGGGGGGAACATTGTACTCCTTACAAGAGAGTACTATGTAAGTGAGGTAATGCGACAATTGAATGACAGTAACACCTATCAGAGATTACAAGGGAACCCCCTTTCAGTGTATAAAGAAGGGTATGATCACTTGATAACTGAGGCGTACGAAGGTGGAGTCATTAATCAAACATTGTTTCGATTCTTAAAGGTGGAACATCCAAGGACTCCCACATTTTATACATTACCCAAGGTCCACAAGAATCTGGCGAGACCACCTGGCCGACCGATAGTTTCGGGAGTAGGATGCTTGACAGAACATGCTTGTACGTATATAGATCGGTTATTACAACCACATGTGACAACTCTTGATTCATATATACGAGATACAACGGATGTACTTAGTCGTCTTACGTCTTTGCAAGTCCCTGAGGACACACTTTTGGTGGCATGCGACGTAGAGTCGCTGTACACCAACATTTCACACACAATGGCACTGAAAGCAGTGGCTTACTTCCTGAGTATGGAGTCCATTGAGAGAAGACCGGTGCACAAATTTGTACTGGATCTCCTAGCCTTTGTACTTACGCACAACTACTTCGTATTTGATGGTAAATACTATAGACAGCAACAGGGAGTAGCGATGGGCGCGAAGTGTGCGCCATCGGTGGCCAACTTGTTCATGGGATGGTGGGAGCGAGAGGTGGTCTGGGGGGAGGTGATGAACCTGTACCAGCCCCACATTTTGGGCTGGTACAGGTTCATAGATGATATCCTCCTCCTTTGGCAAGGACCCCCGGAACTATGTGATAGATTAATAGGGAGTCTTAATGATAACCCCTATAACATCTACTTGACCTACAAACGCTCCCAAAATAGCATTGAGTTTTTAGATCTGACTTTACATCTCAATGATAATGGTACGATCTCCACAGACCTGTTTAGAAAACCAACAGCGACCAATGGACTCCTTCACTATAGCAGTTTCCATCCAAAGAAATTGAAGGACGGTATACCGACTGGCCAATTCCTCAGGATCAAACGTAACTGCTCGGAAGATGAGGGATTTGCAAAAGAAGCTTCTAATATGACCAGACGTTTTAAACAGAGAGAGTACCCACGCCAGGTGATACGGAGGGCAGAGCAACGTGCCAGAAATACACCAAGGGAGGAACTACTCAGATACCAACACAGAAAAACAGATCAGAAGGAGGTAAGATTCATTTCGACCTTCAATAATGATTGGAGTAAATTGAGGACTATCCTACAGAAACATTGGCCAATATTACAATCGGATTCAACCCTAGCGAGATACATCACCGGGGGACCATCCATGGTAGCCAAACGGGCCCCCAATTTGAAGGACCGTCTATGTAGGAGTCACTACACTCGAGCTCCAAACTGGATGGTGGCGAATAAGGACTTGATGGGTAGTAGACCCTGTGGTAGGTGTAGCATATGCCCTTTCGTTGTGAAAACTGCTGTTATTAAACATCTCATAAATGGAAGGGAGTATAAAATCAAGGGCCATTTGAACTGTAGATCTGAGGGGGTCATCTATGTTCTTTGCTGCACCTGCCCACAATATTATGTGGGCGAAACTGGGAAGGAGGCCAGGACTAGGATCCAGAAGCATCTCTCCACGATTAGGTTGGCAGCGAGAGATGCTGGTGAGAACAAGATCCTGACACCAGTGGCGTCACATTTTTTGTCACACCATGGGGGGGATTACAGTGACTTGCAGGTGATATTCATAGATCAGGTCATTCTGGGAGCTAGGGGGGGGTAATCGGAAGAGAAAATTATTACAGAAAGAGACCCAATGGATCTACACACTTCAAACTAGATCTCCTCTGGGAATGAATGAGGATTTTTCTTTCCAGGCATTTTTGGGGCGAGAGTGATCTAATGGAATACAACAGACACCCAGAGCACAATCTCGTAATATATCCTCTTAACCATATAGATACCTTGTATATGATTGGGGTGATGATATTTCTGTGGCCTTAACTCCAGCAATAGTCGCATGGAATTACCTGGACCACACAGGCACCCTGTATATAAGCAGGTGAGTGGATGACTGGGCGCCTCTTTAACAACAGCGAGATAAGCCCCTGATAATATAATCATATATTTTATCTCCAATAAAAGCCTCTTTTTTGGATATTACTTGTGTGGATAATAGAGATGGTTTCCATGTGTTCTAATCTGGGTGTCCTTTATGTTTCTTGAGGTACCCATACGAGGACCGTCTGTCTGGGAACCTAACTCCACCAGGAACTTGACATAGGAGAGAGGATGTCCCTGTGAAAATTGTGGAACCCTTTCAAAGGGCTGGACAAAAGAGAGGGGACGCTGTGCCACAATATATCCCTCGACGTGGAGGAGGATCAATGACTATAGATCAAAAAAACCCTGTTTACATTCATATATAAGGGTCTGATCCCTGGGGGATAATGGAGTCGAATGAAGGATCATGGGCATCATTACCCGGGATGAAGCTAGAATAACCTTCAAAAGGATTTATGGAAACAGCAGAGATCTTCTTGATGCAGCCCCGATGTACCTCAAAGCATTTGTCACTATGTGACATATGTTAAACCCCATTTGGGGTTAGCAGCAACCAGAAGATCATATGCACAGTGTATTTGAAATGGGCTCGCTCGGTAGATTTTTCACTGTATAAGGGCCCATTTGGGCCCGACGTTATTTATTTATTCACTTTACATGCTTGAAAATGTGGGAGTATTTACTCCGTGTATGATGCTTTGGCTAAAATACATATTATGGTTTAGGGTTAAATGCTTGTTGTCACCACAAGTATCATGAGTCACTTTAATCTGGTTGTAAATAAGGCATTCATAGGTAATGAGTTGTATTAATGTAGGAATATGTATCGAGTAAATACAGCACTGTGTCCTGTTTCCTTTGATATACTTACCTTCCACGATCCGTTGACAGCTTTGATTGACAGGGTGGGCTGGAGGGTGCGTCGGCTGTGTGCCCGCGCTCGGGCGCGCGGCCGCCCGGGACCTCCTACTGCAGGGGAGTGTGCCCGGGCGGTCGCGCGCCGGGGCTGGGCGCTCTCCGACGCACTTCCGGTTTTCGGCGTCAGTTTGGGCGGATGTGACGCACTCACCCCGCATTGCCCTTACGGAGGAACTTCCTGCCGGACGGGGCGTGCGCGTGGTGGGTGGCGCGCGCAGACGGACATCCTGACAGCCGGTTTTCTCAGGTATATATAAATGGGAACAGGACAGGTACGGTTCATACACCCTGGCGAAGTGGCGCATAGCCACGCAACGCGTCGGTGGGAACCGTTTGGAGGCGACCCCGGAGGCCTGACTATATGGTGATGTAGACAGCATTTGTTATTATATAGGATCTTGATTTATTAGACCACCTGAACCATTGGGGTGTTTACAATATACCTTTATGGATTCCTTTTTTGCACTATGCACTTTGGCACTTGAATTAATGGATTCATAGGATGATTATTGCACATGTTTTTGACGTTTTTGATATTTTTTCATTCCTGCACAAGTTTTCTTTTCTTTTTTGGTTGATTTTGATACAGAAATGAGTTGGAGTTTCACATGTTAGCACATATGCACTATCATAGGTTTCACCTTTAATATTCCTGCTACCCCATTTCATTTTAATAGGTTCAGTGTCAATATCACATTTATTTAGCCATTAAGGACTATGGAGCCATTTTAGGGGTCTGGACCTCAGACGTAGTGTGTTTATGTTTTTTAATGTGTCTTTTATGTGTAAATAGTGTATATTTTGAATGCTTTGTAGTAATAAATTAAATTAATATATTTTTCAATATTGTCTAGATATGTATTGATATCAGTGTGCGGCAGCAATACAGGGGTTTTTTCTGGGGACAGGTCTAGGGTCCCCGTTCTATATTTACTGTTCACATATCGTGCCCCTTGTGCAGCCAGCACCTTAAATTATTCATCATTTATCATATGTAGTAGTGCACACCCCCACCTGCTGCAGATTTCACCTTCTAGACCCCTAATGAAAGAACAGCCCATGACAAAGAGGCTGGTCGATCCTATACGGGGGAAGTACACTATAATTTAAATTAGGGTAATTCCCAAATCCTACAGGGCCCGTCTAACAGTGAATACACAATAGCAGCCCTAGAATATAACTAAAATAACAGTACACTGATAAAAGCATTTCAGTCCCAAAATAAAAAACTGACAAAGCTTAAGAAATGGAAATGCTTAAGAAATAGAAATGCGCTTCATAAAGCAGAGAGTTCTTATAACTGAGAATGCGCATAACCTATCAATATAGCTATAGATTTGGACATCAACATGTGCTTTTTATTAAATGGTTAGTATTCCCAATGGTTGATACCAAATTTGGACTAGGAAAGCCTCTGGGTGAGAGTCACGACTAACAATTCACCATCTTTCCACCACACATAGTTAAAACTCATTAAAAAACATACAAGCAATTCATACACCAAATACATTAAAACAAATACAGTGTTATAGACATTAGGAATCATCGATGAAACAATTTAAATCGTATTCAATATTGAGGCCCCGAGGGGTCAGAGTGTTTAAATTATATATCCATCGACTTTCCATACGTGAGAGATCCCTCTCTAAATTATTCCCACGCCAATGTGCTTTAGCCTTGTCTATCCCCATAAAAGAAACCGAGCTGGGGTCTGAGTCATGAAATTTCTTATAATGGGCCGACAAACTATGTCCTTCATATCCCCTTTTAATATTATACACATGTTCCCTAATACGTATCTTTAGACTGCGGGTGGTCCTTCCTATATAGATTAAACTGCATGGACACCAAATAGCGTATACCACGAATCTGGTGCTACATGATATAAACTCTTTGATTTTAATAGGGTCAGCCATACCTGGCACATAGAACACAGGCAAAGATTTATTCAATTTCAGTCCGGCTTTACAACCACAGCATGACAAGGCGATCCTTTAAATTCGGGGCCCTCCTATAGATACAAATTGGCTTGTCTGGCAACACAGGCCCAATTACTGGATCATCCTTCAGGATGTGCCAGTGTTTATTCAGAATGTTTTTGACCCTCCGGTGTTGCAGACTATAGCCGGTCAAAAAAGCAAAATCAGTCTTTTTTTGGGTCCCTCTTAGGAAAGTCTTTCGATTGCCCTAAGAGTAAAGATCTATCCATCTCCCTCACCTGTTCCCTCTGTTTTTCAATTTCAATTCGGGGATAGCCTTTCTCCTCAAATCTTTTCTGGAGCTGTAAAGATTGTACATCATAATCAGCTACATTATTGCAGTTTCTCTTGATCCGGACAAACTGACCCTTGGGTATGGCCCGGAGCCAGTTTGGGTGGTGACAGCTGGCTCTAGGGACATACCCATTTCTGTCAGTGGTTTTAAAATACGTGGAGGTACTAAGTCCATTGGCTTCCCGTCTAATTTCTAGATCCAGGAAGTGTATTTTTAAATCACTAATATCAGCAGTGAACTCTAAATTGTAATCATTGGAATTCACAGAGTTAAAGAATTCTTCCAGCGATACTCGTGGCCCATCCCAGACAACAATGACGTCATCAATGTAACGGCGCCATAACTTCAGGGACGGCCAGATTTTTCCAAAAATAAAGTTGGCTTCCCAAAGTCCCACAAACAAGTTGGCCCCCATGGCTACGCCCTTGATTTGTAGGAAAAATTCGCCCCCAAACCAGAAGTAATTATGTTCTAGAGAGAACTTAAGGCATGCCATAATGAATTCAATCTGTTGTGGTGGGAGACCCGACTGCTGTTCCAAAAAATACCTAACAAGTGGTGCGCAAGCTGGCCCTAGAGGGCGCATCAGCAATCCTGGTGGCTCCAGGATGGCCAAGACAGGTTTGGTTCGCAGACGTGGTAAGGTTGGCAGAGGATCAGTTAGATCTGTCCCTTCTGCTGGATCTGCTCACTCAGGGTCCACTGCTCTACCCCAATTTACCAATGCTGGCTTTGACGGCGTGGCTGCTGAAACCTCCATCTTGAAGGAGGAAGGTCTTTCTGATGCTGTCATTCAGACTCTGGTTAGGGCTAGAAAGAAGTCTTCCTCTGCCATCTACTATAGGATTTGGAGGTCTTATAGTGATTAGTGTGAGGTCCGGGCCTTGCCTTGCAGGGCGTTTTCTATCCCTAGGGTTTTGGAATTTCTACAACATGGTCTGGTTTGCAGCTTAGTACGCTGAAAGCGCATGTTTCTGCCCTGGCGCTTTTCTTTCAAAAGTCTTTTGCTCTTCATCCTCTGGTTAAGACCTTTTTCCACGGGGTTACGCATGTGTGGCCTCCTAGGAAGCCTTTGCTCCCAGTTTGGGATTTGAATTTGGTTCTTTCTGCTTTTCAGGGTCCTCCTTTTGAACTTTTGCAGGATATTGTTCTTTCTACGCTTACTCAGAAGGTTGCGTTTTTGGTTGCCATCACTTCCGTTCAGCGTGTATCGGAGTTGGCGGCTTTGTTCATTAAGGCTCCTTACTTTGAGAGGCATCAGGACAAGGTTATTTTCCGCTTCAAGCCAGATTTCCTTCCTAAGGTGGTCTCTACCTTTCATCTTAATCAGGACATTGTTCTACCCTCCTTGTGTCCTAAGCCCAGCAATGACAAGGAGAGGGTTTTGCATTCTCTGGATGTGGTTCGCTGTGTGAAGTACTATTTGGTGGCTAATTCCTCTTTTCGTAGGACTGACGCCCTTATTCTTTGTGTGTCACACACACCCCGCTTCCTGTAGTAATAACGTTCGGGGTAAACCATCTCCAGATGTCATTGCAGAGAGAGAGATCTTGAAACTGGCCCCTCCCAGTCTATATATACCTGGGACCTCCCACTTAATCCCCAGTGTTCTCTCTCTGCAAGATGCGTCAAGACAGAAGAAAGAGGTCTCCTGCTTGCAGGTTACACCCCGGCACCCCCCCTGGTCTATTTCTGCCCAGTTCTTGTTTACTTGTATTTTGTAATTATCGGAAGCCTCCCAGCCTCGGCTGCTGACTGGGTAATGGTAGCCGGCACCTAGTGGTGCCTAGGAGCTTATCTCCTCCACTAGTCTCCATTATTGGGGCAGAGTGGTTATCCGGTTGGTGACCCGGATTTTGGGATGCCCCGTCCCGTTGTCCCCATATCTCTTCTCTCCTTCTCAGGGCCTTCCCTTTTTGGTGGGGAAGTCCGTTAGGGGGGAGGGGGAGGTGAGGGGTATTTTCTGCCTTATGCTACTCTTTTTATCCTGATGTCATTTTGGTACTGATATATGTGGGCATCGGTGCGCGCGTGTCTGTGTGTGTGTGTGCGTCTTTAATCTGTGTGTGTTTGTCTGTGTGCGGTGTTCCCAGCTCAGACCGGGTCCGTTTTTTTTTTTCTTTTTAGAATGGCGCTGCCGCCATTTTTTTTACCTCTCTGAGGTAAATCTGTGCTAAGGGGCGGGCCCGCGCTCGGCGCGGCCCGTGCTGTGCGGTGATTGGCTGGCGGGGCGAAGTTAGAAGTGCTTCGCGCGCGCTCTCTGCCTGCCTGTCTTCTATCAGCTGGGGGAGCGCTTGCACCGGCCTCTGAGGTGATTTCTGTGCTCTGTTACTGCTGCCTCTTCTGCTGCGGTCATTTAAAAAGGGTTTTTTATTATAGTTCCTTGTCTTCTATATCGCATTCAATGAATCCTTATTCCCATCAGGGGACTTTATGCTGTGGTCCATATTAGTACAGAATGGAGGTTTTTTGTACAGTTATAATAAGCCATTGTGGTTTTCTTTTCCTAATGCATTGTTTCTCATGCTTGATCCTTTACTCAGGTAGCAGCATGATTCAACTGTATGTGACCATATTTATATATATATATATATATATTTGTTTTTTTTATTGGATAATATTGTGTTTTTTCTCTGTGTGCATGTGCGGTTTATTTATGAATTTTTACAGTGTTTTCTCTGTCTTTCCAGATTTGGGATACCCCTGCTGCATGGGTCTCCCAGTCTGATATACCTGGCTAGTCTTATTTTGGGTTACAAAAAATCCTCCCACTCCCGGGACTCTTATTAATGAATAAGGGGCATCCCGGGTAGCTTATAGCATAAATCCCTGGGCTTTGCGAATTCCAAAAAAAGTTTCACCGAATGGAGGCTTCCAATGATACCGGAAATGGCTCTTCGGGGCAATCTAGGCAGTGTGGGGGATGTGGGGTTCCACTCCCAGGGGATGATGTCATTTTGTGCATTCCTTGCGCACAGCAGAATATTGCGCGCCAGTCTGGTACTCCGGCTCCTGGCTCTTCGCAACCTCAGTCGTCTCCTGCTCCTCCACTTTTATTCCGGACCCAGGGTGATGTTGTCACAGCTGGGGACTCACAATCTGAGTTGTGCGCTCGAGTGGCCACTCTCGAGAAGTTGTTGTCTGCACAAGTAGCTCATAAGGCTACGGCTAAAAGGAAACACATTGATTCTCCTTCTCTGACTCCTGCCTTGGAGGCAGCGGAGGTGTTAGACTGGTCAGATTGTCCTTTGCCTGAAGAAGGGGAAATTTTGGAAGATTTGGATGATATTGATGCTCCCCTGTTGACTGATACTTCGGCAGATTTGACTACTGGGGTGTCTTGTGATACTCCTTCTATCCTTTCCAAGGTTTTTGAAATTTTGTCCCTGGATCCACCGGCGGCGGTCCCTCCGCCTAAGGGTGAGCTATTTGAGATGCCTAAGCCGTGTTTAGCATTCCCTGGTCAGCTACATTTTGAAAGGGTTGTGCTTAAGGAATGGGAACAGCCGACCCGCCTTGTTGGCTCCCCGGCTAATTGGGACAGGAGGTATCCCTTTTCGGAGGAATTGGTTAAACTTTGGACGGTACCCCCAGACGTTGATGCACCGGTTTTGGGGCTCTCTAATTCTTCAGTGCTGCATTCACCAGACACTACTACAATTAAGGATGTTGAGGATCGTAGAATCGATCAACTGGCTCGTCATGGTTTCATCAGTGCCGGTTCGACCTTGCGTCCGGTATGCGCTTCTTCCATTGTCCTATTGGCTCTTAAAGCCTTGATCAAAAATTTGTACGCGGATCTTGATCTTGATCTTGATTAGACAAGCTCCTGCAGATCCGAGCGCTCTGATTGGACGAGCCTCCGCACATGTACCGTAGGACCAGGAAGAGGTAAGTTCATTCAGGCGACCTGGGGGGCTTCACAAAGCGAGGCACCTCCAATCGGGGTGCCCTGGGGGTAAGGACCAAAACACAGGATTTTAACTATCCAGGGGGCCCCAACCACCACTTAGAAGAAAAGCAAAACCCGTATTTCCCAATCCAAGTGTCTAAATAGGGGATAGTGCAGAGTCGCTGTGGCTGTTAGATGCGACACTCTGCGGCACCCCTGCTCCCTCGCCCACCAGGGTTTGGGATGTGTTTTTGTGTCTCTGAAATGCAACTAAAGCAGCCAAATGCCCCCCAATTGCATATTGGGAAGTCCACACAATCTGGGGCATATTGTTCTAATTAAGCCGGACCTTCAGAAGGATTTAAAAAAAAGCCCAAACCATTAAAAAAACTATTCCCCGGCATCTAAACTGAATATATATTTTCTAAGTATGTCACACACCCCGCTTCAGATAGTCATTACACTCGGACCTGTAGAGGGCGATCTTGCAGAGATGTCATGAAAAAAAGTGAGCCCCTCCCGGTCCATAAATACCTGGTACCTCCCACTCATTCCCCAGTCTTTCATCTCTGCAGACGGCGAGCAAGTCAGAAGATGATGTCTCCTCCTTGCAGGTAGCCGGGGTAACTCCCAGCCCACGTGTTAGTCTATTTCTGCCTGGACCCCATGTTTTAGTTTTCGCCTTGCCTCCCAGCCTAGGCTGCTGGTCCGGGCAAGGGTAGACAGCACCTAATGGTGCTTAGGAGCTACGCTCCACCGTGAGACCCCATACTAAGGGGTAGGCGGTTTTGCCGGGCTGGTGATCCCGGTTAGGAATGCCCCGTCCCTTGCCCTTCCACCTTCCAGCGTGGATTCCCCCTCTCCCGGATGGCCCTTGCTCCTTAGAAGGGGGGGGGCAGCGTAGGGTCCCCTTTCTCTCTTAATGTGTGTTTGTTCAGCTGTGTGTGTGTGGGTGCGTGTGTTCACTGGGCGCATTTTCCTTTTAAACTAACGTGTGTTTGTCACAGCTGTGCGTGTGCGGGTGCGTGTGTTCACTGGGCGCACTTTTCTTTTAAACTGTATTCAGCCGGCGCTGGCTGTGCCGCAGCGCCGGCCGTTGTGACATTCGGCGGGGGAGCTTCTTCGCCTCAGGTACGGTTGGTGGGGGGGGCAGGGTTCTGCGCGCTTGCCGCCTGCCCGCCCCCCGTGCTCTTGGCGCCGCTGCGGAGCCCGGCCACTAGCCGGGAGCGGCGTTGTCGCCAGGGGAAGGGGGCGGGGCCGGGCGCCCCTCTCTCCCTCAGCTTCTCAGGTCTCCGGCTGAACGCGTGAGTGGCCCCTGCGGCCTCAATACTTCAGGCACTGCTTGCGATCTCTGCATTATACTTTAAGCGTTTTATTATTATATGAACAGCCATGGCTTTGACCTGCATATGTATATATACAATTCATATGTTCTTTGCATTGTCAGTATGTCTGCATTGTGTGTGCTTGGACATGATTGAGGTGCTGAATAGCCCTGTATTCTGTCTTCCAGGTGGACCCTTGTCGGAGCCTAAAGGGTCCTCCCGGTCCTAGGGTCCCTGGTTTAATCTTAGAATTCTCCATAAAATCCTCCCACTCGGGACACAGAAGGGGCATCCCGGGTTGCTTATATCGCGTAATTCCCTTGGGTATTGTGAGTACCTATAAAATCACCATATGGAGGCTTCCCAGGATACCGGGCTCGGGCTCCCCTCGGGGCAACCTCGGCAGTGTTTGGGGCATCCCTTACAGGGGATGATGTTTTCCTTTGCATACCATGTGCGCAGCAGACTATTACGCGGCAGTCCGGATCCCTTGCGTCTGGTTCTGCGCCGCCGGTCCCTTCTCCTACCCCTCCCCGCCTGACCCGTACCCCGTGTGATGTTGTCACCAGTGGGGAGTCGCAATCTGAGGTGTGTGCCAGATTGTCCAATCTTGAAAAATTATTTTCTAGCGCTGTGGCCAGAAAGGTCTAAGGGCTAAGAGAAAGCACTTGTCCCCAGCCACGCAGGCTTCTGATTTTGAGAAGTTTGACTTGCTGGACTGGTCTGATTACCCCCTGCTAGTGGAAGGGGAGCTTTTTGAGGAGTCTGATGGTTCTGACGATCAGCAGTTTGTTGGCACTGATGCCGAGCGAGGTCAGGGGGATTCTTGGGATACCCCTAAGGTCCTGGCTCATATGTTTGAGGTTCTGGCAATCTCTCCTCCCGAAGTGACTCTTCCGCAGAAGGGGGAGTTCTTTGAGGAGGCTAAACCACGCTTAGAATTCCCGAATCAAAGGCATTTCAACGCCAGTTTGTGGCTCTTTCGTTTGGCCTTACCTCGGCTCCAAGGGTTTTCACCAAGGTGCTGGCGGGGGTGATGGCCCTCCTCAGAGCCCAGGGTATCCGCATCAAGCCTTATCTGGACGATCTTCTTATTGTGGCATCCTCTCTCAGCCAGGCGGAGCTAGATACCAGGACTGTGGTAGCCACCCTGGAGAGATTCGGCTGGGTGATCAAGTATCCCAAGTCCTGCCTCTCTCCCTCCAGGGTGGTGGCATTCCTGGGAATGTCTCTGGATACTTCTCAGTCCAGGGTGTTCCTCCCCCAGCCCAAGGTTCTTTTGATTCAGGAATTGACTCAGCGTCTCCTATCCATCCCTCGCCCGTCCATCCGGCTGGGGATGCGGCTGGTGGGATTGATGGTGGCATCGTTCGAGGCGGTTCCCTTTGCCCAGTTTCACACAAGGACGCTCCAGCTCCAACTCTTAGCGGCCTGGGACGGGTCCCCGCCGTCATTGGATCAGTCTTTTCTGATTTCCCCCCGGGTTCGGCGTTCCCTTTGGTGGTGGCTGGAACCGAGCAATCTGATGAGGGGCAGATCCTTTCTGACCCCTCGTTGGGAGACGGTCACCACGGATGCCAGCCTGTCAGGTTGGGGGGGATTTTGGAAGGATCTTCAGTTTCAGGGACTGTGGGGACCTCAGGAGGCTCACGATCCCATCAATGTTCTGGAGCTGAGATCTATCAGGTTGGTTCTGGCTCACTTGATTCATCAGTTGCGGGGCCTACCGGTTCAAGTTCGGTCGGACAATCAGACGGCGGTCGCCTACATCAATCACCAGCGAGGGACTCGCAGCAGGTGTGCCCTCAGGGAAGTGTTTTTGATCCTGGCTTGGGCAGAGGGCAATGTCCCATGCATCTCGGCAGTGTACATTCCGGGAGTGGAGAACACGGAGGCGGACTCCCTGAGCAGGGGCTCATCTCACAGGGGGAATGGTCGCTCAGCCCCAAGGTGTTTCGGTCGCTTTGCCACCGGTGGGGGACTCCGGAGGTGGACCTCTTTGCCTCTTGTCACAATCACAAGCTTCCGGCATTTGTGTCTCTCTCGCGGGATCAGCTGGCTCTGGCAGCAGATGCCATGTCTCTGAACTGGAGGGATCTGGGGTTTCTGTACCTGTTCCCTCCGTTTCCCATAGTGGGCAAAGTGGTGTGCAAGCTGGCCCTAGAGGGCTCATCAGCAATCCTGGTGGCTCCAGGATGGCAAAGACAGGTTTGGTTCGCAGACGTGGTAAGGTTGGCAGAGGATCAGTTAGATCTGTCCCTTCTGCCGGATCTGCTCACTCAGGGTCCACTGCTCTACCCCAATTTACCAACGCTGGCTTTGACGGCGTGGCTGCTGAAACCTCCATCTTGAAGGAGGAAGGTCTTTCTGATGCTGTCATTCAGACTCTGGTTAGGGCTAGAAAGAAGTCTTCCTCTGCCATCTACTAGGATTTGGAGGTCTTATAGTGATTAGTGTGAGGTCCGGGCCTTGCCTTGCAGGGCGTTTTCTATCCCTAGGGTTTTGGAATTTCTACAACATGGTCTGGACCTAGGTTTGCAGCTTAGTACGCTGAAAGGGCATGTTTCTGCCCTGGCGCTTTTCTTTCAAAAGTCTTTTGCTCTTCATCCTCTGGTTAAGACCTTTTTCCACGGGGTTACGCATGTGCGGCCTCCTAGGAAGCCTTTGCTCCCAGTTTGGGATTTGAATTTGGTTCTTTCTGCTTTTCAGGGTCCTCCTTTTGAACCTTTGCAGGATATTGTTCTTTCTACGCTTACTCAGAAGGTTGCGTTTTTGGTTGCCATCACTTCCGTTCGGCGTGTATCGGAGTTGGCGGCTTTGTTCATTAAGGCTCCTTACTTTGAGAGGCATCAGGACAAGGTTGTTTTCCGCTTCAAGCCAGATTTCCTTCCTAAGGTGGTCTCTACCTTTCATCTTAATCAGGACATTGTTCTACCCTCCTTGTGTCCTAAGCCCAGCAATGATAAGGAGAGGGTTTTGCATTCTCTGGATGTGGTTCGCTGTGTGAAGTACTATTTGGTGGCTAATTCCTCTTTTCGTAGGACTGACGCCCTTATTCTTTGTGTGTCACACACACCCCGCTTCCTGTAGTAATAACGTTCGGGGTAAACCATCTCCAGATGTCATTGCAGAGAGAGAGATCTTGAAACTGGCCCCTCCCAGTCTATATATACCTGGGACCTCCCACTTAATCCCCAGTGTTCTCTCTCTGCAAGATGCGTCAAGACAGAAGAAAGAGGTCTCCTGCTTGCAGGTAGCCAGGGTTACACCCCGGCACCCCCCCTGGTCTATTTCTGCCCAGTTCTTGTTTACTTGTTTTTTGTAATTATCGGAAGCCTCCCAGCCTCGGCTGCTGACTGGGTAATGGTAGCCGGCACCTAGTGGTGCCTAGGAGCTTATCTCCTCCACTAGTCTCCATTATTGGGGCAGAGTGGTTATCCGGTTGGTGACCCGGATTTTGGGATGCCCCGTCCCGTTGTCCCCATATCTCTTCTCTCCTTCTCAGGGCCTTCCCTTTTTGGTGGGGAAGTCCGTTAGGGGGAGGGGGGAGGGAGGTGAGGGATCTTTTCTGCCTTATGCTACTCTTTTTATCCTGATGTAATTTTGGTACTGATATATGTGGGCATCGGTGCGCGCGTGTCTGTGTGTGTGTGTGCGTCTTTAATCTGTGTGTGTGTCTGTGTGCAGTGTTCCCAGCTCAGACCGGGTCCGTTTTTTTGGTTTTTTCTTTTTTGAATGGCGCTGCCGCCATTTTTTTTACCTCTCTGAGGTAAATCTGTGCTAAGGGGCGGGGCCGCGCTCGGCGCGGCCCGTGCTGTGCGGTGATTGGCTGGCGGGGCGGAGTTAGAAGTGCTTCGCGCGCGCTCTCTGCCTGCCTGTCTTCTATCAGCTGGGGGAGCGCTTGCACCGGCCTCTGAGGTGATTTCTGTGCTCTGTTACTGCTGCCTCTTCTGCTGCGGTCATTTAAAAAGGGTCTTTTATTATAGTTCCTTGTCTTCTATATCGCATTCAATGAATCCTTATTCCCATCAAGGGACTTTATGCTGTGGTCCATATTAGTACAGAATGGAGGTTTTTTGTACAGTTATAATAAGCCATTGTGGTTTTCTTTTCCTAATGCATTGTTTCTCATGCTTGATCCTTTACTCAGGTAGCAGCATGATTCAACTGTATGTGACCATATTTATTTTAACTCATATATATATATATATATATATATATATATATATATTTGTTTTTTTTTATTGGATAATATTGTGTTTTTTCTCTGTGTGCATGTGCGGTTTATTTATGAATTTTTACAGTGTTTTCTCTGTCTTTCCAGATTTGGGATACCCCTGCTGCATGGGTCTCCCAGTCTGATATACCTGGCTAGTCTTATTTTGGGTTACAAAAAATCCTCCCACTCCCGGGACTCTAATTAATGAATAAGGGGCATCCCGGGTAGCTTATAGCATAAATCCCTGGGCTTTGCGAATTCCAAAAAAAGTTTCACCGAATGGAGGCTTCCAATGATACCGGAAATGGCTCTTCGGGGCAATCTAGGCAGTGTGGGGGATGTGGGGTTCCACTCCCAGGGGATGATGTCATTTCGTGCGTTCCTTGCGCACAGCAGAATATTGCGCGCCAGTCTGGTACTCTGGCTCCTGGCTCTTCGCAACCTCAGTCGTCTCCTGCTCCTCCACTTTTATTCCGGACCCAGGGTGATGTTGTCACAGCTGGGGATTTGCAATCTGAGTTGTGCGCTCGAGTGGCCACTCTCGAGAAGTTGTTGTCTGCACAAGTAGCTCATAAGGCTACGGCTAAAAGGAAACACATTGATTCTCCTTCTCTGACTCCTGCCTTGGGGGCAGCGGAGGTGTTAGACTGGTCAGATTGTCCTTTGCCTGAAGAAGGGGAAATTTTGGAAGATTTGGATGATATTGATGCTCCCCTGTTGACTGATACTTCGGCAGATTTGACTACTGGGGTGTCTTGTGATACTCCTTCTATCCTTTCCAAGGTTTTTGAAATTTTGTCCCTGGATTCACCAGCGGCGGTCCCTCCGCCTAAGGGTGAGCTATTTGAGATGCCTAAGCAGCGTTTAGCATTCCCTGGTCAGCTACATTTTGAAAGGGTTGTGCTTTAGGAATGGGTACAGCCGACCCGCCTTGTTGGCTCCCCGGCTAATTGGGACAGGAGGTATCCCTTTTCGGAGGAATTGGTTAAACTTTGGACGGTACCCCCAGACGTTGATGCACCGGTTTTGGGGCTCTCTAATTCTTCAGTGCTGCATTCACCAGACACTACTACAATTAAGGATGTTGAGGATCATAGAATCGATCAACTGGCTCGTCATGGTTTCATCAGTGCCGGTTCGACCTTGCGTCCGGTATGCGCTTCTTCCATTGTCCTATTGGCTCTTAAAACCTTGATCAAAAATTTGTACGCGGATCTTGATCCGGATTGTGAGGAGTTTACCTCTGTTCAATTGTGTGAGTCTTTTGCTTCTTTTGTTCTGGCCACCCAGGATGATGCTATGGCCATGTGTGGCAGGACATCTGCTCTTTTGGTTGCTATTCGGCGGTCAGTGTGGCTCCATCAATGGACGGCGGACGTTGGTGCTATAAGATCACTTACAGCTCTTCCTTTTCTGGGTTTACGCCTGTTTGTTGACAAGTTGGATTCAGTCACCAAGGGAGGCAGGTTGCCTCAGCGCAGGAAGCTGCGGTGTCTTTTTCGAGGAACCTCTTCTTTCAATCCTTCCTTTCGGGGTGCCAGGGCAGGCAGAGGGGCCTCCCTTCCTGCTACCAGGGGCACGAACTGGAACCGGGGGCGAGGCCGCGGCCGTTCCGGTCATTCGTGGGGCTCTAAGCCTAAGTCCACGCCCAAGCCTGCTCAGCAATGAGGGGGCGCCCTCACCCGTGAGGGTGGGGGGACGGTTGCGACACTTCTCCCAGACTTGGGTCCAGGCGGTCCCGGACAGATGGATTCGGGAGGTGGTGTCGTCCGGTTACAAACTGCAGTTCCAGTCCCGTCCTCCCTCAAGGTTTCTCAGGTCCCGAATACCTACCGATCCTTTGGTCGCCCAAGAACTCCTCGTGTCGGTAGGGAATCTTCTAGATATGGCGGTCATCCATCCGGTGCCAACTTTGGAATTGGGTCTCGGTTTCTATTCCAATCTTTTCACGGTGCCCAAGAGGGACGGATCGGTGCGCCCTATCCTGGATCTGAAGTTCCTCAACAGGTTCATTCGTCCACGGAAGTTTCGCATGGAAACTCTGCGCTCGGCCATCACTTCTCTTCGGCAGGGGGACTTCATGACGTCCATAGACATAAAGGATGCTTATCTGCATGTTCCCGTCTGCCCGGTCCATCAGCGTTTTCTGCGCTTCATGGTAGAGGATCGGCATTTTCAATTCGTGGCGCTTCCGTTTGGTCTTAACTTGGCGCCAAGGGTGTTCACCAAGGTTCTAGCAGGGGTGATGGCCATTCTCAGAACTCAAGGCATTCGAATTTTGTCTTACCTGGACGACCTTCTCATCATGGCTCTTTCCTTCAATCAAGCGGAGAAGGACACCAGCATGGTGGTTTCTACGCTGGAAAGCTTTGGTTGGGTAATCAACTATCCCAAGTCCTCCCTGCCAGGGTGGCGTCCTTCTTGGGGATGACAATAGACTCTTGTCAGCACAGTGTTTTTCTACCTCAGTCGAAGATACTTTTGATTCAGGATTTGGTTCGGCTTCTTCTCTCTAATCCTCGACCGTCCATCCGGGGATGAGGCTGGTGGGGTTGATGGTAGCCTCCTTCGAGGCAGTTCCCTTTGCTCAGTTTCACACTCGGACGCTTCAGATGCATCTGTTGGCGTCTTGGGACCGTTGTCCACTTTCATTGGACCATCCCTTCCAGTTGTCCTCCCGGGTCCGGCAGTCTCTTCAGTGGTGGTTGGTTTCGAACAATCTCCTGAAAGGCAAGTCCTTTCTGACTCCTCTATGGGAGACTGTCACCACGGATGCCAGCCTTTCGGGTTGGGGGGGATTCTGGAAGGATCTTCAGTTCCAGGGGCAGTGGGGTCCTCGAGAGGCTCACTTGCCCATCAATGTTCTGGAGCTGAGAGCTATCCGTCTTTCTCTTCTGACTCACCATGTCCGGGGCCTTCCGGTTCAGGTGTGTTCAGACAACAGGACGGCGGTTGCCTACATCAATCATCAGGGAGGGACTCGCAGTCTGGGAGCTCTCAGAGAGGTTTCCCTGATTCTGACCTGGGCGGAGGCTCATGTTCCTTGCCTGTCGGCGGTTTACATTCCAGGGGTGGAAAACACGGAAGCGGACCTTCTAAGCAGATGCTCCTCCCATCTGGGGGAATGGTCTCTCCATCCTCAGGTTTTTCAGGCTCTGTGTCTTCGGTGGGGAACACCGGAGGTGGACCTGTTTGCCTCTCGTCACAATTACAAACTTCCGACTTTTGTATCAATGTCTCAGGATCCTCTGGCTCTGGCAGTGGATGCCATGTCTCTGAGCTGGGGGAAACTGGGCTTCCTGTATCTGTTCCCTCCGATTCCCTTGCTAGGAAGAGTGTTAAGAAAGTTGATTCTGGAAAAGGTCCCCGCCATTCTCGTGGCTCCAAGGTGGCCAAGAAGAATGTGGTTCGCGGACGTCGTTCGGATGGCAGTGGATCAGTTCGAGCTTCCTCTGCGGCCGGATCTTCTCACTCAGGGTCGGCTGCGTTACCCCAATTTACCAACGCTGGCTTTGACGGCTTGGCTGCTGAAACCTCCATTTTAAAGGAGGAGGGTCTTTCTGATTCAGTTATTAAGACTCTTATCTGTGCTCGAAAGAGGTCTTCCTCTGCTATCTATTATAGAATCTGGCGTTCTTACATCGATTGGGGTGAGGCTAGATCTTTGCCCTGCAGAGTCTTTTCTGTTTCCAGAATTCTGGATTTTCTTCAATCTGGATTGGATGCTGGTCTCCAGCTTAGTACCTTAAAGGGGCAAGTTTCTGCCTTGTCTATTTTCTTTCAGAAGGCTTTTGCGCTTCATCCGTTGGTCAAGACTTTTTTCCAGGGGGTTACGCATCTGCGGCCTCCTAGGAAGGCGTTGCTACCTTTTTGGGATCTGAATTTGGTTCTGTCTGCTCTTCAGGCTCCTCCTTTTGAGCCTTTGTCGGATATTGCTCTTTCCACTTTGACTCAGAAGGTAGTCTTTCTTGTGGCTATCACTTCAGTTCGGCGTGTCTCTGAGTTGGCGGCCTTGTCCATTCAGGCGCCCTACCTTGAGAAACATCAAGATAAGGTGGTATTTCGGTTCAAATCGGATTTTCTTCCTAAGGTTGTTTCTGCATTCCATCTGAATCAGGACATTGTTCTTCCCTCCTTGTGTCCTAAACCCAAGAATGACAAGGAGAGGGTTTTGCACTGTTTGGATGTTGTTCGCTGTGTTCATTTTTATTTGCGTGCTATGTCTTCTTTCCGTAAGACTGATGCCTTTTTTGTTCTACCGTGTGGGCCTAGGAAGGGTTTGGCCTCAGCTAAATCTTCCATTAGTAAATGGATTCGCCAAGCCATTATTGGCGCCTATACGGCTAAGGGAAAAGTTCCTCCCTTCCGTATCACTGCTCATTCTACTCGTGCTATTGGTGCGTCCTGGGCTTTTCAGCACCAGGCTTCTGTTGAACAAGTTTGTAAGGCGGCTACTTGGTCTTCGGTTCATACTTTTACAAAGTTTTACAAGGTTGATGTGAGAGCCTCAGCGGATGCTGTGTTTGGCCGCAAGGTTCTGCAAACTGCAGTGGTTTGAGTTATGCTTCATCTTCCTGCTGGATACCCACCCTTTAGGGACACTGCTTTTGGATGTCCCGAATGTTATTACTACAGGAAGCGGGGTGTGTGTGACACACAAAGAATAATACCATTTTGTGAATACTCACCAGTAAAATGGTTATTATTGGTGTGTCACACACACCCCGCTTCACCCGCCCTTTTTAGTATCCTGGTTTTCTCTATTTGGTGAAGCTATAAGTTTATTGAGGGTTAATTTTTCTGGTACCTTGTCTTACTGCTTTTCAATTACACTGGGGATTAAGTGGGAGGTCCCAGGTATATATAGACTGGGAGGGGCCAGTTTCAAGATCTCTCTCTCTGCAATGACATCTGGAGATGGTTTACCCCGAACGTTATTACTACAGGAAGCGGGGTGTGTGTGACACACCAATAATAACCATTTTACTGGTGAGTATTCACAAAATGGTATTTTTGTGGTGCCCTCTGGGCCTAGGAAAGGTTTGGCTCCCGCCAAGTCTTCTATTAGTATATGGATTCGCCAGGCCATTGTTGGGGCCTATTCTGCCAAGGGGAAGGTTCCCCCTTTTGGTGTTACTGCTCATTCTACTCGTGCAACACAGGAATATGAAGGTAAGCATCTTTGATGTCCACAGACGTCATGAAGTCCCCTGGACGCAGGGAACTGATGGCAGAGCGCAGAGTTTCCATGCGAAAGTGCCTGCACCTGACAAATTTGTTGAGGATTTTCAAGTCCGGGATGGGCCTGACTGACCCATCTCTTTTGGGTACGGTGAAAAGGTTGGAATAGAAGCCCTTGCCCCTTTCTCGTAAGGGGACCTGACAGATGACCCCCAGCTCCAGAAGGCTTTGCACCGCCAGAACTAGAGCCTGAGCTGACACAGGGTCCTGAGAAATCCGGAATCTGATGAATCTTGGGGGGGGGGCAGGTAGCAAACTCTATCTTGTAACCGGAGGACACTACCTCCTGAATCCACCAGTCTGAAACATGAAGCCTCCAGACGTGAGCAAAGTGCTGAAGCCGTCCCCCCACCCGGATGGGTGAGGGCGCCCCTTCATGCCTGAGGGGGCTTGGGAGAGGACTTAAGCTTGGAGCCCCAGGAGGAGCCAGGGCATCCACGTCCTCTGCCCCTACCCCAGAAGTCTCCTGAGGCCCCAGTAAGGGAAACCCCCCTCCCTTGTCTAGCACCACGGTAGGGGGAGGAAAAAGAGCCCTGACCTCAAAAGGGCCGAGACTGCTGCCTGCGCTTGGGTAACCTGCCTCCCTTAGCCAACAGGTTCAGGCGGTCCCCAAACAGGTGTAGTCCTTTGAAGGGAAAACCGGTGAGGGCCTTTTTGGCAGCATTGTCAGCAGCCCAAACCAAGCGGCGTATAGCCACCACAAGGGCAGAAGTTCTGCCACACATTCTAATGGTGTCATCCAAGGCAGAGAGGACATAAGTCACAAAAACATCACAACGAGAGAGTGCATTAAACTCCTCACTAGACACATCATCAGGGGCACCATCAAGGATGCTTCTGAGCAGGGTCCTAATAGCCACAGCCCTAATGGCAGAGGCACAGACCGGGCGCAGCGCCGCCCCCACACATACAAAGGCATGGGGCGCCAGCTGATCAATGCACCAGTCCTCAGCATCCCACAGCGTAGTAGAGTCAGGGGAGTGCATGACAGAGGTGTTAGATAACCCTAGGACCGGGGCATCCACTTCAGGAGGGGATGACCAGCACTTCACCACATCAGCAGGAAAGGGATACTTCTTATCCCAACTCTTAGGTACGCCGGGAAGCCTGCTGGGGCACTCCCATTCCTTGAGCACCACGTTATTAAAATGGGCTTGCTCAGGAAATTCCAAACGTGACTTAGCAGTATGAAACAATTCCCCTTGTTGCCTGGGGGCCGCAACAGGGGGAGAAATAGACAGAACCTCAAAAATCTGAGCCAACAGTCTATCAGTATCATCTGGGGCCCAGGGGTCAGATCCAGAATCGTCATGACCCCTGGGCCTCTCATCAGATGACCCTGAGTCAGAGAATAGCTCCCCTTCCTCCAAAGGGGTATAGCCAGACAGTTCCAAAAACTCATCAGCTTCCATAGGGAAAAGGGTGATATCAGGCGTTAAGTGCCGCTTTTTTGCAGAGGCCTTACGCGCCAAGGTATTAGCAATCGACTTCTCAACACTGGCCAGTCTGGAAGACACATCAGGCTGAGAATCCCCACATGTATGCAACTCAGTGGGAGTGAGATTTAAACTTGGGGGAGTAGGCAAAGCCATACGAGGCGCAGGCCCAGCCACTGGAAAACCAGGCTGCAGCGCAAGCACCTGCTTGGCACAATGTACACAGACCCGCACATTGTCAGCGCTAATAGGGGACACCCCACAAGCTACACACAGCTGGGCTTGTCCCGAGGGAACCCCGAGCACATTATCCTGAGATGCCTCCATATGGAGATTATAGCAGCACAATAGGCCGATAGGGATTGACGCTATAAAAGCAACCCGGGATTCCCCAATAACCCGCTAGGGAAGTGGGAGTAAATTACACGCTAGGCCTCACAAGTTAAATAACTAAATAGAGGGAGTAGGGCTGGGAGAAGCCAATAGGGTTCTGCCCGCCTGAAAGACATAAGCAAAGGGAAACCGTAAGTGACATGTAATGACAACGGTAAATAAAGCCGCCCGCGAGGGCACTCACGGACCACGGTAGGTAGATGCTCGTCACGTAGCAGCCGGATCCAAGAAAAGATGGTGCCGGGTATACCTCGAGCCTGAAGCCGTACACGTGACAAGCAGCCAACAATAGCGCACCAATCGCGGAAAAGTTTAAAAACGACATTCAGTGCAACCAAGTCAGAGCGGCGACTGACACAAATAAAAAGAACATAATACAGTGAAGCACAAAGGCAAATACACATACATAAACACACCCCCCTCCCCCGAGGGCTACAAGGGAGAGCGAAGGAGGACAGCGGCCACTTAACAGGACCCACCGATAGACATGGGCAAGGGGCAATAGTGCGGGAGGGGCATCCCATAGAGGCTCACCATATGCCTATACCACCTACCCTTTGGTGGGGGATTGTGGTGGAGCAGCGCTCCTAAGCACTTGACAGCGGTGCTGCCTACCATCACCCGACCAGCGCAGCCAAGGCTGGGAGGCACGTTACTAATGGAACAGGTGGGAATAGTCCTACAGGGCCGCAGGCTAATAGCCCCGCTCACCTGCGAGAAGAGAGAGCCATCTTCTTGTCCTTCGCAGTCCAGACTGCAGAGAAGATCTGGGGATTGTGGGAGGTCCCTGGGTATTTGAGGGGCCGGGAGGAGCCTGTTTTTCGATGTCTCTGCAGTTCAGCGCCATCTGGCGGATTAATACCCAAGTGTAAGTAATCTATCTGGAGCAGGACTTACTGTATACTAAGAATATAAACACACTGACACATAAGAAAAAAAATCACATTTTTTTTTTTTTTTTACTTTACTCACCTCCGATCCTCTGTCCCCCGACGATCTCCGATGACAGCTGACAGTCTGCTCGGGTGTTTGGAGGAGAGAGCCTGGGGAGGGGGGGCGATCACAGCCCTCTCCCCCTCCCCACCTCTCTCCTCCAAGCACCTGAGCAGACTGATTCTTAGTCTCGGGTGCTGGTCTTAAGAAGCCGGCTGCTGGTGACATCACAATGATGTCACCCGGCCCCGCCCCCAGGGGACATGGGGTCCCCCTTACCCGAAGTAACCAGCCTGGGACCAGCTATGCAGGGCTTGTAGGAACAGGGCGCAGGGGTCAGCTTTTGTGGCCCCTGGCCCTGCAGGCTACAAGCCTGCATAGCCTATGGCCACAGGCTCTTCTGCCCCCCCCCCGGGCTTTGGGGAGGCAGGTAATGGGGGTGCCGGGGGTTAATGCCAAGTCACCCACTAGCCGCAGGTGACTTGCCAGCCCCCAGCCTTGTGAACTGGTATAGGGGTCTCATGGATCCCTTAGCAGTTCACAAGGGGTTAAATGTAAAAAATAAAGGCACTGACAAAAAGAGAAAAATATGACATTTATTTATTTATTTTTTTACTCTACTCACCTCCAATCCTGCGTCCCTCGCCGATGTCTCGCACCGCTGACAGATGCTGGTAGTGATCGGAGCAGGGCGGGTGAAAGGAGAGAAGGCTCCGATCGGAGCCTCCTCGCCTCTCACCCGCCCTGCTCCGATCACCACCGGCATTTGACAACAAGGTGCTGGTGAGGGTATATGAGGATGACATCCTGCTCCTCCCACAAAAGGCGGGGCTAGGGGCGGCAGCCATCGCTGCCATTAGAGGAGGTGAGGACCCAGAAGAGGGTCCTCACCTGAAGCCGGCGGAGGGATCGGGCGAGGAGGTGAGTGAATGTAATTGTTTTTTTTTCTTTCACAGACAACTGTCGGCGGCGGAAACGGGGGGGGTGGTTTCAGACCCCCTCCTGTAGACGGAAGATGCCGGGGGAGGGATCGGATGCCCCCCAGAGGAAGAGGGGACCCCCAGCTTAACACACATACCAGAGGTAAGTGTTTATTTTTTTCAGTTTTTTAACTATCAGGGGGAAATGCCAGGCATGTAGTTTCTACATGCTTGGCACTTAACGGTAGGAGAAGCAACCACGTAGAAACTACGTGTTTGGCATTTAAAGGGTTAAAGCCTTAAATCTTCTGCAAAAAAAAAAAATATATAATTTTCCTGGAAGTTCCTGCAAAAATCACAGTTAAAAGTGACGCAAAATAGTGAAAAATTGCCTGTCAACAGAGGGTGACAAAACTTAAAGTACTGGAAGTACTTGAAGTTTTGGAGGGATTACTTCTAGAAAGATGAGCCCACTACAATAAGCTGGGTACACTTAGAAAAGTTAACATGGGGAATATATGGTTTATGGGGGGGTATTCCAAAAGCGCAAGGTGTGCACTTTGTCTGCAGAGCTGAAATTTTCAAGTAAAATTACACACATACTTTACTTTGGGGTGTTTGGCAACTCTTCCCTTGACAGTACCTATGCGTGTTGGGTATTGTTCTATTCAGGGAACCTTGCTTTTTCAGATTTAACTTTTTTCTTGTTTGTATATATTTTTTTAGGAAAATGTCGCTTTAATTCTTCTTTTCTGTTCTTTTTTAGGGAAACTCTGTGCAACCAAAGAATTCATTAAGGGTTTACTTCCAAAAAACTACGCCTACATAAACAAACCTTGTATGCCTAAAAAGCTTGAAGTGTGTACTTCCAGAGAATATGTATTTTGTTGGGGGTATTTCAAATGGAAAGGGTTGTTTTTCTTGAGGTGTGCATAGCGTATAGCATAGTTGTATTTTATCTATAAGTGCTGTTTCAGTTTGTGGGAGTCTCCTGAGCAGAAAAGGGTGTCTACCAATACACATGTGGTACCACTGTAACCGGGAGAATTTCACAGGCAATAAGATTTTATTGACAAACTTACATTTTTTATTACAAAAAAACACTACAAATTGTAAAAAATTGATTTTTTTTTACATTTTTTGTACATATTTCACCCAAACTATAAAGAATACACTAAAAAGGGCCAAACAAGACATTTCATGTTGAAGCCCAGGCTGAAAAAAAACTATATAATTTGGGTGACAAAACTCTAGGTAGGCTGGCACCTAAAGGGTTAAACACAAGCAAATGAAACACCATTGAAATGTATAGCAGAGCGCTAATGAGCGAAAGGTACTACATGGCGCTCCTGAACATAGCGCTATACGCTGAGCCGCTTTAGTAATACATGTGACACTACATGGCACTGTTAGAGGTGCTCACCAGATTCGCTTTCTTAAATTTGGTTTTCACATACAGTGCCCAGCGTTCACCCGCCGCTACATGCCACTACATGGCACTACCTGGCGCTAGTGTTTCTTAAATTACTCCCTTTGAATTATCCCTATAAATAACCCATTTGTTTAATCCCGGAGGTGCCAGATGCTGCTGTTGTGAATCAATGTTCGTAGTCCTTTGCATTTGCGCACTAGATATAGCAGTGTCAGTAAGCATTCGCGCATGCGTTATCGGCTGTAGCAGCACCTGTAGCATCTGTTGTTGTGGTGCGATTGGTCCTTTCTCCTGCCTGTTCCTGAGTTCCAGTCTTCCATTCTGATTCTGACAATGCTCCTGCTCTCCTGACGACCTTGGCTTGTTTACGACTTTGATCCAGTTCTGCCTGCCCACGACCTCGGCTTGTTTACGACTTCATTCCAGTTCTGCCAGCCGACTTCAGCTTGTTCCATGTGTCCAGTCCAGCTCTGGTCTGTCTTCTACCCAGAACTTGGCAAACCCACTCCTAGGTTTCCTTACCTGGGGCCTACCTGCAGTCCAGTCTATCCTCACCTTTTAGAGGCTCTAGTGAAAACCAGGTTGGTCCTTAGATTCCAGGCTTTCCGTTCGAGAGGTTGAGCTGGTTCTTAGTCTCTGCAATCAGGGTTCATACCCGGTAGCCTGACACCAAGTTAGTGTTAAAGGCCACACACGACCAAAAATATTCACCTCTTGCTTTTGTACCAAAACCTTGTTTTAAAGCTTGCTGTAGCTCGTGTAACTGGCCCTCACCAGGGCATCCCATTTAAATGCATCTGAAAGTTTTTGCATTTGGTATTATGCCCAGGTCTTGAAAGCCTAGTTAGTGTTAAAGGCCACACATCTGGCTAAAAATATCCACCTCTTGCTTTTGAACCAAAACCTTGTTTTAAAGCTTGCTGTGGTGCATTTAACTGGTCCTCACCAGGGCATCCCATTTAAGAGCATCTAAATGTTTTTGAATTTGGTTTTATGCCCAGGTCTTGAAAGCCTAGTTAGTATTAAAGACCACACAAAACTACACACCTGACCAAAAATATAGACTTCTTGCTGTTGTCCCAAAAACCCACTTAAGTGGGATGCCTAATAAGGGCATCCCACTTAACAGCATCTGACAGTTTTTGCATTTTGTTTTTGTTCAAGTGCTGATTGGCTACTAAATGTGAAAGACCAGACATAGTTACACACCTGCTGCTTTTGTCTAAAAATACTGTTTTAAGCCTTCTGGAGTGCACTGAACTGCCCTTATCAGCCAAAGTTTCCAAAATGTGTTGTAGTAGATGAAGTAGTGGAATGACGTTGTTCATCCTGTAATCCCGGCGACTGACTAATAAGGTGGCTTCCTCAAAGAGCCTCAGCAAACGGCAGGTGTCACGTATGAGCTACCGCTGGTTTACATTAAAGTAAAACAGGGGAGTCCCCCTATCTGCTTGGATCATCAAGAAATCGGTGATGGCTTTTCTCTGTTCATATAGTCGGTCCAACATATGGAGCGTGGAATTCGAACGAATGGAAACATCGCAAATCAGACCATGTTGGGGAATACCGTTCTGATGCTGCAGCTGAAGTAGGGTGTGCTTTCGGCTGTACGAGTGGCTGAAGTGCATGAAAAGTTTCCTTCCCATTGTTAAGATGTCTTGCAAATGGGGGAAGACTTCAGGAAACTCCTGACAGCCAGATTGAACACATGTGCCTTACAGGGCGCATGGCTCAGGCTTCCTTGTCGCAGCGCAGACAAGATGTTCTTCCCATTGTCGGTCACCAGGGTTCCCAGTTTTCGTGGAGTAAGCCATGATTTGATTTCTTAATTAATGAATTTTAGCAGTTCCTCCCCTGCCAAGGCAAATCATATGAAGAACAGTGTGACACCGCCGTTCCCTGCACACATGGTAGGCTGGAGGGGCACTGAGACTTGTCCGTGCAATGGAGGCTAAGAAAATGGTGGAGGATGAGGAGGCGCACACTGTCATGAGAACAACAGCCTGGCAGCATGGAGGCAGAAGCGGAGTGACCTGTTCAAGTCCAAGTTGCTGTAGTGCTGTGCAGGAACTACATTCACGCAGTGAGCCGTGAAGGACATGTATTGTCCCTGACCATAGCTACAACTCCATCGCGCTGTAGTGAACTTTGCTACACACCGACAGGCTCAAGCACTGGCCCACCTTCTGTTCAACAAAATTGTTCAGGGCTGGTACTGCCTTCTTCGAAAAGAAGTGGCTGCATGGGACTCTCCACCTCGGCTCGGCAAAAGCCATCAGTTCTCTGAAAGTGTTCACCACCTGAAAAGGTAGAGACTGCAGTAACAGTAACTTGGACAGGAGCACATTTAGCTTCTGTGCGTTGGATGAGTGGGTGCATACTGTTGTCTCTTGGTCATTGCTTTGCCGATGGATTGCTGGCGGAATCACTGATTCGGAGTAGGAGGAGCAGGAGCATCTGGAGTGACAGAGGATGGGTATGTCCACACTAATTCACTGCTACTGCTGCCGACTCAGGAACCCCTGTTACACTACCTCCTGGGAAGGTAGCCTGATGCGCAGCAGGTGGTCTAACCTGCCCCCTGGACACGTTTGCCTCCAGACTTTCCACTTCTGTCGCCATGCTGACTGACAACCATGTTACCACCTTGCTGCCTCAGTTGCTAATTCACATGCAACCTGCAACCCTCTTCTCCTGATGATGATGAAGCCCCTTCTGCATCTGGATCACAAGTGTGATTGACTTGATCATCATCGAGTTGTGTCTGCACATCACTGATGTCCTCCTCAAGTATATCAACAGTTTCTGCTACAGGAGCTAGAACGCTTGAAACACCACCTCTCATGCCACTCTCCTCATCACCGCCTAGTGGAGGAAGCAGCGAGTGTCTCCTCCACTTCTTAGCTGGGCAGTAGCTGCTGATTTTCCTCTATCAGATTGTCCTCACTGAATAGTGGAGCTGAAACCAACGCATAAGATACATCGCTGGGGAACAGCATAGGACAGAGGCAATAGGAGGACAGGGACTACTCCCGGGCTATGCCAACTGAGGGTTGTGTCTGAGGAAGCCACTGACAGTTGACTTGGGCGTGTCAGATGTCACTTGTGATGAAGTGGATGAACCAATCGATGATGGCAAATGGGTTGCTGGTCGAGACACAGCAGATAGCTGATAGCGGAAGATTAGGCCTCTCGCTGCGACTCCTGCTGCCACTCAGCTCTAGTCTGCTGCGACCTCTGCTTTATAAATTTAGGCTTCTGCCACTCCTCTGTACCTGTCCTGGAACTTTTCTGTCTGACATACTTAGTGCGTATATGAGGGGAGGACAAAACACTACACTACGCTTAAAACAGGATTTGTTGACAACAGCAGCAGGTGTGTAACTATGTCTGGTCTATCACAGTAACTAGGCCCTGAAGACTTTAACAGGGACAAATTGGTACAACTAGATTGCAATTTGATGTTCCTATGTGGTATGCACTGATGAGGGCAGTTCAATGCGCTTCAGTACGCTTTAAAACTGATTTTTTGGACAACAGAAGCAGGTGTGTAACTATGGAGAGACTGATCTTTGTGAAGGTGAAATAGGCATGGGTCATCCAAGATTTCCACCCACCAATGCCAGATGCATCAGAGTAGATTGATCATGGTGCCACACCAACACTTCACAAATATGGATAGTGCAAAACAGATTTAAGGCTACTCTCCAGTTACAGACATTCCTCTGCATCAAACCATAAGTAAATATTTAGGAAATGCATTATGTAAAACTTAATAATAATATTTTTTTAATAATATTCTTAGAATAACATATATGGGCCCACAATTTTTATATGTTCTCCTTATGCTTCTGCCAACTCCAGTGTGTCTTTCAGGCAATATATGATCTCCTCATGCTGCTGCCAACTCCAGTGTGTCTTTCAGGCAATATATGGGCTCCTCATGCTGCTGCAAACTGCAGGGTGTGTCTTTCAGGTGATATATGGGCTCCTCATGCTGCTGCCAACTTCAGCTTGTGTCTTTCATGCAATATATGAGCTCCTCATGCTGCTGCCAACTTCAGCTTGTGTCTTTCACGCAATATATGAGCTCCTCATGCTGCTGCCAACTCCAGGGTGTGTCTTTCAGGCAATATATGGGATCCGAATGCTGCTGCCAACTCCAGTGTGTCTTTCAGGCAATATATGGGATCCGAATGCTGCTGCCAACTCCAGGGTGTGTCTTTCAGGCGATATATGGTCTCCTCATGCTACTGCCAAATCCAGGGTGTGTCTTTCAGGCGATATATGGTCTCCTCATGCTGATGCCACCTCAAGGCTCTGTCATTGTGCCACTCTGTGACAGCGATTCTAACAGTGATGCCTCTGATCTGCATGTCATACTTATTTACAGCCTTATTTCACTAACCCAGCATGCATCCTATGCATGGTACAGCAAGGCAAAATGTTCTACAACTCTATTGAGGCTCTTGGTAGGCCAGAAGTAGCCGTTTTTAATAGTGATTCCTGCAAATAAATTCTGACCGAAATACATTTTTTCAGAAAATTCTGTGAAATGGCCGAATCAAATTTTTCAAAAAATTCACTCATCTCTAATCACCCCCATAATGTATATTTATTTTTGTTGCCTTTGTCTTGTTACGCATATGACACACTGATGCCTGTATAAGATTCTCTTGTTTGAAAATTGTTACAATCTCTCATAGTGATCACCTCTGTATTGCAAAATGTATGTAAATATCCAGATCTTATGTTTTTATTTAAAGCCTAAATTCAATTCATGTTCTACACGTGTTTATGTCTATGGTGTCCATTTGTAATTCCCTATTTGTTATGCACAGTACAAGATACTTTTGCTGAATTTATAACTCTCGTCCTACAGTAGGTAAAGAAACTATTTTACTCACAATATGTTTTGATTCTTGAGCCAGACCAGACATATTTACTACAGTTTGCATTGCTGTTAGATTTAAATGTATGGTCTTCAGAAAAGCAGCTGGTATGTATTATAACTTGTTTTTTGTGATTTGGTTCATATTAGTCTGAACAGAATATTCAAAATATTTGTCAACACATCACCATTATAGAACAGAGGCATGTTTGAGCAATTACTAGTGACTAGGGATGAGCGAATCGATCCGGACGAACCCGGATTCGATCCGAATTTCAGGAAAAATTCGATTCGGATCGAATCCGAATTTCCCCGCGATTCGATCACTCGAAGTTTTCCTTTAACATCCATTCATTTACATTACAGGCATTCTAAGATGGCGGGCGGGACATGTCTGGACATGTATCCCGCGCCAGTGCAAGCTGGGGCAGTCACATGCAGCCTATCAGCAGCCAGCAAGCCCGGTGACGTCACACAGCGGTATTTAACGGCGGCCATCTTGCTTTTCCTCATTTCTCTATTGCATTCGTGACAGACAGAACGCTGTGTAGCTGAGGCAGTTAGACAGGCAGGGACAGACAGGGACAGGCTGGAGACAGGCAGGAGACAGACAGGAGACAGACAGGAGACAGACAGGAGACAGACAGGAGACAGACAGAAAGCCAGGAAAAACGGAGCTGGCTGACAGGGAGATTTTTTTTTTTTCATCCAGCCTTTGTTAGCGTTTTCAGGCTGCTTATAGTAACTAACTGTGCATATATACTGAACTGATCTTAAGTCTGCTGTGAGGCATCCCATTCTGTGACTAAAGCAGCCTCTATTTAATAGCATAATAACCATTTGCACTTATTCTCATAGAAATCAGGCCTGATAAAGACACTTTTGCTGTGCATGCTCTCTGGTTTTTGTGGCACTGGCATCCCATTCTGTGACTAAAGCAGCCTCTATTTAATAGCATAATAACCATTTGCACTTATTCTCATAGAAATCAGGCCTGATAAAGACACTTTTGCTGTGCATGCTCTCTGGTTTTTGTGGCACTGGCATCCCATTCTGTGACTAAAGCAGCCTCTATTTAATAGCATAATAACCATTTGCACTTATTCTCATAGAAATCAGGCCTGATAAAGACACTTTTGCTGTGCATGCTCTCTGGTTTTTGTGGCACTGGCATCCCATTCTGTGACTAAAGCAGCCTCTATTTAATAGCATAATAAACATTTGCACTTATTCTCATAGAAATCAGGCCTGATAAAGACACTTTTGCTGTGCATGCTCTCTGGTTTTTGTGGCACTGGCATCCCATTCTGTGACTAAAGCAGCCTCTATTTAATAGCATAATAAACATTTGCACTTATTCTCATAGAAATCAGGCCTGATAAAGACACTTTTGCTGTGCATGCTCTCTGGTTTTTGTGGCACTGGCATCCCATTCTGTGACTAAAGCAGCCTCTATTTAATAGCATAATAAACATTTGCACTTATTCTCATAGAAATCAGGCCTGATAAAGACACTTTTGCTGTGCATGCTCTCTGGTTTTTGTGGCACTGGCATCCCATTCTGTGACTAAAGCAGCCTCTATTTAATAGCATAATAAACATTTGCACTTATTCTCATAGAAATCAGGCCTGATAAAGACACTTTTGCTGTGCATGCTCTCTGGTTTTTGTGGCACTGGCATCCCATTCTGTGACTAAAGCAGCCTCTATTTAATAGCATAATAAACATTTGCACTTATTCTCATAGAAATCAGGCCTGATAAAGACACTTTTGCTGTGCATGCTCTCTGGTTTTTGTGGCACTGGCATCCCATTCTGTGACTAAAGCAGCCTCTATTTAATAGCATAATAAACATTTGCACTTATTCTCATAGAAATCAGGCCTGATAAAGACACTTTTGCTGTGCATGCTCTCTGGTTTTTGTGGCACTGGCATCCCATTCTGTGACTAAAGCAGCCTCTATTTAATAGCATAATAACCATTTGCACTTATTCTCATAGAAATCAGGCCTGATAAAGACACTTTTGCTGTGCATGCTCTCTGGTTTTTGTGGCACTGGCATCCCATTCTGTGACTAAAGCAGCCTCTATTTAATAGCATAATAAACATTTGCACTTATTCTCATAGAAATCAGGCCTGATAAAGACACTTTTGCTGTGCATGCTCTCTGGTTTTTGTGGCACTGGCATCCCATTCTGTGACTAAAGCAGCCTCTATTTAATAGCATAATAAACATTTGCACTTATTCTCATAGAAATCAGGCCTGATAAAGACACTTTTGCTGTGCATGCTCTCTGGTTTTTGTGGCACTGGCATCCCATTCTGTGACTAAAGCAGCCTCTATTTAATAGCATAATAAACATTTGCACTTATTCTCATAGAAATCAGGCCTGATAAAGACACTTTTGCTGTGCATGCTCTCTGGTTTTTGTGGCACTGGCATCCCATTCTGTGACTAAAGCAGCCTCTATTTAATAGCATAATAAACATTTGCACTTATTCTCATAGAAATCAGGCCTGATAAAGACACTTTTGCTGTGCATGCTCTCTGGTTTTTGTGGCACTGGCATCCCATTCTGTGACTAAAGCAGCCTCTATTTAATAGCATAATAAACATTTGCACTTATTCTCATAGAAATCAGGCCTGATAAAGACACTTTTGCTGTGCATGCTCTCTGGTTTTTGTGGCACTGGCATCCCATTCTGTGACTAAAGCAGCCTCTATTTAATAGCATAATAAACATTTGCACTTATTCTCATAGAAATCAGGCCTGATAAAGACACTTTTGCTGTGCATGCTCTCTGGTTTTTGTGGCACTGGCATCCCATTCTGTGACTAAAGCAGCCTCTATTTAATAGCATAATAACCATTTGCACTTATTCTCATAGAAATCAGGCCTGATAAAGACACTTTTGCTGTGCATGCTCTCTGGTTTTTGTGGCACTGGCATCCCATTCTGTGACTAAAGCAGCCTCTATTTAATAGCATAATAAACATTTGCACTTATTCTCATAGAAATCAGGCCTGATAAAGACACTTTTGCTGTGCATGCTCTCTGGTTTTTGTGGCACTGGCATCCCATTCTGTGACTAAAGCAGCCTCTATTTAATAGCATAATAAACATTTGCACTTATTCTCATAGAAATCAGGCCTGATAAAGACACTTTTGCTGTGCATGCTCTCTGGTTTTTGTGGCACTGGCATCCCATTCTGTGACTAAAGCAGCCTCTATTTAATAGCATAATAAACATTTGCACTTATTCTCATAGAAATCAGGCCTGATAAAGACACTTTTGCTGTGCATGCTCTCTGGTTTTTGTGGCACTGGCATCCCATTCTGTGACTAAAGCAGCCTCTATTTAATAGCATAATAACCATTTGCACTTATTCTCATAGAAATCAGGCCTGATAAAGACACTTTTGCTGTGCATGCTCTCTGGTTTTTGTGGCACTGGCATCCCATTCTGTGACTAAAGCAGCCTCTATTTAATAGCATAATAAACATTTGCACTTATTCTCATAGAAATCAGGCCTGATAAAGACACTTTTGCTGTGCATGCTCTCTGGTTTTTGTGGCACTGGCATCCCATTCTGTGACTAAAGCAGCCTCTATTTAATAGCATAATAACCATTTGCACTTATTCTCATAGAAATCAGGCCTGATAAAGACACTTTTGCTGTGCATGCTCTCTGGTTTTTGTGGCACTGGCATCCCATTCTGTGACTAAAGCAGCCTCTATTTAATAGCATAATAAACATTTGCACTTATTCTCATAGAAATCAGGCCTGATAAAGACACTTTTGCTGTGCATGCTCTCTGGTTTTTGTGGCACTGGCATCCCATTCTGTGACTAAAGCAGCCTCTATTTAATAGCATAATAAACATTTGCACTTATTCTCATAGAAATCAGGCCTGATAAAGACACTTTTGCTGTGCATGCTCTCTGGTTTTTGTGGCACTGGCATCCCATTCTGTGACTAAAGCAGCCTCTATTTAATAGCATAATAACCATTTGCACTTATTCTCATAGAAATCAGGCCTGATAAAGACACTTTTGCTGTGCATGCTCTCTGGTTTTTGTGGCACTGGCATCCCATTCTGTGACTAAAGCAGCCTCTATTTAATAGCATAATAAACATTTGCACTTATTCTCATAGAAATCAGGCCTGATAAAGACACTTTTGCTGTGCATGCTCTCTGGTTTTTGTGGCACTGGCATCCCATTCTGTGACTAAAGCAGCCTCTATTTAATAGCATAATAAACATTTGCACTTATTCTCATAGAAATCAGGCCTGATAAAGACACTTTTGCTGTGCATGCTCTCTGGTTTTTGTGGCACTGGCATCCCATTCTGTGACTAAAGCAGCCTCTATTTAATAGCATAATAAACATTTGCACTTATTCTCATAGAAATCAGGCCTGATAAAGACACTTTTGCTGTGCATGCTCTCTGGTTTTTGTGGCACTGGCATCCCATTCTGTGACTAAAGCAGCCTCTATTTAATAGCATAATAAACATTTGCACTTATTCTCATAGAAATCAGGCCTGATAAAGACACTTTTGCTGTGCATGCTCTCTGGTTTTTGTGGCACTGGCATCCCATTCTGTGACTAAAGCAGCCTCTATTTAATAGCATAATAACCATTTGCACTTATTCTCATAGAAATCAGGCCTGATAAAGACACTTTTGCTGTGCATGCTCTCTGGTTTTTGTGGCACTGGCATCCCATTCTGTGACTAAAGCAGCCTCTATTTAATAGCATAATAAACATTTGCACTTATTCTCATAGAAATCAGGCCTGATAAAGACACTTTTGCTGTGCATGCTCTCTGGTTTTTGTGGCACTGGCATCCCATTCTGTGACTAAAGCAGCCTCTATTTAATAGCATAATAAACATTTGCACTTATTCTCATAGAAATCAGGCCTGATAAAGACACTTTTGCTGTGCATGCTCTCTGGTTTTTGTGGCACTGGCATCCCATTCTGTGACTAAAGCAGCCTCTATTTAATAGCATAATAAACATTTGCACTTATTCTCATAGAAATCAGGCCTGATAAAGACACTTTTGCTGTGCATGCTCTCTGGTTTTTGTGGCACTGGCATCCCATTCTGTGACTAAAGCAGCCTCTATTTAATAGCATAATAAACATTTGCACTTATTCTCATAGAAATCAGGCCTGATAAAGACACTTTTGCTGTGCATGCTCTCTGGTTTTTGTGGCACTGGCATCCCATTCTGTGACTAAAGCAGCCTCTATTTAATAGCATAATAACCATTTGCACTTATTCTCATAGAAATCAGGCCTGATAAAGACACTTTTGCTGTGCATGCTCTCTGGTTTTTGTGGCACTGGCATCCCATTCTGTGACTAAAGCAGCCTCTATTTAATAGCATAATAACCATTTGCACTTATTCTCATAGAAATCAGGCCTGATAAAGACACTTTTGCTGTGCATGCTCTCTGGTTTTTGTGGCACTGGCATCCCATTCTGTGACTAAAGCAGCCTCTATTTAATAGCATAATAAACATTTGCACTTATTCTCATAGAAATCAGGCCTGATAAAGACACTTTTGCTGGCCAAAGGCCTACTGGACCCTGCCAGCTCGATTCCTGCCCGGGGCATCCCATTCTGTGACTAAAGCAGCCTCTGTTTAAGACCATATAAGCATTTGTTCTTATCATATTTGAAATTAGGCCTGATAAAGACACTTTTGCTGGGCATAGCACTACTGGACCCTGCCAGGTGCACTCCTATTTGGGGCATCCCATTCTGTGACTACAGCAGCCTCTGTTTAAGACCATATAAGCATTTGCTCTTATCATATTTGAAATTAGGCCTGATAAAGACACTTTTGCTGGCCAAAGCACTCCTGTACCCTGCCAGCTCGATTCCTGCCCGGGGCATCCCATTCTGTGACTAAAGCAGCCTCTGTTTAAGACCATATAAGCATTTGCTCTTATCATATTTGAAATTAGGCCTGATAAAGACACTTTTGCTGGCCAAAGCACTCCTGTACCCTGCCAGCTCGATTCCTGCCCGGGGCATCCCATTCTGTGACTAAAGCAGCCTCTGTTTAAGACCATATAAGCATTTGCTCTTATCATATTTGAAATTAGGCCTGATAAAGACACTTTTGCTGGCCAAAGCACTCCTGTACCCTGCCAGCTCGATTCCTGCCCGGGGCATCCCATTCTGTGACTAAAGCAGCCTCTGTTTAAGACCATATAAGCATTTGCTCTTATCATATTTGAAATTAGGCCTGATAAAGACACTTTTGCTGGCCAAAGCACTCCTGTACCCTGCCAGCTCGATTCCTGCCCGGGGCATCCCATTCTGTGACTAAAGCAGCCTCTGTTTAAGACCATATAAGCATTTGCTCTTATCATATTTGAAATTAGGCCTGATAAAGACACTTTTGCTGGCCAAAGCACTCCTGTACCCTGCCAGCTCGATTCCTGCCCGGGGCATCCCATTCTGTGACTAAAGCAGCCTCTGTTTAAGACCATATAAGCATTTGCTCTTATCATATTTGAAATTAGGCCTGATAAAGACACTTTTGCTGGCCAAAGCACTCCTGTACCCTGCCAGCTCGATTCCTGCCCGGGGCATCCCATTCTGTGACTAAAGCAGCCTCTGTTTAAGACCATATAAGCATTTGCTCTTATCATATTTGAAATTAGGCCTGATAAAGACACTTTTGCTGGGCATAGCACAACTTGTCCCTGCCAGGTGTACTTACTGCTGGTTTTTAGGGCATCCCATTCTGTGACTACACCAGCCTCTATTTAAGAACCTAACCATTTGCACCTATTCTAATTGAAATTAGGCATGATAAAGACACTTTTGCTGTGCATAGTCTTACTGCTGCCTGCCAGGTGCTCTCTGGTTTTTGGGACATCCCATTCTGTAACATACCATTAGCCTCTGCATTAACTGTAAGCTGCACAGTTATTTAAAGAAATTTGGCCTGTATGAGCCTGCTAACACACTGCTGCTGTGTGCATATATACTGATCTCAAGTCTGCTTTGGGGCATCCCATTCTGTAACATACCATTAGCCTCTGCATTTACTGTAAGCTGCACATTTATTTAAAGAAATTTGGCCTGTATGAGCCTGCTAACACACTGCTGCTGTGTGCATATATACTGATCTCAAGTCTGCTTTGGGGCATCCCATTCTGTAACATACCATTAGCCTCTGCATTTACTGTAAGCTGCACATTTATTTAAAGAAATTTGGCCTGTATGAGCCTGCTAACACACTGCTGCTGTGTGCATATATACTGATCTCAAGTCTGCTTTGGGGCATCCCATTCTGTAACATACCATTAGCCTCTGCATTTACTGTAAGCTGCACATTTATTTAAAGAAATTTGGCCTGTATGAGCCTGCTAACACACTGCTGCTGTGTGCATATATACTGATCTCAAGTCTGCTTTGGGGCATCCCATTCTGTAACATACCATTAGCCTCTGCATTAACTGTAAGCTGCACAGTTATTTAAAGAAATTTGGCCTGTATGAGCCTGCTAACACACTGCTGCTGTGTGCATATATACTGATCTCAAGTCTGCTTGGGGCATCCCATTCTGTAACATACCATTAGCCTCTGCATTAACTGTAAGCTGCACAGTTATTTAAAGAAATTTGGCCTGTATGAGCCTGCTAACACACTGCTGCTGTGTGCATATATACTGATCTCAAGTCTGCTTTGGGGCATCCCATTCTGTAACATACCATTAGCCTCTGCATTTACTGTAAGCTGCACATTTATTTAAAGAAATTTGGCCTGTATGAGCCTGCTAACACACTGCTGCTGTGTGCATATATACTGATCTCAAGTCTGCTTGGGGCATCCCATTCTGTAACATACCATTAGCCTCTGCATTTACTGTAAGCTGCACAGTTATTTAAAGAAATTTGGCCTGTATGAGCCTGCTAACACACTGCTGCTGTGTGCATATATACTGATCTCAAGTCTGCTTTGGGGCATCCCATTCTGTAACATACCATTAGCCTCTGCATTAACTGTAAGCTGCACAGTTATTTAAAGAAATTTGGCCTGTATGAGCCTGCTAACACACTGCTGCTGTGTGCATATATACTGATCTCAAGTCTGCTTGGGGCATCCCATTCTGTAACATAACATAACCTACCTACCATACTAAGCAGCTCTCTTATTTAAACTAAGCAGGCCTCTTGGAGGCTGAGTGTCCACTTTTGGGTGTGCATTTATATTCGGTTTCATATACAGTGGGGTATCCCAATTTGTAAGATAACCTACCCCAACCATGTAAACTAAATAGGCCTGTTGCAGCCTGAGTTTCTCTGCTTGCGTATGGCCTGCATTACAATCTGTCTCTTTCAATGACACTGCTGCCTGGGGTATCCTAATTTGTAAGATAACCTACCCCAACCATGTAAACTAAAGGTTACGTCCTTCCAGAAGGAAAACTTATGCCGAACACTATTTTTGTTAGGGGCATTGACCTTTGGATTGATCGGCATGAAATTAATTTTTTTTTTTCAAAGTATGGCGCTGTGAAGAAGGTCAAAATGATGTCTCATACTTGGATTATTGTTACTTTTTGTTCAGCTTGAAATATAACAGGCCACACGGGCATCCCAAGGCACATGCTATTTTAAACCTATCTGTTATACAACATAAGCGTTGATCAGGCTACTTCAGTTTGCACTTGTTTTTGACTGATTTTAATAAACCAGGCCGCAGGGCACCCCAAAGCTGCACCTTGCACCCTATCTGGTATACAACATAAGCGTTGATCAGCATCAGCTTCATTAAGCTACTTCAGTTTGCACTTCCTTTTTGACTGCTTTCATTTAACCAGGCCGCAGGGCACCCCAAAGCTGCACCTTGCACCCTACCTGTTTATACTAAATAAGCATCTACAGCCTCAGCTTTATTAAGTTATTGCATTTTGAATTGGTTTTGGTCTGCTTTAAATACACCAGGCCGCAGGGCATCCCAAACCTGCATGTTGCACCCCATCTGTTATACTAAATAAGCGTTGATCAGCATCAGCTTTATTAAGCTATTGCATTTTGCATTGGTTTTTGTACTGCTGCCAAAACACTAGCCCATATGGGCATCCCAAACCAGCACATGTCACCCTATCTGTTATACTAAATAAGCTTCTACAGGCCCTTTTTTTATTTATTTATTTTTATTTATATAGAGCTGCAATAGCTTATATTGTGAGGTTAATTTGCCATTTTGCAGCATAATATAGAGCAGCCCCTGTGTAAATCTGAGGGGCAATAGCTTATATAGTGAGGTAAATTTGCCATTTTGCTTCGTTATATAGAGCAGGCCCTGTGTAAATCTGAGGGGCAATAGCTTATATTGTGAGGTAAATTTGCCATTTTGCAGCATAATATAGAGCAGCCCCTGTGTAAATCTGAGGGGCAATAGCTTATATTGTGAGGTAAATTTGCCACTTTGCAGCATAATATAGAGCAGCCCCTGTGTAAATCTGAGGGGCAATAGCTCATATAGTGAGGTAAATTTGCCATTTTGCTTCGTTATATAGAGCAGCCCAGTTGCCATCTAAATCAACTACTGTCCGGCCAGTACAGCTTTTCCAGGGCAAACTCTGCTAGTTGCGGGCACAAGTCAAGTTTGGCTTCCCAGCAAATCCAGTGGATCTTGAAGGTGTGTTGGCATGGTCATGTCAAGGTATGACATGACCTGCTGTTTGAGGTCCAGCTCCAGGTCTTCCTGCTGCTCATGAGTAGACTCACTATGCGGGTGTAGAAAGCTACTCACTAGCGACTGAAGACTGAGGCTGCTGCTGATGGAGCTGCTGCTGCTGCTCCTTCCACCCCCCCAGCAGCCATGGCAGTGGAAGGTGATCGCAGAGGTCCCCCCGAGTCAGACCTGCGGGAGTATGGGCCATGGCGCAGATAGACATCGCCCAACTGACTACGTGGGATGTCTCTGTAGTAGGTCAGTTTGTCCTCCCTCTCAGTGGGCGTAAAAAATGCCCCCATTTTGTGCCGGAAGCGAGGGTCCAATAAGTTGGAGAGCCAGAAGTCTTCCCGCTGACAAATGGAGACAATTCTGCGCTCACTAGTACGCAAGCATGTGAGCATGCATCGTGCCATTTGTGCAAATGACTCGGAGGGACTACCTGTCTCCATCTCCACTGTAAACTGCCACGGTGTGTCTGGGTCCTCTGTCTCACCTTACTCACAACCCTCTAGCTCCTGTGGCTGCTCCTGCTCCTCCTCTTCTGTCAGATGACTAGATAAAATGGTCATTTTGTGAAACCTAAACTGTGGTTTGCTTTGCCCCACCCCCTCCTCCTCCTCCACTTCAGCCCCCACAGGCTTCATGTGGCTGTGAAATGTATGTGCCATGTCTCCAGTGCCCTGACCAGCCATGGTTTCCAACATGTGTTGTAGTACATGAAGCAGTGGAATCTCATCGTTCATCTCATAGTCCTGGCAACTGACTAATAACGTAGCTTCCTCAAAGGGCCTGAGCAAACGGTCGGTGTCACGTATGAGCTGCCAATGGTTTACATTGAATTTACACAGGTGTCCCCCTATCCGTTTGGATCATCCAGAAATCCGTGATGGCTTTTCTCTGTTCCTATAGTGCAGTGGTCCTCAACCCTGTCCTCAAGGCCCACCAACAAGTCATGTTTTTTGGATCTCCAAATAGCCAGCTCTATTGCTCTGCAGCTGCACTAATTACTCCACCTGTGCATCTTTGTGGAGATCTGCAAAACCTGGCCTGTTGGTGGGCCTTGAGGACAGGGTTGGGGACCACTGCTATAGTGGATCCTGCATATGGAGGGTGGAATTCCAACGGGTGGAAACATCGCAAATCAGACTATGGTGGGGTACACCGTTGTGACGCTGAGGCTCAATAGGGTTGTGCTTCGTGGTGTAGGAGTGCCAGAAGTGCATGCTAACTTTCTTTCCTGTTGTTCTTTCAGATGGGGGCAAGACTTAAAAACTAGACTGAACACGTGTGCCATGTGAGGACGCATGACTTTGGCTTCCTTGTCGCAGCGCAAACAAGATGTTCTTCCAAGTGTAATGCAGCAGGCTGGACTTATGGTGACGCTGTCTGAGAGGAGAAATCCCTCAGACATCAAGATTAAAAATTCCAAGAATTTTTGAGGGCTAATTATTCAGAGGCAAATGATAGCTAGTTGTTTCTGATTTAATTACAAGGTGGAAACACACCCTCAAACAAAACTTCACTTTGGCAATACTATTGCATTCGTCTATTCATAATTTTATGTATATACACTAACTAACCTACTTTTTCTCCCCAGGATGCTGCATGAAACACTGCCACATCGCTGAGTAGCTGATTTTTCCGAACAACAGTCCGCAATAATCTGCTGCTGCTGCCGCCGCCACCGCCGCAGACTCCAGGGACCCTCTTCCACTACCTCGGCTTGCAACACCTCCTCCCACGACACTCTCCTCATCACTAATTGCCGGCTAGTGGAAGAAGAGGCGAGTGTCTCCTCCACTTCTTGGCTGGGCAGTAGCTGCTGAATTTTATGATTATCAGATCTTCATCAATGGATAGTGGAGCTGAACCCAAAGCATAACAGACAGACAGTTGACTGGGGGTGTCAGATGCCACTTGTGATGCAGTGGACTGCTTTTGCAGCACTTCGAGACAAAGTTGCTTCATTGGCTGACACAATGACTGGTAAATCTGTGGAACATATGGTTTACAAGCAAGAATAACCATTTGTTTTTATATGAAAAAGACCCTGGTTTATACAGACTTTTTTTTTCCAGAGACTGCCCTGCGTGGAAATGAATGGCGCTTGGATCATCCAAGCTTTCCTCCCAACAATGCCTGATGTATTCCAGTAGATTGATGACGGGGCCAGACCTACACTAAAGAAAGATGGATCGTGCAAAACAGATTTAAGGCGCTGCTCTCCAGTTACAGACATTCCTCCGCATCGGACCACAAGTAAGTATTGATAAAAAATCCTTTCCGTTACTCTTACTTTTTATTAATATTCTTCGGATAAGACGGATCAGACATGATTCCAGATTAAAAATTCCAAGAATTTTTGAGGGCTAATTAGTCAGAGGCAATGATACCTTCTTGTTTCTGATTTAATTAAAAGGTGGAAACACACCCTCAAACAAAACTTCACTTTGGCAATACTTTTGCATTTGTTTATTCATAATTTTATGTAGATATTACTAACTAAGCTACTTTTTCTCCACATGACTCTCCACAGGGTGTGATTCATCCAATTTTTGGGCTCCTGAAGCCAACCCCAGTGTCTCTTTAAAGTAATATTTGGGCTCCTGCTGCTGCCAACTCCAGGGTGTGATTCATCAAATTTTTGGGCTCCTGAAGCCAACCCCAGTGTCTCTTTATAGTAATATTTGGGCTCCTGCTGCTGCTGCTGCCAACTCCAGGGTGTGATTCATCCAATTTTTGGGCTCCTGAAGCCAACCCCAGTGTATATTTGGGCTCCTGCTGCTGCTGCTGCCAACTCCAGGGTGTGAATCATCCAATTTTTGGGCTCCTGAAGCCAACTCCAGGGTCTCTTTAAAGTAATGTTTGGGCTCCTGCTGCTGCTGCCAACTTCTGCCAACTCCAGGGTGTGATTCATCCAATTTTTGGGCTCCTGAAGCCAACTCCAGTGTATATTTGGGCTCCTGCTGCTGCTGCTGCCAACTCCAGGGTGTGATTCATCCAATTTTTGGGCTCCTGAAGCCAACTCCAGTGTATATTTGGGCTCCTGCTGCTGCTGCTGCCAACTTCTGCCAACTCCAGGGTGTGATTCATCCAATTTTTGGGCTCCTGAAGCCAACTCCAGTGTATATTTGGGCTCCTGCTGCTGCTGCTGTCAACTCCTGCCAACTCCAGGGTGTGATTCATCCAATTTTTGGGCTCCTGAAGCCAACTCCAGTGTATATTTGGGCTCCTGCTGCTGCTACTGTCAACTCCTGCCAACTCCAGGGTGTGATTCATCCAATTTTTGGGCTCCTGAAGCCAACTCCAGTGTATATTTGGGCTCCTGCTGCTGCTACTGTCAACTCCTGCCAACTCCAGGGTGTGATTCATCCAATTTTTGGGCTCCTGAAGCCAACTCCAGTGTATATTTGGGCTCCTGCTGCTGCTGCTGCCAACTTCTGCCAACTCCAGGGTGTGATTCATCCAATTTTTGGGCTCCTGAGGCCAACTCCAGTGTATATTTGGGCTCCTGCTGCTGCTACTGTCAACTTCTGCCAACTCCAGGGTGTGATTCATCCAATTTTTGGGCTCCTGAGGCCAACTCCAGTGTATATTTGGGCTCCTGCTGCTGCTGCTGCCAACTTCTGCCAACTCCAGGGTGTGATTCATCCAATTTTTGGGCTCCTGAAGCCAACTCCAGTGTATATTTGGGCTCCTGCTGCTGCTACTGTCAACTCCTGCCAACTCCAGGGTGTGATTCATCCAATTTTTGGGCTCCTGAGGCCAACTCCAGTGTATATTTGGGCTCCTGCTGCTGCTGCTGCCAACTTCTGCCAACTCCAGGGTGTGATTCATCCAATTTTTGGGCTCCTGAAGCCAACTCCAGTGTATATTTGGGCTCCTGCTGCTGCTACTGTCAACTCCTGCCAACTCCAGGGTGTGATTCATCCAATTTTTGGGCTCCTGAGGCCAACTCCAGTGTATATTTGGGCTCCTGCTGCTACTACTGTCAACTCCTGCCAACTCCAGGGTGTGATTCATCCAATTTTTGGGCTCCTGAAGCCAACTCCAGTGTATATTTGGGCTCCTGCTGCTGCTACTGTCAACTCCTGCCAACTCCAGGGTGTGATTCATCCAATTTTTGGGCTCCTGAGGCCAACTCCAGTGTATATTTGGGCTCCTGCTGCTGCTGCTGCCAACTTCTGCCAACTCCAGGGTGTGATTCATCCAATTTTTGGGCTCCTGAAGCCAACTCCAGTGTATATTTGGGCTCCTGCTGCTGCTACTGTCAACTCCTGCCAACCCCAGGGTGTGATTCATCCAATTTTTGGGCTCCTGAGGCCAACTCCAGTGTATATTTGGGCTCCTGCTGCTGCTGCTGCCAACTTCTGCCAACTCCAGGGTGTGATTCATCCAATTTTTGGGCTCCTGAAGCCAACTCCAGTGTATATTTGGGCTCCTGCTGCTGCTGCTGTCAACTCCTGCCAACTCCAGGGTGTGATTCATCCAATTTTTGGGCTCCTGAAGCCAACTCCAGTGTATATTTGGGCTCCTGCTGCTGCTGCTGCCAACTTCTGCCAACTCCAGGGTGTGATTCATCCAATTTTTGGGCTCCTGAGGCCAACTCCAGTGTATATTTGGGCTCCTGCTGCTGCTACTGTCAACTTCTGCCAACTCCAGGGTGTGATTCATCCAATTTTTGGGCTCCTGAGGCCAACTCCAGTGTATATTTGGGCTCCTGCTGCTGCTGCTGCCAACTTCTGCCAACTCCAGGGTGTGATTCATCCAATTTTTGGGCTCCTGAGGCCAACTCCAGTGTATATTTGGGCTCCTGCTGCTGCTGCTGCCAACTTCTGCCAACTCCAGGGTGTGATTCATCCAATTTTTGGGCTCCTGAGGCCAACTCCAGTGTATATTTGGGCTCCTGCTGCTACTCCTGTCAACTCCTGCCAACTCCAGGGTGTGATTCATCCAATTTTTGGGCTCCTGAGGCCAACTCCAGTGTATATTTGGGCTCCTGCTGCTGCTGCTGCCAACTTCTGCCAACTCCAGGGTGTGATTCATCCAATTTTTGGGCTCCTGAGGCCAACTCCAGTGTATATTTGGGCTCCTGCTCCTGCTGCTGCCAACTTCTGCCAACTCCAGGGTGTGATTCATCCAATTTTTGGGCTCCTGAAGCCAACTCCAGTGTATATTTGGGCTCCTGCTGCTGCTGCCAACTTCTGCCAACTCCAGGGTGTGATTCATCCAATTTTTGGGCTCCTGAGGCCAACTCCAGTGTATATTTGGGCTCCTTCTGCCCCTCATAGTGATGCCACTTCAACTCTCTGCAATTGTGCCGCTCTGCGATTCTATTAGCGATGCCTCTGATCTGCATGTGATATTTCTTCAAAGTATTATTTAACAAACCCAGCACGCATCCTGTGCGTGTTACAGCAAGGCTGAATGGTTTACAACCCTATTGAGGCTGTAGGAGGCTCAGAAATAGCCGTTTTTAATAGCGATTCGTCGCGAATTTATTCGGGTCGAAACGATTTTTGTCGGAAAATTCGGCGAATCAGTCGAATCGAATTTTTCAAAAGTTCGCTCATCTCTACTAGTGACATACATAGCTCTGCTGGACAAGTTTCCACTAGAGTTTAATATTGCGTACATAAAGAGTAATTATCAAGTACATTGCTCAAAACAACTCATGAGTAGCATACAATCAAGTTAATTAATCATAATTATATACTACACATTGACACATGCCCGCTAGGCTTGATGTGCTTTTAAAAAAAGGGAGGGAAAACCTCTAGATCCAGACTATAAATGAAAAATGTTCCCTGTCACAATTGTTGAAATTTATTTTTTAATTATTGGTGCGTTTGAAACAAAAATCAGATTGCATATTGAACACACCCTACAAACTCTCATATCCTAATTTATAGCAGGGATAGTCTGTTTTCTAGTACTAACTTTCAACACATTAGTATTAGGTTTACAGTAGTTGCAACTAGAGATGAGCGAACGTTTGAAAAATTCGATTCGACTGATTCGCCGAATTTTCCGACAAAAATCGATTCGACCCGAATTTATTCGCGACGAATCGCTATTAAAAACGGCTATTTCTGAGCCTCCTAGAGCCTCAATAGGGTTGTAAACCATCCTGCCTTGCTGTAACACGCATAGGATGCGTGCTGGGTTAGTGAAATAATACTGTAAATAATTATCACATGCAGATCAGAGGCATCGCTAAACGAATCGCAGAGCGGCACAATTGCAGAGGGTTGAGGTGGCATCACTATGAGGGGCCCCTATAGTACCTGAAAAACACACCCTGGAGCTGGCAGCAGCAGGAGCCCAAAAATTAGCTGAATCACACCCTGAAGTTGCAAGCAGCAGCAGCAGCAGCAGCTGCAGGAGCCCAAACACTGCTTTGAAGAGACACTGGAGTTGGCTGCAGGAGCCCAAAAATTGGATGAATCACACCCTGGAGTTGCAAGCAGCAGCAGGAGCACAAACATTGCTTTAAAGAGACACTGGATTTGGCCGCAGGAGCCCAAAAATTGGATGAATCACACCCTGGAGTTGCAAGCAGCAGCAGGAGCCCAAACATTGCTTTAAAGAGACACTGGAGTTGGCAGCAGGAGCCCAAAAATTGGATGAATCACACCCTGGAGTTGCAAGCAGCAGCAGGAGCACAAACATTGCTTTAAAGAGACACTGGATTTGGCCGCAGGAGCCCAAAAATTGGATGAATCACACCCTGGAGTTGCAAGTAGCAGCAGCAGCCCAAACATAGCTTGAAAGAGAAACTGGAGTTGGCAGCAGGAGCCCCAAAATTAAATGAATCACACCCTGGAGTTGCAAGCAGTAGCAGCAGCAGCAGCAGCCCAAACATAGCTTGAAAGACACTGGAGTTGGCAGCAGGAGCCAAAAATTGGATGAATCACACCCTGGAGTTGCAAGCAGCAGCCCAAACATAGCTTGAAAGAGACACTGGAGTTGGCAGCAGGAGCCCAAAAATTGGATGAATCACACCCTGGAGTTGCAAGCAGCAGCAGGAGGAGCCCAAACATAGCTTGAAAGAGACACTGGAGTTGGGTTCAGGAGCACAAACATTGGATGAATCACACCCTGGAGTTGCAAGTAGCAGCATAAGCAGGAGCCCAAACATAGCTTGAAAGACACTGGAGTTGGCAGCAGGAGCCCAAAAATTGGATGAATCACACCCTGGAGTTGCAAGCAGCAGCAGGAGCACAAACATTGCTTTAAAGAGACACTGGAGTTGGGTTCAGGAGCCCAAAAATTTGATGAATCACACCCTGGAGTGGCGAGCAGCAGCATAAGCAGGAGCCCAAACATTGCTTGAAAGACACCCTAGAGTTGGCAGCAGCAGGAGGCAAAAAAGTGGCTCAAAGGCACACCCTAAAGTTGGCATCAGCAGGAGGCCAAAAATTGGTTGGAAGGCACACCCTGAAGTTGGCATCAGCAGGAGCCCAAAAATTGGCCTAAAGACATAAATATGTTTTGCACCATTTGGAAAGTGTAAAACGTGGCACCATGCTGAATCTAGTCGCATGCATCAGGCATTGGTGGGTGGAAATCCTGGCTGATCCATCCCTGATTCATTTTGACAAAGGTGAGTCTCTCCACATTTTTAGTTGACAGATGAGTTCTCCTCGCCGTAACTATGGCCCCCGCCGCACTAAACACCCGCTCAGATGGCACGCTACTTGCCGGGCAGGACAGCTTTTCCAGGGCAAACTCTGCTAGTTGCGGCCACAAGCCAAGTTTGGCTGCCCAGAAGTCCAGCGGATCCTCAAGGTGTGTTGGCATGGTATGACATGACCTGCTGGTTAAGGTCCTGCTCCAGGTCTTCCTGCTACTCATGAGTAGCCTCACTATGCGGGTGTAGAAAGCTACTCATTAGCGACTGAAGACTGAGGCTGCTGCTGATGGAGCTGCTGCTGCTCCTGCCAACCCCCCAGCAGCCATGGCAGTGGAAGGTGAGCGCAAAGTTCCCCTCGAGTCAGACCTGCGAGAGTATGGACCATTGCGCAGATAGGCATCGGCCAACTGACTACGTAGAATGTCTTTGTAGTAGTTCAGTTTGTCCTCCCTCTCGGCGGGTTTAAAAAATGCCCCCATTTTGTGCCGGAAGCGAGGGTCCAATAAGGTGGACAGCCAGAAGTCATCCCGCCGACAAATGGAAGCAATTCTGAGGTCACTACGCAAGCACGTGAGCATGCTTCCTGCCTTTTGCGCAAGTGACTCGGATGGACTACCTGTCTCCATCTCCACTGCATACTGCCACGGTGTGTCCGGGTCCTCTGTCTCGCCTTCCTCAAAACCCTCTAGCTCCTCTGGCTGCTCCTGCTCCTCCTCTCCTGTCCGCTGACTAGATAAACCAGCCATTTCGCCAAGCCTAAACTGTGCTTCACTGTGCCCCTCCTCCTCCTCTTCCTCCTCCTCCTCCTCCAGTTCAGCTCCAACGGGGTTCATGTGGCCGTAAGATGTAGATGCCATGTCTCCAGTGCAGGTGTCACGTATGAGCTGCCACTGGTTGACATTGAAGTTACACAGGGGAGTCCCCCTATCCGCTTGGATCATCAGGAAATCCCTGATGGCTTTTCTCTGTTCATATAATCGGTCCAACATGTGAAGGGTAGAATTCCAACGGGTGGAAACATCGCAAATCAGACTATGTTGGGGGATACCGTTCTGACGCTGTAGCTCAAGAAGGGTGTGTTTGGCGGTGTATGAGTGGCTGAAGTGCATGCAAAGTTTCCTTGAAGTTGTTAGGATGTCTTGCATATGAGGGGAACACTTCAGAAACCGCTTGACAACCAGATTGAAGACATGAGCCATGCAGGGGGCATGGGTCAGCCTTCCTTGGCGCAGCGCAGACAAAATGTTCTTCCCATTGTCGGTAACCATGATTCCCATTTTAAGTTTTCTGGGAGTAAGCCATGTTTGGATTTCCTGATGAATAAATTTAAGCAGTTCCTCCCCTGTGTGACTCCGTTCACCAAGACAAACCATGTGAAGCACTGCGTGACACCTCCGTGCCCTGCACACATGGTAGACTGGAGGGGCACTGAGACTTGAGCCTACAGTGGAGGGTGAGGAGATGGCGGAGGATGAGGAGGCCGAGTCGCACAGTGTCACAGGCCCAACGGGCAGGGAGCGCGGAGGCCGAAGCAGCGTGACCTGTCCAAGTTGCTGCTGCAAAGGGACCACATTCACCCAGTGGGCCGTAAACGACATGTACTGTCCCTGACCGTAGTTACAGCTCCAGATGTCGGCGCTGCCATGCACTTTACTACACACCAACAGGCTCAAGGACTGGCCCACCTTCTGTTCAACAAAAGTGTGCAGCGCTGGTACTGCCTTCTTGGCAAAGAAATGACGGCTTGGGACTCTCCACCTCTGCTCGGCACAAGCCATCAGTTCTCTGAAAGGTGCAGAGTCCACCACCTGAAAAGGGAGCGACTGCAGCACCAGCAACTTGGACAGGAGCACATTCAGCTTCTGCGCCGTAGGATGAGTGGGCGCATACTGCTGTCTCTTGGACATGGCTTCGCTGATGGATTGCTGGCGGGATGCATGACTTGGAGGAGGAGGAGCAGGAGCGACAGAGGATAGGTATGACGCACAGCTGCCTTCGGCGGAGGTGCTGGAGCCTTGGCTGGCAGAAATTGGGAGCGGCGTGCCACTTGGTGAGGAAGCAGACTGGACCACCCCTTGGGAGCCTCGGTTCTCCCAGGTCGCTTTATGGTGACGCATCATATGTTGACGCATGGCCGTGGTGCCAACATTTGGGCCCTGGCCACGCTTCACCTTCTGCCTACATATCATGCATGTGGCCATGTTACCTCCTGCGGATGCTTCAGGAAAAACTGCCACACTGCCGAGTATCTACTTTTCCCACCAACAGGCCTCACTGATTCGCTGCTATTGTCGCCAACTCCAGGAACCCCTGCTCCACTACCTCCCGATAAGGTAGCCTGCCACGCAGCAGGTGCTCTACCCCGGCCCCGTTTGGCTCCAGGCTTTACAATTGTGCCCCCATGCTGACTGCCAACCATGCTGCTAACACCTTGCTGCCTGAGCTGCTGACTCCGGGGCAACCTGCGCCCCTCTTCTCCTGATGATGACGATGAAGCCCCTTCATCACCCTGCTCCCAAGTGCGATTGGCTTCATCATTATCATCATCATCATCACCGAGTTGTGGCTGTACGTCACTGATGTTCTCGGTTTCCTCAACAGTGTCTGGCGCAGAAGCTGGAAATCTTGCAACACCCACGACACTGTCCACATCACTAATTGTCTGCCGAGCTAAAGAAGCCACCTCCATTTCATGGCTGGGCAGTAGCTGCTGACTGTCCTCTATCTGATCATCCTCACTAAAGAGTGGAGCTGAACCCAAAGCATAGGATACGTCGCTGGGGGAGGGAATGGCGTAGGACAGAGGCAATGGGAGGACAGGGACTGCTCTCGGGGCATGCCAACTCAGGGTTGTGTCAGAGGAACCTACCGACCCTAGACTGGGGGTCTCAGACGTAACTTGTGATGATGTTGATGAGCGCGTTAACCAATCTACCACGGCAGATGCGTTACTGGTGGAGACACGACTGCTAGCAGATACTGGCAGATCAGGTCTCTCACCGTGACTCCTGCTGCCACTCGCCCCTAGTCTGCTGCGACCTCTGCCTGCTGAATCTTGGCCTCTGCCACTCCTCTTTGAACATCCTAGCACTTGTCTGCCTGACATTTTTATGTATTTGCTTATTTAGTATACACAGATAGGGTGCAAGGTGCAGCTTTGGGTTGCCCTGCGGCCTGGTTTATTGAAAACAGTCAAAAACAAGTGCAAACTGAAGTAGCTTAATAAAGCAGCTGATGCTGATCAACGCTTATGTTGTATAACAGATAGGGTGCAAGGTGCAACTTTGGGGTGCCCTGCGGCCTGGTTTATTGAAAACAGTCAAAGACAAGTGCAAACTGAAGTAGCTTAATGAAGCTGATGCTGATCAATGCTTATGTTGTATAACAGATAGGGTGCAAGGTGCAGCTTTGGGGTGCCCTGCGGCCTGGTTTATTGAAAACAGTCAAAAACAAGTGCAAACTGAAGTAGCGAAATGAAGCTGATGCTGATCAACGCTTATGTTGTATAACAGATAGGGTGCAAGGTGCAGCTTTGGGGTGCCCTGCGGCCTGGTTTATTGAAAACAGTCAAAAACAAGTGCAAACTGAAGTAGCTTAATAAAGCAGCTGATGCTGATCAATGCTTATGTTGTATAACAGATAGGGTGCAAGGTGCAGCTTTGGGGTGCCTGCGGCCTGGTTTATTGAAAACAGTCAAAAACAAGTGCAAACTGAAGTAGCTTAATGAAGCTGATGCTGATCAACGCTTATGTTGTATAACAGATAGGGTGCAAGGTGCAGCTTTGGGGTGCCCTGCGGCCTGGTTTATTGAAAACAGTCAAAAACAAGTGCAAACTGAAGTAGCTTAATGAAGCTGATGCTGATCAACGCTTATGTTGTATAACAGATAGGGTGCAAGGTGCAGCTTTGGAGTGCCCTGCGGCCTGGTAAGGTAGCCTGCCGCGCAGCAGGTGCTCTACCCCGGCCCCGTTTGGCTCCAGGCTTTACAATTGTGCCCCCATGTTGACTGCCAACCATGCTGCTAACATCTTGCTGCCTGAGCTGCTGACTCCGGGGCAACCTGCGCCCCTCTTCTCCTGATGATGACGATGAAGCCCCTTCATCACCTGGCTCCCAAGTGCGATCGGCTTCATCATCATCATCACCGAGTTGTGGCTGTACGTCACTGATGTTCTCGGTTTCCTCAACAGTGTCTGGCGCAGAAGCTGGAAATCTCGCAACACCCACGACACTGTCCACATCACTATTTGTCTGCCGAGCTAAAGAAGCCACCTCCATTTCATGGCTGGGCAGTAGCTGCTTACTGTCCTCTATCTGATCGTCCTCCTCACTAAAGCGTGGAGCTGAACCCAAAGCATAGGATACGTCGCTGGGGGAGGGAATGGCGTAGGACAGGCAATGGGAGGACAGGGACTGCTCTCGGGGCATGCCAACTCAGGGTTGTGTCAGAGGAACCTACCGACCCTAGACTGGGGGTCTCAGACGTAACTTGTGAGGATGTTGATGAGCGCGTTAACCAATCTACCATGGCAGATGCGTTACTGGTGGAGACACGACCGTTAGCAGATACTGGCAGATCAGGTCTCTCACCGTGACTCCTGCTGCCACTCGCCCCTAGTCTGCTGCGACCTCTGCCTGCTGAATCTTGGCCTCTGCCACTCCTCTTTGAACATCCTGGCACTTGTCTGCCTGACATTTTTATGTATTTGCTTATTTAGTATAAACAGATAGGGTGCAAGGTGTAGCTTTGGGGTGCCCTGCGGCCTGGTTTATTGAAAACAGTCAAAAACAAGTACAAACTGAAGTAGCTTAATGAAGCTGATGCTGATCAACGCTTATGTTGTATAACAGATAGGGTGCAAGGTGCAGCTTTGGGGTGCCCTGCAGCCTGGTTTATTGAAAACAGTCAAAAACAAGTGCAAACTGAAGTAGCGAAATGAAGCTGATGCTGATCAACGCTTATGTTGTATAACAGATAGGGTGCAAGGTGCAGCTTTGGGGTGCCTGCGGCCTGGTTTATTGAAAACAGTCAAAAACAAGTGCAAACTGAAGTAGCTTAATAAAGCAGCTGATGCTGATCAACGCTTATGTTGTATAACAGATAGGGTGCAAGGTGCAGCTTTGGGGTGCCCTGCGGCCTGGTTTATTGAAAACAGTCAAAAACAAGTGCAAACTGAAGTAGCTTAATGAAGCTGATGCTGATCAACGCTTATGTTGTATAACAGACAGGGTGCAAGGTGCATCTTTGGGGTGCCCTGCGGCCTGGTTTATTGAAAACAGTCAAAAACAAGTGCAAACTGAAGTAGCTTAATGAAGCTGATGCTGATCAACGCTTATGTTGTATAACAGATAGGGTGCAAAGTGCAGCTTTGGGGTACCCTGCGGCCTGGTTTATTGAAAACAGTCAAAAACAAGTGCAAACTGAAGTAGCTTAATGAAGCTGATGCTGATCAACGCTTATGTTGTATAACAGATAGGATGCAAGGTGCAGGTTTGGGGTGCCCTGCGGCCTGGTTTATTAAAAGCAGTCAAAAACAAGTGCAAACTGAAGTAGCTTAATGAAGCTGATGCTGATCAAACGCTTATGTTGTATAACAGATAGGGTGCAAGATGCAGCTTTGGGGTGCCCTGCGGCCTGGTTTATTAAAAGCAGTCAAAAACAAGTGCAAACTGAAGTAGCTTAATAAAGCAGCTGATGCTGATCAACGTTTATGTTGTATAACAGATAGGGTGCAAGGTGCAGCTTTGGGGTGCCCTGCAGCCTGGTTTATTGAAAACAGTCAAAAACAAGTGCAAACTGAAGTAGCTTAATGAAGCTGATGCTGATCAAACGCTTATGTTGTATAACAGATAGGGTGCAAGGTGCAGCTTTGGGGTGCCCTGCGACATGGTTTATTAAAAGCAGTCAAAAACAAGTGCAAACTAAGTAGCTTAATGAAGCTGATGCTGATCAACGCTTATTTTGTATAACAGATAGGGTTAAAATAGCATGTGCCTTGGGATGCCAGTGTGGCATAATGTATTTTAAGTTGAGCAGAGAGTATTAACAATAATCCAAGTAAGAGAAATGCTTTTGTTGAACAGATAGGGTTAAATAGCATGTGCCTTGGGATGCCAGTGTGGCGTAATGTATTTTAAGCTGAGCAGAAACTTTTAACACTAATCCAAGTATGAGAAATGCTTTTGTTTAATAGATAGGGTTAAAATAGCATGTGCCTTGGGATGCCCGTGTGGCCTAATGTATTTTAAGCTGAGCAAAAAGTATTAACTATAATCCAAGTATGAGAAATGCTTTTGTTTAACAGATAGGGTTAAATAGCATGTGCCTTGGGATGCCAGTGTGGCGTAATGTATTTTAAGCTGAGCAAAAAGTATTAACAATAATCCAAGTATGAGAAATGCTTTTGCTTAACAGATAGGGTTAAAATAGCATGTGCCTTGGGATGCCAGTGTGGCGTAATGTATTTTAAGCTGAGCAGAAACTTTTGACACTAATCCAAATATGAGAAATGCTTTTGTTTAACAGATAGGGTTAAATAGCATGTGCCTTGGGATGCCAGTGTGGCGTAATGTATTTTAAGCTGAGCAGAAACTTTTGACACTAATCCAAGTATGAGAAATGCTTTTGTTTAACAGATAGGGTTAAAATAGCGTTCAGGCCTAAATAGCAGAAAGGGTTAAATAGCATGTGCATTGCATGCACAGTGTGCAGCTGTATTTAACAGATAGGGTTAAAATAGCGTTCAGGCCTAAATAGCAGAAAGGGTTAAATAGCATGTGCATTGCATGCACAGTGTGCAGCTGTATTTAACAGGGTTAAAATAGCATGTGCCTTGGGATGCCAGTGTGGTGTAATGTATTTTAAGCTGAGCAGAAACTTTTTACACTAATCCCAAGTATGAGAAATGCTTTTGTTTAACAGATAGGGTTAAAATAGCATGTGCCTTGGGATGCCCGTGTGGCCTGGTATATTTTAAGCTGAACAGAAACTTTTAACACTAATCCAAGTATGAGAAATGCTTTTGTTTAATAGATAGGGTTAAAATAGCATGTGCCTTGGGATGCCAGTGTGGCCTAATGTATTTTAAGCTAAGCAAAAAGTATTAACAATAATCCAAGTATGAGAAATGCTTTTGTTTAACAGATAGGGTTAAATAGCATGTGCCTTGGGATGCCAGTGTGGCGTAATGTATTTTAAGCTGAGCAGAAACTTTTGACACTAATCCAAGTATGAGAAATGCTTTTGTTTAACAGATAGGGTTAAATAGCATGTGCCTTGGGATGCCAGTGTGGCGTAATGTATTTTAAGCTGAGCAAAAAGTATTAACAATAATCCAAGTATGAGAAATGCTTTTGTTTAACAGATAGGGTTAAAATAGCATGTGCCTTGGGATGCCAGTGTGGCGTAATGTATTTTAAGCTGAACAAAAAGTATTAACAATAATCCAAGTATGAGAAATGCTTCTGTTTAACAGATAGGGTTAAAATAGCATGTGCCTTGGGATGCCTGTGTGGCCTAATGTATTTTAAGCTGAGCAAAAAGTATTAACAATAATCCAAGTATGAGAAATGCTTTTGTTTAACAGATAGGGTTAAATAGCATGTGCCTTGGGATGCCAGTGTGGCGTAATGTATTTTAAGCTGAGCAGAAAGTGTTAACAATAATCCAAGTATGAGAAATGCTTTTGTTTAACAGATAGGGTTAAAATAGCATTCAGGCCTAAATAGCAGAAAGGGCTAAATAGCATGTGCATTGCATGCACAGTGTGCAGCTGTATTTAACAGATAGGGTTAAAATAGCATGTGCCTTGGGATGCCAGTGTGGCGTAATGTATTTTAAGCTGAGCAGAAACTTTTGACACTAATCCAAGTATGAGAAATGCTTTTGTTTAACAGATAGGGTTAAAATAGCATGTGCCTTGGGATGCCAGTGTGGTCTAATGTATTTTAAGCTGAACAAAAAGTATTAACAATAATCCAAGTATGAGAAATGCTTTTGTTTAACAGATAGGGTTAAATAGCATGTGCCTTGGGATGCCCGTGTGGCCTAATGTATTTTAAGCTGAGCAAAAAGTATTAACAATAATCCAAGTATGAGAAATGCTTTTGTTTAACAGATAGGGTTAAATAGCATGTGCCTTGGGATGCCAGTGTGGCGTAATGTATTTTAAGCTGAGCAGAAACTTTTGACACTAATCCAAGTATGAGAAATGCTTTTGTTTAACAGATAGGGTTAAAATAGCGTTCAGGCCTAAATAGCAGAAAGGGTTAAATAGCATGTGCATTGCATGCACAGTGTGCAGCTGTATTTAACAGATAGGGTTAAAATAGCGTTCAGGCCTAAATAGCAGAAAGGGTTAAATAGAATGTGCATTGCATGCACAGTGTGCAGCTGTATTTAAACCAAACCAAATATATTAACAGTAACCCAGTAATTATGAAATATGAATCATAGCCAGCACTAGGCACCCTGTCAATGTGACTTGTATGCTGCTGGATCGTTACGGTTTTAAACCTATCTTTCCCTAGCTCTGTCTACCACTCTAAATCTCCCTAACTATCTGTCTCTTTCTTTACTTATCTGTAAATCTCCCTACCTATCTGTAAATCTCCCTACCTACCGCTAACTGTCTGTCCCTCTCTGCAGCAAGCAACCACCGCTGTCTCACGAATGCAAATCTGAAATGCGCACAAGCAAGATGGCCCCGCTTTATATAGCGCTGTGACGTCACCGGGGCTCCTGGCTGCTGATAGGCTGCATGTGACCTTCCCATGAAACCTTTCCCCAGGGGATATGTCCGGACATGTGCTTCCACCATTTTAGAATGCCTGTAATTGAAATAAATGGAGTTTAAAGGAAAACTTCGATCGATCGAATCGCGGGAAATTCGGATTCGTTCAGAATCAAATTTTTCATGAAATTCGGAACGAATCCGGGTTCGTCCGGATCGATTCGCTCATCCCTAGTTATGGTAGTTACTTAAACTGAACCAACAGCCTGGCACAGTTGGAAAAGAAATATCCCCAAAACTCCCTTGCCCCATCTGCATGCATGATACGGGGAGGCCGATTCATTAATAGCGGCAGGTAGCGACAGCAGAGCGTCTGCAGAGTGGCGCTATGAGCGCCCGCTAGTGTCCGCCACCGTCGGCTGTCATTCGCTCTGCAATAGCTGCTCGTTCGCTACCTGCCGTTACTGTGAATGACGCTCACAATGGTGAATGTCTTGTTTCTGAATTCCTTCACAGACGCTGTTTGTGGCATCCGTCAGCAATACAGCGCCTGAGCGAATTTCTGCTGTGGTTTACCAATCCATGTCTTAACAATTCTGAACAAACACAAGGCAACATTGTTATGGTTTCCAAAGTTTTATTTATTTTTTTTTTTTCTTAATTTATGGGATGATTTTTAGGCCTGCTTGTGGTTCTTACATACACACCAGCCATATTGTTAGGGATCATTGTTTGAGTATATACACAGTATTAATTGTGTTGAATGGTTTTCCACCATACATCCTATGTTCTTTTTGTGCCCTTTTATTTTTGGATGGTTGTGTAATCCCAAATTTGCTTGTGATTAAGCAAGTTTCCACAATTTTAAGCTATAATGTTGTCGAGTTGACTGTACTACAGTAGTTGTATTATATTCCAGGCTAGTTTGCTTACCGTAAAAAATGACGCAATCATGGTCTCCCTTCTTTCAAATCCTGTCTGAGTGTCCTGGGAACTGTCTGCGGCGATGTTGGGTTTTTCAGGCACCAGTGCTGTGTCTTCGGAGGCTTCGATCCGGTGACAAATACAAATATTGTGTAGTTGGGTGTTGGAAACACAAGTGCAGCTGCAGCAGCAACAAAATCGTGAGCAACAGCTTGCAAATCTGGACCAACAGCAACAGCTGTTTGGATTGTGGCGGGAGTCCCTAGATGAACATCGGAGGGACCGTCAGGAAATGATGGGTGCAATCCGGGAATCTATAGAGCGCCAGGACCAGACTTTGTTGCTGTTACAGCAGCTCATCCAGCAGCAGTCGATATTTTTCACTGCACTGTTGGCCCCCAACACCGGCCCCAACAATGATGGCAGTGGTCAGAATACCAGGCCACTGCCATAAAGTTGTACTGGCCCAAATGTAAGGCCAAGTTTGTTTGGTTTGAACCTTTGCAAAATTATAAATTAGATTTTTTGGAAAATTATATTTCTTGGGGCCCATATTTACTCATAAACCAAAGCCACCTACAAACATCTCTAACTCTCTTGACGTTTGTCTGTCCAAATAATTAGTAATGTCTGGCATTCACATACCTTACTAGATGTAACTAATGCGTGTAGTACTAAGGTTTGACTTGTAAGGTACACTACTGGATTCTCAAAACCTAAAAATATGGATGAGACTTCAGGACACATATAAAAGTAGAAACTGTAAACATTTTTAATAAATTAACCATGCCCAACAGGGGCAAAATTTAAATAGGCAACGTAGACACATCAGGAGGCCCAATACTACAATTTTTTCTGGATGTCCAGCAGCAAAGCGCGGTTCCCACGAATGTAGGCCCGGATCCTGCGAAGTTCTTCCACACAACCTGTATGTTTCAAAAAGCATCATTAATGTGGGCAAAGAGGCCGTAAATTGTGCATAATCCTCACTATGTTGATCCATATTACTCATTTTGGGCCAGAGACCTAACATTGTTGCCAACTGTGTGCTTAGACAGTGGCATGCCTAGCGTTATTGTTAATTTACAGTGCTTTGGTAAGCACAACCATATGCTTGGTGACTAACTTGTGAAAATATTATAGTGGCAAGAATGTGTGGTTTCCTTGTTTTTAGGTTGGTACTACATTACGCATGTGCTGCACAAGTTGTTGTTCCCAAAAGTTCTCTATATTATTGTGGAAACCATCATTTGCCTTGGTAGAGTGCATCCACAACTATGAGCTCCAAAAACACACATGTGAAAATTGACGCTAACCATAAGTCAAGGGACAATGTTTAAGGAAGGCCCAAAAACTAGCCAAAATAAATCACTGTTGGGTTTGCAGTAAGAAATAGATCTCCAAAGTCTGGGGGAAGAACAAGGAATGACACTCACCTTCGCAGGAGTGGACCGGAGCTATGCTGCTGGACATGCCTGGAGGTGTGGCTAGTAGTTGGTCTACTTCCGTCTGCGTAGAAACATCTGTGCACCCAAAAAAAAAAGGACTATTAGTGCAATGGATTACATATAAATAATAGGACATTATTTATTAGTCAGGCCTACTCCACAAAGCTGCATGCTCAAATGTGTGACATTGTCAGGGGCATCTATTTAAAAATGATGTTTCCCAAAACAAAGATCGTAATGTGATAGTTTGGGCAAAACAACTGGGTCCACAAATCACCTCTCAACGCAGCCTGACACCAACATACAAACTTCCTGCAACCAAAAATCACCCTCTGCCCATCCCACTTACAGGTCATGTGGCCACTCAGGCCATTGAGGAAATAGCAGATGTGGGTGTGGCCCATGTCCAAGGGACACGCATGTTGGAGGTGAAAGCAGGCACATGTGTGGGTGCCACATGGTTGACAGGTAATGTTTGGCCTACACCACAGGGGTGTTACCAAGCAAAGAAACAACTAGTGTGGTGGAACTAGGACAGGGAGGTTATTGTGAGGTTAATGCTCCAGATTAAATGGCACAAAAACTATGGTGAGTTACCCATTTTAAGGCTGATCCTGCAACCTAGCTACATGTGGTTCTTTAGTTCACACACATTTTTGTGTGCCAAATTCCAAGCCAGTCTTCTTTAACAACTTGGCCTCCTTGCCTATGTTTACCCTACTTAGCAAGTTAACTGTATGGCGAAGCTCTTGGAGTTAGACCACAGACATTTCCCAAACACGAGGGTGGATGTGTTGCAGACCTTCCTTTAATGGAAATTTGTAAAATTAGAAAAGGCTAGGGGTTCACACATGTTAACCCTGGCTCGTGGCTACACTGAACACATGCGCCCACATGTTTGTGCTATACCATGCCAAGAAGAACAAACTTGCCATCAAAACATCAGCCTGGCCTATGTAAGTTGCACCTTCCTTGCATTTGTCTAGAAGTGTACCGTGGGTGGGGCTAGGACATTTGGTGGTGCTAAAAGCGAAGGGGAGCTCACTCATCAAATGTTTCTGGATTTGTTAGACTAAGCACATTGAACAGGTGAGTGATAACATCATACACTTACCATGACTATGCCCGTGGAGAAGGCCTTGCGCATAGCTGCTGGAGGTGCCGGCTATATGATGCCCTGCAAATTATAGAGGAATGGCAAGGGCTAAGTACAAATGGCCATATGGAACCTGTCACAGACTAACACTGACTAAATCTGCACTCACCAGGGGATGAGCTGCCACTTGAAGCCCAGGGAGGACTCTGAGGAGGAGGCGTTGAGCCTCGGCTCCTCACACTCTGATCTGAAGAACCCCCACCCAAAGGGCCACCCTCCTCCCTCTCACTCCCTGCTCCTTCAGGGAGTGTGGGAGAGTCCACATCTTCCACCCCACTTGGACTCCCCACTTGAGAGAGGCCCCTTGTCTGGTGTGACTCCTCAGACTCAGAGTGTGAGGAGCTGAGGCTACATACTGCCCGCCCCCCAGCAGCACACTCCTCTGGGGCGTCATCCCCTTCCTCCCCTGGGTCCTCTAAATAGGACATGTGAGAGGGACCCTTCCCTTTTAACTCCCCCGAGTCCGCCTGTCTCGTGCGGGGGAGGAATCCCTTCCCACGTTTCCCCAGGGGAGGACGCTTATCTGTGTTGAGGGGGTGAATAAAAAAAATACAATTAAAACCAAAAATTTACACAGCTTAGAAGATTAATTTGAAGAAATACTAAACATGGCATCAGCTTCCACTTACCTGAAGCGTAGGCATCATATAGCCGGTACACGCCTTCAGGCTCCCGGCGCTTGAAGTCCAACCATTTCTGCATAATGGCTCGGACACTCAGCCTGGTCTTGAAGCGCCGGGACACTGTGGCCTTCACCTCCAGGGCAATGTGCTTCTTCCCCCCACGGGCATAGTCATACTGCTTGACGCAGAAATCCTATAAAAAATGACAGAAATAAATGTAATCAATACATGAAATCTGACAAATGGCCCAAACATTTATACTGAGAACAGATTAAACATGTAATCCAAGCTAAAAATACTCACTTTAACAACCTGCCCGCTTACGCGGCTATCCACCCTCAATCTTGTTTTTTTTTCCGGCCCAGGGGGGGGAGGGGGGTGGAGGGGGGTTAGGTGGGGGAGGGGTGGGAGGTGGTGGAGGGGTGGGGGGGCCAGAGTCAGAGGAGGAGCTGGGGAGGCGCAGGACGCGTCTTCTGGCCAGCATGGTGGAAACGCAAAGGAGGAAACAGGAAGTGGATATGACGAAGGCGACAGAACCATAAAAAAAAAACCGCTCGCTAGGAAGAAGCTAATATCCGCTAAGCGCAAGCAAAGATGCGCTAATAGTAAGTTTACGCATTACAACAAGCTATTGGGCAAGACGCGATTAATTATTAGCTTGATTTAGCTGAGTGATGAATATCCTGTAATGCATACGTCAGAGCAAAAACAGATCTGGTTGATTCAAAAATAATTTCGAAATGCAAAATAAAATACAAACACAATATAACTGAGCAACTACATGATAATGTGGGACACAGGAGAATGCATAACAGGTGGTTATGAGCTTGTAAGCCTGTCAAATCCTGCCGAATGCGGACATATGCGCGCTCTGAGCTACAGTGTATTCATTAAGAACGACTGGGGTCGCTGCAAGTGAATTCAGCAAAAAATGCTGAAATGCACATGTATGAACAGCACAGCGACGCTAGCGCCGGCACATAGCGAATCACAACAGCGACTGCACAAACACTGACCACCGCAGATTCAACAAGGACAGGGCTGCAGAATAGCATGGGCGCTGACAATTTCTATGAGCGAACATGAGCGCCAACCATGACTGACTAAAAAACAGATTTACAAGCCATGGGTGCGCGGAAACCAAGCTAATTTGAGGCTAATGTGTTTTGTGGGAGGAGATGCATTTTATATTTCCCACACAACATTCGATTTGAAACCTTACATATTTCACAAAAAGATTACAAAATACAAGACAGATTCATCAGACATATCCGAAACAACATGTGTTTAATTTTTGGTGAAAAAAAAAACACAAAACCCACTAAAACTAACATTGCAGTGTCTGCCATAGAAATGTATGGGTAGAGCGGCAGATAGCGAAAGGTCTGAACTGCCGCTGTGCTGAGATTAGCAGCTGCGCTGTTCGTTGAAGTCCGCTACATGATGAATCCAGCGCTAGCTGACGCTTTCACCGGCGCTAGCCTCATTTAGCGTGATAAATGCGTAATTGTGTTCGCAGCATGGCGTTCGGGATTTGGTAGCCGCTGATAGCTGACGATACCTGGCGCTAATGAGACACTATCTGACGCTATCACTTGATGAATAAGGCCCTGAATCATTTTCAGCACATTTGTTCCTGCATCCACTCAAAGCTGAAACAACACTTCACTGATTTTCTCCTAGTAGTGACCATTTTGTAGGTTCCTTTCCCAGATTCCCAGCTGTGCTGCTGCCTGGATTCAGATTTCAGACACAGCCATGGACACTCTCCCTCCCTTCGAGAACAATCTCTGGCAGTGAACGCACACTGACCATTCATGGCTGAAAGCCTTGTTTTACAGAACAAAATGCATTGAACAGCAGCAAATTCAGGGCTATTTGAAAAAAGCATTGACTGTGTGTGCTAAAAAAAGTGTGCTCCTTTCCCTTTGAAGCTTCCAGCTGACTGGCAGCCTACAACCATACCAGGATTATAGCTTCAATGCCCTAAGGTGAGATTCCAGTGCTCCCCCGGGGGAGAACACCAGGCCTGCGCCAATGGGCACCATGTAATGAATGGGGCAGGGGTAACAACAAGTCACCCATTGCCATGGTGACAGGCTCTGAACACTCCCTGCTGAAGGGAGGGGCATTTATATCCCAGGCTTTACATGAATCCCCTTAGGGTCATTTGACAGCTATGGAGATTCCAATTGAGGCAACGCCCTGGAGTATAAATACCCCCCCCCGGCAGGGTGCATTCAGAGCCTGCCGAGATGCTAGCCGGGTGAGATACTAGCAGAGCGGTCATTTTGACTGGCGCTGGATGCTTTGGGGGCTGTGTGATGCTGGGTGAATATAGCGGTGGGTGGTGGCAAGAGCACCCAGGCCCTGTCCACAATATCTTGGCCATTTCTTTGCTCAGTTTTAAAACAGGAAAACATTTTAGGATAAATGTAGGCCTGTAAAATGGATCATCACTTAGCTAAGCCTAGACAATGACTTTAAATATGACTGATAAGCCCTGAGGCATTAGTCACTCACAAAAAAACAAAAAAGTGCTTGTGCATAAAAAATATACTTTCCCAGTAAGTAGGCAGGTAAAAAAACCCAAGCTGAGGGGCTGCTTACACAGCAGCCATGCACATAGTGAAACACCACTTCAGGGGATGAGGTAAGTAGTTTCTGCCTCCTACCTCTTTTTCTTGGTCAACACTGCTGGATGCCATCAGAGCATCTGGTATGTGGTTTGCCATGTAGCTCCACCCATCTCCCAGTTAATTCCAAAGAGGGGAACCTAGATGGATAGCATGGTGTGATTGGCTGTCCTTTTCCCTCTGGATTTGGGGTCATGGGCAGCTCAGCATGTCAGAAGATGTGTGTGTAAGTAGTGCAGCTCTGATATAATTCAGCAGTGGTGACTTGTAAAAGGAAATAGGAAGGAAAGGGATGACTTACCTCATCCTTTGAAGTAGTGTGGGTCACAATGGAGAGCATGGGTGCTGATGACTGCCTTTTGTTAGGCTAAGGCCCTTATTGATGACGGGATAGCGCCAGGTAGTGCCTGTAAAGGTAGCGGCAGGTAGCGGCAGGTGAACGCTGGCCACGGCACTCAATTACACATTTATGAAGCCGAATCTGTGGAGTGACTGGAACAAAGCCAATGTAGCGTACGATTCATCATTGTCCCAGGCTCAGCGTAAAGCGCCGGAGTTCAACCTTGCAGAGCGCTACGTCTTACCTGTCGCTACCTGGCGCTCTCCCATACATTTCTTTTACAAAGTCTTTATTAAAGTTTGCACATGATATACAGCATACTTTTAAAGACAGGCGTACTGAACCAATAGTAATACAAAAAGTGTACATAGTTGAATGCATAATGGGATGCAGATAAACAGTAAAGATAAGTCAACAAAATGCTCACAGTATTTTTTGGTGTTGGCAGAAGTAGCTCACAAAATCAGACAGTGTCCAACTGAGGGATATGCGTATTGTGAATCTGAAGTAGCATATATTTAGATTACGAACTCTCATTTTTTGGGAGCTTTTTGTATATTCACTTTTGGGTTTTCAGCACCCTAGCTACCCTTAGGCAAACTTCTAACTGTAAAAAACGAACATTGGACTGATATAGATGTCTGGGGTATATCTCAGGAGGGTTGGGGGCGGGGGAAGAGGGGGGTCAAGAGGGGGGTTGTGGGAACCCAGGTCCGCTGGATCATATTTTAATAAGGGGGTTGTGAATTGGAATAAATCAATCCGGGGTCTAATGATTAGATTGGGAGGGATAGGTCAGTTTGATGAGAGCTCAGCCCAATATACTCTATCCATGGGTTCCAAGTACTGAGGAATTTGTCATATGAGTCGTTTACTATCTCGGTAATTTTCTCGTTGCACATAGTATCTGACATCCTATTACAGATTTCCTGCCAAGGTATTTGGGGCTATTTCTATTTTCTAGCTATCGTCCCTCTGACTGCCGATAGTAACATGGAGTATCAATCGCCACTCTGGCTTTGTGTATGTTCCAGATTTGAGTGATAGGAGTGCCTCCCATGGATCACCAGTACTGGATATGTGTAGGATGTCAGATATCAATTTGTAGGCTTTATCCCATGTAGAATGAACCATTGGGCATTCCGACCAGATATGGGACATTCTTGGCACCCTCTAAAGAATAATGGTACTCCCATACATTTCTATGGAAGATCCTTAAATCCCTTCCCTGATCCCAATTTTATTTAATTTTTTTATTTAAAAAATCTCAAAACTTTTTGACATGTATCCTGGCCTAGAAAATGACATTTTTGAAAACTTTTTGGATTAATAATATTTTTATGCAAAATTGTCCTTAAATGTCTGCTATTAAAGTGTTCATGTTACAATGTGATAAAAATGTAATTCCATATGTTTTTGCTTTGTTACTAGTGGATACATGTTCAGAAACAGACTTTAATCACAAAGCCGCTGGCGCTATGGGCTACAACTACATGATTTTGAGCACCGGAGCTGTTTGAGGCTGTTATTTTGATTAATATGGTGTGAGTTGGTCGCACTGAGCTGGCGCTATCGTTTACTCTCATACAGCGTAGTATTGCGACTCACACATCATATTCATCAATGCCGGCCAGCGACTGAGGCTCTCTGAAACAATGATCCATGGCCGACCACAGCGACTACAATCCGCTCTACGGACGCTAATCTGTCGCTACCTGGCGTCAGTAATGAATCAGCATGTTACATACCTGTCTACTAACTGGGAACGTATTCATACACTAGCATTTTTTCTGTTTATAGAGTGAATCCTGCATTAAGGTTTATTATCTAGAGTTAATCATTATATATATAACTTTCTAGCAGAGCAAAACATAGATGGTTTCTTTGGTAAGGTGTCTATCTGCCACACACACACAAACACACACACACACACACACACACACACACACACACACACACACACACACATATATATTCTCTTAAAGGTTAAAGGGCCTTGCCCAGTACCATCACTAGAATAAGTCAAAGACTGCATCAAACAGCAATCAGCATTGCAAGGGAGGTAAACAGTTTGCAGTTAGAGGACATTGAACTTTTTTTGAGAAAGCCCATTTGGAAATGTTTCTGAGGATGACAGTTGTAATGCAGCTTCACTTACCTGCTCCTCGTTCCAGTGGCATCCCCGGCTGGAGAGACGAGCTGACCATCACCTGGCCAGCGAGAGTCTTGGGGGGCGGCTCAGGTAGCTGAGCCTCTCTCTGGCTGCCCCTGCATCCCTACTTGTGTGTGTGTGGTAATGTTAATGTATAATCTCCATCCTCTGTCATTGTGGAGAACCTGAATACAAGGTCAGTTGATAACCCAGATAAACCTAGTAAGGGTCCGGAGACCTGTCCTCTAGGTGGGGGGGGGGGGGGGGTAGTGTAATGCAGTTTCACTTACCTGCTCCTCATTCCAGCGTGGTCTTCCTATGACACACTGAACAGCCATCATCCAGCGATAGCTCAGGCAGCTGTGCATTCCTCCGGCAGGCCCTGCATACCTCCTCTTGCGGGTGTGCACATGAGTCTTGTATGCTCTTTGGTGGTGTTGCACAGCCATTGGCAGGCAGTGCAGCCTCCGATAGAGCATTTGAATGGGCCAAGGATTTTAACCGGGCTATTAGCCTCAATATTGCTCTGGACTAATCAGCCACAAGTGAATTCTGACCAATGAGCCATGGGGGGGCACCAATCACCAGCCCCAGACCCATATAAAGCTAGCATAGTTCATTGCCACATTGCCGGATATAGCCACCAGTTGCGTGCTATCTTGTGATGTCTGTGACATTATCTACAAGTGATGTCTGTGACATCATTATCTACAGGTATATGTACCCAGAACATTGCTTGACGTAGACTCCTGAAAGTCATGTCTAGTGTGTAGACCATCAGTCAAGTTTTAGTAAAGCAGGGCACAGCTGCCTTGAACAAATCTGAGGGCCTGTCTCAGTATCTGTAGCTCAGAAAGGCATTAAGCTACAAAACAACACAAAAAAAGTAACTAACAGGTTGTGTGAGCCTCTACCCCTGGCTTCCGTCTTATGCACCATTTTTAGTGGACCTTAATTTGAATTCGATCACGGAACTAGTGAAACTGAGGTGAGCTGAAATCTAAGGCAATCCTCCCCCAGCACATCAATAAAAACTATACTATACAATATCTGAATTACCTGAATTATTTAGTAGATTATATATTCTAGGGACTACTAGTTGTACTAGAATGATCATCATCATTTTGGTGTGTAACAAGGACTTTAGTGCCATCTGTAGTTTATATTTCAGGAATAAACAAAAGAACATGGATGTTCTCCAGGCTCTACCGGAACCCATGAATGATCAACCCACAGATACTTTGAGTGATTTAATTGGTGTGGTAGTGTGACCTCACCAAACTTTTGCATAATGTGTTCAGAGGAATAACCAAGGACTTTCCAGCATTAATCTTGAATTTACAATGTTTACTGTAATGATGAATATGATCAAAACATAATACTAAAGAATTAAGAGATTTGATAGGTGTCGATATGCCTCAAAAACCTGTCCTCAACATCTTGTAGATATATCCCCTGTGTACCCTAGAGCTTCTATCATAAATAAAAAAATATAAAAAATAGATAAAAATATAAAAAATATAAATAAAAAATATATATTCCCCCTCTTCTTTCCTTGGTGTCCTGTCAAGCCAATTCCAGCCTATTGGGGGCATCTTTGGAATCCTCCTCATGAGACTAATGAAGTAAATAGAGGGGATGGACATGAAGAGAGATTCTGCCTCCATGTCCCTCCCCTCCAGTGATATCATTAGTCACAGGGCTTGGATCTGAAGCCCACCACTGTCCACTTCCCGGGCAGTAGGTGTGTTCGTTAGAGGCATGTTAATTGATGTTGCCACCGGCAGAATACTGCTGGGGGGTAGTGGCATCGTCGGAAGCCCCTAGCTTCCATTGGTGGATGAGATTGTTGAGGATGAGCCAGAGGCAGAGGAAAGGGAGAGAGCATTCTGTTCCTCCGTTGTGCTGGGGAAACGCAGACAGCCTGACTGATGCAGCAACAATTACAGAGGCAACAAAGCTCAGCAAGCCATATATTGGGATGGAAGGTAAAACCTCGGGATGGACAATCTCTCCATCTTGCTAGGACTAGAGATGAGCGAATTTTTGAAAGATTCGATAAGGCCGATTCACCGAATTTTCCAGAAAAATGTGTTTTGGTCCGAATTTATTTGCAGCAAATCGCTATTAAAAATGGCTATTTCTGGCCTTCCGAGAGCCTCAATAGGGTTGTAGAACATTTTGCCTTGCTGTAACCCGCATAGAATGCTTGCTGGGTTAGTGAAATGATACTGTAAAGAAGTATGACATGCAGATCATAGCTGTTGCAGAGCGGCACAATTACAGAGCCTTGAGGTGGCATCAGCATAAGGAGCCCATATATTGCCTGAAAAACACAGCCTGAAGTTGGCAGCAGCATAAAGAGCCCATATATTGCCTGAAAGTCACATTGGAGTTGGCAGCAGCATGGGAAGCCCATATATTGCCTGAAAGACACACCCTGGAGTTGGCAGCAGCATAAGGAGCCCATATATTGCCTAAAAGACATACCCTGAAGTTGGCAGCAGCAGGAGGAGCCCATATATTGTCTGAAAGACACACCCTGGAGTTGTCAGCAGCATAAGGAGCCCATATATTGCCTAAAAGACATACCCTGACATTGGCAGCAGCATGAAGAGCCCATATATTGCCTGAAAGACACACTGGAGTTGTCAGCAGCATGAGGAGACCATATATTGCCTTAAAGAAACCCTGGCATTGGCATCAGCATGAGGAGCCCATATATTGCCAGAAAGACACATTGGAGTTAGCAGCAGCATGGAAAGCCCATATATTGCCTGAAAAACACGCCCTGGAGTTGGCAGCAGCATGTGGAGCCCATATATTGCCTGAAAGACACACCCTGGAGTTGGCAGCAGCATAAGGAGCCCATATATTGCCTGAAAGACACACCCTGAAGTTGGCAGCAGCATGAGGAGCCCATATATTGCCTGAAAGACACATTGGAGTTGGCAGCAGCATGAGGAATCCATATATTGCCTGAAAGACACACCCTGGAGTTGGCAGCAGTGTGAGGAGCACATATATTGCTTGAAAGACACAATGGAGTTGACAGCAGCATGAGGAGCCCATATATTGCCAGAAAGACACATTGGAGCTGGCAGCAGCATGGAAAGCCCATATATTGCCTGAAAAACACATCCTGGAGTTGGCAGTAGCATGTGGAGCCCATATATTGCCTGAAAGACACCCTGGAGTTGGCATCAGCATGAGGAGCCCATATATTGCCTGAAAGACACACCCTGAAGTTGGCAGCAGCATGAGGAGCCTATATATTGCCTGAAAGACACATCGGAGTTGGCAGCAGCATGAGGAACCCATATATTGCCTGAAAGACACACCCTGGAGTTGGCAGCAGCATAAGGAGCCCATATATTGCCTAAAAGACACACCCTAGAGTTGGCAGCAGTGTGAGGAGCACATATATTGCTTGAAAGACACAATGGAGTGGGCAGCAGCATGAGGAGCCCATATATTGCCTTAATGACACCCTGGAGTTGACATCAGCATGAGAAGCCCATATATTGCCTGAAAGACACATCCTGGAGTTGGCAGCAGCATGAGGAGCCCATATATTGCCTGAAAGACACATTGGAGTTGGCAGCAGCATGGGGAGTCCATATATTGCCTGAAAAACAAACCCTGGAGTTGGTAACAGCATGAGGAGCCCATATAGTGCCTGAAAAGACACACCCTGGAGTTGGCAGCAGCATAAGGAGCCCATATATTGCCTGAAAAACATACCCTGAAGTTGGCAGCAGCATGAGGAGCCCATATATTGCCTGAAAGACATACCTTGGAGTTGGCAGCAGCATGAGGAGCCCATATATTGCCTGAAAGACACATTGGAGTTGGCAGCAGCATGAGGGGCCCATATATTGCCTGAAAGGCACACCCTGGAGTTGGCAGCAGCATGAAGAGAACATATACAAATTTTGGGCACATATATCTTATCCTAAGAATATTATTAAAAATTAAAAAAAAAGAATATTATTAAAAAGATAAAAATAAAGCATTTCCTCAATAATTACTTGTGGTCTGATGCGGAGGAATGTCTATAACTGGAGAGCGCCTTAAATCTGTTTTGCACTATCCATATTTCTGAAGTATTGGTCTGGCACCATGATCAATCTACTCTGATGCATCAGGAAAGAAGAGGACCGGCACTCCATTCATTAATAGAAATGCTTGTATTAAGCAGACATTCCACAAAGTAACAAGCATGGATTAAAGTTCATATGATGGCACAGGAACAGTCTCAACAACCAACGTTTCGGGGGTCAGAAGCCCCCTTTATCAAGGTGGACTGCCAAACCGTGCCTCAGGTGCCCCAGCCTTATATACACTATCAACAGATTAAGTTTCAAAACTCCCGCCTGACGTCACAGTGACGTCAGCGGGGTATGCATAATGCTGTACACAGTGGCAAACTTACAGAAGATCAATGAATAAACACAAAACACAAGCAAATAAATCAATCAATAACAGACCTGTGCAGACGCACTTGTACCCTCGGGGCTCCAGATCCATGGAGTCCCGTCCCCACCAGCCGCCGCACGCAGCATCTGCGTGTGTCGGTGTCCCCGTCTGCCAGGGAGATCCAGGGCGCCGTCAGCCAGGCTGTGAAGTCTGCCTGGTAACTGCTGACTCGACAGACGGCGCGGTCCGATTGGTCCGCGGCCGCTGTCTGTGTCAGCAGCCTGTGTGGCAGACAACGCACTCACCGGGGCCGCAGTTCCAGAGGAGGGAGCTGCGGTCTCCCGGGGTAACGTTCCACAGGCCCTCAGGCGTCCCTTTGGTGGCGGGGAGAGCGCCGCTCAGGGGTACTGGTCTGTTTTGGAAAAAAAGAGCAAATTAACGAGCATTACAATAAGTAATGAGCAAAAGACATAGTATTATTTATAATGAATTATGAGCAAACGATCATAAGGTTATTTATGATGATTGTGGGCTGCGGACTCAATAAAGGAGGGGGACAGTACAAGGAAAGGGAGACCAGTATGCTATGTGTATAAATAGCAGGGGAGCAGGCATTGCCAAATGATAAGGGGATGCGGACTGAATAACTGGAGGCAGACATTGCCAATGGTTATAAACAATTAGTAAGAGGCTGTGGATTAGGTAACTGGAGGAGGATGGTACCAGGGAAGGAGTACCGTATGCTGAGTGTGTGACCCGTAGAGGAAGGGGGTGTGACAGGGGTTATAGTCAGTCCTCATAATGGGACTAAAAAAGGGGAAGGGGGGGGAAAGGAGCGTGGGTGATTGGAAAGGGGGGGACGGGGGGGGGGGAAGGACTGGGTGAGGGGGGGGCGATTGTAAAGGGGGGGGGGAAAGGGGGGAAAAAAGGGGGGAGGGGGAGGGGAAGAGAAAGGGACCATAGGAAGACTACCACAGGAGAAAGGAGAAAGGGGGGGGGGTTAGGTGAAACGGGGGAATTTGGACAAGGGGGAACGGCGACTGGTTCTGGGTGGGAGATGTTTCAGCGTTGAGGTAAATAACAAGTAAATCCAAATGAGGTATTAAGGCCTCTTGGTTGCACGGTATCGAGTTTATGTATCCAATATGTTTCCCGTTGCAGTAGCCGTAAGTGACGATCTCCCCCACGGCGTGGTCTTTCCACATGTTCAATGACCATGCCGCGAAGCTCATGGGTCTGGTGATTGTGCTTCACAAAATGTACCGCTACTGGTTTGTCATAGTCCAAATCCTCACCATTCGTATGTCTGTTGATACTAGTGCGTACATCACTCCGGTGTTGTTGAAACCTTCTTTTGAAAGGACCGATCGTTTTCCCAACATATAGGAGACCACAAGGGCATTTGAGTAGGTACACACAGTACTCCGTGAGGCAGGAATACACCCCGCGGATCTTAAAGCGCCGTCCTGTGTGGGGGTGAGTAAATTCTGAACCAAGTATGAGGGAATTGCACACGTTGCAATTGTTGCACCTAAAGCAACCTGTGCGGGTGGAAAGTGGCAGTGGTCTTTTGGAGTACTTCTCCACCGGATCGGCAGTGACTAGAGAATCTCTCAGATTTCTGTTACGACGATAGACTCTCATGGGTGGTCTTTTAATTACTGGACACATAGTGTTGTCGGCAGTCAAAATACAAGTGTATTTATTTGTAACATGTTCAATAGTCGATGCTGCCTGATTAAATGTTACTATAAATGGGATCCGTTCGTCTTTCGGTTGCTTCTTTTGTTGTTCACCATTCCAAATGTCCTCAGCACGTTTTTGGGCCTTAGTGAGTATGGGCCGAGGGTATCCTCGGGCTAAAAATTTATTGAACATCTCCTGCAATTGGTGTTGTCTGGTCAGTGGATTGGAATTGATCCGGAGTACTCTTAAAAATTGGGAGATGGGAAGGCTGTTAACCAGTGGTTTCGGGTGTGCACTATCATACCTCAGTAAGGTATTCCTATCGGTGGGCTTGGTGTATAAGCCTGTCGTTATCAATCCGTTATCGTCCTTATCGATTGTTACATCTAAAAAAGTCACGTGTGTGGCTGATATCTCTGGATTAAATGTAATAGTCGGAAAAATCGAATTGATATGTTCCATGAATGTATCAAATATTGATCGGTCCCCATGCCAGACAGTCACCACATCGTCGATGTAGCGGCCCCAATATTTCACATGGTCCCTATATAGGGATGAAGGATAAATGTACCTTTCCTCGAGGAAACCGATGAAGAGGTTAGCGAAAGCTGGAGCTATGGCACTGCCCATAGCTGTGCCAAGAATCTGTTTGTAGAATGTTTTTTCAAACCTAAAGTAATTATTGTGTAACACAAGGTCCAGGCCAGTGATAAGGTATTCCGATGGAATTTCGGGGGGGGGTTTTGTCAGAAAGTGTTTCACAGCTTTTAGCCCCTGTTCATTAGGTATATTAGTATACAGGGAAGAAATGTCCATAGTAGCCAAAAAGTCGTTACTCTCTATTTGGACTTCCTTAAATTTCTCCAGGAAATCCCCCGTGTCCTTAAGATAGGAGGGCAGTTGCTGTACATATGGCTGTAGATAGTAATCCAGCCATTGTGCTAGTGGTTGGGTAGCCGAGTCGGTACCTGCCACAATAGGCCTAAATTTCAGTGGGTTACACCCCTTGTGTACCTTAGGTAGGCCATAGATCACCGGCGTGATTGGATGCTGAATTTGAATGTATTTTGCAGTATTTTCGCTCAGCCAGCCGTTGGTTACCCCGAGGGTGACGTATTGTTGTACTGCATTCTGAATCCCCCAAATGGGGTTGCTTGAGATTTTTTCATAGCTTATAGGGTCCCCCAACATCTCATTAATACTTTTACGGTAAAGTTCATAGTCCATTACCACTATCATAGTGGTAATGGACTATGAACTTTACCGTAAAAGTATTAATGAGATGTTGGGGGACCCTATAAGCTATGAAAAAATCTCAAGCAACCCCATTTGGGGGATTCAGAATGCAGTACAACAATACGTCACCCTTGGGGTAACCAACGGCTGGCTGAGCGAAAATACTGCAAAATACATTTAAATTCAGCATCCAATCACGCCGGTGATCTATGGCCTACCTAAGGTACACAAGGGGTGTAACCCACTGAAATTTAGGCCTATTGTGGCAGGTACCGACTCGGCTACCCAACCACTAGCACAATGGCTGGATTACTATCTACAGCCATATGTACAGCAACTGCCCTCCTATCTTAAGGACACGGGGGATTTCCTGGAGAAATTTAAGGAAGTCCAAATAGAGAGTAACGACTTTTTGGCTACTATGGACATTTCTTCCCTGTATACTAATATACCTAATGAACAGGGGCTAAAAGCTGTGAAACACTTTCTGACAAAAACCCCCCCCGAAATTCCATCGGAATACCTTATCACTGGCCTGGACCTTGTGTTACACAATAATTACTTTAGGTTTGAAAAAACATTCTACAAACAGATTCTTGGCACAGCTATGGGCAGTGCCATAGCTCCAGCTTTCGCTAACCTCTTCATCGGTTTCCTCGAGGAAAGGTACATTTATCCTTCATCCCTATATAGGGACCATGTGAAATATTGGGGCCGCTACATCGACGATGTGGTGACTGTCTGGCATGGGGACCGATCAATATTTGATACATTCATGGAACATATCAATTCGATTTTTCCGACTATTACATTTAATCCAGAGATATCAGCCACACACGTGACTTTTTTAGATGTAACAATCGATAAGGACGATAACGGATTGATAACGACAGGCTTATACACCAAGCCCACCGATAGGAATACCTTACTGAGGTATGATAGTGCACACCCGAAACCACTGGTTAACAGCCTTCCCATCTCCCAATTTTTAAGAGTACTCCGGATCAATTCCAATCCACTGACCAGACAACACCAATTGCAGGAGATGTTCAATAAATTTTTAGCCCGAGGATACCCTCGGCCCATACTCACTAAGGCCCAAAAACGTGCTGAGGACATTTGGAATGGTGAACAACAAAAGAAGCAACCGAAAGACGAACGGATCCCATTTATAGTAACATTTAATCAGGCAGCATCGACTATTGAACATGTTACAAATAAATACACTTGTATTTTAACTGCCGACAACACTATGTGTCCAGTAATTAAAAGACCACCCATGAGAGTCTATCGTCGTAACAGAAATCTGAGAGATTCTCTAGTCACTGCCGATCCGGTGGAGAAGTACTCCAAAAGACCACTGCCACTTTCCACCCGCACAGGTTGCTTTAGGTGCAACAATTGCAACGTGTGCAATTCCCTCATACTTGGTTCAGAATTTACTCACCCCCACACAGGATGGCGCTTTAAGATCCGCGGGGTGTATTCCTGCCTCACGGAGTACTGTGTGTACCTACTCAAATGCCCTTGTGGTCTCCTATATGTTGGGAAAACGATCGGTCCTTTCAAAAGAAGGTTTCAACAACACCGGAGTGATGTACGCACTAGTATCAACAGACATACGAATGGTGAGGATTTGGACTATGACAAACCAGTAGCGGTACATTTTGTGAAGCACAATCACCAGACCCATGAGCTTCGCGGCATGGTCATTGAACATGTGGAAAGACCACGCCGTGGGGGAAATCGTCACTTACGGCTACTGCAACGGGAAACATATTGGATACATAAACTCGATACCGTGCAACCAAGAGGCCTTAATACCTCATTTGGATTTACTTGTTATTTACCTCAACGCTGAAACATCTCCCACCCAGAACCAGTCGCCCTTCCCCCTTGTCCAAATTCCCCCGTTTCACCTAACCCCCCCCCCTTTCTCCTTTCTCCTGTGGTAGTCTTCCTATGGTCCCTTTCTCTTCCCCTCCCCCTCCCCCCTTTTTTCCCCCTTTCCCCCCCCCTTTACAATCGCCCCCCCCCTCGCCCAGTCCTTTCCCCCCCCCGTCCCCCCCCTTTCCAATCACCCACGCTCCTTTCCCCCCCCCTCCCCCTTTTTTAGTCCCATTATGAGGACTGACTATAACCCCTGTCACACCCCCTTCCTCTACGGGTCACACACTCAGCATACAGTACTCCTTCCCTGGTACCATCCTCCTCCAGTTACCTAATCCACAGCCTCTTACTAATTGTTTATAACCATTGGCAATGTCTGCCTCCAGTTATTCAGTCCGCATCCCCTTATCATTTGGCAATGCCTGCTCCCCTGCTATTTATACACATAGCATACTGGTCTCCCTTTCCTTGTACTGTCCCCCTCCTTTATTGAGTCCGCAGCCCACAATCATCATAAATAACCTTATGATCGTTTGCTCATAATTCATTATAAATAATACTATGTCTTTTGCTCATTACTTATGGTAATGCTCGTTAATTTGCCCCTTTTTTTCCAAAACAGACCAGTACCCCTGAGCGGCGCTCTCCCCGCCACCAAAGGGACGCCTGAGGGCCTGTGGAACGTTACCCCGGGAGACCGCAGCTCCCTCCTCTGGAACTGCGGCCCCGGTGAGTGCGTTGTCTGCCACACAGGCTGCTGACACAGACAGCGGCCGCGGACCAATCGGACCGCGCCGTCTGTCGAGTCAGCAGTTACCAGGCAGACTTCACAGCCTGGCTGACGGCGCCCTGGATCTCCCTGGCAGACGGGGACACCGACACACGCAGATGCTGCGTGCGGCGGCTGGCGGGGACGGGACTCCATGGATCTGGAGCCCCGAGGGTACAAGTGCGTCTGCACAGGTCTGTTATTGATTGATTTATTTGCTTGTGTTTTGTGTTTATTCATTGATCTTCTGTAAGTTTGCCACTGTGTACAGCATTATGCATACCCCGCTGACGTCACTGTGACGTCAGGCGGGAGTTTTGAAACTTAATCTGTTGATAGTGTATATAAGGCTGGGGCACCTGAGGCACGGTTTGGCAGTCCACCTTGATAAAGGGGGCTTCTGACCCCCGAAACGTTGGTTGTTGAGACTGTTCCTGTGCCATCATATGAACTTTAATCCATGCTTGTTACTTTGTGGAATGTCTGCTTAATACAAGCATTTCTATTAATGAATGGAGTGCCGGTCCTCTTCTTTCCTAATGGATATATAGCGGCGCCACCGCGGTCCTGGCACCCGCCGAACGCAAATTGTAAGTGTGCACCAGCCACAGAGAAAGACTACTCTGATGCATCAGGCATTGGTGGGTGGAAATCTTGGCTGATTCATGCCTGATTCATCTTCACACAGGTCAGTCTCTCAATAGTTACACAACTGCTGGTGTTGTACAAGAAAAAAAAAACATTTTTCAAGCGTATTAGAGCACATTGAACTGCCCTCATCAGAGCATCACATACGCACATCTAAGAGTTTTACCACTTTGTTCCTGTTAAAGTTTTCAGGGCCGAGTTACTACTTAGTGAAAGGCCATACATAGTTACACACCTGCTGCTGTTATCAACAAATCCTGTTTTAAGCGTAGTGTAGCGTTTTGTCCTCCCCTCATATACACACTAAGTATGTCAGGCAGAGAAGTGCCAGGATGGTCACAGAGGAGTGGCAGAGGCCTAAATTTATAAAACAGAGGTCGCAGCAGACTAGGGGTGAGTGGCAGCAGGAGTCTCAGCGAGATACCAGATCTCTGGGTATCCGCTAGCGGTCATGTCTCGACCAGCTACCCATCTGCCATCATCGATTGGTTAACATGGTCATCCATTTCATCACAAGTGACATCTGACACCCCCAGTCAACTGTCGGTTGTATCTTATGCTTTGGGTTCAGATCCACTATCCAGTGAGGACGATCTCATAGAGGACAATCAGCAGCTACTGCCCAGCCATGAAGTGGAGGAGACACTCGCCGCTTCCTTCACTAGGTGGGCAAACAGTGATGAGGAGAGTGGCATGGGAGGTGGTGTTGCAAGCGTTCTGGCTTCTGAAGCAGACACTATTGAGGAACCTGAGGAGGACATCAGTAACGTGCAGACACAACTCGATGAGGATTATTATTCATATTAATAATTTCATTTATATCGCACCATCATCTTTTGTAGCGCTTTACAAGGTGTGATTACAAACAAAGTAAAACATATAGTACAGAGAACAATACAAAACTCGAAGCTATGAGGTCCAAACCAAGTGATGTGAGCACAGGAGACAATATGAAAGAGAGCCCTGCCCTTGCGAGATTACAGTCTAAAGGATGGGGGTGGAGACAAGGTAGGGATCACAAGTGGTAGAGCTTGAGTTGGGCTGTATGTGCCGTTTGAAGGTTATAGGAGTTGCATAAGCCAGGTTATATGCCCTGTCTGAAGAAGTGAGTTTTGAGGGCACTTTTAAAGGCTTGGAGTGATGGAAAGTGACGGATTTAGCGGTCAGCATGGTGGCAGAAGGGGAAAGTCTGGAGGCAAATGTGCCCGGGGTAGACCACTTGCTGTGCGGCAGGCTACCTTCCCGGGAGGTAGTGGAAGAGGGGTTCCTGGAGTCGGCGGTGACAGCAGCAGTGAATTTCATCAAGCATCTGCAGGAGGTTAACATGGCTACATGCAAGATGTTTAGGCAGAAGGTGAAGCATGGCCGGGTCCCAATGTTGGCCCCACAGCCCTGCGTCATCATTTGCAGCGTCACCATAAAGCGGCCTGGGAGAGCTGGCTCAAAAGTGGTGCATTACCCAGTGGCGCTCCGCTCCCTGTTCCAGCCAGCCAAGGCTCCACCACCTCCTGTGTGTCATACCCATCCTCTGTCGCTCTAGATGCTCCTCCTCCTCTTTCTCCGAGTAAGTCATTCCGCCATCAATCCATTGGCGATGCCATGGCCAAGAGACAGCAGTATGCGCCCACTCATCCAACGCGCAGAAGCTAAATGTGCTCCTGTATAAGTTGCTGGTGCTGCAGTCCCTCCCTTTTCAGGTGGTGGACTCCTTGAGCCTGCGGTGCCTACGTCTGGAGCTGTAACTACGGTCAGGGACAATACATATGCTTTAAGGCCCACTGGGTGAATGTGGTTCCTGCACAACCACAACAGCAACTTGGACAGGTCACGCCACTGTGGCCTCCACACTCCTAGGCAGTTTGCCTGTGACACTGCGCGACTCCATATCCCAAAACCAACAATCGTTGAGTGGATTTAATTAAAATAGCCGGTTACATTACAGAAAAAGTAATAATATTAACGGTGTAAATATGATATAAAGTTGCAATTTCCATACAAAAAAGGCGGCAATCTCTCAGCCAGGGCCTTTTGTCCTTTGCCCAGCCCCCACCATACTGCCTGCGTGGCAGCCCTTCATGTCTCCTGCATTGTCAGAGAGGAAGCAGAGAGAAGAAGACCCTTCCCCCACATTCCCTGATTTATTATAATTCTCTGGTCAAACTTTAATTTCTCCTCCACCCAACTGCCCCTTAGACTTCCTGTTACAAAAGAGAGATCATCATGAAATACAGTCCTTCAGCCTAAACACAACAGATGTTGACAGCTAAATAGTTGAAAATGCACATCACTATTTAGGGAACTCAAACATACCCAGACATTCTTTACATCTGCATATGAACTGCTTCCCTGAGGAATTATATTATATGGACATGTATATATGTTTTATGTGTATGATTTCCTTTGAATCGGTCACATCCAGATCAGAATCATAATAAATGGCAGGTAAACATCCACAGCCTCCGCATTCATCCAAGGTACCTATATACATCAATAATTTAGTGATTTAATAATAATTCATTAATAATTGAGATCATAAACATTTTATTCCTCCGGAACCGTCTTACAGAAGAACATCTTGTCTGCGCTGCAACAAGGAAGCCTGAGCCATGCGGCCTATATGGCACACATGTTCAATCTAGTTGTCAAGCATTTTATGAAGTCTTCTCCCCATCTGCAAGACATCCTAACAATGGGAAGGAAACTTTGCATGCATTTCAGCTGCTCCTACACCGCTAAGCACACCCTTCTTGAGCTTCAGTGTCAGAACTGTATGCCCCAACATAGTCTGATTTGCGATGTTTTCCACCCATTGGAATTCCACCCTCCATATGTTGGATCGACTATACGAACAGAAAAAAGCCGTCACTGATTTCTTGATGATCCAAGCGGATAGGGGAACTCCCCTGTGTAACTTTAATGTAAACCAGTGGCAGCTCATACGTGACACCTGCAGTTTGCTCAGGCCCTTTGAGGAAGCCACTTTATTAGCGGGTCACCAGGACTACGGGATGAACTATGTGATTCCACTGCTTCATGTACTACAACACATGTTGGAAACCAGGGCTGGTCAGGGCACTGGAGACGTAGCACCTACATCTCACAGCCACATGAAGCCTGTGGGGGCTGAACTGGAGGAGGAGGATGAAGGAGTGAGTCACAGCAAAGCACAGTTTAGGCTTGATGAAATGTCCGGTTTTTCTAGTCATCTGACAGGAGAGGAGGAGCAGGAGCAGCTAGAGGGTAGCGAGGAAGGCAAGACAGAGGACCCAGACACACCATGGCGGTATGCAGTGAAGATGGAAACAGGTAGTCCCTGCGAGTCACTTGCACAAATGGCATGATGCATGCTCATGTGCTTGCTTAGTGACTGCCAAATTGTCACTATTTGGCAGCGGGATGACTTCTGGCTCTCCACCTTATTGGAACCTCACTACCGGCACAAAATACTGTTTTAAGCCTACTGAAGAGCATTGAACTGCAGTACACACGACATACATACATCTGAGAGTTGCACCATTTCTTCCTGTTAAAGTTATTAGGGCCTAGTTACTGTGAAAGACCAGACACAGTTTTCGTGGACAGACAAGTTCTCCTTGTGGTTACTATGGCCCCTACTGCACTAAACCCCCTCTGATGGCACACTACTGGCAGAGCAGGACAGCTTTCCCAAGGCAAACTCTGCTAGTTGCGGCCACAGATCAAGTTTTGCTGGCCAGAAGTCCAGTGGATCCTCAAGGTGTGCTGGCATGGTCATGTCAAGGTATACCACTACCTGCTGGTTCAGGTCCTGCTCCATGTCTACCTGCTGCTCATGAGTTGCCTCACTATGCGGGTGACGAAAGCTACTCATTAGGGGCGCGCGCATGACTGAACAGTATGGCTGCTTAAGAGCTTGGCTCCACGGTGAAGGGAGGCCTGGAGCTACACACAGCACGGGGGCAAACTTTAAAACCAGCCCCTGGAAGCATTGGGGACCCCTCAAGGATGGATCACAGATGGGATGCACCCTGCCAGCAGCAAAAAATGGGGCAAGGAGATCCGCAAGGCAGCAGCAGCAGGGCCCAAAATGGCGGTGGCTGGAGACATGGAGGTAACAGCAGCCCCTGGGAGAGCCGGGGAGGGCTTCCCACGGGAAAACCCTAGCGGAGACGGAGGGGGAGGGATATGTTTGGCCGAGGATCTGTCCCTGGACTCGGCGGACAGCTGGCCACGGACTTCCCACCCTCTCACCAGGCAGTGCAGGCTCCCTCTTTCAGCCATGACATCCTTTCCCAGCTTAGAACCATAGTCCGTGAAGGGGTCACCGCTGTGTCTGCCAAGCATACTGAAACCTTACTGTGTGAAATAAGAGATCTGGGAGGGAGGACAGATGCTTTAGAATCCAGAATTGACGATGTTACAGTGGTTCTAGACAGCCAGGGGACCCTCCTGGAACAAATGCAGGAGATCACCTCCCTAAAAGGCCTAAATGAGGAGCTGGAAAATAGGAATCACAGATCCAATGTGAGATTCAGGGGGCTACCGGAAACAATGGAAGATTCTGTGGGCACTATCCCTGCCCTCCTGCAAGAATTAGTCCCAGAAATCCCAGTAGATAGATTGGAGCTGGATAGAGCGCATAGGGCCCTGACCGGAAGCCTCGCCGAGGGCCCACCACGTGACATCATAGTTAAACTTCATTACTATCAAACCAAAGAAGTGGTGTTGAAAGCCTCCAGGGAAAAATCACCCATCATGTTTCAAAAACTCAGCTACCAGATCTTCGCTGACCTGTCTCAAACCACTATCCTTAGGAGGAGATCTTTCAGGCCCTATCTGCAGGCCCTTCAGGTGCGCGGAATACGGTACAGATGGGAATTCCCCTTTAAGCTGTCCTTCTCCCACCAGGGAAAACAAGTCCAAGTCCCCTCTCTCCCGGAGCTAATGGACAAATTCAAAGCCCCGGACTTTCGCCTCCCTGAGACGGACATGGCGGCCCCTTCACTCCCCTCCATGCCAAGAACACCGAGACCCGTCCAAAGAAACATCCCACAAGCAACCCCCTCTCAAAAATTGAGCAGACAACCACAGAAATCCCAAAGCATGAAGCACCTGCTCTCACAAATGTTCCATCCGGTTCAAAAGGACTGAGACACACGCCATAGTTTAACTCCACTTGATCACCCTGTGAGAAGTCTGGTGCCCCTCATGTGATGGTCCCCTGTCATCTTGGGACTCTCCGGGCGCTTCCCCCCCCCCCCTGTCAGGGGTGCACCATCCCTGCAAACTGGGGAGTTTGCGGACTTCCACGTTGTTCATGTGACTGAATGTCCAGGCCTGGAGGCCGGGAGGTGGTCACTTGTTGCCAACCAGGGACATACTGTATGGAACGCCTGCAGCACTAGCCCGGCTGCCCACGTTGCGGTAACATGTTACTTGTATAATAATTGCTCTTCCCCCTTAGACGGGGTCAATAGCTCTGCAGTCATTATTGAATCTTTTGTCTTTTTGATTGTTCTTAACTGGTTGGGTTTTCCTCTGGTTCTTCCGCTGTGGCCCCGCCTGGGCCGTGTGAATGCATGGGCTCCTGGCTCCCTGTCCCCCCTTGGGAAGTGGCAGCAGTTGCCCTGGCGCTGCTGGGCCCCTATCCCCCGGCGGCGGCTGCGGCGCATTGCGGGGCGCCAGAAGACCCCCCATTAGCCTAGGTCCCCCTGGGCACCTCCCTGACCGGCTATGTACCTCCCCCGCTGGATGGAAACAGGAGGGCTCCTCTGTTGCTCCTGGAATAAACCCAGGCCTATATGATCGGACAGAGCGTGGAGGGTCGCCCAGGGGATACCTACTCTAGATACATATGCCTTTATCATTAGTCCTCCTGTTCAGTGGTATTTTGTTACCGGTTCAGTATTCATGTTTTCTCTCTGTGTGGGGTATATAACTTTATGGTTTTCACTAACCCTTTCTTTTTTAGACCATTCGCAATAAGTTATCTATAGGTTACCTATTGCTGCGGGCCCGTGGGCTTTCGCCTGGGGCTCGGCGATGGGAGTGGCCTTGTCTCACCATTGCCCGGCTCTCTGGCCCTCCATTGTGGGGCCCACAATGGGTCTCGGCCCGCCCGTACTGGTGGACCAGGAGGAGAAGCTGGGTTACGGCGGGCAACGATTGTTATGTTTTGTACACGGTTCTTTTTCTTATGTGTTTTTTTCCCCAAACATCCACTTGCTAACTTTGCCTCAAAGACCATATCAATATGGCCTCCTGACACTACACGAGTGCTCCCCAATGTCCAGTTAAGGGATTTGTTGGTCCCCGATTACTGGATACCTCCATTGGAAGTTTACTTGTGATAAGAAACTCTACTACAGGTTTTGTACTTAGCTACATTCTCCCCTCCACCTTGGCTACATGTACATCCTCCCCTTAACCGCCCTCCCTTTCTACCTCCCCCTCCTGAGTGGGACCTGGGCCATCCGGGGAAAACTTACACCGATTTTCTTAAAATGGGTCATGTCACTTAACATAATTTCAGTAAATGTACAGGGTCTGAACTCACCCAATAAGAGATCTAGAGCCTTCAAATTTTTCAGCTCCATCTATGCAGACGTAGTCTGCCTCCAGGAGACACATTTCTCCTCCAGTTCCTCACTAAAACACCATAATTATAAATACTGTTTTTCCAGGCCGCTAGTCAGAGCAAAGAGGGGTCCTTATCGCCTTCCGCAATGGCACCTCTTTCACCTGCCACAAACAAATATCAGACCCAGGAGGTAGGTTCTTACTGCTCCAAGGCACACTCCAGGATGCTGAAGTGACCTTTATTACATATTATACACCGAATATTAAACAGATCCCATTTTTAGCTTATATGTGCTCTCTCCTCCAGAACCATAGTTAAGGAGCTGTCTTTATGTGTGGTGATTCCAATCTGACACTACACCCCTACTTAGAAAGATCCCTACCTCCTGGTACCCAGGTAATTAAGGACAGTGGCCTCTTTTCTGATTTGATAAACAACGCACTCTAAGCTGACACATGGAGGGACTGCCACCCCCACGCAAGGGATTACACCCACTACTCAGCTCTACATAAACTATCGACCAAGTATTGATCACATATTTGTACTGACAACATTTCTCCCCCAGGTGGTACAGACCAAAATCCACCCAATCCCCTGGTCAGACCATGATTTGGTGGCAATCTCCTGCAAATCGCTGCTTATTAAACCCAAACCCTCCGCATGGATCTTAAATGACTCCTGCTTTCCTCAAGTTTATTGGTGGAGGAAGCTAGTAAAGCAGCCACTGAGCATTTTGCAACAAATGATACTGTGGAGGTAATGAGGGGTCATTTCATTGGCCTGGCCTCCAAGAAAAAGAAAGAGAGGACAGCTTTGTCTAAGAAACTTCAATCACAATATCAACTGGATGCTACTGCCTTTAAATCTAACCCTACTCCTGAACGCTTGCGGAACCTGGAGTCTTCCAGGACCAAACTTAACCTTCTCCCGACAGAGGAGGCAGAAAGAAGGTATAGGAGGGCTAAACAAAAATATTACATATCGGCGAACAAACCAGGGACGCTGCTGGCTACCCAATAAAAATGCCAGGAGCATTTTGTAAAACCCATAAGGCTTAAAACAGGGAAGGGCCTGATAACCAGCAACCCCATTGCTATAGTTGAGGAGTTCTCAGTTGGTCTATCTAAATCATACGATACCCCCCTTTCTCCTAATGACTCCCAAATTAAGGCCTTTCTCAATGAAAGTAGCATTTCCACAGTCCCAGAGTCAAAGGGTAGATGAGGCTATTGGAGCAGACGAAGTACTCAAGGCAATTCAGTCCCTAAAATCTAGTAACAAACTCGGCCCAGACGGCTTCACCGCCCTATTTTATAAAAAATTGGCCCCCATTCTCACTCCCCCGGCCAGCCAGAGTGTATAACCATATCAGAGGTGGAAATCCCATGGACCCTGAAATGCTTAAAGCCTCCATAGTAATGATACCAAAACCAGGAAAGGACCCACAGAACTGAGCGAATTTCATGCCAATCTCCCTACTGAATCTTGACTTAAAAATCCTCACTAAGATATTAGCTAAAAGAGTAAATTAATTTCTAGGAAAAAAAAATCAATAAAGATCAGGTGGGGTTTGTCCCCAGGAGACAGACCGGGGATGGAGTACGTAGGATCTTGCAGTTGCTTGAGGGAGCTCGAACCCAAAACCTTGAGGCAGTGCTCCTCTCATTCGACGTGTAAAAAGCATTCGACCCCCTATCCTGGCAGTACCTCCGAGCAACCTTGGAGAGGTGGGGATTTGGCCCCGGCTTACTATCCTGGATCTCTGCACTGTACGTTAAACCAACATCCCATGTCAAGTACGCTGGCTTTAACGCCACGGAATTCCAGATCTGGAGGGGCACCAGACAGGGTTGCCCGCTGTCTCATATCTTATTTGTCCTAGCCCTAGAGCCATTGGCCGAAAAGATTAGACAAAACCCCTCAATTAAAGGAATCCCTTGGGGTGGTAGAGACCATCAAATCTCCCTATTCGCGGATGACATGCTACTCATGCTCACTTTCCCGCACATCTCTGCCCCCAATGCCATCAAGCAGCTTACTGTCACGCTCGGGGTAACTCCAGCCCTCTTAATAAGCTCACAACCCCCAATCTCCACAGCCAGCTTCACCTGTAGGAGCCCCCGCTTGCCGGGACGCAAGATACGCCTACCCGGGATCGGTTGCCCCCAGGACTTAATGGCTCAAAGGATGTAAGCTTATATGTGGGAGGACTGGAGAACCAATAGCAAGAGCGTGAGTGACGGAAGTCCAGAGACAGGCAATAGGTCAATAACGGGAAGGCAGAGATCGTAGCGGCACCAGGGGTCAGGCAAGACGTAGTCGGGGTTCAGGCAGAGGTCAGCAACTGGGGATCAGGATCTAGAAGCGTCCGTTCAGGCAAAGGTCGGCAACAAGGATTCAGGATCGAGAGGCGTCAATTCAGGCAGAGGTCGGCAACAAGGATTCAGGATCGAGAATGGTCGTACAATCAAATCGGCAACAGGCAAGACTTCACAGGAGTAGGTAACACAGGGTTCTGAGCGCTATCACAGGCAATTCACAACTGAGAGGGAATTGCCTTTATAGGAACAGGTCTGAGGGAAGCAGTGTACTGATTGGAGCACATAGGATTCCAAGGGTAATTGGCTGCAGAGCAGAAGAGGGCGAAGCCCTCAATCCCCTAGGATTCATTAACCCTTTACTTGATCCTCCGGCGGGTGCGCGCAGCACAGGGCCGCCGGAGGGCATAACAGACACGTGCTCGCGGCCATGCGCGAGCACGTCTCCTGGAGGAGGAAGCGGGGGGCGTGGCTGAGCTGGGCGCCGCTCGAGCCGACGCTGCTCGAGCCGACGCCGCTCGGCGCGGACGCCGCACAGTGACAGCTGCAGCTGGCCGCCTGGAGACGTCGCTGGAACGGGGATCAGGTAAGCGGTTCCTGACACTACCCCCCCCTTCACGAGGGGCCTCCGGACCCTCACCCGGTTTCTCTGGATTGTCACGATGGAACCTTCTTACAAGAGCCTTGGCATGAACATTCCTCGCTGCCACCCAGCATCTTTCCTCCGGACCATAGCCAACCCAATCCACCAAATACTGTAAAGAATTACGCACTTTACGTGAATCCAAGATCTTATTCACTTCATACTCGGGCTCATTATTAAGAAGAATTGGTGCAGGACCAGCAAGAGGAGCATTCTTCGCCGGTTTTAACAGTGAAACGTGAAAGGAATTAGGTATTTTCATAGTTGGCGGGAGTTGAACTTTAAAAGACACATTATTCAACTTCTTGACGATTGGAAAAGGACCAATAAATTTTGGACCTAATTTGCTAGATGGCTGACGGAGCGCAATATTTTTAGTGGAGACCCAAACTAGATCGCCTACTCGAAGAGTAGGTTCCTGTGATCTGCGGCGGTCGGCAAATTTCTTATACCTCAAACCAGTGGTCTTAAGGATCTCCTGAACGTGTGTCCAGATATTCTTCCGTTCTTGAAGCCACTCCTCCAACGCCGGCAGATTGGAAGGTGACCCTGAAAGGGAAGAAGCTCTAGGATTTTTCCCTAAGTTACAATAAAAAGGAGATACCTTGGTACTCTCACTAGGCGCGTTATTGTAAGCAAATTCAGCGAAATCAATAAATTCCGCCCATTGTTCTTGGGCATCAGAAACATAACACCTTAAGTATTGTTCCAAAGTTTGATTAGTTCTTTCCGTCTGCCCATTAGTCTGGGGATGGTAGGCAGAAGAAAGAGAGATCTGTATTCCCAACCGCGAACAGAAGTGTTTCCAAAAACGGGAAGTAAATTGAACACCCCGATCAGAGACTATATTGGACGGAATACCATGAATACGAAAAATATGCGAAGTAAACAGCCGCGAAAGCTCAGGTACAGAAGGAAGTTTGGCCAAAGGAACGAAATGTGCCATCTTACTGAAACAATCTACGACCACCCAAATGACAGTATTACCATGTGAGAGAGGCAAATCTACAATAAAATCCATAGAAATATGGGTCCATGGCTCAGCAGGAATTTCAAGAGGAACCAAACTGCCACTAGGAGCCTTGTGAACTCCTTTACTTCGAGCACAAATAGCACAAGCGTCGATAAAGGCAGTGATATCGCGTCTCATGGTAGGCCACCATACATGACGACGGGCAAGCATAAACGTCTTACGGTTACCCAAATGACCAGCAGTTTTGGCATCGTGAAATTCGCGAATTACATCCGAACGCAGGTGCGGCGGAACAAACTGGCACCCCAAGGGTACATCACTAGGAGATTCATCTTGAAACGGCGCCAAGGTATTGGAGAGATCAGGAAGTAACGCCCCCACCACACAACCTGTGGGTAAAATTGGTTCACCAGAATCACCCCGATCCTTACATTCACCGAACATGCGAGATAGAGCATCAGCTTTAGTATTTTTTACACCCGGCTTGAAAGTAATAATAAAATTGAAGCGCGAGAAGAATAATGCCCAACGTGCCTGACGAGAGTTCAGCCTCTTGGCAGAACCTATGTATTCGAGATTTTTATGATCGGTATACACAGTTATAGGATGTAATGAACCCTCCAACCAGTGTCGCCATTCATCAAATGCCAGTTTAATAGCTAATAGTTCCCTATTGCCAACATCATAATTTTGTTCCGCGGTACTGAATTTACGCGAAAAATAAGCGCATGGATGGAGACGCTCAGGGTTACCAGAATATTGTGACAAAACTGCACCCACTCCCAGCTCAGAAGTATCCACTTCAATAATAAAAGCTTTATGAATATCTGGATGCACTAAGACAGGTGCCGAAGTAAAGGCCCGTTTCAAGGTTAGAAAGGCCTCACAGGCAGAGGGGGACCAGTTAGCAGTAAAAGCCCCCTTGCGGGTAAGGTTGGTAAGGGGTGCAACAACATGGGAAAAGCCTTTTATGAAACGCCGATAAAAATTGGCAAAACCTAGAAAACGTTGCAATTCCTTTAAAGTTTTGGGTTGGACCCAATCCTGAACTGCTGAAACCTTCCCCGCGTCCATCTCCAAACCCTGGTTGGTAATAACATACCCTAGGAAGGGAACTGTAGTGACTTCAAACACACACTTAGACAGTTTAGCAAATAAGTTGTTCTCTCTTAATTTTTGTAGCACCAACTTAACATGGTGTCTGTGCTCCGGTAAAGAATTAGAAAAAATGAGAATATCATCCAAGTAGATGACTACAAATCTACCGAGATATTCCCTGAATATATCATTAACAAAATCTTGGAAAACGGCTGGCGCATTACAAAGACCGAAGGGCATGACCAGGTACTCATAGTGCCCATCCTTCACATTAAATGCAGTTTTCCACTCGTCCCCCTGTCGGATGCGAATCAGATTGTAAGCCCCTCTCAAATCCAATTTGGAGAAAATTCGAGCTCCTGTGACTTGATTGAACAGATCCCCAATCAAGGGTAAGGGGTATCGGTTTTTTACAGTGATCTTATTCAAGGCTCGATAATCTATGCACGGTCTCAAGCCACCATCTTTTTTCTCTACAAAAAAGAACCCGGCCCCAGCAGGCGAGGTAGAGGGACGGATAAATCCTTTCCTAAGATTTTCGGTAATATACTCCCTCATTGCTTGCTCCTCGGGCAGGGTAAGGTTATAGATCTTTCCCCTCGGGGGAATTGTGCCAGGCAGCAAGTCAATGGGGCAGTCATAGGACCGATGTGGAGGAAGAGTATCAGCAGAGCGTTCAGAGAATACATCGATCCAATCAGCGTATGGCTGAGGTAATTCCTGTGGTAAGACTTGAACGCTTCTGAGGCCTGTATTAAAACAGTGACCTTTACAGTGGTCACTCCACTTGACCAACTCCCCAGCCCGCCAATCTAACACCGGGTTATGGAGTTGCAACCAGGGGTATCCCAAAACCACCGGAGTTTCCGGACAATCAAAAATAAAAAATTCTAAGAATTCAGAGTGAGAAGAGCCGACAATTAGTCTGAGAGGTGGGGTCTTGGTATTTATAGGACCTCCCTGGATTGCCTTTCCATTGATAGCTAAAACTTGTAGGGATCTTTCAAGAGGAACTACAGGGATCCCTAAGGTGGAGATCATGCTCCTGTCCAAAAAGTTTCCAGCCGCACCACTGTCTATGAAGGCGGAAACTGTCTGCTTAGAGGACCCCCAAAACAAATCAATAGGTACAAGCATCTTATTCTGGCGAGAGTTACAAACTGACTCACCCAGATCAGTACTCTCTACCTGGTCTGGGTGCGGAAGTTTTCCGCCGGTTTCCCCTTGTTGGGACAGGAGCCTGCAAAATGACCAGAATTCCCGCAATACAGGCATAACCCCTCGGATCGCCTACGCTGTTTCTCCTCTTGGGATAAGCGGGTTCTCCCTAATTGCATAGGTTCTTCCTGGGAAGATGATCAGGTATTTTCTCCATGGGGAACTGGGGATCTATGACTCTGGACTGGTCTAAAGGACGTGGGAGCCCCGACTCTCTCCCTGGCCCTTTCTCTAAGACGTCGGTCTATTTTAATGGAGACCTGCATTAATTGATCTAGGTCCGCTGGCGGGGGAAAATTGACTAAGGCATCCTTGATGCTATCCGACAGTCCCACCCTGAACTGACTACACAAAGCTGGATCGTTCCACCTAGCTTCGATAGCCCAGCAGCGGAATTCAGCACAGTAGTCTTCAGCCGAATTCCGTCCTTGTTTTAAGGCCCGAAGCCTATTCTCTGCGGTAGACTGTATATCTGGATCGGCATATAAAACGCCCATAGCATTGAAGAAGGCAGTCACTGATTGTAGAGCAATGTCATGGGACGGTAAACTAAAGGCCCAGGACTGTGGGTCTCCTTGAAGCAAGGAAATGACTAGGCCTACTCGTTGGACCTCTGTGCCAGAGGAGATAGGTCTTAACTTAAAATATAGTTCGCAGGCATTCTTGAAATTGGAAAATTTTGCTCGTTCTCCAAAAAATTTCTCAGGCAGTGGAATCTTAGGTTCGGAGAAATGAGGTGGTACAGAGGAAGTTGGCACTTGACGAGATTCCTGAGTGGCCACTCTTTGAGCGAGTTGGTTGATCGCTGTGGCCATAGCTTGCACCTGCTGTACCAGGTCATCCATTTTTTGGCCTGTGATAATGTCACGCTCGGGGTAACTCCAGCCCTCTTAATAAGCTCACAACCCCCAATCTCCACAGCCAGCTTCACCTGTAGGAGCCCCCGCTTGCCGGGACGCAAGATACGCCTACCCGGGATCGGTTGCCCCACTGGACTTAATGGCTCAAAGGATGTAAGCTTATATGTGGGAGGACTGGAGAACCAATAGCAAGAGCGTGAGTGACGGAAGTCCAGAGACAGGCAATAGGTCGATAACGGGAAGGCAGAGATCGTAGCGGCACCAGGGGTCAGGCAAGACGTAGTCGGGGTTCAGGCAGAGGTCAGCAACTGGGAATCAGGATCTAGAAGCGTCCGTTCAGGCAAAGGTCGGCAACAAGGATTCAGGATCGAGAGGCGTCAATTCAGGCAGAGGTCGGCAACAAGGATTCAGGATCGAGAATGGTCGTACAATCAAATCGGCAACAGGCAAGACTTCACAGGAGTAGGTAACACAGGGTTCTGAGCGCTATCACAGGCAATTCACAACTGAGAGGGAATTGCCTTTATAGGAACAGGTCTGAGGGAAGCAGTGTACTGATTGGAGCACATAGGATTCCAAGGGTAATTGGCTGCAGAGCAGAAGAGGGCGAAGCCCTCAATCCCCTAGGATTCATTAACCCTTTACTTGATCCTCCGGCGGGTGCGCTCGGCGCGGACGCCGCACAGTGACAGCTGCAGCTGGCCGCCTGGAGACGTCGCTGGGACGGGGATCAGGTAAGCGCTTCCTGACACTTACTTCATTCAGCCAGATCTCAGGCCTTAAATTGAATGCCTCCAAATCCACAGCTCTTGACATCTCCCTTTCCATCTTGATCCTCCGGCGGGTGCCGCTCGGCGCGGACGCCGCACAGTGACAGCTGCAGCTGGCCGCCTGGAGACGTCGCTGGGACGGGGATCAGGTAAGCGCTTCCTGACACTTACTTCATTCAGCCAGATCTCAGGCCTTAAATTGAATGCCTCCAAATCCACAGCTCTTGACATCTCCCTTTCCATCAATGTAAAACAGACTCTAGCCCAAAATTTGGCATGGTTTTGGACCCAGAGGCTGCCATATCTGGGAATCAACTGACGCCCAACCGAAAAGTTGTATGATGCTAACTATCCTGAAATGTTTAAATCACTGGATACATTTCTGCAATCCTGGCAGTACTTGCGACTGTCATGGCTGGGTCGTATCATAGCACTTAAAATGACATTTTGTACCCAAAATATTATATCTCTTTAGAGTCCTCCCAATCCCTGTTCCGAGGCGTGCTCTAGACATCCTACAACGTAAAATTCTATCTTTCACATGGAACAAAGTTAGACCCAGGATCAAGGGAACCACGCTATATTGTAGAAAAGAACAGGGAGGCCTAGCCTTTCCATCTCTTTAGAAATATTACATTGCAGCTCAGATTGCACCCTTGTTTTTATTACATGCCTCACAATACAAGCCTGTATTGGTGCTCAATGACATAGCAAGCTCTTCCCCTGTAGCCCCGGCCTCATTATTGTGGACCCCTAAACCCCGTAGACCAAAGCTGGTACCTCCCATTCTAAACTTTTCCCTGTCAGTATGGGATTCAGTTGCGGACAAATTCACATGTCCTCACCTACCTGCTGTTTTCAATTTGATAGACCCACATGTCTCACTATCGGAAATTGACCCCCAAAGCCCCTGCTCACTATCCCTATATAAGCTTTGACCCAGGCCCACTCTACTCTCCCCTGTCTGTCTCCCTCACCCCCTCCAACCCCCCCCCCCCCTTCCGGTTATACACACTCCAAAAAGTTTTTGCTCACGACAATTCCTGAGCGCTGGAACTCCCAAGAAGTAATTTATATAGGGTATACCCCATGTTCCCATGACAACATTCAATAAGCACACGGATGATCACTTCATGAGACTTTACTCTGTTTTGTTAAGTGTACAACTTGTTAAATTGGATATGTTAACATTGCTCAATTCAGCAGACTATAGTACTGTATATTTGGAAAAAGCTGTATACCTCAAAACTATCAGTATGCACCTTGTATATGTTTTCCAGTATGCTTTTTTCTGTTTGTATACTGTGTATCCTATGCAAACTTCAATAAAAATTTTGTAAAAGAAAGCTACTCATTAGCGACTGAACACTCAGAGGGCCCCCTGAGTCAGACCTGGGAGAGGATGAACGATGGCGCAGATAGGCATTGGCCAACTGACAGTGGGTGTAAAAAAAAAACATTTTTACACAACAGTGGCAGGTGTCTGGCCTTTCACACTAACTAGCCCATCAGCACTTGAAGATAAAACCAAATGCAAACACTGCCAGATTGCCTGAAATGGGGTGCCCCATGCTCAAAGTTAGTTAATAGCACTACAGCAAACTTTAAAACGTGGTTTTTGTTACAAATCAAATGGAAAAGCTAAATAGGCAGCTACTCTTTAAACTGTGAGGATCAGCTCTGGTAGACAGCAGGATGTCAGCAGTATAGAGGCTCAGAGGCGAAAAGTTCAAAGTAAAGTCCGTGTTTATTCGCACATAAAGTCCATAACATAAAATATCCTTATTAGGTTACATCACCTTTTCAGGAAAAATGCCATAGTATTGCATCAGACAGGCAACAGACTTTCTTAGTTTTAGTCCAAGCTTGCACACTTGCAGCCGAATCCACCTCGGGTCCACATGAAGAGCTTCCAGCCAGGCACACAGAGTCTCACTCCCCAAGTGAGCTCTAGACACAGCCAGTGCACAGCTGACACCCCAGGCTATTTATGCGGCCCGCAAAACCCGGACCTGGGTAGGGGGATGGAGTCCCACCCTGCTCTACTCCATCCCAGTAATGCCGTCCCGGGTTAGCCTTTCGGCTATACTAACCTTTCAGCAGCAGACTGCCATTAGCAGCTGATGCTGGAGAAACTATACAGCTTTACTGCACCAAGGCCAGGTACCTTGGTGCCACATACCTACCGTCAATGACGGCACCTTGCACCTTACCACATACCCCCCTTTGATCAACCCTGAGGGGGGGGGGCAAACAATGTGCCCGGGACAGGGCATCCGCATTACCCAACATCCGTCCCGCTCTGTGCTCTACTGTGAACTTGAAATTTTGTAAGGACAGGAACCACCGGGTGACCCTGGCATTCCTGTCCTTAGCCTGGCACATCCACTTGAGGGGAGAATGGTCCGTAATCAAACGGAACCTTCTCCCCAGCAAGTAGTAGCGAAGAGACTAAAGGGCCCACTTAATGGCCAAACACTCTCTCTCCACTACACTATACCGGGTCTCCGCGGGTGTTAGCTTGCGACTCACGTAGACAACGGGGTGCTCCTCCCCTTTGACTTCCTGAGATAGTACAGCACCGAGACCTACTTCGGAGGCATCGGTCTGCTCTATGAACTCCCTTTTGAAGTCGGGCGTCACCAACAGCGGAGAACCACACAGGGCAGAACGCTTTTTCAGCCTGTTCACTCCATTTCACCATGACAGACTTGCGTCCCTTTAACAGGTCTGTCAATGGTGCCGCTACGGTGGCAAAATTAGGAATGAACCTCATGTAATACCCTACCAACCCCAGAAATGACTTCACCTGGCAGGTAGAGGTAGAACGTGGCCAGATACGGATGGCTTCTATTTTGTTAACCTGGGGTTTGACCATTCCTCGCCCAATCACATAGCCCAGGTATCTAGTTTCTTCTAAGCCCAAGGCACACTTTTTTGGGTTTACCGTCAAACCAGCATTCCTGAGGGAATCCACTACGGCTTGGACTTTGGGCAGGTGACTTTCCCAATCCGTACTATGGATGATGATATCGTCCAGATAGGCCGAAGCATACCGACGATGTGGCCTGAGGACAATGTCCATTAACCGTTGGAACGTAGCGTGAGCGCCATGTAAACCAAAGGGTAATACCTTATACTGGAACAGTCCCTCAGGTGTAATTAAGGCTGTTTTCTCTTTGGCAGCCTCAGTCAAGGGTACCTGCCAGTACCCTTTTGTGAGGTCCAAAACAGAAAAATACCGGGCTTGGCCTAGCTTTTCAATAAGCTCGTCTACTTGGGGCATAGGGTAGGCATCAAACTTAGATACTTCGTTACGTTTGTGGAAATCATTACAGAACCGCAACATACCATCGGGCTTGGGAATCAAGACTATTGGGCCGGCCCACTCTTTGACTTTTCAATTACATCTAATCTGAGCATTTGTTGCACTTCTTCCGCGATAGCTTGTCGTTGGGACCTCTTCCACCGTAGTGGTGGACTCCCCTACCGTGGTGCCTTCTGACTCCGGCTCCCAAGGTTCTGGGTTCACCCCTGAGTAGGGCCAGTCTATTGGGGACACACCTGCCTCGCAGGTTTCTGGAACTCCCAGCTTGGTCCACAGTGACATGAACCCCGGAAAGTCTCTCCCAACAATAAGTTCATACGGAAGTTTAGCGGCGATGGCGACTTCGTGGTTCCAGCTGCCGGACACGGTGGTTAGAGTCACTTGTGCTGTGGCATAGTCTCTTAAGTCCCCGTGTATGCACAAGACCCCGGATTTCCGCCCCGTGTACTCATCGGGCAGTACCATGGCGGGTCTCACCAGGGTAGCCATACTTCTGGGGTCCAAAAGGGCCACAGCCAGGGTATCCCCCACTTTCACCTGACAGAGGTGACTTTGCCCCACAAGCTCAGGGACACCGGCAGCACACAGCCTCCTGGCATACATGGAAGGGCGGTAACCAAAGTTCACGTCCATGGGCTCCCCCTGGTGGGGACAGTTGGCTCTGATATGTCCCGGCTCCTTACACCCCCAACACAACACCGGGGCAGGGACTTTGGGTGGTAGATCCTGAGGGGGTTTAGGGGACACCACTCACCTGGGCTGGGGCGGGGACCTCCGGGGTTTCCCCGAATCCTTCCCCGTAGAGCCCCCTTGCAAGTTCCTGGTGGCCTCATATCGCTCCACTAGGTCCACCATCTCTAGAGCATTGCCGGGGGATACCTGGCCAACCCAGTGCTGGAGAGGGAGCGGTAAAGCCCTCCAGAACATGTCCACCAGCAAGCAGTCTAACATGGCAGAGGGGCTTAATAAATCTGGCTGCAGCCATTTTTGCAGTAGGTGCAGCAGTTTATAATCAAAAAATAAAATACAGGGAGACTCCAACAAATGCTATCATGTGCACTGCCATATTCCTAGTATGTCACACACCCCACTTCCAAATATTCATGACACTTGGGAACCCGGCCTGTAGAGGGCGATCTTGCAGAGATGACATGGAAAAAGGAGCCCCTCCTGGTCCATAAGTACTGGGTTCCTCCCACTATTCCTCAGTCTTTTTGTCTCTGCAGTCGGCGAAGCATTCAGAAGAGGACTCTCCTTCAAGCTGCAGGTAGCCGGGTTTGCTCCCGGCCCCTTTTTTTTCTCTATTTCTGTCTGATACTCTTTAAACCTGTTTGGTTATATTGTATGCCTCCCAGCCCTGGCTGTATGGTTCAGGCAAAGGTAGATACATACACCTTCTGGTGTATACAGGAGTTTTACTCCTTCGTGAGACCCAAATGTGGGTAGGCGGTTTCCAGGTTGGTGTTCTCGGCATGGGATGCCCCTGTCCCTTTATAATCCCCTTGTGCCTTATGGGTGCATTTCTATCCTCTCCCCTTTAGTTCTCCTTTACCCTGCTGGGGTAAAAAGGAGGGGGGGGGGGGCGTTATCTGGGCTTATTTGTCACCATGCACACAAATAATAATAATAAAAAAAAAATAGATATATAAAATAAATCTTTATTACATATATATTATTGTGTATGTTTACTATACTATTTAATAGAATATGTTTTATTTAGATTCTCCTATTTCTGTCTAGGCAGCATTCTTTTGCTTACCTTTTAAAGCTCTTTGTTTTCTGGCTATGTTCAGATTTGAATTTCCCTCCATTCTTGGTCATGTGATTCTGGGGGTGGGCGGGGCATAGGCACACAGCAATCATTTCATTCTCAAGAGCACCTGGGTGCTCTCTTTGTCTGCCTGGCTCCTTTTGCTTCCCTATGGTCTTCTCTCATTGTGCTTGCTTTGGCAGCACATATACTAAGATTGGAACAATACAGAGAGGATTAGCATGGCCCCTGCACAAGGATGACACGCAAATTCGTGAAGCGTTCCATATTTAAAGGTGCTGTGAGTACCCCTCAGCTTGCTGAAGGGAGTTTCTGCCATTTTTTTCATGCTTTGTCATTTATTGTATTGTGTGCATTGGTGACTGTTTGTTTTCCTTGTAAGTGGAAACTCTTTATTTTAAAGGGGTTTCTCCTGGTCTTTAGCCCTTAAAGCCTTATTTGGGGGTCCATTTGTGTTAATATCCTCCCACTTGGGACTATTTAAAGGGGCATCCCAGGTAGCAATTGCTTAAATCCCATATATACTTGGTGACTATAATCAATTATAGTATAATTGTCACGCTCCGGGTACTACAGCAATCCACTTAGATAACTCCAGTCCTCTCAGTAAGACCTCAACCCCCAATCTCCGCAGCCAGCTTCACCTTTAGGAGCCCCCGCTTGCCGGGACGCAGAGCACGCCTGCCCGGGATCGGTTGCCCCCAGGACTTCAATGGCTCAAAGAATGGAATCTTACTGTTCAGAGGCCTGGAGAACCCGCGGCTGGAAGTGGTGCCGAGCAGCCCGATCGCTGAGCGTATAACGGAAGTCCAACAGGCTAAGGGTCAGCAACGGAAGTTCAGAAATGGCAGCGGTACAAAGGATTGGACAAGACGTGGTCGAGGATCAAGCAGAGGTCGGCAACAGGAGATCAGATCGGGGATGGTCAAACACAGGCGAAGGTCGGCAACAGGAACACGGATCGAGAATAGTCAAGACAGGCGGTGGTCGGCAACGGGAGTTCAGAATAAACACTAGAGACAAGCTGCTAACAGGGTACAAGGCACTATCACAGGCGCTGAGCAACTGACTGAGCGAACCTTATATAGGGACAGACATGATGGGAGGTGAGTGTATGATTGGTGCAACTGGGATCTAAATACACATTGGGCCAGAACCTGAAAAGGGCGTGTAGCCCAGAACCTTTCGCTTGGGCTCATTGGCCCAAACAAGGAGGGCTCATAGGCCCTACAAACCGAACCAGGGGGCGTGCCAGTGCCCCCTGGCTAATCTACAGCCTCCGGCGGGCGCGCTGAGCACAGCGCCGCCGGAGGGAAAACAGACCTCGGGCACGCGCGCGCGCCCGGGAACAGATGACGCGCGCGCGAGGAGGGAGAGAGGCCGTGCTCGGCGCCGCCCAAGCAGACGCCGCACGGCGCGGCCGCCGGGCCGGAGCTGCTGGGGCCGGCCGGCCGCCAACGCTGGACCGGGGCCCAGGTAAGTGCCGATTGCTGACACTACCCCCCCCTTCACGAGGGGCCTCCGGACCCTCACCCGGTTTTTCCGGATTATCACGGTGGAATTTCCGTACAAGAGCTTTGGCATGAACATCCCTCGCAGCCACCCAACATCTTTCTTCTGGACCATAGCCAACCCAGTCCACCAAGTATTGTAAAGAATTGCGCATCCTACGAGAATCCAAGATCTTATTTACTTCGAACTCGGGCTCATTATCCACAAGAATAGGTGCAGGACCAGCAAGAGGCGTATTCTTCGCCGGTTTTAACAGTGAAACGTGAAAAGAGTTGGGTATTTTCATAGTTGGCGGGAGTTGAACTTTAAAAGACACATTATTCAACCTTTTAATTATAGGAAAGGGGCCAATGAATTTTGGACCCAACTTGCAAGAAGGTTGACGGAGCGCAATATTTTTAGTGGAGACCCAAACTAGATCGCCTACTTGAAGAGTAGGTTCCCGTGATCTACGGCGATCAGCAAATTTCTTATATCTTAAACTAGTGGTTTTAAGAGTTTCCTGAACATGTGTCCAGATATTCTTCCGTTCTTGAAGCCACTCCTCCAACGCCGGCAAGTTGGAGGGTGACCCTGAAAGGGAAGAGGCTCTAGGATTTTTCCCTAGGTTACAATAAAAAGGCGATATCTTGGTACTCTCACTAGGCGCATTATTGTAAGCAAATTCGGCGAAATCAATAAATTCTGCCCATTGTTCTTGGGCATCAGAGACATAACACCTTAAGTACTGTTCCAGAGTTTGATTAGTTCTTTCCGTCTGCCCATTGGAATGGGGATGGTAGGCAGACGAAAGAGAGATCTGTATACCCAGCCGCGAACAGAAACATTTCCAAAAACGGGAAGTAAATTGGACGCCCCGATCGGAGACTATATTGGACGGAATACCATGAATACGAAAAATGTGTGAAGTAAATAGTCGAGAAAGCTCTGGTGCAGAAGGAAGCTTAGCCAAAGGAATGAAGTGTGCCATTTTACTGAAGCGATCTACGACCACCCAAATAACAGTATTCCCGTGTGATAAAGGCAAATCTACAATAAAATCCATAGAAATATGAGTCCAAGGTTCGGCAGGGATTTCAAGAGGAACCAAACCGCCACTGGGAGCCTTATGAACCCCTTTACTTCGAGCGCAAACAGCACAAGCGTCGATAAAGGCAGTAATATCGCGTCTCATGGTTGGCCACCATACATGGCGACGGGCAAGCATAAAGGTTTTTCGGTTACCCACATGACCAGCAGTTTTAGCATCGTGAAACTCGCGAATTACATCTGAACGCAAATGTGGCGGTACAAACTGGCATCCCAAGGGAACATCACTAGGAGACTGGTCTTGAAACGGCGCCAAGGTGTTAGAGAGATCAGGAAGTAATGCCCCGACCACACAACCCATGGGTAGAATCGGGTCACCAGTATCACCCCGATCCTTACATTCACCGAACATGCGAGATAGAGCATCCGCTTTAGTATTTTTTACACCCGGCTTGAACGTAATAATAAAATTAAAACGCGAGAAGAATAATGCCCAACGTGCTTGACGAGAGTTCAATCTCTTGGCAGACCCAATGTATTCAAGATTTTTGTGATCGGTATACACAGTTATAGGATGTAATGAACCCTCCAGCCAGTGTCGCCATTCATCAAAAGCCAGTTTAATAGCTAATAGTTCCCTATTACCGACATCATAATTTTGCTCCGCGGTACTGAATTTACGTGAAAAATAAGCGCATGGATGAAGACGCTCAGGGTTACCAGAATATTGCGACAAAACTGCACCCACTCCCAGCTCAGAAGCGTCCACTTCTACAATGAAGGCCTTACGAATATCTGGGTGAATTAACACTGGTGCCGAAGTGAAGGCCCGTTTCAAGGTCAGGAAGGCCTCACAGACAGAGGGAGACCAGTTGGCAGTAAAGGCCCCCTTGCGGGTAAGATTGGTAAGAGGTGCAACAACATGAGAGAAGCCTTTGATGAACCGCCGATAAAAATTAGCAAAACCTAGAAAACGCTGCAATTCTTTTAAGGTCTTGGGTTGGACCCAATCCTGAACCGCTGAAACTTTCCCCGCATCCATCTCTAGACCCTGGTTGGTAATAATGTACCCTAAGAAAGGAACTGTGGTGACTTCAAACACGCATTTAGAAAGTTTAGCAAATAAATTGTTCTCTCTTAATTTTTGTAGTACCAACTTAACATGGCGTCTGTGCTCCAACAAGGAATTAGAAAAAATGAGAATATCGTCTAAGTATATGACCACAAATCTACCGAGATACTCTCTGAAAATATCGTTAACAAAATCTTGAAAAACGGCTGGCGCGTTACAAAGACCAAAAGGCATGACCAGGTACTCGTAATGGCCGTCTTTCACATTAAATGCGGTTTTCCACTCGTCCCCCTGTCGGATGCGAATAAGATTGTAAGCCCCTCTTAAATCCAACTTGGAAAAAATTTGGGACCCAGTGACTTGATTGAACAGATCCCCGATCAAGGGCAAGGGGTATCGGTTCTTTACAGTGATTTTATTCAAGGCTCGATAATCTATGCATGGTCTCAAGCCGCCATCTTTTTTCTCTACAAAAAAGAATCCAGCCCCGGCAGGTGAGGTAGAGGGGCGAATAAATCCCTTCTTTAAATTTTCGGTGATGTACTCCCTCATTGCTTGCTCTTCAGGCAGGGTAAGATTATAAATTTTTCCCCTCGGGGGAATCGTGCCAGGCAGCAAGTCAATAGGGCAGTCATAAGACCGATGTGGAGGAAGGGTATCCGCAGAACGTTCAGAAAAGACATCAACCCAGTCTGCGTATGGTTGAGGTAATCCCTGAGGTAGAACTTGCATACTTCTAAGGCCTGTAGTAAAGCAGTGACTTTTACAATGGTCACTCCACTTGATCAATTCTCCAACCCGCCAATCTATCACCGGGTTGTGGAGTTGTAACCAGGGGTATCCCAAAACCACCGGAGTCTCTGGACAGTCGAAGATGAAAAATTCTAAGAACTCAGAGTGAGAAGAGCCAACAATTAACCAAAGAGGTGGGGTCTTGGTGTTTATAGGTCCCCCCTGGATGGCCTTCCCATTGATGGCCAATACTTGTAGGGATCTTTCAAGAGGAACTAACGGAATACCTAAAAGGGAGATCATGCTCCTATCCAGAAAGTTTCCCGCCGCACCGCTGTCGATAAAGGCGGAAACTGTTTGCTTGGAAGAACCCCAAGATAGGTCAATGGGTACTAACATTTTATTTTGGCGAGAGTTGCAAACTGACACACCCAGATCAGTACTCTCTACCTGGTCTGGGTGCGGAAGTTTTCCGCCGGTCTCCCCTTGTTGGGACAGGACCCTGCGAAATGTCCCGAGTTCCCACAATATAGGCATAACCCATTGGACCGCCTACGCTGCTTTTCCTCTTGGGATAACCGGGTTCTCCCTAATTGCATGGGTTCTTCCTGGGAAGGAGATGAGGTATTTTCCCCACGGGTAGCGGGGGAACTAAGACTCTGGGAAGACCTGAAGGACGTGGGAGCCCTGGCTCTCTCCCTAGCCCTCTCTCTAAGACGCCTGTCCATTTTAATGGAGACCTGCATTAATTGGTCTAGGTCTGCGGGTGGAGGAAAATTTACCAAAGCATCCTTGATGCTTTCCGACAGCCCCACCCTGAACTGACTACACAAAGCGGGATCATTCCACCTCGATTCGACGGCCCAGCGGCGGAATTCAGCACTATAATCTTCAGCCGAATTCCGTCCTTGTCTTAAGGCCCGAAGCCTATTTTCTGCCGTAGATTGTTGATCAGGGTCAGCATATAAGACGCCCATAGCAGTAAAGAATGCTGTAACGGATTGTAGGGCAGAATCATGAGATGGCAAACTGAACGCCCAGGACTGCGGGTCTCCTTGAAGCAAAGAAATGACTAGGCCTACTCGTTGGGACTCTGTGCCTGAGGAGATGGGTCTCAGCTTGAAATACAGTTCGCAGGCATTCTTAAAATTGGAGAATTTAGCTCGTTCTCCAAAAAACTTTTCCGGCAATGGAATCTTTGGTTCTGAGATATGAGGTGGTACAGAGGATGCCGGTAACTGTCGAGATTCTTGAGTGGCCACTCTTTGAGCGAGCTGGTTTATCGCCGTAGCCATAGCTTGTACCTGCTGTACCAGGTCATCCATCTTCGGGCCTGTGATAATGTCACGCTCCGGGTACTACAGCAATCCACTTAGATAACTCCAGTCCTCTCAGTAAGACCTCAACCCCCAATCTCCGCAGCCAGCTTCACCTTTAGGAGCCCCCGCTTGCCGGGACGCAGAGCACGCCTGCCCGGGATCGGTTGCCCCCAGGACTTCAATGGCTCAAAGATTGGAGTCTTACTGTTCAGAGGCCTGGAGAACCCACGGCTGGAAGTGGTGCCGAGCAGCCCGATCGCTGAGCGTATAACGGAAGTCCAACAGGCTAAGGGTCAGCAACGGAAGTTCAGAAATGGCAGCGGTACAAAGGATTGGACAAGACGTGGTCGAGGATCAAGCAGAGGTCGGCAACAGGAGATCAGATCGGGGATGGTCAAACACAGGCGAAGGTCGGCAACAGGAACACGGATCGAGGATAGTCAAGACAGGCGGTGGTCGGCAACGGGAGTTCAGAATAAACGCTAGAGACAAGCTGCTAACAGGGTACAAGGCACTATCACAGGCGCTGAGCAACTGACTGAGCGAACCTTATATAGGGACAGACATGATGGGAGGTGAGTGTATGATTGGTGCAACTGGGATCTAAATACACATTGGGCCAGAACCTGAAAAGGGCGTGTAGCCCAGAACCTCTCGCTTGGGCTCATTGGCCCAAACAAGGAGGGCTCATAGGCCCTACAAACCGAACCAGGGGGCGTGCCAGTGCCCCCTGGCTAATCTACAGCCTCCGGCGGGCGCGCTGAGCACAGCGCCGCCGGAGGGAAAACAGACCTCGGGCACGCACGCGCGCCCGGGAACAGATGACGCGCGCGCGAGGAGGGAGAGAGGCCGTGCTCGGCGCCGCCCAAGCAGGCGCCGCACGGCGCGGCCGCCGGGCCGGAGCTGCTGGGGCCGGCCGGCCGCCAACGCTGGACCGGGGCCCAGGTAAGTGCCGATTGCTGACAATAATACTAAACACCATATAGAGGCATCTCAGGACAACGGGCATGCAGTTCCCTCTGCACAGACCCGGCAATGTTTTGGATGTGTTGGGGATAACGCAATGTTTCCCCTTGTTGGGGATAACGCAATTCTTTGCGTCCCTTGTGCTCAATTAACTATTATGCAGCAAACTGGGGCCCAGGCTTCGGCGTCTGCGGCTTCTGCCTTATCTCCTACTCCGCCATGTCTTGTCCGTACCCCCAGTGATATTGTCATGGGTGGTGAGTTGCATTCTGATTTATGTGCCAGATTGGCTCATCTTGAAAAATTAATGTCTAGCTCTGTGGCCAAGAAGGCCTCAGCTAAAAGGAAACATTTGACTCAGGCCATTCCGGTAAGTGAGTTGGATAATTGTGAAATGCTTTATTGGTCTGATCCTTCTCAGTTAGAAGAAGGAGAATTATATGAGGATTCAGATGTTTCTGATGAACAGCAATTTGTTGGTACTGTGATTGAGCAGGGTGAAGCTAGTGTTGTGGATACCCCTAAGGCTCTTGCTCAGTTATTTGAGGTTTTGGTTATCACTCCTCCTGAAGTAGTCCCTCCTCAAAAAGGGGAATTCTTTGGAGTCTCTAAACCTCGTTTAGCATTTGCAAATCAAAAGCATTTTGATGAAATTATTCTTAAAGAATGGGAGAAGTCTGCGCAGCTTCCTGGCATTCCCTTGGGCTGGGACAAGAAATATCCCTTCCCAGCGGATACTGTTAAGCGTTGGTCATCACCACCTGTGGTGGATGCCCCTGTGCTTTATTTATCCAATTCTTCTGTGTTGCATTCTCCTGACTCCACTACACTTAAAGATGGAGAGGATAAGCGTATTGATCAAATGGCGTGCCACGCTTTTTCCAGTGTGGGCTCGGCCTTGCTGCCTGTTGGTGCTTCTGCACTCATGACAGTGGCTATTAGGTCTGTTGTGAGAGACCTAATGAATTACTCAGGGCTTGATCCGGCCTCTGATGAGTACGCCGCTCTTAAGCGATGTGAGATGTTCACATCTTTTGTACTTTCTGCCTTAGATAATACTCTGCTCATGTGCAGCAGAACCTCTGCCTTGTTAATCGCCATTCGGCGGTCAGTATGGTTGCGGCAGTGGGCAGCTGATATTGTAGCCAAGAAATCGCTCACAGCGCTCCCTTTTGTGGGATTGCGCCTCTTTGGAGAAAAATTGGATTCTGTAACTAAAGGAGGTAAATTACCTCAGCGTAAGAAACAACGTCGTTCCTTTCGTGGAGTGGCCTCTTTTAACCCTTCCTTTCGGGGGTCTAGATCCGGTAGAGGATCAGCCTTTTCAGCCCCTAGAGGGGATGCATGGAATAGAGGAAAGGGACGTGGCCGTCCAAGTCAGAATTGGGGGTCCAAAACCAAATCTGCCACTAAGCCTGCTCAACAATGAGGGGACACCCTCCCCCTTACAGGTGGGGGGACGGCTGCGGTTCTTCTTCCAGGTCTGGGTTCAGGAGGCATCAGACAATTGGGTTCTGGAAGTAGTCTCTTCCGGTTACTAACTGGAATTCGAGTTCCAGCCTCCTCCCAGATTTTTCATGTCCCGGATGCCGTCAGATCCGGCAATTGCGCAGGGACTGCGGACAGCAGTAGCGAATCTGTAAAACATGGCTGTCATCTGCCTAGTGCCTCCAGCGGAAAGGGCTTTGGGGTTTTACTCCAACCTATTCACGGTACCCAAAAAGGACGGCTCTGTCAGCCTATCCTAGACCTAAGGAGACTCAATCAATTTATCCGTTTCAGAAAATTCCGCATGTCTCTCTCATGTCTCTGCTATCAACGATCAATGCTCTCCGTCAGGGGGACTTCATGACATCCATAGACATCAAGGATGCTTATTTGCACATTCCTATTTTTCCGGGTCACCAGAGATTTCTCAGGTTCTCGATAGAAGACCAGCATTATCAATTTGTGGCCCTGTGTCAGAGAACCAGGACTGTTCCCTCTGTAGTCCAGCAGAGGGCACCTGTTCGTTTATGCCGGAGAACCAGGACTGTTCCCTCTGTAGTCCAGCAGAGGGCGCCTGTTCGTCTATGCCTGAGAACCAGGACTGTTCCTCCTGTTGACCAGCAGAGGCCGCCTGTGAGTCCTCACTACTGAGTATGTGCAGGGGCCTATAAAAACAGACAAGGCCTGTCCTCAATTGCCAGTTGGTCTTTTCCTGCATGCTCCTGAGTTCCTGTGATTCCTTCCTGTGTATCGACCCGGCTTGCTTTTGACTTCGATCCTGCTTTCCTGACGACTTCGGCTTGTTTTGTGACCACGATCCTGATCTGCCTGCCCACGACCTCTGCTTGTTTCTCGACTTTGATCCAGATCTGCCAGCCCACGACTTCAGTCTGCCTCACACTCCCAGATCAGCTCTGGTCTGTCTCCTACCCGGAATTCTGCAAAACCCACTCCTAGGTTGCCTGACCTGGGGCCTTCCTGCAGCCCAGCCTATCCTCACCATCAGAGGCTCTAGTGAATACCAGGTTGGTCCTTAGACTCCAGGCTTCCCGGTCGAGAGGTGAGCAGTGTTGCCGTCTCCGCAACCAGGGTTCACACCCGGTGTTCTGACAGTACCAACTGGCCAATAATGAGCTCTGGCGGAGATCACCCGGCTTTTGACGCTTTGGTTCAGCAGATGACCGCTCTGACACAGGCAGTGGGCAATCTACATGGTGGATTTTTACAGCTGGAGTCCCGCCTGGATACGCTGCAAGCCAGCCTTCCTGCCACTACTAACCCTGTCCCGCCATCAGCCTCTGTTATGCCTGTGGCTGCCGACAATACCAGCTCTGCACCCAGTACCTTTGAACCTCGCATACCTTTGCCTGAACGTTTTTCTGGAGATTGCAACCGTTTTCGATCGTTCAGAAATAGTTGCCAGTTGCTGTTCGATCTCCAACCCCGGACTTACCCCACAGAGGTCATCAGGATCAAGACTGTTATCTCCTTGCTGCTGGGGAACCCTCAGATTTGGGCTCATCGCTTACTTGAACAATCAGACCCTATCATATCCTCTCTGTAGTCCTTCTTTAATGCTTTGGCGACTATGTATGACGACCCTGGGCGTATAGCTTCAGCTGATGCTGTGCTTCGGACCCTTATCCAGGGACGACGTCCTGTCGAGGAGTATGTGGCAGAATTCCATTGCTGGAGTACTGAGACTCTTTGGAATGACCCTGCTCCCTGTCATCAGTTCCGTTTGGGTCTGGCCGATTCTGTCACAGATGAACTGGCTCGTTCCGATCTGCCCGCATCTCTGGAGGAATTGATCAAACTCTCCATCAAAATTGATAGGAGACTAAGAGAACGTCGTCTTGAGAAAAGTAATCCTCAGTCGCTCCATTTGGATCCTCCTCGTGCCGATGCTCCCAGCTCCTCTCCACCCTCCACTGCTGTTAACAGTGGTTCGGAGCCGATGCAACTCGGGGTTTCTCGCCCCTCGCTGACATCTGAGGAACGCCTTCGCAGACGCCAGCACAACCTGTGCCTTTACTGCGGGGAAGCCGGCCACTTCCTCTACAGATGCCCCGTCCGTCCTCCAGGTAGGAGGTTACCTACTAGACATTGTTCGGGCTCCCTCCTGCTTTCTGGTGCTAATCATGTTTCTGTTTCGCTCTGTCTCCAGTTGCCCAGAAGAAAAATTGAGGTGGCAGCCATTATCAACTCTGGAGCCTGCAGCTGCTTTCTGGACCTAGAATTTGCCAGGACCCATGACATTCCTTCCAGACAGCATTCCTTTCCACTTACCATTTCCTTGGCTGATGGTTCCCTGCTCAAGACCGGTCCTATTACTTTACAAACTTTATCCTTATCAGCATGTATTAATCCTGTTCATTTTGAATGGCTAAGTTTTGATCTCATACCATCCCCTGCTTTTCCTGTTATTTTGGGTTTACCATGGTTATTGGCGCATAACCCTTCAATAAATTGGTCCACGGGTACAGTGCTCTTCGAGTCTCCTTATTGTCTTCATGCCTGTTTTTCCAATTCTACTTCCAGGCACCAACTAGCTCTGACTATTTCTGCCCAGGGACAGGATATTAAAAGCTTACCTGAAGCTTATATGGACTTTAGGGATGTCTTTGACAAAAAGGGAGCTGACACTCTTCCTCCCCATCGGTCTTATGATTGCCCAATTCAACTTTTGCCTGGGGCATCCATCCCTTTTGGCAGGATTTACCCGCTATCTGATCCGGAGTTGTTGACCCTTCGTCAGTATCTGGATGAAAATTTGAAGAAGGGTTTTATTCGGCCTTCCACTTCCCCCGCAGGTGCTGGTATTTTCTTTGTAGGCAAGAAAGATGGTTCCTTACGGCCCTGTATTGACTACAGGGAACTGAACAAGGTCACTGTCAAGAATCGCTACCCTCTACCCTTGATTTCAGACCTCTTTCAGCGCCTTAAAACTGGACAGATTTTTACCAAGCTTGACCTTAGGGGGGCATACAACCTCGTCCGGATAAGAGAAGGGGATGAGTGGAAAACGGCATTTCGAACTCGTTACGGACACTTTGAATATCTTGTCATGCCTTTCGGTTTGTGCAATGCTCCGGCAACCTTCCAATACTTGGTCAATGACATTTTTAGGGACTTACTTGATATTTTTGTCATTGTGTACTTGGATGACATTCTCGTCTTTTCTGAAAACCTGACCGAACATCGGGAACATGTGCGAACAGTACTCTCACGACTTCAGGCACATCAACTCTTTGCCAAGTTAGAGAAGTGCGAATTTGAAAAAACATCCATCTCTTTTCTGGGGGTCCTCATCTCGGATCAGGGGTTCTTCATGGACCCTAGTAAAGTTTCGGCTGTACTTGATTGGCCAGCACCTACCTCCCGAAAGGAGGTCCAGAGATTCGTTGGATTCGCCAATTTTTATCGCCGGTTTATCCGTAACTTCTCTGCCATAGTCCGGCCTATCACGGATCTAACAAAGAAAGACAAGACCTTTGAATGGACTGAATCTGCTCAGCAAGCCTTTCAGACCTTAAAGGAATGCTTCACTTCTGCCCCTGTTCTCACGCACCCGGACTCTTCCTTACCATTCATCTTGGAGGTTGATGCCTCATCCATTGCTGTGGGGGCCGTCCTATCGCAACGTTCAGGGGAGAAGACCGTTCTGCATCCGGTCGCCTTCTTTTCTCGCAAATTGTCAGCTACTGAACGCCTGTATGACATAGGAGACCGAGAACTTCTATCCATTAAATTGGCTCTTGAGGAATGGCGGTACCTGTTAGAGGGAGTAGTTCATCTGTTAGTTCATCTATTCTGATCCTGACTGATCACAGAAACTTGGAATATCTACGTTCTGCCAAACAATTAAAACCTCGTCAGACGCGTTGGTCCCTGTTTTTCTCCCGCTTTAATTTTCCCGTTACCTATCGGCCGGGCAGCCGTAACACCTAGCCTGACGCTCTGTCCCGATTGCCGCTTTCGGACACTTTGGATGAGACTGATTCCTCGGAAGTACCAATCCTCCCAGAAGGACATTTCTTGGTATTAGAATCCGAACTCATCTCAGATCCGGAGAGCTTCCTCGGAATTACCACTTGAGGATTGTGAAGACCTGCCTTGCTCTGACGGTTTATTTATCCATCAAGGCAAGATATTCGTACCTAGGTCTACCAGAACTGCGGTTTTACAGACTTTTCATTACCACCCCTTGGCAGGGCACTTTGGACTACACAAGACCTTGGAGTTTATCCGTCAGCACTTTTGGTGGCCTTCCTTGAAGAAAGACTGTGTTTCCTTTATCGATCTCTGCCGGAATTGTGCCCGAAGTAAGGGTTCTTCTCACAAGCCTGTGGGGTTACTTCTTCCCCTGCCAGTGCCTGAAAGACCATGGTCCCACATCTCCATGGACTTCATTGTGGAATTACCTCCCTCTGAGGGATTTACCACCATCTTAATGGTGGTTGATAGATTTTCTAAAATGTCTCATTTTATTCCCTTAGCGGGTATTCCGTCCACGCCTATACTCGCTCAAGTGTTCATCAGGGAGGTGGTCCAGCTCCATGGTATACCCACCGAAATTGTCTCCGATCGAGGATCTCAGTTTACGTCGCGGTTTTGGTCCCGTCTGTGTTAAGCGCTCCAAATTTCTCTGGCTCATTCATCTGCCTATCATCCTCAGTCGAATGGGCAATCAGAACGTACCAACCAGACGCTTTAACAATACTTACGTTGTTATTCTTCTGCCCTGCAAGACGATTGGTATCGGCTCCTACCTCTGGCTGAGTTTGCATACAATAACTCCTGTCACAGTTCCACTGCCAGATCACCATTCTTCGCAAATTTCGGATTTCATCCCAATATCTTGCCAGACATGCCTAAAGAGGTGAACTTACCCGCTGCCCAGGACTTGGCCTCTTTCTTGGCAGAGACACATCGTGAGTTAAGGGAATGTCTTCTCAAAGCCCAGGAACAGTATAAAAGGAGTGCCGATCGTCATCGTCAGGCCTCCCCAGTATATGCTGTCGGTGACAAAGTCTGGCTGTCCACCCGAAACCTTAAGCTACGTTGTCCTTCTAAGAAGCTGGGCCCTAAATTTATTGGTCCATTTCTCATTAAGAGGCTTATTAACGCAGTGGCCGTGGAACTTCGCTTACCGGCCTCCCTTCGCATCCATCCAGTGTTCCATGTGTCCTCACTTAAACCTGCACCAGTTTCCGAAACCTTAGATGACGGTTCTGAGTCTCTGATTGAGGATGAATCAGAAGAATTTGAGGTGGAGCAAATTTTGGATGCCCGTCGCAGAGGAATGGGTCTTCAATATTTAATTAAATGGAAGAATTATGGAATCGAAGAGAGTTCTTGGGATCCGTCTAGGAATGTCCATGCTCCTCGTCTGATTAGGGACTTTCATAGGTCCCATCCCGAGAAACCTGGTCCTAGAGTCGGCCGTAGGCCTCTCTTAAGGGGGGGGGCAATGTCAGAGAACCAGGACTGTTCCCTCTGTAGTCCAGCAGAGGGCACCTGTTCGTTTATGCCGGAGAACCAGGACTGTTCCCTCTGTAGTCCAGCAGAGGGCACCTGTTCGTCTATGCCGGAGAACCAGGACTGTTCCTCCTGTTGACCAGCAGAGGCCGCCTGTGAGTCCTCACTACTGAGCATGTGCAGGGGCCTATAAAAATAGACAAGGCCTGTCCTCAATTGCCAGTTGGTCTTTTCCTGCATGCTCCTGAGTTCCTGTGATTCCTTCCTGTGTATCGACCCGGCTTGCTTTTGACTTCGATCCTGCTTTCCTGACGACTTCGGCTTGTTTTGTGACCACGATCCTGATCTGTCTGCCCACGACCTCTGCTTGTTTCTCGACTTTGATCCAGATCTGCCAGCCCACGACTTCAGCCTGCCTCACACTCCCAGATCAGCTCTGGTCTGTCTCCTACCCGGAATTCTGCAAAACCCACTCCTAGGTTGCCTGACCTGGGGCCTTCCTGCAGCCTAGCCTATCCTCACCATCAGAGGCTCTAGTGAATACCAGGTTGGTCCTTAGACTCCAGGCTTCCCGGTTGAGAGGTGAGCAGTGTTGCCGTCTCCGCATCCAGGGTTCACACCCGGTGTTCTGACACCCTGCCATTCGTCCTTACCTCGGCCCCAAGAGTCTTTACCAAGATGCTGGCAGGAGTGATGGCTATATTCAGGGTCCAGGGCATCCGCATTGTGCCTTTTCTGGACGATCTTCTTATCGCGGCCTCCTCCCTCGAAACAATCAGAGTTGGACACCAGGACGGTGGTCTCTATGCTAGAGAGGTTCGGATGGGTAATAAGTTACCCCAAATCCTCTCTCTGTCCGTCCAGGGAAATTCCCTTCCTGGGCCTGATTCTGGATACATTTCAGGCCGGGATTTTTCTTCCTCAGTCCAAAATGGTTCTGCTTCAGGACTTGATTCGTCTATTCTTGTCCAACCCTCGTCAGTCTATCTGTCTAGGGATGAGACTAGTGGGATTGATGGTAGCTGCATTCGAGGCAGTCCGGTTTGCCCAGTTTCACATAAGGACGCTTCAGCTCTTCCTCTTGGCAAAGTGGGACAGGTGCCCACTATCATTGAATCAGACTTGTCTATTGTCTCCCCACGTTTTGCAGTCCCTTCGGTGGTGGTTAATATCGCTCAAGCTCCAGAAGGGCAAGTCATGTCTGACTCCGTGTTGGGAACTGGTTACCACGGATGCCAGCCTGGTGGGCTGGGGGGGCTTCTGGAAGAAGCATCAGTTCCAAGGATTGTGGGGGCCTCAGGAGACTCATTCGCCAATCAATGTATTAGAGCTTCGGGCCATACGTCTTGTTCTACTTCGACTGACCCATTTCTTACAGGGTCTGCCATTACAGATTCGGTCAGACAACCGAACAGCTGTTGCATACATCAATCACCAGGGAGGAACTCGCAGTTGGGGTGCCCTCCGGGAAGTGTCTCTGATCCTTCAGTGGGCAGAGATCAATGTTCCCTGCATATCAGCAGTTTACATTCCGGGGATAGAGATTGTGGAGGCAGACTCCCTGTGCAGGGGATGTTCTCACCAGGGAGAATGGTCTCTCAATCCAAGGGTCTTTCAGTTCCTCTGACACAAGTGGAGGACTCCACAGTTGGTATATTTTGAAATGTCAGGCGCACACCAATTATCAGCTTTTAAAAAATCCTCTTTTTATTTAGCAATTCTAGGACTTGTATTCACAGCTTATTTGCAGAAATAACACTTTATCTCAGATACATTTGGGGAAAATGATACATAAATTGCTACATATTACACACATATGAGCAAGTGAAAGAATCTCATTAAATATACAAGCATTTGCTGTGGTAAAATAATTGACCACTGCTCTATAACCTTAAGCACACAGCATATATAGCCAAATATCAACTGTGTCCACAATATAATCTTATTTACAAACAGGCAAAACGATCTACAGAGCAGTGATCTGTACTAGTTACATATGTAATTACATTCAATTGTATCAGCATGTAACAACTTCACTGCATAGCTCAGCTACTCTTGCATCTATATATACATATGTAACTATTATCATAAACCATAGCTACATGTGGCAAAACCAATCTCATATAAACATACAGGGAAATGGATTGTCATAAACAATCAACAGTATATATCCCCGCATTCTGTTTAAACAGCAACCAAACAGAATTAAACCACAGCAATATTAACAATCAATCCAACATAAGATTGTATCAGAATCTCAATAGTGTAATATTACCCCAATGATCTAAATAGCAAAGGTGGGGGCGGTCCTCCCACGTTCCGGGGATCATGTCCCCTTTTTCAAGGAAATAGCGCCCTACTCTGTACAGCCTCGCGCGCGCTTTTAAATGGATCCCCCTGGCGGTCGCATCACTTCCGGTGCGGCGCCGCGTGTCACTTCCGGTTTCGGCGAGTCCCGGTCTGGCAGCAGCAGAGGGCTGGGTCAGTGACATCACACACTGGGATGACACTGAACACCAGTCTGCGGCTGCGCAGACGTACGGGGCTCGGCGTACCGGACATTTTGTTGAAGCACAGAACTTTACTTCTAATGTCATTACAAATAAACATTTGTTGTCTGTATTTTTGCTTACGGATCCACTGAGGGGGTTTCTTGATCCATTCTAAGGCTGCAGCACCTATGAAAATTCAGGTAATAATTGGTGTGCGCCTGACATTTCAAAATATATGGTCTGTAGGATATGAAGGAATATCCAGACAGGCAGCACCCTATCTATTGAGGTCTTTCTGACTAGATATAGAATCATTTAAAAGTGTGCCACCAATCATTTAATTTTTGATGTTGTGTTTTCTTCATAGGTGTGCACCTTTTTCTCAGAGATTTGACTATGACTTTTTGTGATCTGAACAGTTTAACAGATAAGTGTGCAGACATACTGTCGTACTCTCAGGCAGAGATAGACACAGTTATTTCTAGATTTGGGGACACAAATGATATATTCTCTAAAGATGATGTCTCCTTAAAAAGACAATTTGAAAACCAGAAAAGACGATTAGTACAATATCAATTGCACTCAACCACATTGGTTGAGTATTTAAAATCAAAACGAATACCTAGAGGCCTTAGATTGAATATCAGGCCTACTTTTTGCTAGGATAATCCAGATTTCTGTGATAAATGGTTCCAGATATTAAATAAATGTAGTCTGGATTTGATAACTTTGACTGTTCAAGGCATACAAAATCAGATAGGAGAAATAGATAAGACAGTGGAAAGCTTGCAGAAAAAACTAGAGAATACCCTGAATCTAAATGATTATAGATCATACCTTGAAACTATTGAAGTGTCGATTGAGCAACATAAAAAAGACACATTACAGATCAAGTTGAATAAATACCGCAGAGATTTAGCAGACTACGAGGAGAATAGGGTGTATACCTGGAAGGAACATAGAAGGTTCAGGAGAACTCCTTATAATCTAGCACCAAATCAGAGTGATTCAGACACTAGCTCTAGTGATAATAGTACCAGACCTTTTTTAGGGAGAGGTCCCAAACCAAGAAAACCTCCAAAAAAACCCGTAGGGGACGTAAGACCAAAACAAGACGATCAACGCCAAACGAGGAGCAGGACCCAGAGGATGACCTAGTGGTCAACATATCTGGATATCCATTGACAGGAACTGAAAGGCGAGTCCTAAATAAAGGGTTGGGGTTTGTACCACTGTACAGGGGAGATCCTCTTGAACTTGATATTGAGTTGCAAAATTTTTTTAGGTCTATACGCCTGCGAGCATATTTTGATACAATACCACCCCATCCGCCGACTGAAAGGAAGATGCCCACCATACAAGGGGCCGATTTAACAGAGTGTAAAAACCCAAGTAAGTGGCAACCACCAACATTATTCCATACGGTTGGGGCCTTAATAAAAACTGTAGAGAAAGAGATTAAGCATTTCAATTGGAAACATGCTAAGAAAATGCACCCTAATCTGAACCGTGAGGAACGTGAGGCTTTGACCTCCCTTAAGAAAAATTCTGCTATAACAATTAAACCGGCAGATAAAGGGGGTGCAATTGTAATCATGGATAGTAATTACTATGATGAGGTTATATTGACACAATTGAGAGATAGACAAATATATACAAAACTAAGTTCAGATCCCACGAATGAAATTGGTGCAAAAATCTGTCATGTTCTTAAAGAAGGACTTGATGCAGGTTACATAGATAAGAAGTTATATGATTACTTAAGCTGTAAGGATCCACTAATTCCGTTGTTTTACATTCTCCCGAAAATTCACAAAGATGCCGAGAGACCACCTGGCAGACCGATTGTAGCGGGGACGAACTCTATCTTCCAGCCACTAGCGACCTATTTAGACAAGATCTTGCAGGTAAAAGTGACTAGTACTAAGTCATATCTAGTTGATACGGGGGATTTTCTGAACAAAATTAAAGATCTGGGGACCCTACCGGATAATACCTGGCTATGTAGTATGGATGTTAATAGCCTTTATACATCTATACCACATGATGCGGGCTTGGGGGTGATAAATACCATCCTGCGTGATATGGGACTATCTGATGGAAATAGAAAATTCCACATGGATCTTATGACCATGATATTGAGACAAAACTACTTTCAGTATAAGGCCAATTTTTACCTACAAGAGCAAGGTACGGCGATGGGGTCCAATGTGGCCCCCTCGTATGCTAATCTATTTATGGCACATTATGAAGCCCAGTATGTGTACACACACCCCCTTTATGACTCCCATGTACTTTTATGGGTTCGTTATATCGACGATGTTTTTTTCTTGTGGCAGGGCCCCTATGACAAGTTGATTGAATTTAAAGAGGACCTAGACAGAGCAAGTCCGACTATTTCGTTTACAATAGATGCACATCAAGACCAGGTACATTTCCTGGATGTTTGGATTACCAAAAAGTATAATGTATTGCATACGGATATGTATACCAAGCCCACAGACCGTAATACTTACCTGTCTTATGAGAGCTTTCATCCCGAACCACTGAAGAAAGGTTTACCTTTCAGTCAGTTTCTGAGGTTGCGTCGCATAATTAGCGATGATGACAAATTCCTGCAACAGGCACAGATAATGTCACAAAACTTTATGAAAAGGGGCTATCCGGCAGAAGTGGTTGAAAAGGCGAAAGATCAAGCATTTGCTAAAAATAGAGCATCCTTACTTAGACATAGTCCGGGGAAAGTTAATAAGCGGATACCATGTATATTAACATATTCTATAAAATGTCCCCAGGTACGCCACATTATAAGAAGAAATTGGCATATTCTATCAAGTGATGAGAAATTGAAAGAAGTCTTTCAGGCACCGCCTATGTTTGCTTTTAAGAAATCCAGAAGCTTCTGCATCTGATTGCAGCTAGCAACCCAACACCTGATAGACCAGAATTGAGAACAGGTACTAATTGGCTAAGCGACTTGACGCGCCCGCTAGGCATGTATCCCTGTGGTCATTGTACCCAATGCTCCTTTGTAATAAAATCGAAAAAAAATTTACCATCCACTAACGGGACAAGCAATTAATTTTGATTTTTTTTGCTAACTGCTCGACGAGCAATGTGATATATGCATTGAAATGTCCCTGTGGAAAGGTATATATAGGAAAAACTAGCAGACCTATTAGGGATCGGATTAGCGAACATAGGAGCTCGATCAGGAGATGTGATATAGAGTCTCCAGTGGCTAGGCACTTTTGGCAAGAGGGACATCAGGTCTCACAGTTAATATACTCAGTCATAGAGATAGTGAAGAAACCAGCGAGAGGAGGGAATATGGAGAGATTGATCTTACAAAGAGAATTGTATTGGATTTATCGTCTAAAAACTAAATCCCCCTCTGGATTGAATGAGGACATAGACCTTACACCCTTTTTGTAATAGCTTAGTTAGAACTGTGTACTAAGAATTCACCTGTGATAGAATTTATTTAAAAATTTATATATTATCATTTTTGGTCTTAGCTAATATTAAAGGTTTAGGTATGCTTTTGGTAAATAGGAGCATCATCTGGGTTGAGGTCAGCTTTAAGTTGAGGGCTACATATTGAAATAGTATTATTAAAGGTACTACAATAGAGTAGGTATTGGTTATGAGCATGTTGATATATCCATTAGTGAATAAGATATATATATATATATATATATATATATATATATATATATATATATAGCTATACCCTATAGTATTGTTTTTAACAGATTTTAAAATATTTTTATATTGAATTTTCATAGGTGCTGCAGCCTTAGAATGGATCAAGAAACCCCCTCAGTGGATCCCCAAGCAAAAATACAGACAACAAATCTTTATTTGTAATGACATTAGAAGTAAAGTTCTGTGCTTCAACAAAATGTCCGGTACGCCGAGCCCCGTGCGTCTGCGCAGCCGCAGACTGGTGTTCAGTGTCATCCCAGTGTGTGATGTCACTGACCCAGCCCTCTGCTGCTGCCAGACCGGGACTCGCCGAAACCGGAAGTGACACGCGGCGCCGCACCGGAAGTGACGCAACTCCGCGTCAGGTCACATGGCCGGCCGGCCAGGGGGATCCATTTAAAAGCGCGCGCAAGGCTGTACAGAGTAGGGCGCTATTTCCTTGAGAAAGGGGACGTGATCCCCGGAACGTGGGAGGACCGCCCCCACCTTTGCTATTTAGATCATTGGGGTAATATTACACTATTGAGATTCTGATACAATCTTATGTTGGATTGATTGTTAATATTGCTGTGGTTTAATTCTGTTTGGTTGCTGTTTAAACAGAATGCGGGGATATATACTGTTGATTGTTTATGACAATCCATTTCCCTGTATGTTTATATGAGATGGTTTTGCCACATGTTGCTATGGTTTATGATAATAGTTACATATGTATATATAGATGCAAGAGTAGCTGAGCTATGCAGTGAAGTTGTTACATGCTGATACAATTGAATGTAATTACATATGTAACTAGTACACATCACTGCTCTGTAGATCGTTTTGCCTGTTTGTAAATAAGATTATATTGTGGACACAGTTGATATTTGGCTATATATGCTGTGTGCTTAAGGTTATAGAGCAGTGGTCAATTATTTTACCACAGCAAATGCTTGTATATTTAATGAGATTCTTTCACTTGCTCATATGTGTGTAATATGTAGCAATTTATGTATCATTTTCCCCAAATGTATCTGAGATAAAGTGTTATTTCTGCAAATAAGCTGTGAATACAAGTCCTAGAATTGCTAAATAAAAAGAGGATTCTTTAAAGCTGATAATTGGTGTGCGCCTGACATTTCAAAATATATGGTCTGTAGGATATGAAGGAATATCCAGACAGGCAGCACCCTATCTATTGAGGTCTTTCTGACTAGATATAGAATCATTTAAAAGTGTGCCACCAATCATTTAATTTTTGGACTCCACAGTTGGACCTGTTTGCTTCTCGCCACAATCACAAGCTCCAGCTTTTGTGTCTCTATCCCAGGATCCTCTGGCAGTGGCAGCGGATGCCATGTCTCTGGCTTGGAAGGATCTGGGGTTCCTATATCTGTTTCCCCCATTCTCCATGATCAGCAAGGTGGTGCGCAAGTTAGCACTGGAGGAGGCGCCAGCAATTCTGGTGGCGCCAAGGTGGTCAAGATGTCTGTGGTACGCAGACATCGTAAGGCTGGCAGTGGATCATTTCCATCTGCCTTTTCTTCCAGATCTCACCACTCAGGGTCAGCTTTGTTACCCCAATTTACAAACGCTGGCTTTGACGGCATGGCTGCTGAAGTCTCCATCTTGAAAGAAGAAGGTCTTTCTGATGTGGTTATTCAGACTCTTATTAGAGCTAGGAAGAAGACTTAGAGGTCCTATATTGATTGGTGTGAATCCAGGGCTTTGCCCTGTAGAGTATTTTCTATTCCTAGAATTCTGGAATATCTGCAACGAGGTCTGGATATGGGATTCCAGATTAGTACTTTGAAAGGGCAAGTCTCTGCCTTGGCTATTTTCTTTCAAAGGTCGTTTGCTCTTCATCCTTTGGTTAAGACTTTTTTCCAAGGAGTCGCGCATGTGCGGCCTCCCAGAAAGCCTATACTTCCTGTTTGGGACCTTAACCTAGTGCTTTCAGCTATGCAGGCCGCTCCCTTTGAGCCCTTGCAGGATATTCCTCTTCCTATTCTTACTCAGAAGGTTGCCTTTTTGGTTGCTATTACTTCTGTCTGCCGAGTTTCTGAACTGGCGGCTTTGTCTATTCTAGCCCCTTATTTTGAGAGGCATCAAGATAAGGTTGTTTTCCGTTTTAAACCGGATTTCCTTCCGACGTTGGTGTCTGCTTTCCACCTAAATCAGGATATAGTTCTTCCTTCCTTGTGTCCTAAACCTAGTAATGACAAGGAAAGGGTCTTACATTCTTTGGATGTAGTTTGTTGTGTTAAGTATTATTTAGTTACTACTTCGGCCTTCCGCAAGACGGATGCCTTTTTTGTTGTGCCTTCTGGGCCCAAGAATGGTTTTGCTCCTGCCAAATCTTCCCTTAGTAAGTGGATACGTCAGGCCATCATTGGGGCCTATTTGACTAAGGGGAAGGTTCCCCCTTTTCGTGTCACCGCTCATTCTACTCGTGCTATTGGAGCTTCCTGGGCTTTTCAGCACCAGGCTTCTGTTGAACAGGTTTGCAAGGCTGCGACTTGGTCTTCTGTGCATACTTTTTCTAAGTTTTACAAGGTTGATGTGCGGGCCTCAGCGGATGCTGCTTTTGGCTGCAAAATTCTGCAAGCTGCAGTAATTTAAGTTATGCATTATTCCTTGGGGATCCCCACCCATTATAGAAACTGCTATTGGATGTCCCAAGTGTCATGAATATTTGGAAGGGGGGTGTGTGACATACTAGGAATAATACCATTTTGTGAGTACTCACCTGTAAAATGGTTATTACGAGTATGTCACACACCCCACTTCCCCCGCCCTTTTTTGTTCTAAGGGATCCTTTATATGGTGATTATTATTTTCAAACTATTTTTCAATCATCGAATATAATTTGCTCTTCCTGGTTCTTCACTGCTTTTTAAAAAGACTGAGGAATAGTGGTAGGAACCCAGTACTTATGGGCCAGGAGGGGCTCCTTTTTCCATGTCATTTCTGCAAGATCGCCCTCTACAGGCCGGGTTCCCAAGTGTCATGAATATTTGGAAGTGGGGTGTGTGACATACTCGTAATAACCATTTTTCAGGTGAGTACTCCCAAAATGGTATTTTTCATTCACGGCGTCCCTTTAACCAAATTACTAATACCACACTACACACAAACACACGGGGAGGCTGATTTATTAATAGCGCCAGGTAGCGACACTTGAGCGACTGTAGCGGTATTTTCACAGCGCCCGCTAGTAGTCGCTGTGCTTGGCCGTTGTTCGGTTGTTGATAGCGACTCAGTCGGTGTGCAGTAATGTTGAATACAAGGTGATGAGTCGCTATTTGACAGGTTCCGCGCTGTATGGGAGCGCATGATAGCGAATGGCCATAGCGACCGGCTCCCACCATATTCATTAACAAATCACGCTCCAAAAATTCTTGCGCTGTGAAATGCATGTTTAAACCCCAGAGCGCTGGCGGCGATGGGTTAAAAGTAGTTTTTTAACCCCCAAACAACCATATTTTGGGAAACCAAAAAAAAACAAGTTTATAAAAACATTTTGGAATATGAATACATTAATATCAGACCTGTAATATCAATTCTGCACAAATTTTTTTTTTTTTTTTCTTACCTTAAAAAAAATATCTAACATGGCAGAAGTGGTAACAGAAATTTTCACATTAAAAAAAAAAAATATATATATATTAACAATTAATTATTAATTTTTAAAGATTGTTCCATTGAAATGCATTGGAGAGCGCCAGGTAGCGAGAGGTCATACCTGGCGCTGTTCAAGGTCGCTCGCTGGCGCTGTGGGGTGGGGCTGGAATAATGATGAATGAGTCGCTATCTGGCGCTAGCTCAGTCGCTAAGCAGGATCGGCTTGATAAATGTGTGATTGTGGTGGGGAGCCAGCGTTCTCGTGGCGGTGACCGTCATTACCGTTCGCTCACCAGTCGCTACCTGGCGCTATCCCTTGTTAAATAAGGGCCATAGTTACTTAGGGGCACTGGCTCAAATGATTGGTGACATGCAGCCTGACATACGTACCTGCTGTTGAATTGCCTTGATTCATGCTTGTGGCACCGCATATAGGGACAGCAGAGCTGTGTGTCTAATAGGGGGACTGTTACTAAACTTGCCTTGGCTGTCATTGGTCAGTACATGCACTTTATTACATGAAGCTGATGCCTGGCAGTCCCTGAACTCTACAGGATCACATTGTTTTAGTCCTTTGAACACAGGATTAGCTGTGCCTTTACCCTGATTCAAGGACACCGGCTGAGAATTGGTATCCTCCAACATGGCGCCCAACATTGAAGCTTCATAATGCTCACTAGATTTAACTAGTTGCATGGTTCTAGGCTGACAGTGGGTGTATGGCAGTGGATGCAATCAAGAGGTGTTGATGCATGTGCATGGGGGGGGGGGGCCCGATTTTTAATATCACAATGTTGTGAATTTTTTACAGATTTTGGTGTACTTTTTCGTGCTTTTTGGGGTGTGCAATATTTTTCAATAAAGTTATGTTGAGTATGTATATTGCCCTGTAGTTTAATTATACTACATGCATCATTTGAGCCAGTGTCCTTAAGTAACTATGTGTGTTTGTGTGTAGTGTGGCAGCAGTTTATAATACTGGGGTCTGGCGGGCTCTGCCGACTGATAGCTCCACTGATGCACTCTCTGAGCCCGAACCCACACATTCACCCCCAGTCTGGCCAGTATCTCAGCCTTCAGAGTCGGGTAGTCAGCGGCTTGGTCATCTGGAAGATCAAACAACACCTGCTGGGGTCCAGATGCCAGAAATGGAGCGAGGACATCAGCCCACTGGTCATGAGGCAACTTCTCCCTTGCAGCCACCTTTTCAAACACTGCCAGGTAAGTCTCGATGTCATCCGAGGGGGTCATCTTTGTAAGCGCCAAGCAGACAGCTTTCCGGGCATCAGGGACACTTTTGGGCGCTCCTGCAGCTTGCAGCACCACCACATGTTGCAATAGCAGCAGGTTGGTCTCCTACTGCTGCTTGTTGGCCTTGCGCAACACCAGATTCGCCTCCATGAGCGCTTTCACGACAGCCTCCATTTTGTCTGCGGTCTCAGGTAGCAGCCTGGCAGGCTTAATGTAGGACATGCACAAAAACGTTTCCGTCGGTTGCTCCTAGCAACGGCCTCACTGCTTTGCCAGCATCTGACACCAAATGTGAGGATCAGCTCTGGTAGACAGCAGGATGTCAGCAGTATAGAGGCTCAGAGACGAAAAGTTCAAAGTAAAGTCCGTGTTTATTCACACATAAAGTCCATAACATAAAATATCCTTTTTAGGTTACATCACCTTTTCAGGAAAAATGCCATAGTATTGCATCAGACAGGCAACAGCCTTTCTTAGTTTTAGTCCAAGCTTGCACACTTGCAGCTGAATCAACCTCGGGTCCACATGAAATAGCCTGTATAAGAGCTTTCAGCCAGGCACACAGAGTCTCATTCCCCAAGTGAGCTCTAGACACAGCCAGTGCACAGCTGACTCCCCAGGCTATTTATGCGGCCCGCAAAACCCGGACCTGGGTAGGGGGATGGAGTCCCACCCTGCTCTACTCCATCCCAGTAAAGCCGTCCCGGGTTAGCCTTTCGGCTATACTAACCTTTCAGCAGCAGACTGCTATTAGCAGCTGAGAGAAACTATACAGCTTTACTGCACCAAGGCCAGGTACCTTGGTGCCACATACCTATCGTCAATGACGGCACCTTGCACCTTACCACAAGACAAATGCTAGCATGCTGTGACACCATGGGCTGGCATGGGATGCCCCCAGTGAAAGTGAATCACTACAGAAGTTTTAAAATGTGGTTTTTGTTACGAAAGGAAAAGCTATATAGGCAGGTACTCTTTAAAGACAAATGCTAGCACGCTGTGACACCATGGGATGCCCCCAGTGAAAGTGAATCACTACAGAAGTTTTAAAACGTGGTTTTTGTTACAAATGGAAAAGCTAAATAGGCAGGTACTCTTTAAAGACAAATGCTAGCATGCTGTGACACCATGGGATGCCCCCAGTGAAAGTGAATCACTACAGCAAACTTTAAAATGTGGTTTTTGTTGCAAAAGGAAAAGCTAAATAGGCAGGTACTCTTTAAAGACAAATGCTAGCACGCTGTGACACCATGGGATGACCCCAGTGAAAGTGAATCGCAAAAGCTAAATATGCAGGTACTCTTTAAAGACAAATGCTAACACGCTGTGACACCATGGGATGCCACCAGTGAAAGTGAATCACTACAGCAAACTTTAAAACGTGGTTTATGTTACAAATGGAAAAGCTAAATAGGCAGGTACTCTTTAAAGACAAATGCTAGCACGCTGTGACACCAGGAAAAGGAAAAGCTAAATAGGCAGGTGTGTGTGACCTGTATTAATACTAAATAGGCTTGAAAGCTAATGCAAACGCTGTAAACTGTCTTTCTCTGTCACTGTTACTGCCTCTCTCCTTCTCTTCCTGGCTCTATTTGTCCCTCGCTCTATCTCTGCCTGATCCGTTCTCGCTGCAATACACCGCCGAAATGAGCGCAAGATGGACGCCGCTTATATAGGGCTGTGACATCATCAGGAAGCCTGGCTGCTGATAGGCAGCATGTGATGCCTACCCAGGATTCTTTGCCACATGGGACATGTCCTGACATGTCAATCCACCATTTTTGATGGCCTGGACCGCAGTAAATGGAGTTTTAAGGAAGCGATTTGAGTGGTTGAATCGCGGAGATATTCGGAATCGTTTAGAATGGAATTTTTCCTGAAATTCGTAACGAATTCGGATTCGTCAGATTCGACTCGCTCATCTCTAGCAAGGACTATAACAAACAAGACGAGTCATTCTGAAAAGCCTGCTGAGAGGTCCATTGTATTACATTATTTAAGCCAAATAGCAATTCATTTATCTTAATTGTTTCTATTGTAATCAACTGTGATACTTTCTAAGGCAGTCATAAGCCTACAATTGGAATGTAGCTTATAGTGCAATGTGATGCGTGCATCATACTGTGGGATGGAAAAGACTCTGTAAAGATTGTCTCCTTTGTACGCTGCATATGCTAAAATATATATCGATGGCTGGCCAATCTCGGAAAAGTGATATCAACAGGCAACGTTCACTTAACTCTTCTGGAAAATAAACAATAGACTGCTCAATTCTAGCGTATATTTTTTAAGATACATTTTTAAATCAAGTAATAACACATGCAAGTGTATGATATTTATTATATATTATGCTATATATCTTTCAGCACTGCCACAGTATTATTTCCTTCCCAGTATGGCATCATGTATCTTTCCAGTTGTTCTGCATTGCACGTCGCTGAAGCCTGCATCCTTGAGCAGCTTGGTATACTCAGATGGGGTCCTTTCTGTGCCTTCTGTCAGCGACAACATTTGAACTGAGAACATCAGGGAACTTAACGGACCACACTTATCATCATTAATGAGGACTTCACATATCAGCACTGCTCTTCCTATATACAAAACATTCAATATTTTCTTTATTAATATAAAGAGAAAATGTAATTATAATATAAAATATAAATGCAATACAAGTAATGTTATTGGTATGTTATGGTATGTTTTTGTAAATACCAGGTAAGCCCTTTTAACCACCTAACGGTCTTGATTTATTTGATTGATTCAGTTGAAAAAAAATCTCATGGTAGTTAAAATTCACTTTATGAAAAAAAGGCTGAGAATTTCACTGTTGGTTTATTTCCATATAGAAAGTCAATGAAAGTCAATAGTACTTTTTACTACAGTGTTAAATGGAGTAAAAATTTCTCTACTTTTCCTTGGTGTAAAAAGTACCATTGGCTTTCATTGCCTTTCTAGTTGGTGATTCAGCAACAGTAAGGTTCTCTGGCTTTTTCTCATAAAGTGAATTTGTTACTACCATGAGAATTCTTTTAGCTCATATTGAATCAAAGTCAATGACTTACAGAGCGGGAAGCACCCAAGGGGCACCCCCCCCCCCCCAGACTGGGTGGCAAGCAGCCTCGATGCAGCAGCCTTTTTTGTCTTGAGAGTAATATGGTGTGACAATAAGGTAAAGGGCCTCCACTGTGACTGCCTTTTGCAGCACTTTTGAGCACAGCATGCTCAAAGATGCTTAGTGGCAATGATCAGACAAGCAATGGCTACAGTATGTAAAAAGTAAGGGCTGCACCCTAATGAAAGCAAGGCAACCGGGAAGAGGTGGCAGAGGAGGAGACAAAGGGGCCACAAGATTATGGATCTCAGGACACACCTTAGGAGGGGGTGTAGCAGGCTGTCACAGTTAAGGAGGTGTGTGGGAGTGGTACCTGACCACAAAGTGTTCAGCAGCAGCTTAGGAATGCTCAGTAAGTTATGTAAAATACCCATTGATGGTCCAGCAGCAGCCCCATCCATCTATGTTCATCACTTTGGCAGCTGGAGAATGCAGAAGCTACGCCATACCTGTGCTACTCCTTTACTGGGATCCCGCAAGAAAAAAATTACTTGGTGCTCCACTGCTTACAGAGATTACATTATCTTGTGGCTTCCCTCTGATAAGCCTAGGCATGTTGTAAAGCATACACTATAAAAATGTAGGTATGCCTAGCATCAAGGCTGCCCCACATCATGCAGGACAGTCTTGGCACTTGCTTTTGTTATGGACATGTTTAAGGCTGAATCAGAGCCATTGCGTAAATGCTCATTTTTGTGCAAAAGCAAACTCGCATGGCGTGAATTCCCAAATGCTCATGTCATGTGATTCACAGCCGCCTGCGAGATTAATTCGTCCATGCTAACACCAGGGAAAGTGCTTGGTCTCAGCTTTCATTCAAGGCAAGCCTTTACATTTTTGCCAGCTAGAGTGCATCTTAAAGTGGGCTAAAACCCAGGATCTTGACTATCCTGGGTTTTGGTCCTTTCCCTGGGGGCACCCCGATTGGGGGTGCCCCGCTGTGTGAAACCCCCCAAGATTGACTATCCTAGGTTTTAGCCCACTTTTAGCTGAGCTTTCCCATTTTTGGGAAAAAAAAGATTGTAAAGATTGTCTCCTTTGTACGCTGCATATGCTAAAATATATATCGATGGCTGGCCAATCTCAGAAAAGTGATATCAACAGGCAACGTTCACTTAACTCTTCTGGAAAATAAACAATAGACTGCTCAATTCTAGCGTATATTTTTTAAGATACATTTTTAAATTAAATAATAACACATGCAAGTGTATGATATTTATTAATGCTATATATCTTTCAGCACTGCCACAGTATTATTTCCTTCCCAGTATGGCATCATATATCTTTCCAGTTGTTCTGCATTGCACGTCTCTGAAGCCTGCATCCTTGAGCAACTTGGTATACTCAGATGGGGTCCTTTCTGTGCCTTCTGTCAGCGACAACATTTGAACTGAGAACATCAGGGAACTTAACGGACCACACTTATCATCATTAATGAGGACTTCACATATCAGCACTGCTCCTCCTATATACAAAACATTCAATATTTCCTTTATTAATATAAAGAGAAAATCTAATTATAATATAAAATATAAATGCAATACAAGTAATGTTATTGGTATGTTATGGTATGTTTTTGTAAATACCAGGTAAGCCCTTTTAACCACCTAACGGTCTTGATTTATTTGATTGATTCAGTTGAAAAAAAATCTCATGGTAGTTAAAATTCACTTTATGAAAAAAAGGCTGAGAATTTCACTGTTGCTTTATTTCCATATAGAAAGTCAATGAAAGTCAATAGTACTTTTTACTACAGTGTTAAATGGAGTAAAAATGTATCTACTTTTCCTTGGTGTAAAAAGTACCATTGGCTTTCATTGCCTTTCTAGTTGGTGATTCAGCAACAGTGAAGTTCTCTGGCTTTTTCTCATAAAGTGAATTTTTTACTACCATGAGAATTCTTTTAGCTCATATTGAATCAAAGTCAATGACTTACAGAGCGGGAAGCACCCAAGGGGCACCCCCAGACTGGGTGGCAAGCAGCCTCGATGCAGCATCCTTTTTTGTCTTGAGAGCAATATGGCCACTAGTGTGACAATAAGGTAAAGGGCCTCCACTGTGACTGCCTTTTGCAGCACTTTTGAGCACAGCATGCTCAAAGATGCTTAGTGGCAATGATCAGACAAGCAATGGCTACAGTATGTAAAAAGTAAGGGCTGCACCCTAATGAAAGCAAGGCAACCGGGAAGAGGTGGCAGAGGAGGAGACAAAGGGGCCACAAGATTATGGATCTCAGGACACACCTTAGGAGGGGGTGTAGCAGGCTGTCACAGTTAAGGAGGTGTGTGGGAGTGGTACCTGACCACAAAATGTTCAGCAGCAGCTTAAGAATACTCAGTAAGTTATGTAAAATACCCATTGATGGTCCAGCAGCAGCCCCATCCATCTATGTTCATCATCACTTTGGCAGCTGGGGAATGCAGAAGCTACGTCATACCTGTGCTACTCCTTTACTGGGATCCCGCAAGACAAAATTACTTGGTGCTCCACTGCTTACAGAGATTACATTATCTTGTGGCTTCCCTCTGATAAGCCTAGGCATGTTGTAAAGCATATACTATAAAATGTATGTATGCCTAGCATCAAGGCTGCCCCACATCATGCAGGACAGTCTTGGCACTTGCTTTTGTTATGGACATGTTTAAGGCTGAATCAAAGCCATTGCGTAAATGCTCATTTTTGTGCAAAAGCAAACTCGCATGGCTTGAATTCCCAAATGCTCATGTAATTCACAGCCGCCTGCGAGATTAACTCGTCCATGCTAACACCAGGGAAAGTGCTTGGTCTCAGCTTTCATTCAAGGCAAGCCTTTACATTTTTGCCAGCTAGAGTGCATCTTAAAGTGGGCTAAAACCCAGGATTTTGACTATCCTGGATTTTGGTCCGACTCCTTTCCCTGGGGGCACCCCGATTGGGGGTGCCCCGCTGTGTGAAACCCCCCAAGATTGACTATCCTAGGTTTTAGCCCACTTTTAGCTGAGCTTTCCCATTTTAAATGTGTTCAGCTACAGCGGATGTATGACTTTTTGAGTAATTTTCAGCAGATACAACTTTTATCTAATAATAGCCTGACTTATTTGTACAGCACTCAAATCAGTTAGCTTGGTTTGAGTGCTGTGGCTCCTTTAAGACTTTTGTATCCTAATTGCCCTGCTAACGTGCACCTCCCAGGTTAGTTATAAAATGATCTGAGCGGCTGCCACCCCTCCTTTGGTTCTTTTGAATTTGTGCAAGCACATGGTGTGTGGGGTCTAGGCTGTAATGCAAGGTCTTGAACCTTCCACCCCATGGCTTGCACTTGAGGTTTAGGGCAACCTCAGGTAAGCCTGCTCCCAATTTATCTATTGCATTGTATGTCCCAAATGGGGCTCTCAGAGATTAGAGTTAGGACTGCAACTCACAGGGGCACCTTGGCGCTGGTGGTGCAGCTTAAGCATACTTCTGCAGATGTGTGTGACCGAGCTCTCTGTTTTTAACCAAGTTTAGAGACAGATTGTAGGTTGGTCAGCAAGCTAACTGGTTTGAGTGCTGTGGCTCCTTTAAGACTTTTGTATCCTAATTGCCCTGCTAACATGCACCTCCCAGGTTAGTTATAAAATGGTCTGAGCGGCTGCCACCCCTCCTTTGTTTCTTTTGACTTATTTGTTATTTGTATTTTTTTTCAGTTTTCAGTGATTAAATGAATGTAGCTTTTACTAGTATTTAATTTAACATTGAAACTGACAGTGTTTTTTTTTCTTCGAATTTTCTGGAAATTTCTCAATAGATTTGTATCTAATGAAAAATGTTAGTTGAAATTGTATTTTTCTTTTATTCATTTTTTTCTTGTTTTAATAAATGCTGCTTAACCAGCACTCATTAAAGCAAGTACCATGAGAGCGGGGTTCTCTTAATTTTTGTGTGATGTTTATTTCATAAAAAAAAAATGTGGGGTCCCCCACCAAAGGCTGCCAACCCATGCAACCAAGCATAAGAGCTTGTAACCCAGGGCTCAGAGGCTGCACTTTTGGCAGCCCCTGGTCTGCAAGTTACAAGCCCTTATGCCCTTTGGTATCGGCTCGGGGGTCTTCCAGGGATGCCTTGGACATCACATCAATGGGCAACGGGCTCTTCCACCACGCGATGTCCTAAATTGGGGTGCGGTTAATGTGTAATTTTACCAGCATATCACCTGCCAATTCCGGCAGGTGGCATGCTGGCTCCTGATCGGGGGTGAACAAAAGTGACAAATAACTAATCTAATGAAAAAACATCAAATTATTACTGTAAAAAATAATTAGACTTGTTAATAATCATGTCGCATGATTTTTAACAACTTCATCCGTGCCAAGCCAGCTGCTCTCGACAGCTTTCGACACCTGGACCCAAGTATTTATACCTTGTTGGAGCAATTGCTCACTTTCAAGGATTACAAACCAGCCACTGTGGTCAAATTCCAGACACAAGAAGATGCATGTTTATTGTGTTCAAAATTAAACCAATTATTGTGCAATATATTTCCCAAAGTGAACATTGAGCAAAATATCTGAGTATATGGAAAACTAGTATGCTCTTGTCACAGTAATGTAACCAATTAAGGTATATTATACTCATTAAACACTTATATATATATTTATATATTATATTTTTAGTTGACAACATGAGGTATGAAAGATGAAGTGTTTATAAAGCCAGACATGGGGAAACTTGTTCACAGGTAAATTGGACCAAAACCCACTCCCCAAGGACCCCTGCTAGATTTCCTCCCCCCCAGGGCATCCAGAATTGGGATGCCCTGCTGTGTGAAACACCCCCAGGTCGGCCGGAAATGCACCTTCTTTCCCGGTCCAACAGTGCATTTGCAATCCAGCGGCTGCATCACCGCTATCCCTTTAGCTGGGCGTGTGCACGCGCCAGGCATTTGGGACCTGGCATGCTCCCTGGTAGAGGGTAGCGGGGAATGCAGACGCCAGCGTGCTTGGATCCGCTCGCCTTAGGTGAGCTCTTAGACGAAGGGAGGGAAGCAGTTCCGAGTGCGCTGATTGGATAAGAGGCTACGCATGCACCGTAGGACTGGGGACGGGTGAGTCAGATTGGACGACCTGGGGGGTTTCACACAGTGGGACATGACCAAAACCCAGGATACTCAAAATCCTGGGTTTTGGTCCACATTAATAACTATGTTGGAGAAAAAGAGATGGTTTTTATTCTAACCTGACCTATGTTGTAATGTCACCTATTTTGGGGGTATTTTTTGCATAATATATTTTTTATTGAATTTAAACATTGAAAAATAGAGAAAAATGGAATGTACACACCCCACATTCTGATCAGCACATCTCATCTGGCAAGCCCAAAGTAGCAAATGTGTATAGTAGTAAATGGATAAAAGCACTACCTGTATACTCCATAGAGGTTTAGGTACAACATCCTACCAGTACAAGGTTTATGTATAGGCTTTATATAGATTGCTAAGAACCCATTGTCAACAGGCTCCTGCCTGGGTCACTATGCCTGATCTAATGCGGGTACCTTTGCAAAGGAGAGAATAAAGGTAGAGAAGAAGGGGAAAGGTGAAGGGGGACAATAAAAAGGGGATAGCATGACCAGAAAAATGGCTCCAAGAATTGTGCCCCTTTATTATACAGGGAGAGCATTACATTCCAGAGAGTTTCAGGTTCAACCAACCATACTGTCCAGGTTATAATATATTTCTGTGTGCTATTCTCGCTGCTCTCCATGACCAACTCCACTTCCTGAATCCAATCTATCACGATAGGGGTAACCAGTGTGAGCTAGTGACGTTGGATGTTAGATCTCCCCAAGGTGAGAAGGTGTCCTAGCAGGTTTTTGGAGGATATTGGTCCCCGGATCATAGAGAGAAGGGTAATTTAGGTTCTATTTGGGACCTTTTCTGAAGTCAGGACTCCTATTTCTAGAACTTTGTCCCAGAGGGCTCTTACCGACAAACACTTCCACCATATGTGTCTATCAGTACCCTCGGCATTTTGGCATCTCCAGCAATGACTGAAGGAGGCCCCTCCATATCTTACCAAGTCTACTGGACAATGATACCATCATGTTAGTAACTTCTAATTCCTCTGCTTTAAACAGTTGTCTCAATTCATCCTCCCATCTCCCCACAAGGCTTAAAGGTTTTCTATCAACATTAGAGCTCTGTAGTATCTGGTAAAGGAGGGATAAAACATGGGTGGGTCAAGTGGTTGACATGAAGATGTTATCAAAAGGACTAAGTGTTTGGAACAGCACAGAAACACAGGCAGTGTGTTTTCTTGCCTGTAGCTCTTGCCTGTATCTGGGTATCTTGCTAGCTCTTGCAATCTGGGGGGTCTATTACCATAGTGTCCTAGTATCATAGTATCCCTTAGTCCCATCCCTGTAAGGCATCCCAGAGGAGAAACTTCAGTTCACCCAATCGGGGTGTCAAACAGGGGAGTTAGTGGACCCAGTCTTTGGGATATATGTCACCGCCTTAAGGCTATGTTCCATGTTGCCAGCACAGACCTAGCCTGATAGGGTATCAAGTAAATCCTGGGTCTGAGGGTAAGGTCTATCCATGACATTTCCAGCATGACTCTTACATTTGTGTCTTAATGATGGAAATAATGTGAGAGCCAGACTAGAATAGCCGCAGTATGCTACTTTTTGAGGTTATGGAATTTCCAGTCCCCTTCCCCAGATCTAGATAGAGTTGACAAAATGAATTCTGAACTTGTTAGCCCAGATCAATTCCAAAAAGGCCTGTCTTAGGGTTTTAAAGTAACACTTTCCTGGAACAACAAGGATTGACTGGAAGATATATAAGAAGCGTGGCAAGTCCTTCTTTTGTTTTATTGTTTATGCGACCCATCCATGAGTATTGATTCTTACCATATGGCTGAAGGTTGGCCAAAGTTTTAGCACACTATGTGCAATTTGTATTGTAGGCATACCAATTTACCTCCTTTCAAAAGTATTATTTATAAAATGAAGCATTTTACTTAAAACCTAAAAAATTTTTTAATGTCTTTCAGGGTTGCAGTGCGTTGGTGAATGGGGTTGAGCCAGTACACCTTGTTCCTTTTCTTGTGTAGTACTAGTTTAAAACAAAAATGTACCTGGGGATAAGGCTTACCCCACAGAATAATGGGAGCTCTAAACAGTCCAACCTCGCGTCAAATTGGAAATAAAAATAAAACCACCAGCATTAGGCATATGGATATTTAAAAAGACAGTGCAATGTCTTACATTTTATTATTATTCAACAATCCACGTATTAAAAACTTGTTATAACAGTACACCCAGCCTTGCACTCATCATAAGTGCCAGTCCAAACAATGATACATGTCACTCAAGACAAACTTTCTATACTTGGGTTTCCAATGATCAGATAGGGCGGACTAGTTTCGCCTAGTTTGCTAGGCTTCTTCAGCGCCACTTTGCAGAAATCTCTGAAAGTACCCCAAAGTGTATGTTCAAGGTTGTACAGCAGTGGATTCCGGACATTTGGCAATAGGGGGGCAGACCCAAACCTGGGAATCATATGCCTCCCACTGCACTCGCACGGCACCAGATGAAAGGAGCTCTTTGACATTAATATCTGAAAGGACTACAGCTCAGATGGGGGATCTATGGCTTCATCTTAGCCAGTGAAGTGTCAGATATGACTCCCAAGTTTGGGTCTGCCCCCCCTATTGCCAAATGTCCGGAATCCGCTTCTGTACAACCTTGAACATACACTTTGGGGTACTTTCAGTGATTTGTGCAAAGTGGCACTGAAGAAGCCTAGCAAACTAGGCGAAACTAGTCCACCCTATCTGATCATTGGAAACCCAAGTACAAAAAGATTGTCTTGAGTGACATGTATCATTGTTTGGGCCGGCACCTTATGATGAGCGCAAGGCCGGGTGTACTGTTATAACAAGTTTTTAATATGTGGATTGTTGAATAATAATAAAATGTAAGACATTGCACTGTCTTTTAAATATCCATATGCCTAATGCTGGTGGTTTTATTTTATTTCCAATTTGACACGAGGTTGGACTGTTTAGAGCTCCCATCATTCTGTGGGGTAAGCCTTATCCCCAGGTACATTTTTGTTTTGTTCTCTTTGGGGAGCCATTCAATCCAACCAGCGCTCTCTGTTTTTGAAGCAATTGTTTTGCTTCAGTTTGATTACATTGTGCTCTTATCTTTGTTACTCCCCCCCACTCCCCCCCCTTTTTATTTTTTCGTCTCTCCTATTTCCTGTTGTGTTTGGTTCAGCTATATTTATCTCATTTTTCAAACCATTGGTGGGTTCATGAAATATCTAAGAAATTCTGTATTACTAGTTTAACCATCCTGTATACCAGCAGTAGTATATATGCACGTTTTGATCAATCGGTCGATGGTGGATACTTATGCCCTGGATGTGTGCGAATTGCACATTTGGAAGCCATTAGCGATGAGCGAATCGATCTGGACGAACCCGGATTCGTTCCGAATTTCATTAAAAATTAGATTCTGAGCGAATCCGAATTTCCCCACGATTCGATCGATCGAAGTTTTCCTTTAAACTCCATTTACTTCAATTACAGGCATTGTAAAATGGTGGATGGACATGTCTGGACATATCCCCTGGGGCAAGTTATCATGGGAAGGTCACATGAGCCTATCAGCAGCCAGGAGCCCCGGTGACGTCACAGCGCTATATAAAGCGGCGACCATCTTGCTTGTGCGCATTTGAGACTTGCAGTGCACAGACAACGGAGGACAGGGAGAGAGTAACAGAGAGGCAGGGAGACCCACAGAGACCCACAGAGTGCCAGGGAGAGCCAGGGAAAGATAGGGAAAGATAGTGAAAAATCGGGAACGATCCAGGCAGGGACAGCAGATAAAGTGACAGGGAAAGAAAGCTTTTTTTATTTTCATTTCACTTAATTTGCCAGATCAGTTTTAAATGGCTGTGTTTTGTGCTGTAAAAATTCCTGGCCACTGTGCATCCCATGTTGGCAGTGGCACATTTAACATTTCTTATAGCTCGATTAATTTTAATTTTTTTGGTCTGCTGTAAAAACCCCAGCCCACAGGGGCATTCCATTTCAGCATGTGACCCTATCTTTTATACAAAATCCCACACCTGCACCTAGCACCCTGTTATACAAAATAAGCATGTTTCAGCCTCAGCTGTACTAAGTTATTTAATTTTGCATTGGTTTTGGTCTGCTTTAAATACACCAGGCCGCAGGGTATCCCAAACCACCACGTTGCACCCTATCTGTTATATTAAATAAGCGTGTTTCAGCCTCAGCTGTACTAAGTTATTTAATTTTGCATTGGTTTTGGTCTGCTTTAAATACACCAGGCCGCAGGGTATCCCAAACCACCATGTTGCACCCTATTATACTAAATAAGCGTGTTTCAGCCTCAGCTGTACTAAGTTATTTAATTTTGCATTGGTTTTGGTCTGCTTTAAATACACCAGGCCGCAGGGTATCCCAAACCACCACGTTGCACCCTGTTATACTAAATAAGCGTATTTCAGCCTCAGCTGTACTAAGTTATTTAATTTTGCATTGGTTTTGGTCTGCTTTAAATACACCAGGCCGCAGGGTATCCCAAACCACCACGTTGCACCCTGTTATACTAAATAAGCGTATTTCAGCCTCAGCTGTACTAAGTTATTTAATTTTGCATTGGTTTTGGCCTGCTTTAAATACACCAGGCCGCAGGGTATCCCAAACCACCACATGGCACCCTGTTATACTAAATAAGTGTGTTTCAGCCTCAGCTGTACTAAGTTATTTAATTTTGCATTGGTTTTGGTCTGCTTTAAATACACCAGGCCACAGGGTATCCCAAACCACCACGTTGCACTCTATCTGTTATATTAAATAAGCGTGTTTCAGCCTCAGCTGTACTAAGTTATTTAATTTTGCCTTGGTTTTGGTCTGCTTTAAATACACCAGGCCGCAGGGTATCCCAAACCACCACGTTGCACCCTATCTGTTATATTAAATAAGCGTGTTTCAGCCTCAGCTGTACTAAGTTATTTAATTTTGCATTGGTTTTGGTCTGCTTTAAATACACCAGGCCGCAGGGTATCCCAAACCACCACGTTGCACCCTGTTATACTAAATAAGCGTATTTCAGCCTCAGCTGTACTAAGTTATTTAATTTTGCATTGGTTTTGGTCTGCTTTAAATACACCAGGCCGCAGGGTATCCCAAACCACCACGTTGCACCCTGTTATACTAAATAAGCGTATTTCAGCCTCAGCTGTACTAAGTTATTTAATTTTGCATTGGTTTTGGTCTGCTTTAAATACACCAGGCCGCAGGGTATCCCAAACCACCACATGGCACCCTGTTATACTAAATAAGCGTGTTTCAGCCTCAGCTGTACTAAGTTATTTAATTTTGCATTGGTTTTGGTCTGCTTTAAATACACCAGGCCACAGGGTATCCCAAACCACCACGTTGCACTCTATCTGTTATATTAAATAAGCGTGTTTCAGCCTCAGCTGTACTAAGTTATTTAATTTTGCCTTGGTTTTGGTCTGCTTTAAATACACCAGGCCGCAGGGTATCCCAAACCACCACGTTGCACCCTATCTGTTATACTAAATAAGCGTGCTTCTGCCTCAGCTTTATTAAGTTATTGCATTTTGAATTGGTTTTTGTCCTGCTGTCAATACACCAGGCCGCAGGGTATCCCAAACCACCACGGTGCACCCTATCTGTTATACTAAATAAGCGTGCTTCTGCCTCAGCTTTATCAAGTTATTGCATTTTGAATTGGTTTTTGTCCTGCTGTCAATACACCAGGCCGGAGGGTGTCCCAAACCACCACGTTGCACCCTATCTGTTATACTAAATAAACGTGCTTCTGCCTCAGCTTTATTAAGTTATTGCATTCTGAATTGGTTTTGGTCTGCTTTAAAAACACCAGGCCGCAGGGTATCCCAAACCACCACGTTGCACCCTATCTGTTATACTAAATAAGCGTGTTTCAGCCTCAGCTGTACTAAGTTATTTAATTTTGCATTGGTTTCTGTCTGCTGTCAATACACCAGGCCGCAGGGTATCCCAAACCACCACATTGCACCCTATCTGTTATACTAAATAAGCGTGCACCCTATCCGTTATACTAAATAAGCATCTACAGTCTCAGCTTTATTAAGTTATTGCATTTTGAATTGGTTTTGGTCTGCTTTAAATACATCAGGCCGCAGGGTATCCCAAACCACCACGTTGCACCCTATCTGTTATACTAAATAAGCGTGCTTTTGCCTCAGCTTTATTAAGTTATTGCATTTTGAATTGGTTTTTTTTCTGCTGTCAATACACCAGGCCGCAGGGTATCCCAGACCACCACGTTGCACCCTATCTGTTATACTAAATCAGCATGCTTCTGCCTCAGCTTTATTAAGGTATTGCATTTTGAATTGGTTTTTGTCCTGCTGTCAATACACCAGGCCGCAGGGTATCCCAAACCACCACGTTGCACCCTATCTGTTATACTAAATAAGCGTGCTTCTGCCTCAGCTTTATCAAGTTATTGCATTTTGAATTGTTTTTTGTCCTGCTGTCAATACACCAGGCCGCAGGGTATCCCAAACCACCACATTGCACCCTATCTGTTATACTAAATAAGCGTGTTTCTGCCTCAGCTTTATCAAGTTATTGCATTTTGCATTGGTTTCTGTCTGCTGTCATTACACCAGGCCGCAGGGTATCCCAAACTTGCACCTAGCACCCTATCTGTTATACAAAAGAAGTGTGTTTCAGCCTCAGCTGTACTAAGTTATTTAATTTTGCATTGGTTTCTGTCTGCTGTCAATACACCAGGCCGCAGGGTATCCCAAACCACCACGTGGCATCCTATCTGTTATATAATTATAATAATAAGCATCTACAGCCTCAGCTTTATTAAGTTATTGCATTTTGAATTGGTTTTTGGTCTGCCTTTAACAAAAAAAAACACCAGCCCACCTGGGTATCCCAGACCTGCACTTAGCAGCCCATCTCTTATACTAAATAAGCTTGTTGATCCTTCTTCAGCTTAATCAAAGCATTGCATTTTGAATTGGTTTTTGGTCTGCCTTTAACAAAAAAAACACCAGGCCGCAGGGCATCCCAAACCTGCATTAGCCAGCCTATCTGTTATACCAAATACGCTTGTTGATCCTTCCTCAGCTGAATCTGAGCATTGCATTTTGAATTGGTTTTTGTCCTGCAGTCAAAACACCAGCCCACATGGGCATCCCAAACCAGCACTTCACCCTATCTTTTATACTAAATAAGCTTGTTCAGCCTCAGTTTTATTAAGCTATTGCATTTTGAATTGGTTTTTGTCCTGCTGTCAAAACACTAGCCCACATGGGCATCCCAAACCAGCACGTCACCCTATCTGTTTTACTAAATAAGCTTCTACAGGCCCTTTTTTTTATTTATTTATTTTTATATAGAGCTGTAATAGATTATATAGTGAGGTAAATTCGCCATTTTGCACCATTATATAGAAAAGCCCACTGTGTAAATCTGAGGAGCAATAGTTTATACAGTATTGTGAGGTAAATTCGCTGTTTTGCACTATTATATATATCAACCTAAATCCCTGTGTAATTATGAGGAGCAATAGTTTATATTGTGAGGTCAAATTGTCATTTTATAGAGCAGGCCCAGTCTGAAAATCTCATTTTGCAATCTATGTTATATTGTGAGCTAAATTTGCCATGTTGCACCATTCTTTAGAGTGGCCCTCCTGTGTAAATCAGAGCAGCAATAGTTTATATTGGACAATACATTTGCCCTGTTTTGCACCATTATATGGAGCAGCCCCTGAGTAAATCTGGGGGGCAATAGTTTATATTATGAGGTAAATTCATGGTTTTGCACCATTACATAGAGCAGTCCCTATATAAACCTGAGAAATAGGTTATAATAGCCTCGATTCAAAGACACATTCGTCCGGACTTCCGTAGCTGTCTGTGAAAGTTTGGGTGGGTGTTTGTCATTTTTTTGCTTTTTTTCGTCCATTTTCTACTTGCACAAACATTCGGGAGAATGTGTATGTCATGCCCAGGGCATGATTATAGAACATACGTATTATGAGTGTATATATGTGTGTGTCTGTTAATTAAGACTCTGTTTGTGATACTTCCTTGTTTGAAGTCAGATCTCTTTGAAGTGCCAGGCTGTTGTCCTTTTTGCTCTGGCCATAAACCGGCAATCAGATAAGGGGACCTGGGAAATAGAATCCCCACCCCACCCTTAGGAATTCCATGGAGATGGAAGGTGTCCTGTTAAGCCATTTTTCCCTCCAAATTCTGGCTAACAAAAGCCAAGACAGGACACATGCTTGGGGCATTACAAGCTAAGGACCTGGGACCCTAACATCGTCCCAAGCAACAAGCAACCACGGGAAACTCCAACAAAAAGGACTGCGTAAGGACTTTATTTTTGAACTGTTATTTGCTGTATACTCTCTGTATTTTTGTATGTCATTTTATTGTTGTAAATTACATCCAGCACTGTGATACCTTTTATCAGATTAAATGTTTAATTAATCAGCTCTAGTCTTTGACCTCTAAATAGATGAGCTCACCTTCCTGAGGGAAGCTCTGGTGATACATGTTTATTAGGGTTAACTGATGACTTGCTGAGACTAGTAGTCCCTGTCTGGGGGTCTAGTGGCGATATCTAACCCTTGTACCATCACACTCTGTCTGGCGTATTGACCGGGCTGATAGAGTGTGATTGTGACAACTGGTGGCAGCGTCGGGACATATTTAGAGATTTTTAGTGCTTGCTGGATATTACCCGAAAATCTTAAGCACTAAAAGAAATTTGCATACATCTTATTGTGTGTAAATTCCCAAAGACAGAGCTCAGTGCTGATCTAAGTGACATACCCATAAAGAGTGCAAGACAGTTCTGTCCTTCCCATCTGTTGTTTTACGCCCTCTGCTTCATATCGGAAATATGGAGGCATATCGCAAGCAGTCCAAGCCCGCACTGGAGTTAATGTGCCAAGAAAAGGAGATCCCTACAGCGGGAAAGACCAAGGACCAGCTTATTGCCGATCTTGTGGAAAATTATGCCCGTGCAGCAGAGCTGAGTGATGTGAGGCTAAGTCCTACAGCGGGGACCGAGGGACACCACATTACTCCCCATCAGGACAGTACTCCACATGGAGCCTTGGACTCTTATATGCGGACTGCTTTGCAACACCTTGGAGATGTGGATGCTAATATTAAACTCCAGTTGCTTCTTCAGTACCAGGCACAAGCTGCAGAAAGAGAGGCCCAGGCACAAGCTGCTGAGAGAGAGGCAGCAGAAAGAGAGGCCCAGCGCAGACATGAACTGGAGGTCCTGAGGCTGAGAGGGGATGCTTTATCCGCACGCAGTGATGTGCAGGGTGAAGGTGACCACAAACCCCGCTTGGAACATTTTCCCATGATGGAGAAAGATGGTGATTTGGACATATTCCTGAGAGGATTTGAAAAGGTTTGCCGGCAGTTTCATCTTCCTAAAGAGCAGTGGGGACGATATCTAACCCCACGGCTGCGAGGAAAAGCTCTGGATGTGTTTGCTTCTCTTCCCTCTGAAAGAGACCAGGACTATGAGGCAATAAAATCTGCCCTGCTAAAAAGTGCTAATCTGACTCCAGAAACCTATCGGAAGAAGTTTAGGACTTTACAACAGAGCACCACAGAAAGCTGCACTGAACATGCAGGTCAGCTAAGGACTGCATTCAGGCAATGGACTGGGGGCCTACAAGTCACCACTTATGAGGCCCTGGAGGACTTGATGGTTCTGGATCAGTTCCTCCAAACAAGGAGCTGTGAAGCCAGAGAGTGGATTTTGGACCGCAAGCCCAAGACAGTCGCAGAAGCCGCAGAACTAGGAGATGACTTTGCTAATAACCGTGCACCAACAGCGAAGCGTGGTCCTGCGCAAGCTGGATCAAGTACCTGGAAGGGAGCTGCCCACCCACAGAGTGCCAGTAGGTCAACTGGGAGATTTCTGCCGTCCACACCAAGAGCAACAGGAACCACATCGGGTCAGGGGGACACCCGCCGATGTTACAGATGCAACAAGATTGGGCACCTGAGTGCCACCTGCCCCAACAAAAAGAATTCTCCACCGGCAGTTGAAGGACACCCAGCCGTTTTTCTGGTGTCTGGAACAGTGGAGAAAAGAGTGGATAACCTGCAGAGCGTAACTGTGGGTGACCGTGGGTCTACGTGATTCAGGGGCCTCCTTTACCTTAGTGCGGCCTGAAGTGGTGGATACCGAGGACATCATCCCTGGAAAAACCATGGCTTTAAAAGGAATTGGAGGTGTGCGTCCCGCTGTACCCATGGCCCGTGTGTACCTGGATTGGGGTGCAGGCAAAGGTTTGCGAGAGGTGGGGGTCTCTGAGGACATCCCTGTCAGTGTTCTGCTGGGGAATGATTTGGGTCGGATGCTATGCCATTATGCTCCAGAGGACACTGCCTGCACACCACAGGGGCTAGGAGACAGCCCTGATCGTTCTGAGGTACTGTACGAGACTTTGGGGGATACTGTGAAATGTGATAACTGGGAGGGAGTGCAGGGGGCTGATAAATGTTTACCTGTGACTGAACCAGTTATGTCTTCCAAAGGTGGAGTGGGGTGTATTGTGAAATGTAATGCCAATGAATTACCTGTGTCAAAACCTAGCGGAGATGGGCTAGGGGGAGGGGTTGGTAGGCCCCTGGTGACAGGTAAGGATGAGGGACCAGCAGTGTGTGATGTGTCCCCATCCTGTAAGCCGGAGATGGCTGAGGAGGAGGAGGGAGGAAGGAGTGATGTAGCTGTATATGATGCCTGTAACGTTGTTATGTCCGGGACTGAAGGGGAGGAAGGTAAACCCCAGGGAGGCATATCAATGGTGGCAGTGGTTACACGTCAGCAGTGTGCCAGAGCTGCAGCTGTAAAAAGAAGGGAGGATGGTGATGACTCACAAGCCGAAGCAGAGGAGGGTGGAGATGGTAGTTCACCTGAGGGAAATGTGTCCCCTGATGCCACGAGGTGGGGGGAGGGCAATGAACATTTCCGGGAAGCTCTGCACAGTGATCCTTCCCTTGAAGGGCTGAGACAGCGTGCTGAGCAGCCAGGCGCTAACTCAGATGGGCATCGGGTATATTGGGAAAACAATATCCTGAACTGGGAGTCCCTTTCCAAAGACATGCTAGGGCCCCAGGAGAGAGAAAGGCAGTGGGCTGGGACAGGTAGTGCCACCTTGCAGCCAGCACTGCAGACAGACAACCCTGGGAGGCAGTTAGGAAGCCTAGCTTCCAGCTCCCCGGAAAAGCCAGGTGACCGAGCATTTGGGCCGAGTCAGGAGGGCCTGCGGCTAACCGCAGACTTCCTGAATCGTCCCAAAGCTGGGGCTGTGGCAAAGGGTACAACCCCTGGCTCCTGGGATCTGCCACGTGATGCAGATCCAGGGCAGCTTGTATCAAAGCTGAGTGAGAGGCAAGAAGGATCAGGGGAGATGGAGCAAACTACGCCTTGGCCTAACATGAGGGTCATTCCGGCCACATGCGGGCCCCTTCATCTTATTCACCAACATGTGGGAAACATGGCTGCTGGTGTCCCGATCACAGGAGTCCCTCTTTCAACGCCTGCGTCAGGCGCTGGAAAAGATGGATTTCCTGGGAACATGGACAGCCAAATACCGGTGTTGCCCAATAATTCGGATGCAGAGGAAAAACATGGGCCCCTGTGCTTCTTACCTGGTGATGATGTGTCCCTACCTGCCTCGAGCACAGCCCCCCAGATGCCAACATTAGGCTTGGAAGCCCCAGGGCTTAGAAAGACTCCGCCCGCAGGCCCAGGCCGGCCTGAACCCACTACTGTGGATCCGGGTGGCACTAGGAACAAGAGCGACTGGGGACCTTTCATCTCATCTTAGGTGTGCGTTTTGGGAAAAGTGACTGTGGGTCACTATTCCCAACTCGCCATCTTAAGGGGGAGGTGTCATGCCCAGGGCATGATTATAGAACATACGTATTATGAGTGTATATATGTGTGTGTCTGTTAATTAAGACTCTGTTTGTGATACTTCCTTGTTTGAAGTCAGATCTCTTTGAAGTGCCAGGCTGTTGTCCTTTTTGCTCTGGCCATAAACCGGCAATCAGATAAGGGGACCTGGGAAATAGAATCCCCACCCCACCCTTAGGAATTCCATGGAGATGGAAGGTGTCCTGTTAAGCCATTTTTCCCTCCAAATTCTGGCTAACAAAAGCCAAGACAGGACACATGCTTGGGGCATTACAAGCTAAGGACCTGGGACCCTAACATCGTCCCAAGCAACCACGGGAAACTCCAACAAAAAGGACTGCGTAAGGACTTTATTTTTGAACTGTTATTTGCTGTATACTCTCTGTATTTTTGTATGTCATTTTATTGTTGTAAATTACATCCAGCACTGTGATACCTTTTATCAGATTAAATGTTTAATTAATCAGCTCTAGTCTTTGACCTCTAAATAGATGAGCTCACCTTCCTGAGGGAAGCTCTGGTGATACATGTTTATTAGGGTTAATTGATGACTTGCTGAGACTAGTAGTCCCTGTCTGGGGGTCTAGTGGCGATATCTAACCCTTGTACCATCACACTCTGTCTGGCGTATTGAACGGGCTGATAGAGTGTGATTGTGACAGTGTATATGCGCTTTCGATGAACGGAAGCAAATCGGAACATTTCCCAACAAAATCGGAAATTTTCCGTTCCTTCAGAAAACTTCAGTTGCTGGGATGGTTTCTGTCTGATTCAGAGAGCTGATTTCCGACGGCTCACCACCCTATAAATCCGTTTCATTTCTGATCCACTTCTGACACCTCTGAGGGCTCGGATTGCTATTGTTGAACATGTTTTGCGGCTATGTGGAGGAGTCTGCGCGCCTTTAGCACCAAGGCATTGCATGTATCAGCATGGCCGAGGCCATAAATTGTATAGCAATGCATACCTGAATCAATACTTTTCATGTATGCCTTATAGATGCATTTTAATGCTGACCTAAATTAGTCCTTAGCATGTAAACATTTATTTTTCCACACATCCATATAATTGCAAAATTTTTTAGACTTATGTCCTTTGTGAATTATATTTGGATTGTTGAACTTGAATCTTAATGTGTTGTAGGAGTTAGTGTTTTATTTGGTTACCTTTGCTTTGTGTAATTATTTTATATTTGGTTGCAGGAACTGCAAGATGTGCCACTCGCCCTTGCTCCTGATGCCTGTTCTTTGCCTGCAGAATGTGGGCCAGGGGTTCTCTAATCGGGCACTATGCAAAACCCGGCCCGTGGTGGCGAGGACCCTCTGGCTTTTGAATTCCAGATTTAGGTATTTGGACCATACACGGGGGGGGGGGGCACTGCAGTATGACCCTAACAAGGTTATCCCAATATTTTAATTGACGTTTTTTATCAGGGACCACACGTGCCAGAGTGGCACAACTGAGTGTCAGGGTCCTTCAGTTGGTGGGCGGGCGAGATGCAGGAGCTGCGCAACTCGTTGGGGACCACAGATGAAGAATAATGTTCAGTGGCCTGCCATTGCTATGTATTTAGTTTTTTATAGTTGTAAAAATTTGAAATTTACCACATTTTTAAAAATTGCATATTTGATGCTGGTATTTTTTTAAAAAAGTTACATTGTCATTTCATTTACAAACTACATTAACACAAAACTAATGGGCACAGAAATATTTAAAGATGAATATTCACATGACCGAGAAGTGATTTGGGTGTGCTTTAAGGGTCCAAAAGGGAAGATGGAGGATAGTGCTAAGTGGTTTGGGTCTGCTTTAGGGGTCCAAAAGGGAAGATGGAGGATAGTGCTAAGTGATTTAGCTAAACATTGTAGTAGAAGTGAGGGTGGCAAATATGTAGGCAAGCACTTTAATGAGTTAAGTTTGTAGTGAGCAGGCGCAAGATCATAAGGATTCCGTCTGGACGATTATTTTTTGTAAAATGGAAACAGAATCGGGAAATGTAAAGGATTCGTTGGAGGATACGATGGGAAAAGGGCAAAAACAAAAGCTTACGTTGTAACATGTGGAAATGAAACGGAAAAGTCTGGATGGAAAATGACATCCTCGTAATTCGTAATCTGCCGTACGAATGGACGGAAACTTTACACAAGTTTTCAATGCATGCATTGAATCGCTCGAACGCTCATACGAGAACGGAAACATTTCACAAAAAAAACAGATCGGCCCGAAAACGGAAGTTTTTTTTGTGTCTCTCTGAATCGAGGCTATTGTGTGAGTTAAAACCGCTCTTGAGCCTCGATTCAGAGACACATTCGTCCGGACTTCCGTAGCTGTCTGTGAAAGTTTTGGTGGGTGTTAGTCATTTTTTTGCTTTTTTTCGTCCATTTTCTACTCGCACGAACATTCGGGAATGCGCTTCCGATGATCGGGAGCAAATCGGAACATTTCTGTTAGTTTGGATCATTTTCCAAACAAAATCGGAAATTTTCCGTTTGTTCAGAAAACTTCCGTTGATTCAGAGAGCTTCCGTCTGATTCAGAGAGCTGATTTCCGACGGATCACCATCCTATAAATCCGTTTCATTTCCGATCCACTTACGAGACCTTTGAGGGCTCGGATTGCTATTGTTGAACATGTTTTGCGGCTATGTGGAGGAGTCTGCGCGCCTTTAGCACCAAGGCATTGCAAGGCAGCAATGCATACCTAAATCAATACATTTCAGCCTCGATTCAGAGAGACAAAAAAAACATCCGTTTTAGTTCCGATCTGTGAAATGTTTCCGTACTCGTATGAGCATACGAGCGATTCAATGCATGCATTGAAAACCTTCTGTAAAGTTTCCGTCCTTTCGTACGGCAGATTACAAATTGCGAGAATGTCATTTTCCAGCGTGACTTTTCCGTTTCATTTTCACATGTTACAACGTAGGCTTTCGTTTTTGCCCTTTTCCCATCGTATCCTCCAACGAATCCTTTACGTTTCCCATTCGATTCTCTTTCCCTTTTTCAATAAATATTCGTCCAGACGGAAATCCTTACGATCTTGCGCCTGCGCACTACAAACTTAACTCATTAAAGTGCTCGCCTACATATTTGCCACCCTCACTTCTACTACAATGTTTAGCTAAATCACATAGCACTATCCTCCATCTTCCCTTTTTGACCCTTAAAGCTCACCCAAACCACTTAGCACTATCCTCCATCTTCCCTTTTGGACCCTTAAAGCTCACCCAAACCACTTCTTGGTTAGGTTCTTCTTCCATTTTAGCCCCCTAAAACTTACCCAAATCACTTCTCGGTCATGTGAATATTCATCTTTAAATATTTCTGGGCCCATTCGTTTTGTGTTAATGTATTTTGTAAATGAAATGACAATGTAAAAATGTTTTTATTCCATCATAAAATATAAAATTGTTAAAAATTTTGAAAATTTCAAATTTTAACAACTATAAAAAACAAAATACATAGCAATGGCAGGCCACTGAACATTATTCTTCATCTGTGGTCCCCAACACGTTGAGCAGCTCCTGCATCTTGCCCACCAACTGAAGGACCCTGACACTCAGTTGTGCCCCTGTTAAAAAACGTAAATTAAAATATTGGTATAACCTTGTTGGGGTCATACTGCAGTGCCCCCCCCCCCCCCCCCGTATGGTCCAAACACCTAAATCTGGACTTCAAAAGCCAGAGGGCCCTTGCCACCACGGCCCGGGTTTTGCATAGCGCCCGATTAGAGAACCCCTGGCCCGCATTCTGCAGGCAAAGAACGGGCATCAGGAGCAAGGGCGAGTGGCACATCTTGCAGTTCCTGCAACCAAATATAAAATAATTACACAAAGCAAAGGTAACCAACTAAAACAATAACTCCTACAACAAATTAAGATTCAAGTTCAACATTCATCTTTAAATATTTCTGGGCCCATTAGTTTTGTGTTAATGTATTTTGTAAATACATCGTCTTGCAGATGGGGGGAAGACTTCAGAAAATGCTTGACAACTAGATTGAACACGTGTGCCATGGCAGGACACATGGCTCAGGCTTCCTTGTCACAGCGCAGACAAGATGTTCTTCCCAGTGTCAGTCACCATGGGTCCCATTTGCAGTTTTCGTGGAGTAAGCCATGATTTAATTTATTGATTTCTCATTTTTAGCAGTTCCTCCCATGTGTGGCTCTGTGGCTCAAGGCAAACCATGTGAAGAACAGTGTGAAACCGCCGTGTCCTGCACACATGGTAGGCTGGAAGGGCACTGGGAAAAAAAAAAAATTTAGAAAAAACAAAATACAAAAAAAAAAAAAATAAAAAAAAAATGGTACAAAAATTCACAAAATATTTAAAAAATACAATGGAAAAAAAATATAAAATAAAATTCAAAAAAATGAAAATAAAAATATATATGTTTTTAAAAAATACAAAATCTGAAAAAGAATTAAAAAAAAAATCCCCCCCCCCAAAAAAAAAATGTTGATAAATTTTATATGTTACTGTTATTATGTTAGATGTTATTGTTGTTATGTTATATGTTATTATATGTTATTATTATAAATATGTTCAAATAAGATAAATGTTAACTATTAATATGTAATTGACAATTAGCCACTTTTTTCTGTGACACCATTGCTAAGTGCAAGTGCACTGTTACAGGCACAAAGGCCTAGGAGCGTGGAGGACATAGCGGAGGGACCTGTTTAAGTTGCTGTTGCGGTTGTGCAGGAACCACAATCACCCAGTGGGCCTTAAAGGATATGTATTGTCCCTGACCGTAGTTACAGCTCCAGACGTAGGCACTGCTGTGCACTTTGGTACACACTGACAGGCTAAAGGACTGGCCCACCTTCTGTTCAACAAAATTGTACAGGGCTGGTACTGCCTTCTTCGCAAAGAAATGACAGCATGGGACTCTCCACCTCGGCTCGGCACAAGCCATCAGTTCTCTGAAAGGTCCACCAACTCAAAAGGGAGGGACTGCAGCACCTGCAACTTACACAGGAGCACATTTAGCTTCTGCACGTTGGATGAGTGGGCACATACTGTTGTCTCTTGGACATGGCTTGGCCAATGGATTGCTGGCAGAATGACTGACTCGGATTAAGAGGAGGAGGAGCATCTGGAGCGACAGAGGATGGGTATGACACACAGGAGGTGGTGGAGCCTTGGCTGGCTGGAACAGAGAGCGGCGTGCCACTGGGTAATGCAGCAGGCTGGACCACCACTTTGGAGCCAACTCTCCCAGGCCGCTTGATGGTGACGCTGCAAATGTTGATGCAGGGCTGTGGGTCCAACATTGGGACCCTGGCCACACTTCACCTTCTGCCTACACATCTTTCATATAGCCATGTTAACCTCCTGCGGATGCTTGATGAGAAACTGCCACATGGCCTTGTAGCTGATTTTTCCTACCAACAGTCCGCACTAATTCACTGCTGCTGCCGCCGCCAACTCCAGGGACCCTCTTCCACTACCTCCTGGGAAGATAGCCTGCCGCACAAGTGGTCTACCCCGAGCACATTTGCCTCCATACTTTCCCCTTCTGCCACCATGCTGGCCGCTAAATCTGTCACTCTCCATCACTCCAAGCCTTTAAATGTGCCCTTAAAACTCACTGATGTCCTCCTCAGGTTGCTCAACAGTGTCTGCTTAAGAAGCCAAAACGCTTGCAACACCACCTCCTACGCCACTCTCCTCATCACTACTTGCCCGCCTAGTGGAAGAAGCGGCGAGTGTCTCCTCCACTTCTTAGCTGGGCAGTAGCTGCTGATTTTTCTGATTATCAGATCGTCCTCACTGAATAGTGAAGCTGAACCCTAAGCATAAGACATAACCGACAGTTGACTGGGGGTGTCAGATGTCACTTGTGATACAGTGGATGATCGTGTTAACCAATGGATGATGGCAGATGGGTTGCTGGTCAAGACCGGGAGATCAGTCCTCTCACTGAGACTCCTGCTGCCACTCACCTCTAGTCTGCTGCAACCTCTGCTTGATGAATTTAGGCCTCTGCAACTTCTCTGTGCCCATCCTGCCACTTCTCTGCCTGACATACTTAGTGCGTATATGAGGGGAGGACAAAACGCTACACTACACTTAAAACAGGATTTATCGAAAAGAGCAGCAGGTGTGTAACTATCTATGGTCTTTCACTAAGTAGTAACTAGGCCCTGAAGACTTTAACACGAACAAAATGATGAAACTCTTAGATGTGCGTAAGTGATGCTCTGATGAGAGCAATTCAATGTGCTCCAGTATGCTTCAAAAATGTTTTTTTTCAGAGACTGGCCTGCGTGGAAATGAATCGGGCATGGATCAGCCAAGATTTCCACCCACCAATGCCTGATGCATTAGAGTAGATTGATCATGGGGCCAGACCAACACTAAAGAAATATGGATCGTGCAAAACAGATTTAAGGCGCTGCTCTCCAGTTACAGACATTCCTCCGCATCAGACCACAAGTAATTATTGAGAAAATGCTTTACGTTACTCTTACTTTTTATTAATATTCTTTGGATAAGATATCTGTGCCGAAAATCTGTATATGTTCTCTTAATGCTGCTGCCAACTCCAGGGTGTGTCTTTCTGGCAAATTTGGGCTCCTGCTGCTGCTGCTTGCCACTCCAGTGTGTCTTTCAAGCAATGTTTGGGCTCCTGCTGCTCCTGCTGCCAACTCCAGTGTGTCTTTCAACCAATGTTTGGGCTCCTGCTGCTCCTGCTGCCAACTCCAGTGTGTCTTTCAACCAATGTTTGGGCTCCTGCTGCTCCTGCTGCCAACTCCAGTGTGTCTTTCAACCAATGTTTGGGCTCCTGCTGCCAACTCCAGTGTGTCTTTCAAGCAATGTTTTGGGCTCCTGCTGCTCCTGCTGCCAACTCCAGTGTGTCTTTCAAGCAATGTTTTGGCTCCTGCTGCCAACTCCAGTGTCTTTTTCAAGCAATGTTTGGGCTCCTGCTGCAAACTCCAGTGTGTCTTTCAAGCAATGTTTGGGCTCCTGCTGCCAACTCCAGTGTGTCTTTCAAGCAATGTTTGGGCTCCTGCTGCTCCTGCTGCCAACTCCAGTGTGTCTTTCAAGCTATGTTTGGTCTCCTGCTGCTGCTGCTGCTTGCAACTCCAGGGTGTGATTCATCCAATTTTTGGGCTCCTGCAGCCAACTCCAGTGTCTCTTTAAAGCAATGTTTGTGCTCCTGCTGCTGCTTGCAACTCCAGGGTGTGATTCATCCAATTTTTGGGCTCCTGCAGCCAACTCCAGTGTCTCTTCAAAGCAATGTTTGGGCTCCTGCAGCTGCTGCTTGCAACTCCAGGGTGTGAATCAGCTAATTTTTGGGCTCCTGCTGCTGCCAGCTCCAGGGTGTGTTTTTCAGGCACTATAGGGGCCCCTCATAGTGATGCCACTTCAACTCTCTGCAATTGTGCCGCTCTGCGATTCTATTAGCGATGCCTCTGATTTGCATGTGATAATTATTTACAGTATTATTTGACTAACCCAGCACGCATCCTATGCTCTAGGAGGCTCAGAAATAGCCTTTTTAATAGCGATTTGTCGCAAATAAATTCGGGTCGAAACGATTCTTGTCGGAAAATTCGGCGAATCAGTCGAATCTAATTTTTCAAAAGTTCGCTCATCATTAGAAGCCATTATTCATGATCTAAAAAAGCAATTGGCAACACTAAGAGACACTGGTATCATGAAAATGAGTCAGCTAGCTGGATAACAGTTAGAAGGGGGGGGTAGGGGTAAAAGTTACAGGGAGGCTAGCCCTGAACAGGTACCTCCAAACAAGTTTGCCCGGTTGGCAGATGAGGAGGATGTTATCTCAGGGATGGCACAGCTGCAGCAAGACACATCTGTCTGCTCCAGTAAGGAAGGGAAGGGAAATGGGAGAACAGGGCAGGCAAGACAGGTGCTGGTAGTGGGTGACTCTATTATTAGACTGGGCAATCTGTCGCAAAGACCTGGATCGCCGAACAGTGTGTTGCCTTCCTGGGGCAAAAGTATGGCATATCACGGAGTGGGCTGACAGATTATTGGGAGGGGCTGGTGTGAACCCAGCGGTCATGGTGCATATTGGCCCAAATGACATAGGAAGAAGTAGGTGGAAGGTCCTTAAAATGATTTAAGCGACTTAGGCCGTAAGCTTAAGGCAAGGACCTTAACTGTAGTATTCTCAGAAATACTACCAGTAACAAGTATCACAGTGGGCTACAGGTTTCTTTGGCAGGGATGGGTTGCACCTCAATAGGCAGAGTGCATCTGTTCTGGGGGAGAGGATGGCTAAAAGGTTGGAGGAGTGTTTAAACTAAGCACGGCGGGGGGGGTTAAAAGCAGTTACAAAGGGGAAGGTAGGAAAGACAGTGACAGTGGGTGTAGACATGAAACTGGGGGTGGAGAGGGGGAGGGATTAGCACATCTAGCAGGAATAAGGGTAATATACAAAATTATCAAAATTATCATAAGCATTTGAAATGCATGCTGACAAATGCTAGAAGCTGGACTAATAAAATGGATGAACTAGAACTGATAATAACAGAAGAACAATATGACATAGTGGGGGTAACAGAGACGTGGCTGGATGAAGGCTATGACTGGGCAGTAAATCTACAGGGCTACTGTTTGTTTAGGAGGGACTGTAACAAACGCAAAGGGGGTGGAGTCTGCTTAATTGTAAAATCCTCTCTACAACCCGCACTGCGGTAGGATATAAATGAGGGGAATGTCCATGTGAAGTCTGTATGGGTAGAAATACATGGAGGGAGAAACAAAAATAAAATACTGATGGGGGTTTGCTACAAACCTCCAGATCTACCCAAATCCACAGAAAATATGATGTTAAGGCAAATAGATATAGCCGCTAAACTAAATGAGGTAGTGATTACGGGGGACTTTAACTACCCAGATATAGATTGGGACGCCAAAACATCCCATAAAAGTAATCGTTTTTTTATCTAGAACAAAAGATGGCTACATTTCCCAACAAGTACAAGCTCCAACAAGTGGGAGAGCCATATTGGACCTAATACTAACCAATGTACCAGACAAAGTAATAAAGGTACAGGATGGGGGATACATTGGAAAGAGAGATCATAATATTGTTAATTTCCACTTAGCAGTCACTAGGGTGCCTTATCAAGGAGCCACAAAAACGCAGAACCTCAAAAAGGCAAAGTTTGACCAGCTTAGAGATGCCCTAAATTGCATTGACTGGGAAAATGTCCTTAAAAACAAAAGCATAGACAGTAAGTGGGATACTTTCAAATAAATACTTAATTTTCATTGTGATAGATATATACCTTACAGGAATAAAACTGTGTACACACGTGTAAACTGATGTGGCTAAACGAAAAGGTTAAGGGGACAATAAACAACCAAAAAAAAGGAATTTAAATGTTTAAAGCAGGAAGGGGCTGTGGAAGAGTTAAAAAAATTATAAAGAAGAAAATAAACAATGTAAACAACAGATAAGGGCAGCTAAGCAAGAGACAGAAAGACTGATCGCGAAAGAGAGTAAAACTAACCCCAAATTATACTTTAGCTACATAAACGTATAAGGTACAATCCTGAGGGTATGGGCTCCCTGAAAAGCAAGGAGGGGACACCTATAGAGGAGAATGAGGAGAAAGCAAATTTACTAAACAACTTCTTTGCATTTATATTTACAAAAGAATGTGACATACCAAGTGAAATGCAGGGCAATAACCCAAACCCTCCATTAAATGTCACTGATCTCACCAAGGAAACTAGAACGCACAGAAGCACTCTTACCAAGAGTTCAATGTTGCGAGTGCTGTGGCTGGCGGTGGCGCCGCAGGAACACATGAAGAACTGACAGTCAGCACTCCAATATAATATGTATTGAGATTCCAAAATAGTCCAACAAATTGATAATCCAACAAATAATCCACACGTAGAGATAGGTAAATACTCCCAACATCTCTGGCGCCCCTTTATCAGGAGAGATACAGGCAAGCAAGCAGAGGCTCGCCCCTCCGAGGGTTAAATAACCCTCTGGGACCTGGAGTTCCCCTTTGAGGTCAGTGGGTGTGTCTAGCGTGACGTCATAGCGGGTACAGTATGGGAAATACCATACAATATGCAATAAGCTAAATCGCGCTAAAACTAAAGCATACACATGAAGTATCAAAAGTAACCCGCACTCACCAGAGGGAATAGATAACAGCAAATCGTCTCTCCTAACATCATGCAGCCAGGCCGCGAACAGCCTATCTCGCTGCCACGACGCCACCGGGAACCGGCGATGTGACAGGGTGCTACCATTGGGTGGCAGCCTGCATCAGCCACTCTCATTGGTCCTGGAGCTGCCAATCACGGACTAGCCCCATGTGGTGCAGAGCGCACCATTGCCGGCCCCGCTGAATGACAGCCGGCGTGTGTGGGGAAACGCTGCTTTGTGGCAGCGAGGGCCACACGCTGACAGGAGAGCTTCTCCACCTTCATACATATAACGAGTGTCTATAACAAATGCAGCTGAATGTTGAATCCTGTAATAAATATATAACATTAAAGCTTAACAAGGCAACCGGGGGGTTTTTGGGGGGGTTCCCCACTCCAAATAACTGGTGTTTCCTGGTGCGGATATCAACAAGGGGGGAGAGAGAGGGACCATAGAAACTTGAAAAAGGACGTTACAGTGACCATGGGGAAAAACATGCAGCTGAAAAGTGCTGAATCCATGCAGGAGTACCGCGTACCGTAAGAGTAGGGGGGGAAGGGAGAATAGGGGGGTGGAAGGTAAACATAATGCACAAAGGTCAGGAAAGGGGAGGAGAAGAAGGAAAAGAGAAAGAAAAAGGGGGTTTGGGACAGGAGAGAGGGGGGGAGGAAAGGGGGGGAAGAAAGGGGAGACAAGACTGGGGAAGAGGGGGGAAGGGAGGGGGAACCGGGGAGGGAAAGGGGGTGGGGGGAAAAAGAAGAAGGGTAGGGGGGGAAGGGAAAGGGGGAGGGGGGGTTTTAAGAAACGAGAAAAGAGAAAAAAGGGGGGGAAGGGGGAGGAAGGGGGGAAAGGGAAGAGGGGAAAAGGATAGAGGGAAGGGGTGAGGACTATTGAGGGGGAGGTTATGGGAAATGCTGAAATGACCAAACATGAGAAAAGAACATGAAAACTTGAAAACCGGCAACTGCAGAAACGACAACCAGAAATGCAAAGGGATGTGGGTCAACGTCTTTCAAGAAAGCATGTAAACCCAAACGCGGTATTGAGTCCTTTCGGTTGTACAGTATTTAGTCTATGTATCGAGAAAGTCTCTCTTTGTAACAGTCGGGTATGCCGATCTCCACCTCTAGGTACTTTTTGGACGTGTTCAATTACCATCCCTCTGAGTTCATGAGTTTGATGACCCAGTTTGACAAAGTGTGCTGCAACCGGCTTCTCATAATCAATGGGTTCCCCTTTAGCATGTTTGTTGATATTCACTCTGATATCACTTCAATGTTGCTGAAACCTCTTTTTAAAGGGGCCCACAGTTTTGCCCACATATGCTAGGCCGCAGGGACATTTTATCATATTTCTTTTTCCTGCTGGTCTTACATGGCCCTAAAATATACCGCAGGCTTTCTCTAATGTTGTGTTCAATACATGTTTGGGATACCCTCCGATCTTGAATTTATCGTACATGTCTTTGATCTGGTTCTCCCGTTTCACAGGGTCTGAGTTGATTCTGAGAACCCTCAGGAACTGCGAGATAGGGAAACTATCCACCAGTCCTCTGGGATGCGCACTTTCGTAGCGCAGCAGGGTGTTACGGTCAGTGGGTTTGGAAAAAAGGCCAGTGACTAATTTACCTTCCTCATCTTTTTCAATTGCCACATCGAGAAACGTGACATAGTGTTCAGACACCTCAGGATAAAAAACATGATAGTGGGAAACAAAGAATTGATAAATTCAACAAAAATCATGAACTCGTGCGCACTCTTGCGCCAGATGACGATGACGTCATCAATGTATCTACCCCCAAAAATCACATTTTCTAAAAAAAAAGGGGGATTCGAATATGTATCTCTCTTCAAGGTATCCCACAAACAGGTTTGTGAACGATGGTGCTCCTGCGCTACCCATCGCCGCCCCGATGATTTGTTTGTAGTAGTTCCTCTCGAACTTAAAGCAATTGTTGTATAGAACCAGTTCTAAACCCAGTTCTAAACCAGTTCTAAAGCTAGAATGTATTCTGTCGGGATGGGAGGAGGATTTTGTATGAGGAAGTGTTTCACAGCTCTTATTCCATGCTCATTTGGGATATTGGTGTACAGGGACGATATGTCCATAGTTGCCATCAAAGTATTCTCCTCAATGGGAATAGTGCGTAATTTCTGCAAGAAATCTTCTGAATCTCTCAGATATGATGGTAATCTTTTGACATAAGGCTGTAGATAAAAGTCCAGCCATTGTGCTAATGGCTGAGTGGCAGTGCCCGCAACAATGGGTCGGTACTTGAGGGGATCCAGTCCCTTATGGATTTTCAGTAGACCATAGTTCACTGGGGTGACTGGAAAATCAATGTTGATAAATTGTGCTGTCTCTTCAGTGATCCAACCATTAGTTAGTCCCATTGTCACATATTCACTCACATCCCTAGAGATGCTGTTGGTGGGATTGCACTAAATGTTCTCATAGCTGTGTGGGTCGTTCAGCATATCCAATATGCCCGACCGATAGTCTTTATAGTCAAGTACCACGATAGCCCCGCCTTTATCGGCAGGCTTAACTATTATATTATTGTCTGATCTTAAAGTTCTGAGAGCCATATATTCATCTTTGGTGAGATTGTGGTATTGTCTCATGCCTTTAGCCGAGGCTACTGTGTCTGCTCGGACAGTTTTAATATATGTCTCAATCGACCCAAAATGGCCCGGTGGTATAAACTGACTTTTGAGTTTGAAGCGCTGGACGTCCCCACCGGAGTGATCCACTTTATCAGTTTTATTAGCAAAAAACTGTTTAAGTTTCAATGACCTCTCAAATTTGAAAAGTTCCACATCAAATTTAAAAATGTCAAGTTTAGATGATGGACAAAAAGACAGGCCCCTGCTAAGCAGGCTTACCTCAGCTGGCGTTAATGTCTGTGACGAGATGTTTATCACCGGGGTTTCTTGTTGGTGGATCTGAGGGTTCTGGTCCTGTCGTTTGACCCGCCGGCCTCCCCGCCGGAGTCGTTTAGGTCGGTGGCCGATTGAAAATGGTCACCCTTCTGACCTGGTGTTGGTAGTTTTTTAGTAATCCTCCTTGATTCGGATTCACTTCCGGAAGAGTAATTCTCTGTGGGAGTTTCGCTGTCCGATGGCTGTCCCTGGGGTACGCCTCTCGGTAGCCTCCTTCCAAGGCCGAATCTCGGGTGTTGTGGGAACCTGCGCCTGGTTTCCTCTTGCCCGGTTAGCCACGGGTAAACTTTGTTTTCCGAATAGTTGCCGCACACCTGCTTGAATTTGTCCCTCTTGTATTGCTTCAGGTTTTCGGAGTATATTGTAAGGTCACTTTCTAGTTTTTTGAGATCCTCATTTAATGTGGGTACCTCGGGTATGTTATCCTGTACACGTAATTCCAGATAATTTATTTCTCGATTGAGCTGACAAAGTTGAGCTCTAACCTCCTCAATCACCAATACAATAGCATGTAATTCAAGGAGTTCTGGTTGGATACTTCACATCATCTCTGGCAGAAATCTGGCTTGTTCCAGCCAATAGTGGGTTGATTCTTATTCTGAAACCGCGTGGGATCTTCTTGAGACGATAATATTCAGATGATGTGAGTCCATGTAATTCTAGATCAGTCCTATTCTTTTTGAGTTTCTTGAGCTCCCTCACCAAATCCTTAGTGGTGTCCTTCCCAAAAGCTGCCACAGGGTCTGAAGGGAAGAGGATGGTATCGATCTCTGCTTGGTTAAACAATCGTGTTTTAGCACAATTATCAGGGTTAATGTCAATTCCAGAGAAGATCTCCATAAACCTCGGTGCACCGATGGGGTAGGTACAGTTCTGTGATTGCCAAAAATCCACAAAACTAGAACGCACAGAAGCACTCTTACCAAGAGTTCAATGTTGCAGGTGCTGTGGCTGGCGGTGGCGCCGCAGGAACACAAGAAGAACTAACAGCCAGCACTCCAATATAATATGTATTGAGATTCCAAAATAGTCCAACAAATTGATAATCCAACAAATAATCCACACGTAGAGATAGGTAAATACTCCCAATGTTTCAGGGCGTCTGGCGCCCCTTCATCAGGGGAAATACAGGCAAGCAAGCAGAAGCTCGCCCCTCCAAAGGTTAAATAACCCTCTGGGACCCGGAGTTCCAGCCTGACGTCAGTGGGCGTGTCTAGCATGACGTCATAGCGGGTACAGTAAGGGAAATACCATTTAATATTCTTCTTCCCCCCCCCCCCGCCCCCTTTCCCTCCCCGGTTCCCTCTCCCTTCCCCCCTCTTCCCCGGTCTCGTCTCCCCTTTCTTCCCCCCCCTCCTGTCCCAAACCCTTTTTATCTTTCTCTTTTCCTTCTTCTCCTCCCCTTTCCTGACCTTTGTGCATTACGTTTACCTTCCGTCCCTCCGCCCCCCCTATTCTCCCTCCCCCCCCCACTCTTACGGTGCGCGGTACTCCTGCATGGATTCTGCACTTTTCAGCTGCACGTTCTTCCCCGTGGTCACTGTACCGTCCTTTTTCAAGTTTCTATGGTCCCTCTCTCTCCCCCTTGTTGTTATCTGCACCAGGGAACACCAGTTATTTGGAGTGGGGAACCCCCCAAAAAAGACCCCCCCCCCAGTTGCCTTGTTAAGCTTTAATGTTATATATTTATTACAGGATCCAACATTCAGCTAGCTGCATTTGTTATAGGCACTCATTATATGTAGAGATGAGCGAACTTTTGAAAAGTTCGATTCGGCCGATTCGCCGAATTTCACAAAGAAATTGGGGTTCGGCCGAATCAAACTTTTACGAAGTTCCCCATCAAAAATGCCGGCATGGTGGGACGGGCCGGCCGGTAAAGCTCCGGAGCTTCTCCACCTCCATACATATAATTAGAGATGAGCGAACCGGTTCGGACGAACCGGAATTCGCTCCGAATTTCAGGAAATATTCGATTCGGCACGAACCCGAATATATTGTGGTTCGTGCCGATCGAATTTTTCCTGAAATTAAAAAAAAAAAATGCCGGCATGGTGGGAGCGGGCCGGCCGGTTCCGCTGTCAGCGGGCAGCGCCCTCAGATGACAGCTGAGAGCGGCGCCGGCCTCCACGCTCCGGACCTGCAGGTAAGTGTTTGCCTTGGTGGGAGCGGGCCGGCCGGTTCTTTTTTTTTTTTCTTTGTTTTTTAAATGCCGCCATGGTGGGAGCGGGCCGGCCCGCTCCCACCATGCCGGCATTTTTTTTTTTTAACTTCAGGAAAAATTCGATCGGCACGAACCACAATATATTCGGGTTCGTGCCGAATCGAATATTTCATGAAATTCGGAGCGAATTCCGGTTCGTCCGCACCGGTTCGCTCATCTCTAATTATATGTATGGAGGTGGAGAAGCTCTCCTGTCAGCGTGTGGCCCTCGCTGCCACAAAGCGGCGTTTCCCCACATGCGCCGGCTGTCATTCAACGGGGCCGGCGATGGTGCGCTCTGCACCACGTGGGGCTAGTCCGTGATTGGCCGCTCCAGGACCAATGAGAGTGGCTGATGCAGGCTGCCACCCAATGGTAGCAGCCTGTCACGTCGCCGGTTCCCGGCGGCGTGGTGGCAGCGAGATAGGCTGTTCGCGGCCTGGCTGCATGATGTTAGGAGAGCCGATCTGCTCTTATTCATTCCCTCTGGTGAGTGCGGGTTACTTTTGATACTAGTGCTGGCTGTTAGTTCTTCTTGTGTTCCTGCGGCGCCATCGGCAGCCACAGCACCCGCAACATTGAACTCTTGGTAAGAGTGCTTCTGTGCGTTCTAGTTTTGTGGATTTTTGGCAATCACAGAACTGCACCTACCCCATCGGTGCACCGAGGTGCACCATATAACTTTATGAAAATCTTCTCTGGAATTGACATTAACCCTGCTAATCGTGCTAAAACACGATCGTTTAACCAAGCAGAGATCGATACCATCCTCTTCCCTTCAGACCCGGCGGCAGCTTTTGGGAAGGACACCACTAAGGATTTGGTGAGGGAGCTCAAGAAACTCAAAAAGAAAAGGACAGATCTAGAATTACATGGACTCACATTATCTGAATATTATCTTCTCAAGAACATCCCACGCGGTTTCAGAATAAAGAATCAACCCACCATTGGCAGGAACAAGCCAGATTTCTGCCAGAGATGGTGTGAAGTATCCAACCAGAACTCCTTGAATTACATGCTATTGGTGATTGAGGAGGTTAGAGCTCAACTTTGTCAGCTCAATCGAGAAATAAATTCTCTGTAATTACGTGTACAGGATAACATACCCGAGGTACCCACATTAAATGAGGATCTCAAAAAACTAGAAAGTGATCTTACAATATACTCCGAAAACCTGAAGCGATACAAGAGGGACAAATTCAAGCAGGTGTGCCGCGACTATTCAGAAAACAAAGTTTACCCATGGCTAACCGGGCAGGAGGAAACCAGGCGCAGGTTCCCACAACACCCGAGATTCGGCCTTGGAAGGAGGCTACCGAGAGGCGTACCCCAGGGACAGCCATCGGACAGCGAAACTCCCACAGTGAATTACTCTTCCGGAAGTGAATTCGAATCAAGGAGGATTACTAAAAAACTACCAACACCAGGTCAGAAGGGTGACCATTTTCAATCGGCTACCGACCTAAACGACCCTGGCGGGGAGGCCGGCGGGTCAAACGACAGGACCAGAACCAATCGAGAAATACATTCTCTGGAATTACGTGTACAGGATAACATACCCGAGGTACCCACATTAAATGAGGATCTCAAAAAACTAGAAAGTAATCTTACAATATACTCCGAAAACCTGAAGCGATACAAGAGGGACAACTTCAAGCAGGTGTGCCGCGACTATTCAGAAAACAAAGTTTACCCGTGGCTAACCGGGCCGGAGGAAACCAGGCGCAGGTTCCCACAACACCCGAGATTCGGCCATGGAAGGAGGCTACCGAGAGGCGTACCCCAGGGACAGCCATCAGACAGCGAAACTCCCACAGTGAATTACTCTTCTGGAAGTGAATCCGAATCAAGGAGGATTACTAAAAAACTACCAACACCAGGTCAGAAGGGTGACCATTTTCAATCGGCCACCGACCTAAACAACCCCGGCGGGGAGGCCGGCGGGTCAAACGACAGGACCAGAACCCTCGGATACACCAACAAGAAACCCCGGTGATAAACCTCTCGTCACAGACATTAACGCCAGCTGAGGTAAGCCTGCTTAGCAGGGGCCTGTCTTTTTGTCCATCATCTAAACTTGACATTTTTAAATTTGATGTGGAACTTTTCAAATTTGAGAGGTCATTGAAACTTAAACAGTTTTTTGCTAATAAAACTGATAAAGTGGATCACTCCGGTGGGGACGTCCAGCGCTTCAAACTCAAAAGTCAGTTTATACCACCGGGCCATTTTGGGTCGATTGAGACATATATTAAAACTGTCCGAGCAGACACAGTAGCCTTGGCTAAAGGCATGAGACAATACCACAATCTCACCAAAGATGAATATATGGCTCTCAGAACTTTAAGATCAGACAATAATATAATAGTTAAGCCTGCCAATAAAGGTGGGGCTATCATGGTACTTGACTATAAAGACTATCGGTCGGGCATATTGGATATGCTGAACGACCCACACAGCTATGAGAACATTCAGTGCAATCCCACCAACAGCATCTCTAGGGATGTGAGTGAATATGTGACAATGGGACTAACTAATGGTTGGATCACTGAAGAGACAGCACAATTTATCAACATTGATTTTCCAGTCACCCCAGTGATCTATGGTCTACCGAAAATCCATAAGGGACTGGATCCCCTCAAGTACCGACTCATTGTTGCGGGCACTGACTCAGCCATTAGCACAATTGCTGGAATTTTATCTACAGCCTTATGTCAAAAGATTACCATCATATCTGAGAGTTTCAGAAGATTTCTTGCAGAAATTACGCACTATTCCCATTGAGGAGAATACTGACACCAATGTCCCGAATGAGCATGGAATAAGAGCTGTGAAACACTTCCTCATACAAAATCCTCCTCCCATCCCGACAGAATACATTCTAGCGGGTTTAGAACTGGTTCTATACAACAATTGCTTTAAGTTCGAGAGGAACTACTACAAACAAATCACCGGGGCGGTGATGGGTAGCGCAGCAGCACCATCGTTCGCAAACCTGTTTGTGGGATACCTTGAAGAGAGATACATTTTCGAATCCCCCTAATTTATAGAAAATGTGATTTTTTGGGGTAGATACATTGATGACGTCAATGTATCAATGTATCTAGAGTGCGCACGAGTTCATGATTTTTGTTGAATTTATCAATTCTTTGTTTCCCACTACCGTGTTTAATCCTGAGGTGTCTGAATACTATGTCACGTTTCTCGATGTGGCAATTGAAAAAGATGAGGAAGGTAAATTAGTCACTGGCCTTTTTTCCAAACCCACTGACACCCTGCTGCGCTACGAAAGTGCGCATCCCAGAGGACTGGTGGATAGTTTCCCTATCTTGCAGTTCCTGAGGGTTCACAGAATAAACTCAGACCCTGTGAACGGGAGAACCAGATCAAAGACATGTACGATAAATTCAAGATCAGAGGGTATCCCGAACATGTATTGAACACAACATTGGAGAAACCCCGCGGGATATTTCTAGGGCCATGTAAGACCAGCAGGAAAAAGAAAAATTATGGGAGTATTTTCTTCCCACAGACGTTTAACAATGCCTCTTCTGCGATAGAACGCATCACAAGAAGACATCACAATATTCTCCGTGCTGACCCAGGCGTGTGCCCGCTACTGAAACAACCATTTAGAAAACGTTATTACAAAAATCAGAACCTTAGGGATATGCTTGTCAAGGCCGATCCACAAGAGAAATATCTCAAATCCCAGATCTCTATGTCCTCCAGAAAAGGTACGTTCTGTTGCAATAACTGCAACGTCTGTAACTCTTTGATAATGGGTCCAGAACTTGCACACCCACACTCCGGACAGATGATAAAGCTAGGTGGCCCCTTTAATTGTCTTACTGAATATTGTGTCTATTTGTTAAAATGTCCCTGCGGCCTAGCATATGTGGGCAAAACTGTGGGCCCCTTTAAAAAGAGGTTTCAGCAACATCGAAGTGATATCAGAGTGAATATCAACAAACATGCTAAAGGGGAACCCATTGATTATGAGAAGCCGGTTGCAGCGCACTTTGTCAAACTGGGTCATCAAATGCATGAACTCAGAGGGATGGTAATTGAACACGTCCAAAAAGTACCTAGAGGTGGAGATTGGCATACCCGACTGTTACAAAGAGAGACTTTCTCGATACATAGACTAAATACTGTACAACCGAAAGGACTCAATACTGCGTTTGGGTTTACATGCTTTCTTGAAAGACGTTGACCCACATCCCTTTGCATTTCTGGTTGTCCTTTCTGCAGTTGCCGGTTTTCAAGTTTTCATGTTCTTTTCTCATGTTTGGTCATTTCAGCATTTGCCATAACCTCCCCCTCAATAGTCCTCACCCCTTCCCTCTATCCTTTTCCCCTCTTCCCTTCCCCCCCTTCCTCCCCCCTCCCCCCCCTTTTTTCCCCCTTCTCGTTCCTTAAACCCCCCCACCCTTCTTTTTCCCCCCCGCCCCCTTTCCCTCCCTGGTTCCCCCTCCCTCCCCCCCTCTTCCCTGGTCTCGTCTCCCCTTTCTTCCCCCCCTTTCCTCCCCCCGTCCCAAACCCCTTTTTTCTTTCTCTTTTCCTTCTTCTCCTCCCCTTTCCTGACCTTTGTGCATTATGTTTACCTTCCGCCCCCCCCTATTCTCCCTTCCCCCCCCCCCCACTCTTACGGTACGCGGTACTCCTGCATGGATTCTGCACTTTTTAGCTGCACGTTCTTCCCCGTGGTCACTGTACCTACTTTTTCAAGTTACTATGGTCCCTCTCTCTCTCCCCTTGTTGACATCCGCACCAGGGAACACCAGTTATTTGGAGTGGGGACCCCCCCCCCAAAAAAAAACTCTCCCCCTCCTGGTTGCCTTGTTAAGCTTTAATGTTATATATTTATTACAGGATTCAACATTCAGCTGCATTTGTTATAGGCACTCGTTATATGTATGGAGGTGGAGAAGCTCTCCTGTCAGCGTGTGGCCCTCGCTGCCACAAAGCGGTGTTTCCCCACACGTGCCGGCTGTCATTCAGCGGGGCCGGCGATGGTGCGCTCTGCACCACGTGGGGCTAGTCCGTGATTGGCCGCTCCAGGACCAATGAGAGTGGCTGATGCAGGCTGCCACCCAATGGTAGCAGCCTGTCACGTCGCCGGTTCCCGGCGGCGTGGTGGCAGCGAGATAGGCCATTTGCGGGCTGGCTGCATGATGTTAGGAGAGCCGATCTGCTCTTATCCATTCCCCCTGGTGAGTGCGGGTTACTTTTGATACTTCATGTGTATGCTTTAGTTTTAGCGCGATTTAGCTTATTGCATATTGTATGGTATTTCCCTTACTGTACCCACTATGACGTCACGCTAGACACGCCCACTGACGTCAGGCGGGAACACCAGGTCCCAGAGGGTTATTTAACCCTCGGAGGGGCGAACCTCTGCTTGCTTGCCTGTATTTCCCCTGATGAAGGGGTGCCAGACGCCCCGAAACATTGGGAGTATTTACCTATCTCTACGTGTGGATTATTTGTTGGATTATCAATTTGTTGGACTATTTTGGAATCTCAATACATATTATATTGGAGTGCTGGCTGTTAGTTCTTCTTGTGACATACATCCTCGTGTTTTAAGGGAGTTATGTACAGTAATAGACAAGACATTATTTCTAATATTTGTGGATTCAATAACTGCAGGGGCTGTTCCGAGGGATTGGCGCTTGGCAAATGTGGTGCCAGTATTCAAAAAGGGATCTAGGGGGGAACCTGGGAACTACAGACCGGTAAGCGTAACATCTGTGGTGGGTAAGCTGTTTGAAGGTTTCTTAAGGGATACTATCCTGGAACATCTTGGGGAAAATGACCTTATTACTCCATATCAGCATGGATTTATGTGAAATCTGCTAATAAAACCTAATCAGCTTTTATGAGGAGGTAAGTTCAAGATTGGATCAGGGGGAGTCATTGGATATCATATGTCTTAACTTTTCTAAAGCATTTGATACTGTGCCACATAAAAGGAACAAAAGATGAGAATGCTTGGACTGGGAGAAAACGTGTGCAGATGGGTGAGAAATTGACTTAATGATTGGAAGCAGAGGGTGGTTATAAATGGTACACGCTCAGATTGGGTCACTGTTACTAGTGGAGTACCACAAGTGTCAGTTCTGGGACCAATTCTCTTCAAAATATATATAAATGACATTGGGTACGGATTAAACAGTAAAGTCTCAATCTTTGCAGATGATACTAAGCTGTGTAAAGCAATTAAACAAAAGAGGACAGCAGGCAGCTACAAACAGATTTAGATAAATTGGAAGCATGGGCAATTAAATTAAGTTTAACACAGATAAATGTAAGGTTATGCACATGGGAAAGAGAAATCTGTGTCATGATTACATACTAAATAAAGAAACACTTGGTAAAACAACAATGAAAAAAGGACCTAGGGGTTTTACTTAACAATAAGCTCAACTGTAGTAATTAGAGATGAGCGAACTTTTGAAAAATTCGATTCGACTGATTCGCCGAATTTTCCGACAAAAATCGTTTCGACCCGAATAAATTCGCGACGAATCGCTATTAAAAACGGCTATTTCTGAGCCTCCTACAGCCTCAATAGGGTTGTAAACCATTCAGCCTTGCTGTAACACGCACAGGATGCGTGCTGGGTTAGTTAAATAATACTTTGAAGAAATATCACATGCAGATCAGAGGCATCGCTAATAGAATCGCAGAGCGGCACAATTGCAGAGAGTTGAAGTGGCATCACTATGAGGGGCAGAAGGAGCCCAAATATACACTGGAGTTGGCCTCAGGAGCCCAAAAATTGGATGAATCACACCCTGGAGTTGGCAGAAGTTGGCAGCAGCAGCAGCAGCAGGAGCCCAAATATACACTGGAGTTGGCTTCAGGAGCCCAAAAATTGGATGAATCACACCCTGGAGTTGGCAGAAGTTGGCAGCAGCAGCAGCAGGAGCCCAAATATACACTGGAGTTGGCCTCAGGAGCCCAAAAATTGGATGAATCACACCCTGGAGTTGGCAGGAGTTGACAGTAGCAGCAGCAGGAGCCCAAATATACACTGGAGTTGGCCTCAGGAGCCCAAAAATTGGATGAATCACACCCTGGAGTTGGCAGAAGTTGGCAGCAGCAGCAGCAGGAGCCCAAATATACACTGGAGTTGGCCTCAGGAGCCCAAAAATTGGATGAATCACACCCTGGAGTTGGCAGGAGTTGACAGTAGCAGCAGCAGGAGCCCAAATATACACTGGAGTTGGCCTCAGGAGCCCAAAAATTGGATGAATCACACCCTGGAGTTGGCAGAAGTTGGCAGCAGCAGCAGCAGGAGCCCAAATATACACTGGAGTTGGCCTCAGGAGCCCAAAAATTGGATGAATCACACCCTGGAGTTGGCAGAAGTTGGCAGCAGCAGCAGCAGGAGCCCAAATATACACTGGAGTTGGCCTCAGGAGCCCAAAAATTGGATGAATCACACCCTGGAGTTGGCAGGAGTTGACAGTAGCAGCAGCAGGAGCCCAAATATACACTGGAGTTGGCCTCAGGAGCCCAAAAATTGGATGAATCACACCCTGGAGTTGGCAGAAGTTGGCAGCAGCAGCAGCAGGAGCCCAAATATACACTGGAGTTGGCCTCAGAAGCCCAAAAATTGGATGAATCACACCCTGGAGTTGGCAGGAGTTGACAGTAGCAGCAGCAGGAGCCCAAATATACACTGGAGTTGGCCTCAGGAGCCCAAAAATTGGATGAATCACACCCTGGAGTTGGCAGAAGTTGGCAGCAGCAGCAGCAGGAGCCCAAATATACACTGGAGTTGGCCTCAGGAGCCCAAAAATTGGATGAATCACACCCTGGAGTTGGCAGAAGTTGGCAGCAGCAGCAGCAGGAGCCCAAATATACACTGGAGTTGGCCTCAGGAGCCCAAAAATTGGATGAATCACACCCTGGAGTTGGCAGGAGTTGACAGTAGCAGCAGCAGGAGCCCAAATATACACTGGAGTTGGCCTCAGGAGCCCAAAAATTGGATGAATCACACCCTGGAGTTGGCAGAAGTTGGCAGCAGCAGCAGCAGGAGCCCAAATATACACTGGAGTTGGCCTCAGGAGCCCAAAAATTGGATGAATCACACCCTGGAGTTGGCAGGAGTTGACAGTAGCAGCAGCAGGAGCCCAAATATACACTGGAGTTGGCTTCAGGAGCCCAAAAATTGGATGAATCACACCCTGGAGTTGGCAGGAGTTGACACCAGCAGCAGCAGGAGCCCAAATATACACTGGAGTTGGCTTCAGGAGCCCAAAAATTGGATGAATCACACCCTGGAGTTGGCAGAAGTTGGCAGCAGCAGCAGCAGGAGCCCAAATATACACTGGAGTTGGCCTCAGGAGCCCAAAAATTGGATGAATCACACCCTGGAGTTGGCAGAAGTTGGCAGCAGCAGCAGCAGGAGCCCAAATATACACTGGAGTTGGCTTCAGGAGCCCAAAAATTGGATGAATCACACCCTGGAGTTGGCAGGAGTTGACACCAGCAGCAGCAGGAGCCCAAATATACACTGGAGTTGGCTTCAGGAGCCCAAAAATTGGATGAATCACACCCTGGAGTTGGCAGAAGTTGGCAGCAGCAGCAGCAGGAGCCCAAATATACACTGGAGTTGGCCTCAGGAGCCCAAAAATTGGATGAATCACACCCTGGAGTTGGCAGAAGTTGGCAGCAGCAGCAGCAGGAGCCCAAATATACACTGGAGTTGGCTTCAGGAGCCCAAAAATTGGATGAATCACACCCTGGAGTTGGCAGGAGTTGACAGTAGCAGCAGCAGGAGCCCAAATATACACTGGAGTTGGCTTCAGGAGCCCAAAAATTGGATGAATCACACCCTGGAGTTGGCAGGAGTTGACAGCAGCAGCAGCAGGAGCCCAAATATACACTGGAGTTGGCCTCAGGAGCCCAAAAATTGGATGAATCACACCCTGGAGTTGGCAGGAGTTGACAGTAGCAGCAGCAGGAGCCCAAATATACACTGGAGTTGGCCTCAGGAGCCCAAAAATTGGATGAATCACACCCTGGAGTTGGCAGAAGTTGGCAGCAGCAGCAGCAGGAGCCCAAATATACACTGGAGTTGGCCTCAGGAGCCCAAAAATTGGATGAATCACACCCTGGAGTTGGCAGGAGTTGACAGTAGCAGCAGCAGGAGCCCAAATATACACTGGAGTTGGCCTCAGGAGCCCAAAAATTGGATGAATCACACCCTGGAGTTGGCAGAAGTTGGCAGCAGCAGCAGCAGGAGCCCAAATATACACTGGAGTTGGCCTCAGGAGCCCAAAAATTGGATGAATCACACCCTGGAGTTGGCAGAAGTTGGCAGCAGCAGCAGCAGGAGCCCAAATATACACTGGAGTTGGCCTCAGGAGCCCAAAAATTGGATGAATCACACCCTGGAGTTGGCAGGAGTTGACAGTAGCAGCAGCAGGAGCCCAAATATACACTGGAGTTGGCCTCAGGAGCCCAAAAATTGGATGAATCACACCCTGGAGTTGGCAGAAGTTGGCAGCAGCAGCAGCAGGAGCCCAAATATACACTGGAGTTGGCCTCAGGAGCCCAAAAATTGGATGAATCACACCCTGGAGTTGGCAGGAGTTGACAGTAGCAGCAGCAGGAGCCCAAATATACACTGGAGTTGGCCTCAGGAGCCCAAAAATTGGATGAATCACACCCTGGAGTTGGCAGAAGTTGGCAGCAGCAGCAGCAGGAGCCCAAATATACACTGGAGTTGGCCTCAGGAGCCCAAAAATTGGATGAATCACACCCTGGAGTTGGCAGAAGTTGGCAGCAGCAGCAGCAGGAGCCCAAATATACACTGGAGTTGGCCTCAGGAGCCCAAAAATTGGATGAATCACACCCTGGAGTTGGCAGGAGTTGGCAGCAGCAGCAGCAGGAGCCCAAATATACACTGGAGTTGGCTTCAGGAGCCCAAAAATTGGATGAATCACACCCTGGAGTTGGCAGGAGTTGACAGCAGCAGCAGCAGGAGCCCAAATATACACTGGAGTTGGCCTCAGGAGCCCAAAAATTGGATGAATCACACCCTGGAGTTGGCAGGAGTTGACAGTAGCAGCAGCAGGAGCCCAAATATACACTGGAGTTGGCCTCAGGAGCCCAAAAATTGGATGAATCACACCCTGGAGTTGGCAGAAGTTGGCAGCAGCAGCAGCAGGAGCCCAAATATACACTGGAGTTGGCCTCAGGAGCCCAAAAATTGGATGAATCACACCCTGGAGTTGGCAGAAGTTGGCAGCAGCAGCAGCAGGAGCCCAAATATACACTGGAGTTGGCCTCAGGAGCCCAAAAATTGGATGAATCACACCCTGGAGTTGGCAGAAGTTGGCAGCAGCAGCAGCAGGAGCCCAAATATACACTGGAGTTGGCCTCAGGAGCCCAAAAATTGGATGAATCACACCCTGGAGTTGGCAGGAGTTGGCAGCAGCAGCAGCAGGAGCCCAAAAAATGGCCTAAAGACATAAATATGTTTTGCACCATTTGGAAAGTGTAAAACGTGGCACCATGCTGAATCTAGTCGCATGCATCAGGCATTGGTGGGTGGAAATCCTGGCTGATCCATCCCTGATTCATTTTGACAAAGGTGAGTCTCTCCACATTTTTAGTTGACAGACGAGTTCTCCTCGCCGTAACTATGGCCCCCGCCGCACTAAACACCCGCTCAGATGGCACGCTACTTGCCGGGCAGGACAGCTTTTCCAGGGCAAACTCTGCTAGTTGCGGCCACAAATCAAGTTTGGCTGCCCAGAAGTCCAGCGGATCCTCAAGGTGTGTTGGCATGGTCATGTCAAAGTATGACATGACCTGCTGGTTCAGGTCCTGCTCCAGGTCTTCCTGCTGCTCATGAGTAGCCTCACTATGCGGGTGTAGAAAGCTACTCATTAGCGACTGAAGACTGAGGCTGCTGCTGCTGATGGAGCTTCTGCTGCTGCTGCTGCCAACCCCCCCAGCGGCCATGGCAGTGGAAGGTGAGCGCAGAGGTCCCCTCGAGTCAGACCTGCGAGAGTATGGACCATGGCGCAGATAGGCATCGGCCAACTGCCTACGTAGAATGTCTTTGTAGTAGTTGAGTTTGTCCTCCCTCTCGGTGGGTTTAAAAAATGCCCCCATTTTGTGCCGGAAGCGAGGGTCCAATAAGGTGGACAGCCAGAAGTCATCCCGCCGACAGATGGAAACAATTCTGGGGTCACTACGCAAGCATGTGAGCATGCTTCGTGCCATTTGCGCAAGTGACTCGGATGGACTACCTGTCTCCATCTCCACTGCATACTGCCATGGTGTGCCCGGGTCCTCTGTCTCTCCTTCCTCAAAAACCTCTAGCTCCTCTGGCTGCTCCTGCTCCTCCTCTCCTGTCCGCTAACTAGATAAACCAGCCATTTCGCCAAGCCTAAACTGTGTTTCGCTGGGCAACTCCTCCTCCTCCTCTTCCTCCTCCTCCTCCTCCAGTTCAGCTCCAACGGGGTTCATGTGGCCGTAAGATGTAAACGCCATGTCTCCAGTGCCCTGACCAGCCATGGTTTCCAACATGTGCTGTAGTACATGAAGCAGTGGAATCACGTCGTTCATCCCGTAATCCTGCCGACTGACAAATAAAGTGGCTTCCTCAAAGGGCCTGAGCAAACGGCAGGTGTCACGTATGAGCTGCCACTGGTTGACATTGAAGTTACACAGGGGAGTCCCCCTATCTGCTTGGATCATCAGGAAATCCGTGATGGCTTTTCTCTGTTCATATAATCGGTCCAACATGTGAAGGGTGGAATTCCAACGGGTGGAAACATCGCAAATCAGACTATGTTGGGGGATACCATTCTGACGCTGTAGCTCAAGAAGGGTGTGTTTGGCGGTGTAGGAGTGGCTGAAGTGCATGCAAAGTTTCCGTGAAGTTGTTAGGATGTCCTGCAGATGGGGGGAACACTTCAGAAACCGCTTGACAACCAGATTGAAGACGTGAGCCATGCAGGGGGCATGGGTCAGGCTTCCTTGGCGCAGCGCAGACAAAATGTTCTTCCCATTGTCGGTAACCATGATTCCCATTTTAAGTTTTCTCGGAGTAAGCCATGTTTGGATTTCCTGATGAATACATTTAAGCAGTTCCTCCCCTGTGTGACTCCGTTCGCCAAGACAAACCATGTGAAGCACTGCGTGACACCTCCGTGCCCTGCACACATGGTAGACTGGAGGGGCACTGAGACTTGAGCCTACAGTGGAGGGTGAGGAGATGGCGGAGGATGAGGAGGCCGAGTCGCACGGTGTCACAGGCCCAATGGGCAGAGAGCGCGGAGGCCGAAGCGGCGTGACCTGTCCAAGTTGCTGCTGCAAAGGGACCACATTCACCCAGTGGGCCGTAAACGACATGTACTGCCCCTGACCGTAGTTACAGCTCCAGATGTCGGCGCTGCCATGTATTTTGCTACACACCGACAGGCTCAAGGACTGGCCCACCTTCTGTTCAACAAAAGTGTGCAGCGCTGGTACTGCCTTCTTGGCAAAGAAATGACGGCTTGGGACTCTCCACCTCGGCTCGGCACAAGCCATCAGTTCTCTGAAAGGTGCAGATTCCACCACCTGAAAAGGGAGCGACTGCAGCACCAGCAACTTGGACAGGAGCACATTCAGCTTCTGCGCCGTAGGATGAGTGGGCGCATACTGCTGTCTCTTGGACATGGCTTCGCTGATGGATTGCTGGCGGGATGCATGACTTGGAGGAGGAGGAGCGACAGAGGATGGGTATGACGCACAGCTGCCTTCGGCTGAGGTGCTGGAGCCTTGGCTGGCAGAAATTGGGAGCTCACTTGGTGAGGAAGCAGACTGGACCACCCCTTGGGAGCCTCGGTTCTCCCAGGTCGTTTTATGGTGACGCATCATATGTTGACGCAGGGCCGTGGTGCCAACATTTGGACCCTGGCCACGCTTCACCTTTTGCCTACATATCTTGCATGTGGCCATGTTACCCTCCTGCGGATGCCTCAGGAAAAACTGCCACACTGCCGAGTAGCTACTTTTCCCACCCCCTGGCCTCACTGATTCACTGCTGCTGTTGCCAACTCCAGGAACCCCTGCTCCACTACCTCCCGATAAGGTAGACTGCCGCACAGCAGGTGCTCTACCCCGGCCCCGGCCCCGGCCGGCTCCAGCCTTTGGAATTGTGCCCCCATGCTGACTGCTACCACCTTGCTGCCTCAGCTGCTGACTCCGGGGCAACCTGCACCCCTCTTCTCCTGATGATGACGATGAAGCCCCTTCATCACCCGGCTCCCAAGTGCGATCGGCTTCATCGTCATCATCATCATCATCACCGAGTTGTGGCTGTACGTCACTGATGTTCGTGGATTCGTCAACAGTGTCTGGCGCAGGAGCTGGAACGCTCGCAGCACCCACGACACTGTCCACATCACTATTTGTCTGCCTAGCTAAAGAAGCCACCTCCATTTCTTGGCTGGGCAGTAGCTGCTGACTGTCCTCTATCTGATGGTCCTCCTCACTAAAGAGTGGAGCTGAACCCAAAGCATAGGATACGTCGCTGGGGGAGGGAACGGCGTAGGCCAGAGGCAATGGGAGGACAGGGACTGCTCTCGGGGCATGCCAACTCAGGGTTGTGTCAGAGGAACCTACCGACCCTAGACTGGGGGTCTCAGACGTAAGTTGTGATGATGTTGTTGATGAGCGCGTCAACCAATCTACCACGGCAGATGCGTTACTGGTGGAGACCCGACCGCTAGCAGATACTGGCAGATTAGGTCTCTCAGCGTGACTCCTGCTGCTACTGGCCCCCAGTCTGATGCGAGCTCTGCCTGCGGAATCTTGGCCTCTGCCACTCCTCTTTTCACTTCCAGGCACTTGTCTGCCCGACATAGTCTAACTGGCATGGTAGTAGGTGATATTTAAAAAAACCCCGGGCAGCGGTGGGTCTATATGAAACAGAATATAATGCACACCAAAAGTGAGCAGTAACACTCAGCCTCCAACAGGCCTGCTTAGTGTAAATAAGAGAGCTGCTTAGTGTAAATAAAGAGGGGTATGCTATGTTACAGAATGGGATGCCTCAACAGAAGTGCACCTGGCAGGCAGCAGTAAGCCTATGCCCAGCAAAAGTGTCTTATAATATAAATATAATAAGAGCAAATGCTTATATGGTCTTAAACAGAGGCTGCTTTAGTCACAGAATGGGATGCCCTGGGCAGGAATGGACCTGGCAGGGTCCAGTAGTGCTTTGGCCAGCAAAAGTGTCTTTATCAGGCTAATTTCAAATATGATAAGAGCAAATGCTTATATGGTCTTAAACAGAGGCTGCTGTAGTCACAGAATGGGATGCCCCGGGCAGGAATCGACCTGGCAGGGTCCAGTAGTGCTTTGGCCAGCAAAAGTGTCTTTATCAGGCCTAATTTCAAATATGATAAGAGCAAATGCTTATATGGTCTTAAACAGGCTGCTTTAGTCACAGAATGGGATGCCCCAACAGGAATCGACCTGGCAGGGTCCAGTAGTGCTTTGGCCAGCAAAAGTGTCTTTATCAGGCCTAATTTCAAATATGATAAGAGCAAATGCTTATATGGTCTTAAACAGGCTGCTTTAGTCACAGAATGGGATGCCCCAACAGGAATCGACCTGGCAGGGTCCAGTAGTGCTTTGGCCAGCAAAAGTGTCTTTATCAGGCCTAATTTCAAATATGATAAGAGCAAATGCTTATATGGTCTTAAACAGAGGCTGCTGTAGTCACAGAATGGGATGCCCTGGGCAGGAATGGACCTGGCAGGGTCCAGTAGTGCTTTGGCCAGCAAAAGTGTCTTTATCAGGCCTAATTTCAAATATGATAAGAGCAAATGCTTATATGGTCTTAAACAGAGGCTGCTGTAGTCACAGAATGGGATGCCCCGGGCAGGAATCGACCTGGCAGGGTCCAGTAGTGCTTTGGCCAGCAAAAGTGTCTTTATCAGGCCTAATTTCAAATATGATAAGAGCAAATGCTTATATGGTCTTAAACAGAGGCTGCTGTAGTCACAGAATGGGATGCCCTGGGCAGGAATGGACCTGGCAGGGTCCAGTAGTGCTTTGGCCAGCAAAAGTGTCTTTATCAGGCCTAATTTCAAATATGATAAGAGCAAATGCTTATATGGTCTTAAACAGAGGCTGCTGTAGTCACAGAATGGGATGCCCTGGGCAGGAATGGACCTGGCAGGGTCCAGTAGTGCTTTGGCCAGCAAAAGTGTCTTTATCAGGCTAATTTCAAATATGATAAGAGCAAATGCTTATATGGTCTTAAACAGAGGCTGCTTTAGTCACAGAATGGGATGCCCTGGGCAGGAATGGACCTGGCAGGGTCCAGTAGTGCTTTGGCCAGCAAAAGTGTCTTTATCAGGCCTAATTTCAAATATGATAAGAGCAAATGCTTATATGGTCTTAAACAGAGGCTGCTGTAGTCACAGAATGGGATGCCCCAACAGGAATCGACCTGGCAGGGTCCAGTAGTGCTTTGGCCAGCAAAAGTGTCTTTATCAGGCCTAATTTCAAATATGATAAGAGCAAATGCTTATATGGTCTTAAACAGAGGCTGCTGTAGTCACAGAATGGGATGCCCTGGGCAGGAATGGACCTGGCAGGGTCCAGTAGTGCTTTGGCCAGCAAAAGTGTCTTTATCAGGCTAATTTCAAATATGATAAGAGCAAATGCTTATATGGTCTTAAACAGAGGCTGCTGTAGTCACAGAATGGGATGCCCCGGGCAGGAATCGACCTGGCAGGGTCCAGTAGTGCTTTGGCCAGCAAAAGTGTCTTTATCAGGCCTAATTTCAAATATGATAAGAGCAAATGCTTATATGGTCTTAAACAGAGGCTGCTTTAGTCACAGAATGGGATGCCCCAACAGGAATCGACCTGGCAGGGTCCAGTAGTGCTTTGGCCAGCAAAAGTGTCTTTATCAGGCCTAATTTCAAATATGATAAGAGCAAATGCTTATATGGTCTTAAACAGAGGCTGCTGTAGTCACAGAATGGGATGCCCTGGGCAGGAATGGACCTGGCAGGGTCCAGTAGTGCTTTGGCCAGCAAAAGTGTCTTTATCAGGCCTAATTTCAAATATGATAAGAGCAAATGCTTATATGGTCTTAAACAGAGGCTGCTGTAGTCACAGAATGGGATGCCCCGGGCAGGAATCGACCTGGCAGGGTCCAGTAGTGCTTTGGCCAGCAAAAGTGTCTTTATCAGGCCTAATTTCAAATATGATAAGAGCAAATGCTTATATGGTCTTAAACAGAGGCTGCTGTAGTCACAGAATGGGATGCCCTGGGCAGGAATGGACCTGGCAGGGTCCAGTAGTGCTTTGGCCAGCAAAAGTGTCTTTATCAGGCCTAATTTCAAATATGATAAGAGCAAATGCTTATATGGTCTTAAACAGAGGCTGCTGTAGTCACAGAATGGGATGCCCTGGGCAGGAATGGACCTGGCAGGGTCCAGTAGTGCTTTGGCCAGCAAAAGTGTCTTTATCAGGCCTAATTTCAAATATGATAAGAGCAAATGCTTATATGGTCTTAAACAGAGGCTGCTTTAGTCACAGAATGGGATGCCCTGGGCAGGAATGGACCTGGCAGGGTCCAGTAGTGCTTTGGCCAGCAAAAGTGTCTTTATCAGGCCTAATTTCAAATATGATAAGAGCAAATGCTTATATGGTCTTAAACAGAGGCTGCTTTAGTCACAGAATGGGATGCCCTGGGCAGGAATGGACCTGGCAGGGTCCAGTAGTGCTTTGGCCAGCAAAAGTGTCTTTATCAGGCTAATTTCAAATATGATAAGAGCAAATGCTTATATGGTCTTAAACAGAGGCTGCTGTAGTCACAGAATGGGATGCCCCGGGCAGGAATCGACCTGGCAGGGTCCAGTAGTGCTTTGGCCAGCAAAAGTGTCTTTATCAGGCCTAATTTCAAATATGATAAGAGCAAATGCTTATATGGTCTTAAACAGAGGCTGCTTTAGTCACAGAATGGGATGCCCTGGGCAGGAATGGACCTGGCAGGGTCCAGTAGTGCTTTGGCCAGCAAAAGTGTCTTTATCAGGCTAATTTCAAATATGATAAGAGCAAATGCTTATATGGTCTTAAACAGAGGCTGCTTTAGTCACAGAATGGGATGCCCTGGGCAGGAATGGACCTGGCAGGGTCCAGTAGTGCTTTGGCCAGCAAAAGTGTCTTTATCAGGCCTAATTTCAAATATGATAAGAGCAAATGCTTATATGGTCTTAAACAGAGGCTGCTTTAGTCACAGAATGGGATGCCCTGGGCAGGAATGGACCTGGCAGGGTCCAGTAGTGCTTTGGCCAGCAAAAGTGTCTTTATCAGGCTAATTTCAAATATGATAAGAGCAAATGCTTATATGGTCTTAAACAGAGGCTGCTTTAGTCACAGAATGGGATGCCCTGGGCAGGAATGGACCTGGCAGGGTCCAGTAGTGCTTTGGCCAGCAAAAGTGTCTTTATCAGGCTAATTTCAAATATGATAAGAGCAAATGCTTATATGGTCTTAAACAGAGGCTGCTGTAGTCACAGAATGGGATGCCCCAACAGGAATCGACCTGGCAGGGTCCAGTAGTGCTTTGGCCAGCAAAAGTGTCTTTATCAGGCCTAATTTCAAATATGATAAGAGCAAATGCTTATATGGTCTTAAACAGAGGCTGCTTTAGTCACAGAATGGGATGCCCTGGGCAGGAATGGACCTGGCAGGGTCCAGTAGTGCTTTGGCCAGCAAAAGTGTCTTTATCAGGCTAATTTCAAATATGATAAGAGCAAATGCTTATATGGTCTTAAACAGAGGCTGCTGTAGTCACAGAATGGGATGCCCCAACAGGAATCGACCTGGCAGGGTCCAGTAGTGCTTTGGCCAGCAAAAGTGTCTTTATCAGGCCTAATTTCAAATATGATAAGAGCAAATGCTTATATGGTCTTAAACAGAGGCTGCTTTAGTCACAGAATGGGATGCCCTGGGCAGGAATGGACCTGGCAGGGTCCAGTAGTGCTTTGGCCAGCAAAAGTGTCTTTATCAGGCCTAATTTCAAATATGATAAGAGCAAATGCTTATATGGTCTTAAACAGAGGCTGCTGTAGTCACAGAATGGGATGCCCTGGGCAGGAATGGACCTGGCAGGGTCCAGTAGTGCTTTGGCCAGCAAAAGTGTCTTTATCAGGCCTAATTTCAAATATGATAAGAGCAAATGCTTATATGGTCTTAAACAGAGGCTGCTTTAGTCACAGAATGGGATGCCCTGGGCAGGAATGGACCTGGCAGGGTCCAGTAGTGCTTTGGCCAGCAAAAGTGTCTTTATCAGGCTAATTTCAAATATGATAAGAGCAAATGCTTATATGGTCTTAAACAGAGGCTGCTGTAGTCACAGAATGGGATGCCCCGGGCAGGAATGGACCTGGCAGGGTCCAGTAGTGCTTTGGCCAGCAAAAGTGTCTTTATCAGGCCTAATTTCAAATATGATAAGAGAAAATGCTTATATGGTCTTAAACAGAGGCTGCTTTAGTCACAGAATGGGATGCCCTGGGCAGGAATGGACCTGGCAGGGTCCAGTAGTGCTTTGGCCAGCAAAAGTGTCTTTATCAGGCTAATTTCAAATATGATAAGAGCAAATGCTTATATGGTCTTAAACAGAGGCTGCTGTAGTCACAGAATGGGATGCCCTGGGCAGGAATGGACCTGGCAGGGTCCAGTAGTGCTTTGGCCAGCAAAAGTGTCTTTATCAGGCCTAATTTCAAATATGATAAGAGCAAATGCTTATATGGTCTTAAACAGAGGCTGCTTTAGTCACAGAATGGGATGCCTCACAGCAGACTTAAGATCAGTTCAGTATATATGCACAGTTAGTTACTATAAGCAGCCTGAAAACGCTAACAAAGGCTGGATGAAAAAAAAAAAATCTCCCTGTCAGCCAGCTCCGTTTTTCCTACCTTTCCCTGGCTTTCTGTCTGTCTCCTGTCTGTCTCCTGCCTGTCTCCTGCCTGTCCCTGTCTGTCCCTGTCTCCAGCCTGTCTAACTGCCTCAGCTACACAGCGTTCTGTCTGTCTGTCACGAATGCAATAGAGAAATGAGGAAAAGCAAGATGGCCGCCGTTAAATACCGCTGTGTGACGTCACCGGGCTTGCTGGCTGCTGATAGGCTGCATGTGACTGCCCCAGCTTGCACTGGCGCGGGATACATGTCCAGACATGTCCCGTCCGCCATCTTAGAATGCCTGTAAATGTAAATGAATGGATGTTAAAGGAAAACTTCGAGTGATCGAATCGCGGGGAAATTCGGATTCGATCCGAATCGAATTTTTCCTGAAATTCGGATCGAATCCGGGTTCGTCCGGATCGATTCGCTCATCCCTAGTAGTAATCAATGTCAGGCAGCAGCTGCCAAAGCAAATAGGATCATGGGGTGCCTCAAAAGGTGCATAGGTGCTCATGGCCAGAGCATCATTTTACCCCTGTACAAGTCACTGGTCAGACCCGATATGGAGTACTGTGTACAGTTCTGGGCACCTGTGCTTAAAAAGAACATATCAGAACTGGAGCGTGTTCAAAGAAGGGCAACAAAGTTAATAAAAGGCGTGCGAGGGCTAGAGTACCCCCCCCCCCCGGTGCCAATCAGTGACATAAGCTTATGCCCCCCCCCCCCATGGCAATCAGTGACATAAGCTTATTGAGAGGGATTAACACCATGCAGATGTTTGGAATAGCAGGCAAATTCTGCATTCATGGCAGCAGCCATCTTTCCAACCACTCTCTGCGCAATCCTCTCTTATTGCTAGCTAGAAGTAGTAAGCCTTCAGCTGTAATGACTGATCTTTGACTAAACTGACTGACCTGGCTGAATTCTGTTGCGGCAGCTGCCGCCATAGAGATGCTTTGTAACAGCCTTCTTCGCATAGATTTCCTTTGCAAGATTAGCTGTTTATGCTGTGTTTCCCTGTGTGAAAAATGACAGACAAGCTTCTCCTTGTTTCTGAGGCATATGTATCTGTCTCAGTTTGGTGTGAATTGCTGCTGGCACAGCACCCCTATATAACTATCAAGTGTGCGGCAAGATGGCTGCCTCCATGTTATTAAAGAGTGATTCATCTTTGCCATTCCACAACATCTTCATGTGTTTAAGCACTCTCAAACTGCTTATGCTACTTATCATAAGAGGGGAAGCAATTTATTAAACATTCTTTTTTTTACTGAAGGTCTGCTTTAACAATTTAAATGCCAAGCGCTTAACTGTCACGGGGGTTTCCTCTCCTTCCATTAAGTGGCAAGCACGTGAAAGTTGCGCGCCTGGCTTTCTACCTCACCTGACCCCTTGACTAATCCGTCTGAGTCTTCTCCTCACCCCGCAGCTGACATGTAGGGAAAAGGAAAAAAATGATTTATTCTCCTGCAGCCGCAATCTCTCCTGGCGGATCTCTTCTTCTCCCCCGATCCCTTACCCCCGGGCTCTTCGATGGTGAGGAGGGGGCCCAAAATAGGTCCTCCACCCCACTTCTGCCATCACCATGATGTCATCCCTCACCCGTAGAGTTGTGCCGGGTGATTGGCGGGGAGATGGTTGGAGGGGTATGGTGCTGTGATCCCCTGCCTCCCGAGCCCCCCACCGATCGCCCGGAACCTGTCATCAGATCTTCCTGGGACATTAAAGCAGGGGGACATCAGAGGTGAGTAAAGAAAAAATAAATAAGTAATAATAAAAATAAATACCCATTTACAAGGCTCGGGGTCTGGCAAGCTCTCTGCGGCTGGTGGGTGTCTTGCTATTAACCCACAGCTCCCCACAGCCCAGAGTGGGGAAGAAGAGCCTTGGGCAACAGAGGCTATGCAGGCTGGTTCCACCGAGAATGGCCCCTGAACCCTGGTATACAAGCCCCTATAGCTGGTCCTCGGGCTGGTTATGCTGGTCAGGGGGTACCCCACGGCATTTTATGGGGAGATTTTTAACCCTTAAAATTTTCAAAAAAATGCCGTCCCCCCAAGGAAGGTAAGTATTAAAAAAAAAAAATTAAATATTTTTTCTGTGTGTGTGCTTTTTTTTTTTACATTAATCCCTTTGAGAACCGGTAAGGTATCTATGAGACCCCTATACCAGTTCACAAGGATTAGAGGGCTGGGAAATCAACTGTGGCTAGCGGTGACTTGCCAGCCAAGACTAAACAAATCTCAATAGGATAGCAGGTGTGATCTATCAGCAACTAGATTGTGCCACTAGTCTGCAGCCAAGCATCCAAGCTTTGTTAACCTCGTCAGCCCTTCATTATTTGGGTTTTACTCTGCCTAATCTTGCTCAAAGCAAGTTTGTGACTCCTAAAGTATAGTAACATGGCTGCAAGCCTTAAGACAGTGTATCCTGATGGCTCCTCTATTGTCATCACAGTGCTGTTCCTGCTTTCCTGGCAAGGTTTGCCTGCCTCTAATTTTGACCCAACCCTGTCTCTGACCCTACCTTGCCTGCCTTATCTGACCACGTGTTTGTGCCATACCTTGTAGCCGACCCTGTCTTGCCTGAGCCTTGCTATAGCGTCTACCCAGCACTTCATTAAATGGAGGAGAGGGACATGGGACAGGCATCAGAAATGCTGCTTTCTGCCTTATTACTGTTGCTACCTGGACAGTCCCTTTAATCTTTATCTGGATGTCCACTTTATCTGGATGTCCACTTTCAGAACGCATCCTAAAAAAGCTAGTTTCCAGGGTTTGCTAGAATATTTTGTTAAAACAGCATTTGCCATATTAACTTGAATGAATATGAGCTTACCAGGTCTGCAGGATTGGTACACCTTTTTCAGTAGGTTAAGACATATATCTTCTGGCCAGCTATGAATTACCCTGGTGAAAATGTATAGGTCTGCCTCTGGAATAGGGTCTTTAAATAAATCTCCTTCAGGAAAAATAAAATACATCTTTAGAAATGAAATATTGGGAGTGAAATGGTAGCTAGGGGGAAAACATTAATTGCAGATACAATTCCTAATTTATAAAACAGTGGCAGCCAACATTCAGCAGTCACTCAAAAATTAAAGCTTAGTAAATTGCTCTCCCAAAGCTCCCCTCTGGCAATCAGCTACACAGGCTATTTGAGAGGGCTTAGCTTCATGTAGATATTTTTGAATATCATGCAGATTATTCTTCAACTACATGGGAACTGCGATCTTGATTTACACCTGATAGCACTGCTTTTGAAAAACTCAATAAGTCAAAATGTCCTAAAATCTCTGTGCAATCACCCCTTTCTCCTAGCCAGAAGTAGAAATTACTTACATTTGTTCTGCTCACAGCTGAATACTCCTAGAAATATTTTAAACTGTCTGAATGCTCTGATGCTGCCTTACGATTGACATACATGAAAACACAATGTAACAGCCTCCCCCTCACACAGAATTCCTCCAGAAGCTGTTTATTCAGTGCCATATTTCTCATCAGTTTGCTTTGATTTGTTGCTGCACTCATGTGTAAGCAGGATTGTCAGGTGTGTAGAAAGATAATAGCTCCCATGTAATTCTAGGAGCGCAGCTATTCCACATTTGTCCTCTCAAACAGTTTATACCCCTGATCATCAGAGGGGCAGTTTAGGGGAGCAATTTGCTAAACTTTATTTTTTTGACAGGAAGTTAGCCATTTTTAACACTAAATTAAAAATATACTCTTATCAGGCTTCACCACAATTGGCTAGAATCTCTAAAATCACTAGCAAAATCTCAGGCATCGCCCTGTGGTGGTGGCTGATGTAAAAGTAGGGCGCTTTACAGAAATCTGTGCAGCCAATCAGCCTTTTTCCCGGTTTGGGCCGAACCCTGAACTCGCGCATGGATTTCTAGCTGAAATCCATGCTCAGGTTCCGGGACCCGAACACGCAAAGTTCAGTACGAACTGGAACTTTGTGGTTCGGGATTGCCCAACCCTAATTATAGGTACTGGAGGTGTGGATATGAGTATGCCCCCCCAGCTATGATTCTAAACCTATAGCATTGCAGGAGCAGAACATGGGCTAGGGGCAACAGTGGGTTAGGGGGTATACTTGGAAGATAGGTGTAAAAGGTTCATTAGAAAATTTGTCCGTAGGATCTGAGTAAGGTGCACTGTAATCAGGGGGCTATGCTTTGCACAGCCAGAACCAAGGTAGTACAGCCCACAGGGAATTTTCCCTGTGTTTTATCTGGCCAGTCTGCTGAGTTTCAATTGAAAGGGACACAATTTTCCAAAATGAGATACATTATAATGATAACAGATCTGTAAGAAGATAAAATGCCATTTAGAAAGAAAACATATACAAATCCAAAGGTAACTGGTACAAATATTCTATAGACTGAAAATAAATATACCTTCTAGGAAGGAAACATTTTGGTCATTGTCAGGTGCAAAATATTTTTTAGCTGCTTGTATCACTTTTGGTAGATCCATTACAGTGACTGTAGATTCCGGATATGATGACCGAAACATTTTAGCAAGAGCTCCGGAACATCCTGTTAAACAATGTTATTTTATCAATGCATGACAAAGGTGGAGAGTAGTTTCATTTATTATTATTATTATTATTGTTTATTTATATAGCGCCATCAACTTCCGTAGCGCTTTACATGGTATGATTACAGATAGGGTAAAACATATAGTACAGAGAACAATACAAAATTAGATGCCACAGGTTAAAACCAAGTGTTGTGAGCACAGGAGACAATAAGGAGGAGTGCCCTGCCCTTGCGAGCTTACAGTCTAAAGGATGGGGGTGGAGACAAAGGGGGCGGGGTCACAAGTGGTAGAGCTTGAGTATGGCTGCGTGTGCCATTGAAGGTTATAGGAGTTGCTTACGCCAGGTCATATGCTTCTCTGAAGAAGTGAGGTTTGAGGGCACTTTTAAAGGTTTGGAGTGATGGAGAGTGGCGGATCGAGAGGGGAAGTGCATTCCAGAGAAGTGGGGAGGCACGGGAGAAGTCTTGAATGCGGGAGTGCGAAGAAGTAACCAAGGAAGAGGAAAGGAGAATGTCAGAGGCAGAGCGGAGGTTGCGCTTGGGTTGGTAATGCTGGATCAGAGATGAAATATAGGAAGGGGCCTGGTTAGAGAGAGCTTTGTAGGTTAGCGTTAGAAGTTTGAACTGAACTCTATGGGAGACAGGTAACCAGTGGAGGGATTGACAGAGGGGGGCAGCACTGGAGAAGCGAGAGGAGCGATGGATGAGGCGAGCAGCAGAGTTTAGAATAGATTGGAGGGAAGCTAGTCTGTTTGTTGGCAAACCACAGAGGAGGGTGTTGCAGTAGTCCAGTCAGGATATGACCAGGGCGTGCACTAGCATTTTAGTGGTGACAGGTGAGAGGAAGGGACGGATGCGGGAGATATTTTTGAGTTGGAGACGACAGGAGGTGGCTAGGGAGTGAATGTGAGGTAGGAACGAGAGAGAGGAGTCCAGAATGACACCCAGGCATCGAGCTTGATGAGTTGCAGTTATTGTAAGATTATTTACAGAGATTGTGGTGTTAGAGAGGGGAGGGGAGGGGAGGGGAGGGGAGGGGACGGGAGTGAGATGGTGGGAAAATGACCAGTTCTGTTTTGTCCATGTTCAGTTTAAGGGAGCGAGATGTCATGAAGGAAGAGATGGCTGTTATGAGTATGGCAAATACATTATTGAATAACCCATAAACTAATTGTTCTATTTCTAGTTTCACTTTAAAAAGATGCTAAACCCATCAGCAATAATTAGTCAGCAAGCACCTCACCTTATGCCTGTCCCATGTGCCTATCCACCGTTTCCTGCAGTCAGGGCTGGTTTTATTCAAAGTATGGCCCTGGGCAAATTTATATGTTCTGTTCTTACAAGTTGTCGGTTTGGTGAGTACTTTAAAGCGGATCCAAGACTTTCTTTGCAGCTCTGTGCCAAAGATGTCCTTGTTCCACAGAGACCTTATCTATTCACTCAAAACATCAGTGAGCCCTGCAGTGGGGACATACTCTCCTAGCAGTCTATAGGATGCATTAATTTGTTCAGTGTGCAGCTTTTTCTTGTCCCATATCATATAGAGCTTTTTGAGCAAATGTAATCTCATTCATTTGTGGTTCATGGGCAGTTAAACCCCCTCATATCACCGGATCTATTCACCAGCCTCGTGCGCATGCTGCGCCTCAGTGCTATGGGCATATCCACACCATTCTTCTGGCTGTGGGCACCCCTGCACTAGGCCTTTCTGAACGGGCGTTGCAGGTGTGTTTGCAGCTAGCGGCTGTTTGGTGCGACAAAGGAATTCTGAATGGACGAGCTCTGCTGATTGGCTGAGTGGCCCAAGTGGGAACCAAAATGAGATGAGTTTTCAGGCTACACACAGCAGGGCATCCCGTTCAGGGAGCACCAAATTATTTTTTGGTGTTGTTCCTCTTTAAAGAGGGACAAAATCTAGGATTTTCACTATTCTGGGTTTTGTTTCTTTTCCCAAGGGTATCCCAAGTTGGGATGCCCCAATATATGAAACCCCTGGTTTCGGCGAATTCTTAACCTGACCGACAATTACATGCTTGGGCTCTCTTCTGGTCAGGTTTGGGAATGCCCTTGGGAAAGCACTATCATCCTGCCCTTTTAGACTCAAGTGCTATATAATAAGGATATGTAGCATAAAGCAGAGAAAGCAGCAAAGGAAATTCCCTTGCACGTTGCAGCTGGTATTCTCTCTGCCTCCAAGTTGTAAGAACACCTATTACATTTAGCAACCTAAGGGATGCGGGAGAGATAAGGAATGCGCCACATTGTGCTCTGCTCTGTGCAGCCAGCATTCAGCTCTACTTACTTCTGCTTACTTACTCAGCCTTAGGGTAAGCGTCTCCCTGTTCCCCTGTGCAGGATGGTCCCCCCCCCCCACCCAAATACACACACACACACACACACACACACACACACACACACACACAAAGAAAACAACATAGGAAAAATAAAAAAGAAGGGAAACTGAGAAAATAAAGACTGAAGCAGGGAAAGAGGAATATGAGGAAATGAGGAAAGAGATGGAGAGAAGGTGAAAAGAGAGAATGTTGGAAGTAAAGTGGGAGTGTGGAAAAGAGAAAGGAAACGATTATAAAATGTTAGGATGACATAGAAAGTTAGAAAGAGGAGATTAAAGGACTGTGGAATTGAGAGCAAAATGGGGGGTAAACAAAAAAGAGAGAAAAAAAAGAAAGAGAATAAAGAAATAAAAGTATGAGTGTGAAATGTGGAAAAGAAAGATGGAGGGAAGGTAAAAAGAGAAAAACATATATACACGGTGAAAATAGAGAGGGATGGAAGGAATGTTATAAAAGTAATATGGTGGAACGTGAAAAGAAAGTGAAATGGGAGGAATGTAGGAAAACAAGAGAATGGTGGAGAAAAAAAGAGAAAGCATGAGAGATGAATAGGGTTAATAAAAGAGATGGGAACTGCTGTAGAAATGCAAAGAAAGAAAGAAAGAAAGGAAAGAAAAAGCCAAAGTAAGCTGGAAAGGAGGGATGGATGGAACGTTAAAAAGAAGTGAGACAAAATAGGAGAAGAATATAAGTGAAAGGTGACAAGAGAAAGATAGAGGGAATGTAGAAACAACATGAAAAATGGGGCAATATATAAAGAGAGGAAGATGGAGGGATCAGGTAATAAAAGAGAAAGAAGGAGAAAGGAGAATTCATGGAAATAAAAAACAGGAATAGAGAATAATAGAGAAATGTACCAAAAAACAAAGGAGAGGTGGGGGTATTTTGGAAAAAAAGAGGTATGCCAGTCCAGAGGTAGAGAGGTAGGGATGGTGCCCTGTGTGACCGAACACCTCACACTCCCCAAAGGCTGGCCATGGCCGGTATTCACAGGCTGTGAATATTGGCACTGACAGAAGTAAGGAAAGCTGAATGCTGTCTGTCACCGATAGTCATCTAGCCTGATTTTTATTAATCGTGCAGAGCTTCAAATGCAGATGGTGCCCTGAACCATTTGTGACCCGATGAACCATTGAGCGTCCTGGCCAAGCTGGTCTGTGAGGAATGCGGTGCTCAGAGTGACATCACTCTCAGCCAGTTGAGAGCTACTTGGGCTACGTTCACATTATGTAGCTGCAGATGCGGTTACAGATCAGTTGCGTTTTGCTGTAGAACTGCAGTTTTTTGCAGTTGCAGTTCCATAGAATAGTCACAGAAAAGCAGAACCACTCAAGTCTCAGACTCCCCCCCCCCCCATTTTGATCCTACACAAATGTATAAATATGATATTTTTTTTGTCTTGATAAATAAAAAAACTTTGCCCAAAAATGTTTAAACCGAAAGAAAACCCACCTAGTCGCTGACCATTCTCCCGGGGCATCAGGATGCCCTGCTGTGTGGAACCTGCTAGGATCCCAGTAAACCCTCACCCTTCTCTACATGGGCTCTCGTCCATTGAGAGTCTTTTGCCATGAGTTGTGAATGAAGAGCGCGCGCTGCTGCATCCCAGGCAGTGTGGGCACGCTCCCACGCCAAACATTCAGATGGTGCGTGAGCGAGCTGCCAGGGATGCATAGTCACTGCAGGCGGCTTGTGCATGCCCCATTGGAACCAGGAAGAGGTGAATAAAAAGCAGCATTCTGGGAAGTTTGAGACTGTGGGGCATCCCAATTGGGGAATGGCACACAACTGTGGAAAGTCAAATTCCCAGGTTTTGTTACACCTTAACTCAACCCAAATGCAGCTAGACAACAAAGTGGACCAAAACCTGGGGTTTTCACAATCCGGGGTTTTGGGCTGTCTGCATGGAGGGCACCCCCGCTGTGTGAAACCCAACGGATAGCCCGCTGTTCTTACCCTTCCTCGAGCATATGGAGCAGATGCAGCTCTCTTCTAATCAGCTTTTCCTGCTCTGCATATTAATGTGTGGCTGGAGAAGCTAAAAGAAATCCCAGCTGCACACAATAGCTGTATGCGGCATCCTTCGACTGTGCGTGGCCACACACAGCCATTCAGTCACAGCAGCTGTGGCTGCGCACAGCCACAAAAGGATGTAAGTGAAACACCCACCAGCCATGCATGCACGGTGGGCTCCTTGGCAAGGTAAGCATACCTTTTGGTCCACTTAAAGATTGAAAGAGCAGAGATGAATCTTGCATCCTTTCTCTAAATTATGCCAAGGGAGCAAAACATGAAAAATAGGGTGAAGGAGGAACAATAATGGGACCTCCCTGACCTTCTGGTCCCCGGTTGCACCCCCTAACCACCCCGGATGGGCCCCCTAAGTAGGGCCTTACCTTTCTATGCCGAGTTCGCAGCTGCTCCACATGCTGCCCACATACTCTCATATGAAGAGAGAGGTGGGCGGGGCCAGTGGCGCACATGGGAGCAGCCGCTGGCCGCTGTTGTCTGCCAATGGGAGCTGGGCACCAGGCAGAGGGTTGTGCTAGCGAGTTTTCTTTTTCCATCTTCCGAACAACCATGCAGCAGTGTATAGCCCGACAGCCGCAAGAAGGGCCCAGAACTTTGTCACTATCAGGGTAGGGTGAGCCTGCCCCCCCCAGAGCTGGGCCCAGTACATCGCCCCCACCCCTTCCCCCCTGATAGCAGCCCTGTTCTAACCACATCAAAACAGAGAGGTGTGAAAGGGGCCATAGAGGATACATGGCATGACATTTTCTGCAGATCTGCAGAATGCATAAACACAAATGCAGCTGCACAGGTGTGAACATATAACCTTTTACAAGACAGCAGAGGAGAAGGGGGATCACAACACACTAACAACAGACAGCCACCTCCCAAGTGATAGTGGTGCCTCGGCACTCTGGGGCCCTGATCTGTGAGCTTCGGGAACTCCTATCTCAGCTCAGGGCTTCAAAGTTAGCCCTTTTTTCAATTTCATTCCAAGCAAAAAAGTGGTCTTTTGAGTAATCTTAGCACACTCTGCCTCAGTGCTTTCTTAGGGAGGAAACACAAAGAACTGAGGTGGGGAGGAAAGGGTGGGTCCTTTTAACCTCTGTTTCAGTTTGTGTTTCCTCCCAAAGGGTAGAGCCTTATCTCTCTCGGTGTGGTCATGCTGAAGGATGATTTGCCTAGTTTTGCCTACAATATATATGTATTTAAACCGGACCTTCAGCGTGATTTAATGAAAAGCCCAAACTCTTAAAAAACGGTTCCCCAGCATCTAAAATTAATATATTTTACGTTTTTAGTCACTAACTTATTATTCTTTCTCCCCCTGTGCTGCAACTCTGTTCAGGAATTTAGGATACGGGAGCTGCCATCTTGACTCAGAGGCATCACACTTACTGAGGAGAGGAGAGTGGGATAAGGTACAGGGGGGCGGGTTATAGCTGTGCTTTTCTCAGACAGAGCAGAGCTGGTGTCAGGTAAAGGTCAGCAGTCCCAGAATGCAGAGCAGCACAGTCAGGAGGCACTTCCTGTTTGCAGGCTGCCTGATAAGATGGCGGCTTCCATAAGCCGCCATCTTGGATGTTTAAAGGCTCATAACATGCAGTAGATGCAGGTAGGATGATTTTTAATGTGGACAATCTGTATGTACAGGGTGTGGGAAACATATAAGATAGACTCTTATTCAGAGTGAAGGTCCGCTTTAAATAGATTTTCAGGTACTTTGAAATTGCTAATTTTATACTATACAGAAGGGAAATAAGGAGGGAGAAATTCAGTTTGCATCTGGACAGTGCCGAGAGGCTCTCCAAAATAGCTGAACTGAGCTCAATGCTTTCCTGGTAGCCACAAAGAATTTTAAACTGCTCCAAAGTGGAAAAAACAGGATTTTGACTATCCAGGCTTTGTTTCCTGCCCTGGCGGCATCACAATTTAGGGTGTGTGAAATCCCCCAGATCACCGAAAAACACTCACCTTTCCTCCTGTCCTACGGCCTATGGACATGCTCTTGAACATTAGGGTTGATTCAGAGAGACAAAAAAAGACTTTCGTTTTTGTGTCGATCTGTTTTTTTTTTTTTTTTTAATTTTCCCGCTCTCGTATGAGTGTACGAGCGATTCTATGCATGTATTGCTAACCTTAAAGTCTTCGTCCGTTCGTATGCCAGAGTACGAGCTTTCGTTTTCCGTTTTTTAACTCATGAAAGTGCTCGCCCTACATATTTGGTTCACTCACTTCTGCTACAGCTAAACCACTTCGCGCTTTCGTTCTTCTTTTATTTCTGACCCCTAAAACTTACCCAAATCACTTTGTGGTTAGGTTCTTCTTCCATTTTGGACCCCTAAAACTTACCCAAATCACTTTGTGGTTAGGTTCTTCTTCCATTTTGGACCCCTAAAACTTACCCAAATCACTTCGCGGTTAGGTTCTTCTTCCATTTCTGACCCCTAAAACTTACCCAAACCACTTTGCGGTTAGGTTCTTCTTCCATTTTGGACCCCTAAAACTTACCCAAATCACTTCCCGGTTAGGTTCTTCTTCCATTTCTGACCCTTAAAACTTACCCAAACCCCATTGCAGTTAGGTTCTTCCTCCATTTCTGACCCCTAAAACTTACCCAAACCACTTCGCGGTTAGGTTCTTCTTCCATTTCTGACCCCTAAAGCTTACCCAAACCACTTTGCGGTTAGGTTCTTCTTCCATTTCTGACCCCTAAAACTTACCCAAACCACTTTGCGGTTAGGTTCATTTTCCATTTTGGACCCCTAAAACTTACTTGGTTTATTGCCAAATGCCATTTTTTGATGTTTTTTTTTATTTTTTTATTTTTTTTTAATGAAAAATGTAGAAACGTTTTATTTTTTTTATAGAAAATCTAAAAGTTTAAATTGTTTAAAATTTTTAAAAATATTAAAATGTAAAACTATTTACAAAGCAATGGCAGGACCCAGAACATTAGCCTTCTTATATGGTCCCCAACGAGTCACGCAGCTCCTGCATGTCGGCCACAAACTGAAGGACCGTTTCACTCATTTCTGCCACTCTGGCACGTGTGGTCCCTGTATAAAAAAGAAACAAACATTATTTGTTGGCAAATACATGTTTCTCACCTGTGGATGGAATGTTTTTTAGGTGGCAAGCTAACTCATGATGCCATATGTCATTATGCAAAGTAATTAATCTAAGGAAGTGGGCATATGTCATTATGCAAAGTAATTAATCTAAGGAAGTGGGCATATGTCATTATGCTAATGCCATTGACTATGGCTTTAGGTATCTTGGTGATCATGTCAATTACCACATACTCAAAAGAATGACATTACAACTTACTTTGTTGGTGGCCATCTGCATCGGGGACCACCCTGGGTTCTGGGACCTGCCACTGCTGGGAAGTTGAAGCTGTAGAGACATGTCAAATAGGGTCACTTCTAAAGTCTGAGTCAACAGTAAGCAAATGACAATTTGAATGTGTGTGTGACATCACCCACCTTCTACATGTTCCTCCTGGGCATGATCTGCTGCAGTCCCTGCTCCAGATCCTTCACCCGCTACATTAACATCTAGAAAAAGAGATTAAGGGAATCAGCTTTGTTTTAAATAGCATGTATGTGTGTGCGGTTACATGAAGAGTCACATACCAGAGGCTAATGGCTCCGTCGCTGGGTACGATTCCCTGCCCACGCCGTGATGCCCAGGGGCTGGCCGGAGGTCGCTACAGAGGAGGGGTAGGACCGTCGCCCTGGAGATCCACCTCCTTCACTTTGTGCTGCAGAATCATGCAGCACTGGTCGGCCTGTGCGCCTCCGGGTGCATCGTATTCGGTACTCCATTTCCAGCACTAGAAAAGAAAAGCATTTATAAATAAAGGCCTACCTTCTGTATTAGTTACATCTAGCATGCAATCGCTATGTACTTACTTGGGAAATGGAGTCCGAAAAATCGCCGCACCCGGGGCATGTGGAGCCGTTTCAGGTTCGACCAATGCTGCATGATCTGCGTATGGGTGAAGGTGGTGTCCGTCTCGTGCTGGATCCTGGAAACGATCTCCAGGGCGACGGTCCTCTTCTCAAAAGAGTTGGGCAGGTAGTCGTACCTGCGCTGAAGCATTGTCTAAAAAACACAAACTGTTTCTTGCTGCGCTTCCTTAAGGCCTAGGCATGCATTTAGATGGCAAATCAAGGTCATTACAATACACTTACGAGCATAATCAGCTCTTCTTGTTGGCGGGTGAAGATCGTGGGCGGCATCTTTCTTCTTGTCCACAGCAGATAAGTAATGCCCCAGCGGTTTCTGGGTTCCGCACGGCCGGACGAACGGCCGTACGCACGCGTTCATGAACGCGTAGGCGTCATACCCAGGCATTAGTATTTAAAGGGTCCTGGACACACAGCTCATTCTCTTTGAGAGTCTCAACATGCCAGCCAAAAAACCCGTCGGGAAAGCCAAACCAGGCAATGAGGCCAGCAGCAAAATGCCACAGCGGCCTGAGTAGCCTTCTTCACGGCCGACCACTCGGTCACAAATACCAACGCCAAAGGTGCGGGAAACGCGCAGCCAAAGTGGCCAGGCCAAGGCCACAATACCCACCAAGTCCGCTAAGCCCAAAACAACCAGCAAAGCAAAGGAGGCAGCGGCGAAGAAGAAGATCACAACCAAGCAGGCAGGCACGCCCGCAAAAAAGCCCACTAAGAGGGTGAGATGCCCCAGCCCCCAAAAAACACCATCCCCTCCTCCCCGGCTTACCACATCCGTTCTGAAAGAACGCTCCACTGGCAAGGCCAGTAAAAGCCACAGGCCCAGTAGCCCCAGCCCACCCAGCTCAGCATCTCCTGAGCCACATGGGAAACGTGGCCATGGAACCACCAAGAGCCACAGGCCCAGAAGCCCCAGCCCACACAGCTCAGCATCTCCTGAGCCACATGGCAAACGCGGCCATGGAAAGAGCAAGAGCCAAAGGCCCAGAAGCTCCACCCCACCCAGCTCAGCATCTCCAGGGCCACGTGGGAAACGCAACCATGGAAAGAGCAAGAGCCACAGGCCCAGAAGCCCCAGCCCACACAGCTCAGCATCTCCTGAGCCACATGGCAAACGCGGCCATGGAAAGAGCAAGAGCCAAAGGCCCAGAAGCTCCAGCCCACCCAGCTCAGCATCTCCAGGGCCACAGGGGAAACGCAGCCATGGAAAGAGCAAGAGCCACAGGCCCAGAAGCCCCAGCCCACCCAGCTCAGCATCTCCAGAGCCACATGCAAGTACCTCCCAGGGGCATGGAACCACAAGTGGCAAGGGCACAAAGAGGCACAGGGCCAGAAGCACCACACCCTCAAGCACACCCTCTCCTCCTCGGCCACATTTGCCACCGGCACAGGTGGCAAGCAACTATCAATATGCCACATCAATGCCTGCAAGTTCAGTGGCCACCCAGGCAAGGACCCCAAGTCCATTTCCAAGTCCAGTCCATTCTTTATCCAGCCACCTGTCCAACATTTCAACACAACAGAGCCAGCCCAGAATGTCCCCCAAATTGCCTACATCCAGAGATGAGCCCGAACATCAAGCAATAGGCAGGACATTGCGGCGAGGACAGTTGAGTGGCAGGTTTGATGAGGCCCAAACTCTGGCATTGGCAAGTGGGCTGACCCTACATTATGATGAGCTATATGGGCGAAAATCCAAATCTACAAGCAAAATGAGAAAAAATGAAATTTTGGAGGAGCTCACCAGAAAGGCCAAAGCGGGGGAGGAGCTTAAAGATGTGGAGCAGATCCAGCGCGGAAGAAAGAAAATAAACAGCGCAATTACAGGTACATATTTGAGTTGTGCATTTGTCTGCTTCTTGTATTGTCAACAATTTCCTAAATTTGCCAACCTATATTTTTCAGCCTACAAACTGGCAGAGGCTTCCCCACAAAATTAGAGTTTACCCGAGCTGAGGAGATGGTGATGGCGCTGATACATCCTGTGGCATTAGAAGGCCACTCGGGGCGACGGGACACGGACATCCCTACTATTCCTGCAAGTTAGTAATGTTAGTGTGTATGTGAAATGTTTTAAATGTGTAAAATGAGGCTCAGAGGCATATATGAACACATGCCCCTAGGGAGTGGCTTGTAGGGGAGGTTACAGTTTTAGCAGGGTGTGTAATGTCTGAGGAATGTTCTTTTTCAAATTTGCCAGCCCATACATGACCTTGGACAGTATTTATGGTCACTACTAAAGTCTTAATATTAACAAAGCACTGCCTGTTATGTGATTCTACTCAATCATATCCAACACTTCCTTCTTTGTTTTTAGGCCACTTGGGTTTTAGCTGTGCTTTGGTCTCAAATACTTGATCTGGGGTCAGGGAAAGGTCTGCATAGGAAGAATGCCCACCAGCATACTCTTAAGCCAAATGCTATTTGCAAGCTGAGTGTGAGTCCCTAATGGCCCTTTAGGGATGTGTGAAGCCTCATAACATGCAGTACATGCATGTTTGTATTATTTAAGGTGACCAATGTGTATGTACAGGGTAGATCATACATATAACAGATAATGACATTCATAGTGAAGGTCACCTTGGACCGTTGGGGGAGTTGCCATTCCTGCTTGCCCATGTGTTTTATTGAAGCATATGTAGTAATACAGATCATCGATGGATATTTGGGTGTTTACGTGCCTTTTTATTTACAATACAGCCCAGCATCAACCCTCAGCAATTGTGGAAGCCTCATCCACGCCATCAAATTCCGTGCTACCTAGGAGCCAGGAGCAGATATATACGTAAGTGTATTTTGCTGAATCTGCTGATGCATGTGAATGAACATGACTAATTAGCATAACTAATATATTTAGGGACCAAACTGAACCTTTTTTTGCACATGTCCCAACAGACCCACACACTGATGGAGGAAATCCAGGAGATGGAGGAGGATGCCAGCTTGATGGGACCTTCACAACTGACTCCCCTGGAACAGAATCTGCCACGGTCCCAACATGCTACTGCAACAAATCCTCTGCAGCAGAGTGAAGCTGGCCGCATGCTGCCAGGCCATCGAGGGCAGCATGCAGAGACTGAGCCTACAGTCCCCAGTGGTTGCTCTGCTGCAGAGGATTTGCCGAGCACATCTGCGACTCTTGCTCGCCCTAGACGTCCAGCATCTGCAGCCGCTCAAACCCGGGGCATTGGGAGGCGTAGTCAGCAACGTCGACCAGTTTCCCAGGGGAGGCGCGTGCCGATCCTGGAGTCAGCGTGGCACCATGAGAGGCGTTTATTTTGCCAGGTGACTCTAAGAACCACAGAGCAGCTTTCTGCACAATTAGATACATTAAATAATACATTCACCTTCATGCTGACAGAATTTAGGATGAGCAACAGCCACATGGCCACCTTAACTAATAATTTGACAGGCATGCTCGAGGAAGTTAGAAATAGCAATAAACTCATGTTGGAACAGTGGCAGATTCTGAATGCCACACATGCCCAGGTGATGGGCCATCCCCAAGGACCACCACCAGGGTTTTATGGGCAACACCCATTTTGACAGCTATTTGCCCTGGATCTGCTCCACATCTTTCCTCTACATCCTCACTGTATTGACCTGTCTGGTGAGCGCTACCAAGATTGCCTTTTTTATGGGTTTGCTTGTATGATTGGATTTTTGCCCATATAGCTCATTAGAGTGTTGAGATATCCCACTAGCCAATGCCTGAGCTAAAGCCTCACTGAACCTGCTGCTCAAGCTGCCTCGCTGCAGGCTTTGGCCTAATGAAATTGTGTCTGGCTCATCCTGTTTGTAGAGATGATTGGGGGACATTCTGGGCTGGCAAACTACTACCTTGAACCCTGGCAAAGATTGGACTGGACTTGGATTTGAACTGGGGGTTATTGTTTGGGTGGGCCACTGACTTACAGGTGTGGATGTGGCATAGGTATGGCTGCTTTCCACCTGTGCCTGTGGCAAATGCGGCCAAGCAGGAGAGGGTGTGCATGTGGCCCTATGCATTACTGGCCAAAGATTTGCATGCAAATGGTTGCTCCCTATGTATGTATTTGTAATTTGGTGTGGAAACTTCGGCCTGGAGTGCTTTACTTTACAACTCCTGGATGTGACCAATTGCTAGGTGCCATGAGTCTGCACCAATGTATACCGTATTTTCGCCCTATAAGACGCACCTAGGATTTGGGGGAGGAAAATAAGAAAAAAAATATTTTAAACCAAAAAAGCACCATTACAGACAGTGTGGCATTCCCCTATCCCATTCCTATAGGCCGTGTGGGATGCCCCCATTCCATAGACAGTGTAGCATGCCCCCATCCCATTTCCCATATACCCAGTGTGGCATTCCCCCCTCCCATTCCCCATATAGGCAGTGTGGCATTCCCCCTCCCATTGCCCATATAGGCAGTGTGGCATTACCCCTTCCCATTCCCCATATAGGCAGTGTGGCTTTCCCACCCCTCCCATTCCCTATATAGGCAGTGTGGCATTCCCCCCTTCCATTCCCCATATAGGCAGTGTGGCATCCCCCCTCCCATTCCCCATATAGGCAGTGTGGCATTCCCCCCTCCCATTCCCTATATAAGCAGTGTGGCATTGCCACCCCTCCCATTCCCCATATAGGCAGTGTGGCATTCCCCCTCCCATTCCCCATATAAGCAGTGTGACATTCCCACCCCTCCCATTCCCCATATAGGCAGTGTGCCATTCCCAATCCCATTCCCCATATAGGCAGTGTGGCATTCCCCCTCCCATTCCCCATATAGGCAGTGTGGTATTCTCCCCCTCTCCATTCCCCGTATAGCCAGTGTGGCATCCCCCCTCCCATTCCCCATATAGGCAGTGTGGCATTCTCCCCGGCATTCCCCCCTCCCATTCCCTATATAAGCAGTGTGCCATTCCCAATCCCATTCCCCATATAGGCAGTGTGGCATTCCCCCTCCCATTCCCCATATAGGCAGTGTGGTATTCTCCCCCTCTCCATTCCCCGTATAGCCAGTGTGGCATCCCCCCTCCCATTCCCTATATAGGCAGTGTGGCATTCTCCCCGGCATTCCCCCCTCCCATTCCCTATATAAGCAGTGTGACATTGCCACCCCTCCCATTCCCCGTATACCCAGTGTGGCATTCCCCCCTCCCATTCCCCATATAAGCAGTGTGACATTCCCCCTTCCATTCCCCATATAGGCAGTGTGGCATTCCCCCTTCCCATTCCCCATATAAGCAGTGTGGCATTCCCACCCCTCCCATTCCCCATATAGGCAGTGTGGCATTCCCCCCTTCCATTCCCCATATAGGCAGTGTGGCATTTACCCCTCCCATTCCCTATATAAGCAGTGTGGCATTGCCACCCCTCCCATTCCCCATATAGGCAGTGTGGCATTCCCCCTCCCATTCCCCATTTAAGCAGTGTGACATTCCCACCCCTCCCATTCCCCATATGGGCAGTGTGGCATTCCCCCCTCCCATTCCCCATATAGGCAGTGTGGTATTCTCCCCCTTCCCATTCCTCGTATACCCAGTGTGGCATTCCCCCCTCCCATTCCCCATATAAGCAGTGTGGCATTCCCCCTCCCATTCCCCATATAGGCAGTGTGGCATTCCCCCTTCCCATTCCCCATATAAGCAGTGTGGCATTCCCACCCCTCCCATTCCCCATATAGGCAGTGTGGCATTCCCCCTCCCATTCCCCATATAGGCAGTGTGGCATTCCCCCTCCCATTCCCCATATAGGCAGTGTGGCATTCCCCCATCCCATTCCCCATATAGGCAGTGTGGTATTCCCACCCCTCCCATTCCCCATATAGGCAGTGTGGCATTCCCCCCTCCCATTCCCCATATAGGCAGTGTGGCATTCTCCCCCCTCCCATTCCCTGTATACCCAGTGTGGCATCCCCCCTCCCATTCCCCATATAGGCAGTGTGGCATTCTCCCCCCTCCCATTCCCCATATAGGCAGTGTGGCTTTCCCCCTCCCATTCCCCATATAGGCAGTGTGGCATTCCCCCTTCCCATTCCCCATATAGGCAGTGTGGCATTCCCCCTCCCATTCCCCATATAGGCAGTGTGGCATTCTCCCATCCCATTCCCCATATAGGCAGTGTGGTATTCCCACCCCTCCCATTCCCCATATAGGCAGTGTGGCATTCCCCCTCCCATTCCCCATATAGGCAGTGTGGCATTCCCCCCTCCCATTCCCCATATAGGCAGTGTGGCATTCTCCCCCCTCCCATTCCCCATATACCCAGTGTGGCATCCCCCCTCCCATTCCCCGTATACCCAGTGTGGCATTCCCCCCTCCAATTCCCCATATAAGCAGTGTGGCATTCCCCCTCCCATTCCCCATATAGGCAGTGTGGCATTCCCCCTCCCATTCCCCATATAAGCAGTGTGGCATCCCCCCTCCCATTCCCCATATAGGCAGTGTGGCATTCTCCCCCCTCCCATTCCCCATATAGGCAGTGTGGCTTTCCCCCCTCCCATTCCCCATATAGGCAGTGTGGCATTCCCCCTCCCATTCCCCATTTAAGCAGTGTGACATTCCCAACCCTCACATTCCCCATATGGGCAGTGTGGCATTCCCCCCTCCCATTCCCCATATAGGCAGTGTGGTATTCTCCCCCTTCCCATTCCTCGTATACCCAGTGTGGCATTCCCCCCTCCCATTCCCCATATAAGCAGTGTGGCATTCCCCCTCCCATTCCCCATATAGGCAGTGTGGCATTCCCCCTTCCCATTCCCCATATAAGCAGTGTGGCATTCCCACCCCTCCCATTCCCCATATAGGCAGTGTGGCATTCCCCCCTTCCATTCCCCATATAGGCAGTGTGGCATCCCCCCTCCCATTCCCCATATAGGCAGTGTGGTATTCTCCCCCTTCCCATTCCCCGCATACCCAGTGTGGCATCCCCCCTCCCATTCCCCATATAGGCAGTGTGGCATTCTCCTCCCTCCCATTCCCCATATACCCAGAGTGGCATCCCCCCTCCCATTCCCCGTATACCCATTGTGGCATCCCCCCCCCTCCCATTCCCCATATAGGCAGTGTGGCATTCTCCCCCCTCCCATTCCCTGTATACCCAGTGTGGCATCCCCTTTCCCATTCCCCATATAGGCAGTGTGCCCCACCATTCCCATAGGCAGTGTGGCATCCCCCTCCCCCCATTATCCTAGGCTGTGTGGCATCCCCCTCCCCCCATTATCCTGGGCTGTGTGGCATCCCCCTCCCCCCATTATTCTAGGCTGTGTATCATCCCCCTCCCCCCATTATCATAGGCTATGTGGCATCCCCCTCCCCCCATTATCATAGGCTGTATGGCAGCCCATTCCCATTGGCAGTGTGGCATCCCCCTGCCCCCATTATCATTGGCTGTGTGGCACCCCCCTCTCCCCATTCACATTGGCAGTGTGGTATCCCCCTCCCCCCATTATCATTGGCTGTGTGGCACCCCCCCATTCCCATTGGCTGTGTGGAATCCCTCTCCCCCCATTCCCATTAGCTGTGTGGCATACCCCCCCCCCCCATTGGCAGTGTAGCATCCCCCTCTCCCCCATTCCCATTGGTGTGTGGCATCCCTCTCCCCCATTTCCTTTGGTGTGTGGCATCCCCCCTCCCCCCATTTCCATAGGCTGTGTGGCATCCCCCCTCTCCCCCCTTTCCCATTGGCTGTGTGGCATCCCACCCTCCCCCCATTTCCATAGTCTGTGTGGCATCCCCCTCTCCCCCATTCCCATTGATGTGTGGCATCCCCCCTCCCCCATTCCCATTGGCTGTGTGGCATCTCTCTCCCCTATTCCCATCGGTGTGTGGCATCCCCCTCCCCCATTCCCATTGGCAGTGTGACATCCCTCTCCCCCATTCCCATTGGTGTCCGCTGACACCGCTCCACTCAGCGGCCGGCTCTGTGAATTGGGTGGGCGTGGCCTGCGCCGCGTCAGTGTCGGCGCAGGCCACGCCCACCCGATTCACCGAGCTGACTGTAAGAAGCAGCGCCGGGCTGTGTCCCGGCCCCGCCACTGTGATCGCTGTCTTTTACCGGCAGCGATGACAGTGGCGGGGCCAGAGACAGCGCCTGCCGCTCCTCCATCCGCTGCCTCTTCCTGGGCACACGCGAGCACCCAGGTCAGGGCAGCGGGTGGGCGTGGTGTGCAGGCCACGCCCACCCGCTGCCCTGACCTGGGTGTTCGTCTGTGCCCAGGAAGAGGCAGCAGATGGAGGAGCGGCGGGCGCTGTCTCTGGTCCCGCTACTGTCATCGCTGTCGCCGCTCCTCTGTCTTCTTCTGGGCTCTGTCAGTGTGGCAGGCAACGCGGGAGCGTCGGGAACGGGTGTTCCCGACGCTCTGGAATATTTTCGTCCCTGTTGATTTTTATTTTAGTTTTTAAGTCCCTGTTCAGCTTGACAAAAAGCAAATGGCACTTACATGAGAACCTATAGGCTCGATCCCACAAAGTTCTGCAAACTCCTGTCTTTTGGTTTTAGTGCTGTTAGGGACGCACAAAGTCCTTTATTACTGACCCTTGTATCTCAGGTTCATACTATCTTAGCACCATGTACAGGAAAGAGGCGCCAGTTGTCTTGGCTGTTTCTGTGTTTAACTGTCTCATTGGAGAGGAAAGGAGTCAGAGCATGAACCATGGTAAAATCCAATTTGATGTTTACACTGGGGCCCGGGCACCTTTAGTTACTCCTCTTCCTGTATTGTTTATCCTCAAGAACATTTTTTTATACAACATTAGTTTGTTGTATTATTTGTGTTCTTTTGTTATTTGTTCTTTTCATTGTTTGTGAAAAGAGATCAAACTGCAATTCCTGTTTGGTCACTGGAGATAAGAACTACAGGGTTCCTAGACCAGTGAAGTACCACTGATACGTATACCTTTCCCAGTAGATGAAATACATGTTTGGTCACCGCTGACAGAAAAAAAACCATTCATTTTCATAGTACAAAAAAATATTTTTTTTATACTACTATACTAATTTTACCTCCAAGATCATAGACTGTGTGGAACTCAGAAAGGTCAAATGCTTTTAGCACACTGTTCCCACATAAATTCCACGTGCAGTTCATAACATGCATAAAATCCAGCAAGTCCTCTTCTGACCTACGGTAATTATAAAGATAATTAGTTGTGTTTTCTGCTCGTCTGCTTGTCTACTTGGTAAAAGCATCTATGCACATCAGATGAACTGTAATAGCAATAACAGTAACAGCAAAAAGTCATTATTCCAGCAAGCAAAATGGCAAATTTAAGTGGACCAAAAGTCCTAAAAAAAATCCCAGGGGGCTTACTGACATCCCCAGCACAGGTCCGAATGCTACCCTTGGCTTTGATGTTGCATCACCTAGTAGCTTCCTAGTTCATGCATCTCGGAAATCATTGCTACGTGAACCAATAGAAAGCGCCTTGCCCCTATTAGCTTGTATATTTCAAATCCAGTGCCACTCGCACCAACATGAATGAAAAACCAGTAGCATATACTATGCTAATCATCAGCCCTGTATTTTAGCAGCTCATGGCTAGCCCAAGAGATCCCTGCTTAAGCCCCCCCCCCCCTTATGATGCCGGGGCTATAGCATTGGGGCTGGGGTTCTATGGCTTGTGGGTAAAGTGGGGCTGGGTACAGGGGGCAGAGAGGGAGACTAAGGGGTAAGGACTGAATGCGAGTGTCAAAAAGTTTGTATTGAGGACAGATGTCTTATCTCCCTGCAGGCACTGTGTGAGACAGGTAAAGTTGAAGGGGCTGCAGAGTTTGGCATGCAGTTAGCTCTGTATTAACTCATTCAGTGCCAGATATTATAGCTAGACTACCCCTGTCCCCAATGCTTTCAAGAGGAAACACTGCATTACTGTGTTATACTGATGAGCCAGGTGGCAGAAGTTCAAGAAGTTCAGGGCTGGAATCAAGCCTGTGTGATTAATTATATCATTTTCAGCCTGAGAAAATCAGTTGTATCACATATCTTGAACATTTTTTAACACAAAATTAATTGATCTACTAGTCCTAGCAACAAATCATTTTGTTTAGCCATTCAAATTCTAAAAGGAATTGTCCAGAGACCAGCACTGCATATGCAGGTCACAAAACCCCATAATTGCCACACCAGTCTTCTCATAAATAATACCTTACTTTCTCTTTATAAAAATACATGCATCCCTTGGCCCTATTACACCACCCACCCACCAAGGCCTACCTACCTGACCCTCTAGCAGCCCATCCACCTACCCAGCTCTCTGTCCTCTTGCCCTCCCACCTACCTATGAGCCTGAGTGTCTGTCTGCACAACTACCTGCCTGCAAAACCTAACCCTACCTATCCACTGACCCAGACACCCATCCACCTACCTACCCACCGACCTACCTACCCATCCACTGACCTGCTTGAAAGCCACCTACCTGCCCACCTACCAGCCTTAGCAGCCAGCAGCCCATCCACCTACCCAGCAGTCTGCCTTCCTGTCCTTGCTTATTAGCATAAACCCAGGCCCCCACCTATTAGTGGCATTGATTACTGAAAAGTGTAAAGGCTGTTAGAGCAACGTACGCTGATCATTAGAGCAACTGGAACAAATGACAGTGTTAGGTGGTTATATAGAGGAGAAGAACAGCTTATATACTCAATGTATGTAATGAGAGGGGGTGCTACCCAATGAACATAAGCCATACTACATCCTTAATAGATAGAAATCAAATTGGGCCAATACTATAGAGGGGGAACACTCATAGCGCAGACCCTTTTTCCCCAAAACATTTGTCGTTTTTTAGACTAAAATAAAAAAATCTGACAAGGATGCAAACTGGGAACTATAAAAATTACAACTCCTCACATAAAATACAAGGCCTCAACCAGCAATCAAAAAATTATGACTGCTGGAACACGAAGAGGGACAAAAATGTACTGATCCTTAAGGCTGATATTAGGCGGGTGATTAAAGGGTTAAAAATGATTTCAGAAACCAACTTTATTAACATGAAACACCCATTCGAGATCTACAATAAAAAAAAGGATTTCTTTCGTTTTCAAGTGATAGGCAAAAAGGGTTAAGGCCCTTTTTGTGGCTAGAATAGTTTCTTTATCTACAGTAGGTAGACTGTTCTATCTTCTGCAGAAACCCTTTTACTGTATGCTTGTTCTATACTGTATAGAACAACAAATTGAGTCACTGGATTTAGCTGTCTACTATAGGGAAATGTCCCTAAATTCTAAATCCTCCTCCTCCTTCTGCCAATTCACCTCCTCCTACAACCAGTTTTCTAAATTTCTCACTAGGAAATGAATGCTCGCTACTTGAGTATTTTGAGCTATCGTTTTTATCTTTTCGGATTAGCTATTCATTGAATCACCTTTCTGTGGACCCTGGAATGCAATTTTTCTTTATAGATTTATAGAACTGTAGTCACTGGAAGAATATTAAGGGGCCTTTTTATGTCTTTGCACTTTGTATTTTCCACAGTGCGGTAACTTCTTAGTGAGTCCTCTCTGTGCTACAAGAGCTGGTCACAGTGACAGAATTGACATATACTACCACCAAGTCCAGTTCCAAGTTGGATCATACCAGGTTGCCTTATAACTTCTGGCCCAGCTATGTAATAGGCAGGGGCAGATTATGAAAAGGGGAGCAAGGGGTGCGCGCCCTGGGGGTTCCACCAACCTTTGAGTTATGGTCTGGTCCAGGAAGATTTTTAACTTTGGTCTAATGGGCCGCGAGGCCAGCAACAAAGACGGCAGTCTCCCCCCCCCCCCCCCCCGTGCCTGAGCAAGCCATTTTATATTTTTGCAAACCTGTCACCACGGGACAGGATGTAGAGTATAGAGCAGCAAAGCCACCAACAGGGATGGGTGGGTGCGGGGGATACGATGACCGCTCACTGCACATAAGCCACCTAGCACAGCTGCTGCCAACTCAATGCATTGAACTGTTTTCTGCTGGACCACTACACTACTAGAATGACAAAGCAGGAGTTCCCGAGTAATGTGCACCCACACAAGGGTGGCACAAGGGACTCGATCCAGCATTACAGTAAGTAGGCGGGTGCCAGACAACCACCAATCAGATACTTGGCTGTACTATTGTTTTAAAGGAAAAAAAAATACTGTATCTGGGGCCTCCATTACACTTAATCCGGCCCTTGTTGTAGGCGTCAAAGTTCAGATTGCCTTTTAGGAATCTGATGATACTAAAAAATTCCTGAATATTTCCATTTCTCGTAAATGGCTCAAAAAAAAAAAAAAAAAAAAAAAAACTTTACCTTCTCCCAGCTATCCTTCATCGGACAAAATGGCAGGGCGGAGTGTCCTCCATCCGGCTGTATAGTAATTTGAAACACCCGTGCCGAGGATCGCAAGGGAGGGGGTGTCAGTCACTTACCTGCACACTGGCTCCCTCATTGCTCCTGTCCAGCGGTGGGATGCTGGCAATGGGTGCTGTCTCAGCAGCATCGGAAGGTGGCTCCTGTAGCTGACAGCATGGTAGGCTTCCCTCACTCCCCTCCTGCTGTGCTATACAGCACACAGTGATGGCCAGGCTGTACAGAGCTGTACAGAGCCTGGCCATCACTCACACAGCAAAAGGGAAGGAGGGGAAGCAGCAGTGCTGTCAACTGTACTTCCCCCTGCCCCTTTCCAATTCAATTAGCCAGGGCATCAGGAATAGGTACTGGTAACCCAGGGCTCAGGGGCTGACTTTAGCACTGGTCAGTATAGCAGCCCCTATGCACTTTGGTATGGGTTGATGGGCACTAGGCTCTTTATCACCCCCCTAATTGTAAGAGGGGGTGCAGGTAAACCAGAGGGGGTACCGCATGCCCCCCTAAAGCTTAAAAGCCCAGCACACCAAACACAGGGTCTGGCAATCCCAGGGCACAAGTGCCAGACTGGTTACTGGCCCTAGCTACTACAAGCCCTTATGCCCTACAACAGAGTTCAAGTGCTGAACATCAGAACCATGCTGAGGGGCTCTGGGCTCTTCTGTGCCATCTTACCCATTCAGAGTGTGGGTAATATGGTCAGCAAACCACTCATCGGGATATCGGGCAGCTGGCTTGCTGTCCCCCTGCCCTTAGAACTGGTATAGTGGTCCTTTAGATCCCTTCAGTGTAAGGAAAAACAAAACACACCAGCATAATTATTTTACTGAAGGGGCCTTATATACTAGAAAAGCAGAGCATCTTTAGAACCTCCTCGTGTGACTTTAATGTATAGAGGGGTATACTCCAAGAAATCCCCCTCCATACCCCCCCTCTTTAGCGATGTATTTAGTCGCATGTGGGGGGGATCATTATAAGCTCTACCTCTGAGGTATAAAAGCAGGCTCCTGGCCATTACTCCTGGTTGGTTGCTGGGATAGAAGGAGTAGGGATATGTGTCCACTCAGTTAGAAGACATGCACGGCCATGCTCGGCGAGGGACCAAGAAGACCCATCAAACCAGAGGATGAGGCCACGAGGCAGGGGTCAGAGTGGAGTAAACTGGGACTGGTAAGTAGTGAGATTTAGAAAATGAAATGTTTATTTTTGTGGTGTATATTTTTAAAAATACTGGTATCACTGTCCCGCACCCACTCTTGTGGCACCAGGGTTGCGGAAGAGCCCGATGCCCATTGGTATGAACAACAACCCATACCATTGGGTATAGGGGCTGGTAAACGTCAGGGCTGGGGCCGGGTTACCAGTCCTGGTGCCCAGGATTGTTTATTTTTTTGGGGGGGGAACGTTTTAAAAATTGTTTTATTTAAGAGCAAAAAAACAAAAGAGAACACTTCCGCAAGTCATTTTCCTTGAAAAAACGCAGGGGTAAATATTCCCACAGAAAATTCTCTCCCCCAAAAAATCATTCCCTGAATGAGCAATGAGTTTTCATGTGAAAAATTCCGGCATTTGCAAAAGTTTTGGAATAGGAGAAAAAAAAACAGATAAATTCTTGCTTGTGCAAAAAAAGCACCTGCTGAATGGGGGGAGAGTGAAAATATTGATTATTTTATTCTGAAACCTTGTGAGAATGCATTCTTGCACTGTGCTGAATCAATCCCCATTTCTTCTTAGCTTGATATACTGTACTTCCAGAGTTCCAATCAAGGGATAGATGCTCTATACCGGTGCAATGGGAAATTTGTGGTGCACTGGTATAATGTGCACAGTGCAAAGAAACTTGAGCTGCAAGTTTTTATTTACATTGCAGAATCCAGCATCTATACGTGTCTTTTAGACTGAAATAATTAAATTGAAATATTTCAGAAGATATTAATGTTCATATTTTCTTTTTGAAAAACATGCAAACTTTAGTTCATGCATACTGTAGCACAAGAACGTTTGTTTAATGTATAATATGATCACAGTAATACCTGTAAAGAGAGTCATAAATATCTTTGGAAGTAGTTCCTAAAGCTCTCTCATATTGGCTTTTTCCATCTCTGAAACATAAACAATATGTTTATTATACATACGTCCATAAATATCAATGAATACAATTCATTATCTTTGTCATTACCCCAAGTTTTAGTTTCTGTATAGAATAGCATTGCATGAAAAAGAATACCTATACTATTAAAGCGGACCAAAACCCACACCGATTGGCCCGGGAATCTATAAGTTCCTGGGCCGATTGATTCCCTCCCCCAGGGGCATCCATAATCGGGATGCTCAGCTGTGTGAAACCCACCAGGTCACCACATACACTTATCTTGTTTCTCCATCCAGGCAAATAGGAATAAAGCGAACAGCCTCCTGGATCTCTTATCTCACCCAGGCTAGCATTCTGGGAGAAATGTGCACCCCTTCCAGATTATAGCCCACTACATGCACATGGGGATGAACATACAGCAATTTCAGCACAGATATAGAGATCAAATACACATACACTCTAGCTTACCAACTGTGCTTTGTTAATGTTGAAAAAGCAGGATTGCCCGGGATGTTTGCTGCAAATAAGCAAAATGACTCCTGTGACAAAGAATGGCTGGACTAAGAGCCAGGGGAATACTGGGAGACTACAGTGGCCTGATAGGATAGACTAGACTAGACATGCAAACTACACATGCTCAGTAGGGAAGAGGTAATACCATTACAAATCCTGTATCACATTTTATATAAAAGATTTGACTTGCAGTACTGAAAAGCATGATATAACCATGGCACTCTATGGAACTAATTTTAGGTAGAACAAAACCCAGGATTTTGACTATCCTGGGTTTTGCTTCTTGCTCCGAGGGCATCCAGAATTTAGGATACTCCATTATGTGAAACCTTCGGGATCCCCAGGAAATCTTACCAGAAATCTTGCCACCAAATCATACAGCGCATGCACAGGCTCTCTCAGAGCCATATACCGTGCATAATAATGATCAGCAAGAAGGCTCTGTTTGCACACACAGCATGGCATTTGGAAGCAAAAGTGGCTAAATCCCCAATCCCCTTTGGAGTGAGGCATGCTTGCACCCCCAGCCTATCCGAATGTGCCACCGCCCAGAGATGCTGGGGAGTGTGCCTCAGCCCAGAGATGCTGGGGATGCGGCCATCGATGTTTATATTGTCGTAGGAGCCAGAGCAAAGGGGAGTTTTGTGGTGACCCGGGGGTTTCACACAGCTGGGCTACCCGATTTGGGATGCCTCAGGGGGAAGGCCAGCGGCCAGCCCTGGAGTCTAAAGCTCCAGGGAAAGCTGCTTAGGGTTTTGTTTCGATTTAACAACAGGGAATATACAGACAAATGCATATAGATATACATACAATTAATTGGTGTGGGATCTATTGCCACAACATATAGCTCAAAGGTTATATGCTTACAATATTTTACCTCACAGCTTCAAGCAAGTAGTCCGAGCACTTGTATGCAGTGTGAGAGTAGAACATCATCAAGTGATAAATGGACTTAGGGCTTTTTTTCCCGAGGTACAGGGCAGACACATCTGTATTGCCATAATTTGCTTAAAAAAATAAAACAAAAATGTAAAAAATGCTGTTATGTCACACATTTAATCTGATGAAAAAATAGATATAATCAATGACTCTACAGACCCTATTCGTTCTGATTTCAGGATTGTATAATATTTTAGTACATTAATTAGTGGCAATAGTGAAATTATAGTAAGTTGTAGTAAACAAAAAGTAGCAAAATGCTCATGGTAGTTTGGGAAAAGGCATTTTTTAACATGTTTGTTTAGTTGGGATATGCAATATCAGAAGATGTCACCACAATGTTTCAAGAATCAAATAATGATATTTTGTATTCTCATGCTTAAGACTGGGGCTAATGATAAGGCTTAATGAAAAGGCTTTTCAACAAAATGGGTGTTGCTCCGTGTGCAACCCAACTGCTGGGGCCCCTGTCGTGTGCAGTAATGCCCACTTAAAGTGAAACTTCAGTAAAAATTGACCCCCCCCTGCCCTGTCATCCAACCCTGGCTCTGAGACAGGATGGGGGGTTAGAAAGAAAAAACCCTTACCTTAGCGAGGAAAAGAAACAAAGGCTCATCCCCCTGTGCTCTGTGCAAGATGGTGGTGCCCAGGATCTGGAGCGCAGGAGAAGCATCGTGGGTGCCTGGCTAAGGTAAGGGCTTTTTTTCTTTGTAATCCCCCTCCTCCCCCGCCCTGCCTCAGCACCAGGGTAGGATGGCAAATCACTTTTAAATTACTCTCACGGCATAATAGAGCACTATTGTTGGCCACCGTGTACACATGGTAGCCAGCTGCTAGATACTCAGGGGGAGACCTGCAGAACACATGATAGTGACTTGGTTTAGCTGGTGGAGTGATTAAATGGTAAGATTATATACTTTATCGGGTGTTGCAGTGCTGGGGGGCAGCAATTCAGTCATTTCAAAGTGCTCCACTGTTGCTGTTGCTTCTTAACATGGCCACCTAGCACATGCTATTGGAGCAGTAGCTTGTCTACAGTGCTTTATGTCCCCCCACTTTCACCCCTAGAAGCCAGATAGCCAACAAAGGGGAGCTATAGTGCCAATCGTTGGGAACCCCTGAAATACAGAATCACTTGCAACTTTATAACTTGTGAATAGTGGAATTTCCAGTAATAACTCACCTTTCCCTGGTCCAACGCTGCATGGCTGGGTGATTGTTCCAATCACAGCCTTTTGACCTTTGGAAAGCATGCAGCTGGTCTTCTTAGGTTCTGGCACACTGCTGCCTATAACATCTACTTAGTGCAAAAGGCCAACATAAAAATTAAAATCTATGCCCCCCCCCAACATTACATATAGACATATCAGCTCACAGAATATATGCTCACCTCCTCCCACTTGCGAATGAAAAAGAAACTTTTCACCAAGTGACAGCTACAAAAGACATCTCCCACTTTCCTTTACAGACACACTTCACTCAATAGTCACTTTTGCTGCCGTAAAGGGACAGTCCAGTCTAAATAACACTTGCCGTTCATGAAGAAGTCATCAAGAGATTACTGCAGCCGCCTCCACATAGAGAAGGAGAAGGGGGGTGCCTTGTCTCATACATTTTAATTGAAGACAATGGGGTGGAAACTGCAGGTAATCCCACCATGGCTGCTTCCATCAACCACAAGAGTCAGACTGGGCTATCTCTTTAATTACTGGATGGGAATGCAGAGCAGTTGATTGCTCCTGCTCCAGATGATTAGAAGCTAACTTATTGTGGGCTATATTAGAAGGATAAACTGTAGCCCAATGCTAGGAAAGCCAGCTTTTCAGATGTCAGTCTTGCTGCTGCCTATATTTCACTTCATACCAAGGAGTTATATCATGTTGCCCACATTTGCTGGCTACCAGAGGCCTATAAGACATTGTATACAAAGGCCAGCCACATTTTTACATCAACAGAACTTGCTCTGTAAGAATTTTTTCAAATGCTTTTCTTACCCTAGGTTAGGTGGGTTCAGGAGACTTGTCAGCCCAAAGCGGAGGACCAGTAGAAAATCACACTGGTGGAATGGGCCAGGCTGACATTTTTTTGTTAGAGGTCAGAGATCTACATATAGCTTAACAACCACATTTCAGGAAATCCCTCTCATATAGCCTATATTCCAATGACTGCCAGGGAAATATTGTCAACATTTTAGTGGTAGCCAAGGACCTACTGTATTGCTCACTGGCAACAAAAATGTATAGCAATTGGTAATAACAAGAGACATATTTTTAAGATATGCAATAAAATAGAATGGGATATTTTCAGGAGGCTGTATTCTTTTACTGAGCTGTGGGGGGAGCTGAGGGGATAAAGCACTTTTAAAAAATTCAACAATTCAAGGACAATGATACCATTTCTAAAAACATTTTTTTAATACCAAAGGTATTATTCTCCCTGATGCTAGACACTTGCAAATCATGAAAAAGTGGTGTAGGGAACCTTGTTGTCAGGGATTTCTCAACAGAGAAATCCCAATTGTAGTAAGTGACCAGAAATTGAGACTGAGAGACATATAGAGAATAGAGAGGCGAATATGAAGCAAACCGTGTTTAATAGTAACAAACCGTGAGTACACACCAACCAGGCTGCTATACACATATATACACATGGAAACCTAAATATACTGCAATGACTAAACAGGAATATAGGTGATCACGGCTGTGCAGATACATACCGTATTTGCTGGCGTATAAGACGACTTTCTGCCCCTGAAAAACATGCTTCCAAGTGGGGGGGTCGTCTTATTACCCCGGGTGCATGGGTGACATACCTTCAGATTCTCTCCTTCTGCATACCCCCAAACCATCCCGATTTTCGCGGGATTGTCCCGCGAGAAGGCTCCTTGTCCTGGCCCCCCACGCTATTCCGTGTCCCGTGACAGTCGGGGACTCGGGAGCTGTGGTGTGTGTGGGGGCGGAGCCGGAGGCAGGGCCTGCTTTCTCCTCCTGCCTGCTGCCCTGCGGGGGCGGGGGCCGGGGAGGGCCTCCAATCCCCTCTACATTCACAGCCTTTTTCCGGGATCTGCTGTAAGCTCACTCCTGATTGGCTGCCAGTCGGCGACGCTGCTTCAGGTTACCTATGAGGAGGAAAGCCGCGATGACTGAACTGTGGAGAGGAGAGAGCGGTGCCGGGTGCCCTGTAAAGCCCCGTCTGCGCATCCAGATAGTGTGTATGTGTGATAATGGGTGTGAAACAAAGGCACTTTACTCAGTCCCCCCAAAAGAAGCCGAGCTGTGTGTGAGGGGCTCCTCGCTGCTGCCCTATCATGTGACCTCCTGACCTGCTGCCTGCCTCACCTGTGCAGTGTGCCCCTCACACACAGCTCGGCTTATTTTTGGAGGACTTGTGTGGAGATGTCTATTTTATTTACACCATACCTCCCAACTGTCCCTCTTTGAAGGCTGTGTCCCCCTGTCCCTCGTTGGTGTCATTTGTCCCTCTTTGAGTTGTAACATGCAGATCTGCAGCAATAAATTATTCATTTGCCTATTCAAAGTGTTTTATTATTGTAACTGTTATATCCTATCTCCTATCTATCAATTAATGAGGGGCCGTGGCTTAATTTACATATTGTCCCGATTTCCCATTCTGAAAAGTTGGGAGGTATGCTGAACCTACAGCTAGTGGGAATCTAAAACCCAGGGTCAGCCTGTCTTAACCCTTAACTGCCAGGGGCTGTGAATACACTACTACTGTGTCCAATTTCAGGAAACCCTACACCTGTTCAACACATTGTGACAGATCGTGCGTGTGGAAGGTGTGCGGAACAGGGAGTATATAACAAACTCTATATTTTGAGTGGAAATGTTGGGGGGTCGTCTTATACGCCCAGTCGTCTTATACGCCGGCAAATATGGTAGATAAACCGGGAAACATGAAACACACTCAGATTGCAATACATATATATATATGAAGTCAGAAAACATACATACATAGGAGTCCAAGGAAAGTCCAAAGTCCAAGGATGGATACAAGGCTTAGAGAGGGAAACACAATGGCCAAGGCTGTGGCTGTGACTGTGACTGACTATGACTATGACTAGAGTCCTGGGTACAGAGATCTGGGTTCAGAGTTCTGGGATCTGGGATCAGAATTCAAGATGGCGATGCAATTCACTTTAATGCTGATCCGCTGCCTGACTAAGTGGATCAGTTTATCCCTTTCGCTGTCAGCCTATCTTGACCCGGAGGGATCAAACAAGGGGTCAGGTGATTGTTTTTTTACTTTAGTTTTGCTGTAGCAGGGGGGGAAAGTCAGGCACGTAGATTCTACGTACTTGGCTCTTAAGTGGAGTAGAAGCGAGCACGTCGAATCTACGTGCTTGGCACTGAAAGGGTTATATAGACCAAGAAGTCACAGTTGCTGCACCTCTGCAGGACAGAGCCATCTGCTGGTGGAGCAGCATATTGCAGGGGAAAGTTCTTGAAAAGGAGCCAGCCTGAAGAAGTACTAAACAGAGGCATGCTCAGAAGCTGTGGAGGAACTCCGGACCTGACATTATCTCCCCCTCACAAAAGCGGGCACCGAATGCTTTTGACCAACAGCTCCACTGGAGATGCTTCAATCAGCATACAGGAAAAATCCTTTCATGGCACCAGACATATGATCTGGATGGGTAAAACTGGCAGACGTCACATAATGGTGCGGGCCCCGAAGCAGGCGAAGACTCGGCGGGTGTGGGCCCCAAAACAGGTGAAGATGAGGAGGGTGCGGGCCCAAAGCAGGCGGAGACTCGGCAGGTGCGGGCCACAAAGCAGGCAATGACTCCGCAGCTGTGGGCCCCAAAGCAGGCAAAGGCTCGGCAAGTGCGGGCCCCAAAGACGGGGAAGACTCGGCAGATGCGGAAGTCACTCCATGGTCAAAGTTCAGAAAACAATGGCCAGGGGGACCGGGACCTTCACAGCAGTTCCCAGGGAGACCGGGACCATCACAGCAGCACCCAGAGGGACCTTCACAAAATGCCCAGGGGGACCTTCATGACAGCGCCCAGGAGGACCTTCACAGCAGCGCCCAGGGGGACCTTCACGGCAGCGCCCAGGGGGACCTTCACGGCAGCGGCCAGGGGGAACTTCACGGCAGTGCCCAGAGTGACCAGGACCTTCACAGCAGCGTCCAGGGGGACCAGGACCTTCACAGCAGCACCCAGGGGGACCAGGAGCTTCATGGCAGTGCCCAGGGGGACCAGGACCTTCACAGCAGTTCCCAGGGGGACCGGGACCATCACAGCAGCACCCAGAGGGACCTTCACAAAATGCCCAGGGGGACCTTCATGATAGCGCCCAGGAGGACCTTCACAGCGCCCAGGGGCACCTTCACGGCAGCGCCCAGGGGGACCTTCACAGCAGCGCCCAGGGGCACCTTCACGGCAGCGCCCAGAGTGACCAGGACCTTCACAGCAGCGTCCAGGGGGACCAGGACCTTCACAGCAGCACCCAGGGGGACCGAGAGCTTCATGGCAGTGCCCAGGGGGACCAGGACCTTCACGGCAGCACCCAGGGGGACCAGGACCTTCATGGCAGTGCCCAGGGGGACCTGGACCTTCAAGATCTAGGTTCTTGAGACAGTAACCTGTGCACTTGAAACCTTCAAAATCAGCACCTGGGTTATCAAATTCAGACCTTCCTACGACTTTAGGAAACCCTTCAAGATCTCCTTGAGCCAGCGGGACACTGAAGAAATCCCTATATGCAAACCCAGGTGTTTTAGAACCACGAGCTTGTGGGGGACTCTTCAAGGCCTTCTCTAAGATTACCTGGCGGGTGATCAGGTTCAAGCTTAAGGCAGATCTTAATGAAGCCCTCAGGAGGGCATGCAAGGATAGAAGTAATTGGGCGCGCCGGTATGGAGGCAACAACTGGGCATGCCGGTACGGAGGCAACAACTGGGCACGCCGGTATAGAGGCAACAACTGGGCACGCCGGTACTGAGGCAACAACTGGGCACGCCAGTACGGAGGCAACAACTGGACCGGGCAAGGCAGAAACTGGCATCAGAGGCTCGGGCAAGGCAGGTGAACCAACCTCAGATGCTCCTTCCTCAGTCGAACTAGGAGATAACTCGACAGGAGGATCAGACTCAACAGAACAATCAGACTCGACAGAACAATCAGACTCGACAGAATGATCAGACTCGACAGAATGATCAGACTCGACAGAATATTTGGGCTGACAAACAGACATTTAGCCGGGCTCACAAACAGGTACAGGATCAAGGTCATAGGCAGAGAATGAATCAGGCTCAAAGACAGACATTGGGTGAGGGTCACAGACCGACATAGTTAAGTTCAAAGCTAAACATGGAGTCGGGGCTGCAGACAGGCATAGCGTCAAGCTCGAGGGCAGACACTGGGTCACAAACAGACTTAGAAGCAGACTCACAGACAGGTTCAGGCATGAGCTCACAGTGAGGTTCAGGTTGAGTCACTAGAGTTACAGGCTCGGGTTGAGTTATCGGGGTCACCGGCAGCAGACAGCAGACTGGAGCACCCTAGTGGACTGGACGGAGGGCAGAACAGATGGATGGTGGTCATACTCTGAATCGGAAATATCAATCCAGGCATCAGACCCACTGTAATCCTCATCCTCCACTTCAGACACATCACTCCAGGCATCTGACTCACTATCAACCTCATCCTCTACATCAGACATAGAGGCAATAGATTTAGCTGGAGTTTCTGATTTCTGGGCTGAACAAACTGAAGTCAGATTAAGGTCTGCCTCAGGAATACTTTAAATGGATGTAGCTTTGAATTTAAGGAACTCTACAAAATTCTCACTGAGGTGTTATGATTCAGCCACGCTTCAGCCCAGAAAAACAAATAATCTTCAAAAAGAAAATAAACCACCTGACGATTGGAGACTGCTGAATGTAAGGCTCTTGCACTAACTTTAAAGCAGTCTGGAGAAACTGGGGGTAGGTAGTCAGAGTAAGCTCCTTATAACGAGGAGGAGGAACAAAGATATACCTATCTGTGGGAGCTGTGGGACTGTCATTGTCAGTAGCAACTGATGTCCTCGTGGACGTAGCACGTATATGCTAGGAATCCCGATATGGATAGATTGAATCATTCTGGCCCGTCCAGGCAAATAACTTCCCTGGGCATTCAAGGTGGTTAGCTGATCAAAAACAAATAGACAAGGACAGATAACCCGCTTGTGCCACCAAGGAGGCAAACTACGACCACGAGAGGCGTAGGTAATCCGGTAATCAGGGAGCCGTAATCCACCCATTTCTTCAACAGAGCTTCTAAAGGTGAAGTTGCACAGGCCACAGGTAATCCCATGGCGATCACAGACTTGGGGAAGGGAAACACAGGAGAGATGTATACAAGACATAGACAAAGAACTGGGCCCCAGTACAGACCAAGACAGGGCTGGGCCCCAGTACAGACCAAGACAGGGCTGGGCCCCAGTACAGACTAAGAAAGGGCTGGGCCCCAGTACAGACTAAGACATGAACTAAGACTAGAAAACAATAAGCCAAAAATGTTCTCAAGACCGGAAGGCCCGATGGCCCAACTTAGACTAGAAGGCATTAAGCCCAAATTTGAAGACAAGGAGGCCAAGGGCCCAACTAAGACTAGAGGAACCACAAGACCTAGGACAGACAGCATTACAGACAGTATGAAAAGCAAAACCTAGGGCTGACACTAGGACCCTGCACATCCTCAGCACAACAAAGACAGATCAGTCTTACAGCCTCCTGGTCTTTTTGGGATCAACATTCTGTCAGGGATTTCTCAACCGAGAAATCCCGATTGTAGTAAGTGACCAGAAATTGAGACTGAGAGACAGGGGCGGATATGCTGCAAACCGTGTTTAATCCTTCTAGTGCCAGCTGCGTGAGTCTCACGTAGCTGCCTCTACTCCACTTAAGTGCCAGCTACGTGAGACTCACGTAGCTGAATTTAAACCCCCACAGTCAAAAAAAATATAAAAGTAAAATACTCACCTGTCCCCCTCGTTGGATCCGGCCAGGTCTCCTCTTTAATTTGGTGCCATCCGATCCCCCATGGGGGCTCGGATGGCTCCAGGAGTGCCTCCGGAATAGCACCGCCCCCTGCTTCGGCAGCAGCAGCTGCTAACTGTAAAAAAAAATAAAAATAAAAATGACACTTACCTGTGGCCGTGCTGCCTCCCGACCGGTCTCCTCTTCACTGGGGGGGGGGGGGGCTCCGATCGCCCCCCCAGCCTCTTCCGTGGCGAGGAGAGGGCAGAAATTGCCCTCCCCCCCACTTCCTGGATCGGGTCTGCTAGCCGGCCTCTTAATACCGGCACCCCAGACTAAGAATCAGTCTGCTCGGCCGCTTGGAGCAGAGAGGTGGGGAGGGGGAGAAGGCTGTGATCGCCCCCCCCCTCCCCAGGCTCTCTCCTCCAAACACCCGAGCAGACTGACAGCTGTCATCAGAGATCGCCGGGGACAGAGGATCGGAGGTGAGTAAAGTAAAAAAATAAAGATCATTTTTTTCTCTTTGTGTCTGTGTCTTTTTTTTTTTTTTTTTTTTTTACATTTAACCCCTTGTGAACTGGTAAGGGGTTCATGAATCCCCTTATACCAGTTCACAAGGCTGTGGGATGGCTAGCGGGTGATTTGCCATTAACCCCCAGCACCCCCATTACCCCCATTGCCTGCCTCCCCAAAGCCCGGGGGGGGGGGGCAGAAGAGCCCATGGCCACGGGCTATGCGGGCTTGTAGCCTGCAGGGCCAGGGGCCACAAAAGCTGGCCCTTGCGCCCTGTTCCTACAAGCCCTGCATAGCTGGTCCCGGGCTAGTTACTTCGGGTAACCCTTAAAAATCAAAAAAAAAAATGGGCCCCCCCATTGTCATTTTTTTTCTCGATTTAACCCTTTGTAGTGTGGATGGTAGTTGTATTTTATTTGTAAATGTTATAAAGTACTTGTTTCAGTTTGGGGGGTCTCCTGGGCAGGAACGGGGGGCTACTGATAAATATGTGGTACCGTTCTAATCGGTAGAAATGACGCTTTCACCTGCAATATGGTTTTCTTTAATAAAATACATTTTTTATTTAAAATAAAGGAGACAATTTTCTAAAAATTTTTTTATTTATTTATTTTTTTAACTTAATAATAATATTGTAAAAAACAGAATTACATTTACAAACAAGACATTTCATGTTAAAGCCTAAACTCTGCTGCAAAAAAATATATTGATTTTCCTGAAAATTCCAGCAAAAATGATGCAAAACTGGCGCAAAATGGGGAAAAATGACCTGTCAACAGAGGGTGACAAAATCTCAAGTAGGTGGCAAATAAAAGGGTTAAAAGTAGCTATGCATGTTGGGTATTTGTTCTGTTCGGGGGACCTTGCGCTTTCAGACTTAGCTTGTTTTTTCTTGTTTGCATATTTATATTTTAGGAAAAGGTGTTTTTTATTCTGCAGAGCTGAAATTTTCAAGTAAAATTGCCGTTACACACATGCTTTACTTTGGGGTGTTTGGCAACTCTTCCCTTGACAGTAGCTATGCATGTTGGGTATCACTCTGTTCGGGGGACCTTGCTTTTTCAGATTAAACTTGTTTTGTCTTGTTTGTTTATAGTTTTTTCAGGAAAATGTGGCTTTGATTATGCTTTTTTATCCTTTTTTTTTTAGGGAAACTCTTTGCAACCAAAGATTACATTGAGGGATTACTTCCAGGAAACTGTGGCCACAACAAGCCTGGTACACCTAGAAAGCTTGAGGTGTGTACTTCCAGAGAATATATAGTTTGTTGGGGACATTTCAAATGTAAAGGGCTGTTTCTCTGGAAAAACTGCAAGGTGCGCATAGCGCAAATCGCAGTTGTATTTTATCTGAAAATCCCCTAAAGCTCTGTTTCAGTTTGGGGGAGTCTCCTGGGCAGGAAAGGTTGTCTACCTATACATATGTGGTACTGCTGTAACTGGAAGAAATTGGGATTTCACACGCAATACATTTTTCTGACAAATTACATTTTTTATTACAAAAAAACACTACAAATTGTAAAAAATAGATTTTTTCACATATTTCACCCAAAAATATTGTGAATACACCTAAAAATGACAAACAAGACATTTCATGTTAAAGCCCAAACTATGCTGAAACAAATATATATAATTTTCCTGGGAAATCCATGGAAATCCCTTCAAAAATCACATTTGAACATGGGGAGCGCAAAATAGTGCAAAATGGTCTGGCAACAAAGGGTGACAAAAACTCCAGATAGGCTGGCACTTAAAGGGTTAATAGCAACAAACAGTGGTTGTAAATGTGTGTCAGCATGGCATGGGTCTCAGAATATAAGTGTATTGTCTCAGTAGTCTTGCTTGCTTGGAAAGCTTTATGTAATGAGTTACCGTAATTTTCGCCCTATAAGACGCACCGGCATATAAGACGCACCCAGGATTTTGGGGAGGAAAATAAGAAAAATAATATTTTTAACCAAATAATAGGCAAAGTGCAGTATCCTCCAATTACAGTAATCCCCCTCCCATTCCCAATAACCAGTGTGTCATTCCCCCTTCCCATAGGCAGAGTGGAATTCCCCCCATCCCATTCCCATAGGCAGTGTGGCATTCCCCCCATCCCATTCCCCATATAGGCAGTGTGGCATTCACCATCCCATTCCCCATATAAGCAGTGTGGCATTCCCCCCTCCCATTCCCCATATAGGCAGTGTGGCATCCCCCCTCCCATTCTCCATATAGGCAGTGTGGCATTCCCCCCTCCCATTCCCCATATAGGCAGTGTATCATTCGCCCATCCATTCCCCATACAGGCAGTGTGGCACCCCCCTTCTATTCCCCATATAGGCAATGTGGCACCCCCTCCTATTCCCCATATAGGCAATGTGGCACCCCCATCCTATTCCCCATATAGGCAATGTGGCACCCCCCGCCTATTCCCTATATAGGCAATGTGGCACCCCCCCTCCTATTCCCCATATAGGAAATGTGTCACCCCCCTCCTATCCCCCATATAGGCAATGTGGCACCCCCCCTCCTATTCCCCATATAGGCAATGTGGCACCCCCTCATATTCCCCATATAGGCAATGTGGCCCCCCCTCATATTCTCCATATAGGCAATGTGGCACCCCCTCATATTCCCCATATAGGCAGTGTGGCACCCCCCCTCATATTCCCCATATAGGCAATGTGGCACCCCCCTCATATTCCCCATATAGGCAATGTGGAACCCTCCCTCATATTCCCCATATAGGCAATGTGGCACCCCCCTCATATTCCCCATATATGCAATGTGGCACCCCCATCCTATTCCCCATATAGGCAATGTGGCACCCCCCGCCTATTCCCTATATAGGCAATGTGGCACCCCCTCCTATTCCCCATATAGGCAATGTGGCACCCCCCTCCTATCCCCCATATAGGCAATGTGGCACCCCCCTCCTATTTCCCATATAGGCAATGTGGCACCCCCCCTCCTATTCCCCATATAGTCAATGTGGCACCCCCCTCATATTCCCCATATAGGCAATGTGGCACCAACCTCATATTCCCCATATAGTCAGTGTGGCACCCCCCTCATATTCCCCATATAGGCAATGTGGCACCCCCCTCATATTCCCCATATAGGCAATGTGGCACCCTCCCTCCTATTCCCCCTATAGGCAGTGTGGCACCACCCTCCTATTTCCCATAGAAGCAGTGTTACACCCTCCCCCCGTTCCCCATAGGCAATGTGGCACCCCCCTCATATTCCCCATATAGGCAATGCGGCACCCTCCCTCCTATTCCCCCTATAGGCAGTGTGGCACCCCCCTCCTATTCCCCATAGAAGCAGTGTTACACCCTCCCCCCGTTTCCCATAGGCACACAAAAAAAAATAAACTCACATGTTCATCCCGCGTTGAAGATGGAGGTGCGCCCCCGCCGCTGCTCCTTACTGGCCGGCCCGCGCAGACACCCGGCCCCGTGAATCGGGTGGGCGTGGCCTGCGCCGCGTCGGTGTGCATCGCATCGCAGGCCACGCCCACCCGTTCTATGGAGCCGGGTGTCTGCGCGGCCCGGCCAGTAAGAAGGAGCGGTGGGGACAGGGACAGCCACTCCTTCCTCTCTTCCGCAACTTCTTTGCTGCCTCTTCCGGTAAGGGCAGCAGTGAACAGCCGGGTCCGTGTAGCAAGTGGGCGTGGCCTGCACCTACGCGATGCAGGCCACGCCCACCTGCTGCACGGACCCGGCTGTTCACTCCTGCCCTTGCCGGAAGAGGCAGCAGCTGGAGGGCAGGTGATGATGGCAGAGCTCCAGGCGCTGCCTCCGTCTCTGCCTATGCAATCACTGCCTCAGCAATAGCAGTGGCGGGGACGGGGACAGAGCCCACCGCTCTTCTGTCTTCTTCTGGCCTCCTGCAGTGCGTCAGGCAATGCGGGAGCGCCGGGAACGGGTGAGTTTAATCTTATTTTTATTTTTTTACATTCGCCCGATAAGGTGCACTGGCATTTTCCCCCCACTTTTGGGGGAAAATAAGTGTGTCTTATAGGGTGAAAAATACGGTAAATAAAAATGTGAAAAGTCATGTGACAATAGTTTTATTAGTTGTATTTCAAAAACTAGTTAACCGTCTGATCTTCAACCTTCAACCCTAATATCTGGTACAGATGAAAACATGACCTAGAGACAATCTGGGCATTTGTACAACCATGTTGAACTAGCAATAAATACAACTAATATAGATAAAATCAGTGAACTTGCCACATTTTTTTGGTAAATGTGGCAAACTTGTGTAAACCCAGCAAAATCACCCTCTAAGTGTAAGAAGCTCATATTAAGATACCTTGGATCATTTTACAGCAAATCTGTGTATACTAAACAATTGTCAAGCTACAATTAGATCAACTTTTGGTATAATTACCAGTTATGGACAAGTAAGGTAGCTCTGCTCCTTGCATGCAGCTGTGTCTGGAAGAGCCTACATGCAGATGTATACAACATATTAAAGTGGACCAACACCCAGCTGGATCGGCCCGGGAATCTATAAGATTTCTGGGCCGATCCAATCCCTCCCCGTGGGGCATCCAAAATCGGGTTGCCCCGCTATGTGAAACCCCCCAGGACTCCCGCTAACCTTACCTGACTCCCGGTTTAACGGCGCATGCGCGGGCGCATCTCGGGCTTCTCTCTAGCAGGGCGCGTGCCCGCGCGCTGATTGGACGAGTGGCCACGCATGCGCTGTAGGAGCGGGGTGAGGTGAGTTGAATCGGGCGATCTGGGGGGTTTCACATAGTGGGGCACCCCGATCAGGGAGAGTGGACCAAAGCCCAGGATAGTCAAAATCCTGGGTGTTGGTCCACTTTAAGACTCTTTATATATCTGGGTCCTCCCTTTTTTAGTTGAAGACAACATTAATACAACCTTGGCAACCAGCTACATTTTAATCATTGATATATACTTATCTAAATTGGCATAAAGAACAAGTAAGCATCTTACTTTCATTGTTTTTCATTTCTGCTTTCAGGAGTTTCAGTCCAACACAGGCACTGAGTAATCTTTCTGTGGATTTCACATCCGTACCCAAATGATTAGCGATAGCTGAAGCTGACATAGGTTCGTTTAGTAAGTCAAAAACTCCTAGCTCACATGCAGTGAACATGGCCTGGAAGAAATAGAAAATTCAAGCATAATATTTATTTTGAAGCCTGATAGAGATTTAAGAGTCGATATTCTGAGTTCAAGAGCAGTTTAAAAGACATATGAAATAATATATATATGTTTAACTTACATTTTTCTGTATAGAAAAGCATGGTTAGAGCGCTATCTGGCTGCAACTAGGGATGAGCGAATCGATCCGGACGAACCCGGATTCGATCCGAATTTCATGAAAAATTCGATTCGGATCGAATCCGAATTTCCCCGTGCTTCGATCGCTCGAAGTTTTCCTTTAACATCCATTCATTTACATTACAGGCATTCTAAGATGGCGGACGGGACATGTCCAGACATCTATCCCGCTCCAGTGCATGCTGGGGCAGTCACATGCAGCCTATCAGCAGCCAGCAAGCCCAGTGACATCACAGCGCAATTTAAGGTGGCGGCCATCTTGCTTTTCCTCATTTCTCTATTGCATTCGTGAGAGACAGGGCGCTGCTGTAGTCAGGGAGAGACAGTTAGAGAGCCAGGAACAGACAGGGACAGGCAGGAGACAGGCAGGAAGTCAGAGAGAAGCAGGGAAAGAAAAATCGGAGGCAGTCACAGGGAGATTTTTTTTTTTTTCATCCAGCCTGAGTGTTACTGGCTGGTTGACTGGCTTTTTTAGCGGTTTCAGGCTGCTTATACACTTTTGATGTTGTGCATATTTACTGAACTGATCTCAAGTCTGCTGTGGGAACATTACCATTTTATAAAATCTCATTAGCCTCTGTATTTACTCTAAGCTGCACAGTTATTTAACGTAATTTGGCCTGTTTGAGCCTGCTTAGACACTGTTGCTGTGCATATATATACTGATCTCAAGTCTGCTGTGGGGCATCCCATTCTGTAACATCACATTAGCCTCTGTATTTACTGTAAGCTGCACAGTTATTTAAAGTAATTTGGCCTGTTTGAGCCTGCTTAGACACTGTTGCTGTGCATATATACTGATCTCAAGTCTGCTGTGGGGCATCCCATTCTGTAACATCTCATTAGCCTCTGTATTTACTCTAAGCAGCAAACTTATTTAAAGTAATTTGGCCTGTTTGAGCCTGCTTAGACACTGTTGCTGTGCATATATACTGATCTCAAGTCTGCTGTGGGGCATCCCATTCTGTAACATCCCATTAGCCTCTGTATTTACTCTAAGCTGCACACTTATTTAAAGTAATTTGGCCTGTTTGAACCTGCTTAGACAATGTTGCTGTGCATATATACTGATCTCAAGTCTGCTGTGGGGCATCCCATTCTGTAACATCCCATTAGCCTCTGTATTTACTCTAAGCAGCAAACTTATTTAAAGTAATTTGGGCTGTTGGAGCCTGCTTATCCACTGTTGCTGCGCATATATACTGTTATAAAGCCTGCTTGGGGGCATCCCATTCTGTAACATCACATTAGCCTCTGTATTTACTCTAAGCTGCACAGTTATTTAAAGTAATTTGGCCTGTTAGAGCCTGCTTAGACACTGTTGCTGTGCATATATACTGATCTCAGGTCTGCTGTGGGGGCATCCCATTTGTTTTTGACTGCTTTTAATAAACCAGGCCGCAGGGCACCGCAAAACTGCACATTGAACCCTATCTGTTTATACTAAATAAGGAAATACATAAAAATGTCAGGCAGACAAGTGCCAGGATGTTCAAAGAGGAGTGGCAGAGGCCAAGATTCAGCAGGCAGAGGTCGCAGCAGACTAGGGGCGAGTGGCAGCAGGAGTCACGGTGAGAGACCTGGTCTGCCAGTATCTGCTAGCGGTCGTGTCTCCACCAGTAACGCATCTGCCGTGGTAGATTGGTTAACGCGCTCATCAACAACATCATCACAACTTACGTCTGAGACCCCCAGTCTAGGGTCGGTAGGTTCCTCTGACACAACCCTGAGTTGGCATGCCCCGAGAGCAGTCCCTGTCCTCCCATTGCCTCTGTCCTACGCCGTTCCCTCCCCCAGCGACGTATCCCATGCTTTGGGTTCAGCTCCACTCTTTAGTGAGGAGGACGATCAGATAGAGGACAGTCAGCAGCTACTGCCCAGCCAAGAAATGGAGGTGGCTTCTTTAGCTAGGCAGACAAATAGTGATGTGGACAGTGTCGTGGGTGCTGCGAGCGTTCCAGCTCCTGTGCCAGACACTGTTGACGAATCCACGAACATCAGTGACGTACAGCCACAACTCGGTGATAATGATGATGACGATGAAGCTGATCGCACTTGGGAGCCGGGTGATGAAGGGGCTTCATCGTCATCATCAGGAGAAGAGGGGCGCAGGTTGCCCCGGAGTCAGCAGCTCAGGCAGCAAGGTGTTAGCAGCATGGGGGCACAATTGTAAAGCCTGGAGCCAAACGGGGCCGGGGTAGAGCACCTGCTGCGCAGCAGGCTACCTTATCGGGAGGTAGTGGGGCAGGGGTTCCTGGAGTTGGTGACAATAGCAGCGAATCAGTGAGGCCTGTTGGTGGGAAAAGTAGCTACTCGGCAGTGTGGCAGTTTTTCCTGAAGCATCCGCAGGAGGGTAACATGGCCACATGCAAGATATGTAGGCAGAAGGTGAAGCGTGGCCAGGGCCCAAATGTTGGCACCACGGCCCTGCGTCAACATATGATGCGTCACCATAAAGCGACCTGGGAGAACCGAGGCTCCCAAGGGGTGGTCCAGTCTGCTACCTCACCAAGTGGCACGCCGCTCCCAATTTCTGCCAGCCAAGGCTCCAGCACCTCAGCCGAGGGCAGCTGTGCGTCATACCCATCCTCTGTCGCTCCTGCTCCCCCTCCTCCTTCTCCAAGTCATGCATCCCGCCAGCAATCCATCAGCGAAGCCATGTCCAAGAGACAGCAGTATGCGCCCACTCATCCTACGGCGCAGAAGCTGAATGTGCTCCTGTCCAAGTTGCTGGTGCTGCAGTCGCTCCCTTTTCAGGTGGTGGACTCTGCACCTTTCAGAGAACTGATGGCTTGTGCCGAGCCGAGGTGGAGAGTCCCAAGCCGTAATTTCTTTGCCAAGAAGGCAGTACCAGCGCTGCACACTTTTGTTGAACAGAAGGTGGGCCAGTCCTTGAGCCTGTCTGTGTGTAGCAAAGTGCATGGCAGCGCCGACGTCTGGAGCTGTAACTACGGTCAGGGACAGTACATGTCGTTTACGGCCCACTGGGTGAATGTGGTCCCTTTGCAGCAGCAACTTGGACAGGTCACGCCGCTTCGGCCTCCGCGTTCCCTGCCCGTTGGGCCTGTGACACTGTGCGACTCGCCTCCTCATCCTCCGCCATCTCCTCACCCTCCACTGTAGGCTCAAGTCTCAGTGCCCCTCCAGTCTACCATGTGTGCAGGGCACGGAGGTGTCACGCAGTGCTTCACATGGTTTGTCTTGGCGAACGGAGTCACACAGGGGAGGAACTGCTTAAATGTATTCATCAGGAAATCCAAGAAAACTTAAAATGGGAATCATGGTTACCGACAATGGGAAGAACATTTTGTCTGCGCTGCGCCAAGGAAGGCTGACCCATGCCCCCTGCATGGCTCACGTCTTCAATCTGGTTGTCAAGCGGTTTCTGAAGTGTTCCCCCCATATGCAAGACATCCTAACAACTTCAAGGAAACTTTGCATGCACTTCAGCCACTCATACACCGCCAAACACACCCTTCTTGAGCTACAGCGTCAGAATGGTATCCCCCAACATAGTCTGATTTGCGATGTTTCCACCCGTTGGAATTCTACCCTTCACATGTTGGACCGATTATATGAACAGAGAAAAGCCATCACGGATTTCCTGATGATCCAAGCGGATAGGGGGACTCCCTTGTGTAACTTCAATGTCAACCAGTGGCAGCTCATACGTGACACCTGCCATTTGCTCAGGCCCTTTGAGGAAGCCACTTTATTTGTCAGTCGGCAGGATTACGGGATGAACGGCGTGATTCCACTGCTTCATGTACTACAGCACATGTTGGAAACCATGGCTGGTCAGGGCACTGGAGACATGGCGTCTACATCTTACGGCCACATGAACCCCGTTGGAGCTGAACTGGAGGAGGAGGAGGAGGAAAAGGAGGAGGAGGGGCACAGTGAAGCACAGTTTAGGCTTGGCGAAATGGCTGGTTTATCTAGTCAGCGGACAGGAGAGGAGGAGCAGGAGCAGCTAGAGGGTTTTGAGGAAGGCGAGACAGAGGACCCGGACACACCGTGGCAGTATGTAGTGGAGATGGAGACAGGTAGTCCCTCCGAGTCACTTGCGCAAATGGCAGGAAGCATGCTCACGTGCTTGCGTAGTGACCCCAGAATTGTTTCCATTTGTCAGCGGGATGACTTCTGGCTCTCCACCTTATTGGACCCTCGCTTCCGGCACAAAATGGGGGCATTTTTTAAACCCGCCAAGAGGGAGGACAAACTGAACTACTACAAAGACATTCTACGTAGTCAGTTGGCCGATGCCTATCTGCGCCATGGTCCATACTCTCGCAGGTCTGACTCGAGGGGACCTCTGCGCTCACCTTCCACTGCCATGGCTGCTGGGGGGGTTGGCAGGAGCAGCAGCAGCAGCTCCATCAGCAGCAGCCTCAGTCTTCAGTCGCTAATGAGTAGCTTTCTACACCCGCATAGTGAGGCTACTCATGAGCAGCAGGAAGACCTGGAGCAGGACCTCAACCAGCAGGTCATGTCATACCTTGACATGACCATGCCAACACACCTTGAGGATCCGCTGGACTTCTGGGCGGCCAAACTTGATTTGTGGCCGCAACTAGCAGAGTTTGCCCTGCAAAAGCTGTCCTGCCCGGCAAGTAGCGTGCCATCTGAGCGGGTGTTTAGTGCGGCGGGGGCCATAGTTACGGCGAGGAGAACTCGTCTGTCAACTAAAAATGTGGAGAGACTCACCTTTGTCAAAATGAATCAGGGATGGATCAGCCAGGATTTCCACCCACCAATGCATGATGCATGCGACTAGATTCAGCATGGTGCCACGTTTAACACTTCCCAAATGGTGCAAAACATTTATGTCTTTAGGCCAATTTTTGGGCTCCTGCTGAGGCCAACTTCAGGGTGTGCCTTCCAACCAATTTTTGGCTCCTGCTGATGCCAACTTCAGGGTGTGCCTTTCAGCCAATGTTTGGCCTCCTGCTGCTGCTTGCAACTCCAGGGTGTGATTCATCCAATTTTTGGGCTCCTGAAGCCAACCCCAATGTCTCTTTAAAGTAATGTTTGGGCTCCTGCTGCTGCCAACTCCAGGGTGTGATTCATCCAATTTTTGGGCTCCTGAAGCCAACTCCAGTGTCTCTTTAAAGTAATGTTTGGGCTCCTGCTGCTGCTGCCAACTCTAGGGTGTGATTCATCCAATTTTTGGGCTCCCGAAGCCAACCCCAGTGTCTCTTTAAAGTAATGTTTGGGCTCCTGCTGCTGCTGCTGCCAACTCCAGGGTGTGATTCATCCAATTTTTGGGCTCCTGCTGCCAACTCCAGTGTCTCTTTAAAGTAATGTTTGGGCTCCTGCTGCTGCTGCTGCTGCCAACTCCAGGGTGTGATTCATCCAATTTTTGGGCTCCTGAAGCCAACCCCAGTGTCTCTTTAAAGTAATGTTTGGGCTCCTGCTGCTGCTGCCAACTCCAGGGTGTGATTCATCCAATTTTTGGGCTCCTGAAGCCAACCCCAGTGTCTCTTTAAAGTAATGTTTGGGCTCCTGCTGCTGCTGCCAACTCCAGGGTGTGATTCATCCAATTTTTGGGCTCCTGCTGCCAACTCCAGTGTCTCTTTAAAGTTATGTTTGGGCTCCCGCTGCTGCTGCCAACTCCAGGGTGTGATTCATCCAATTTTTGGGCTCCTGAAGCCAACCCAGGTGTCTCTTTTAAAGTAATGTTTGGGCTCCTGCTGCTGCTGCCAACTCCAGGGTGTGATTCATTCAATTTTTGGGCTCCTGCTGCCAACTCCAGTGTCTCTTTAAAGTTATGCTTGGGCTCCTGCTGCTGCTGCTGCCAACTCCAGGGTGTGATTCATCCATTTTTGGGCTCCTGAAGCCAACCCCAGTGTCTCTTTAAAGTAATGTTTGGGCTCCTGATGCTGCTGCTGCCAACTCCAGGGTGTGATTCATCCAATTTTTGGGCTCCTGTAGCCAACCCCAGTGTCTCTTTAAAGTAATGTTTGGGCTCCTGCTGCTGCTGCTAACTCCAGGGTGTGATTCGTCCAATTTTTGGGCTCCTGAAGCCAACCCCAGTGTCTCTTTAAAGTAATGTTTGGGTTCCTGCTGCTGCTGCCAACTCCAGGGTGTGATTCATCCAATTTTTGGGCTCCTGAAGCCAACCCCAGTGTCTCTTTAAAGTAATGTTTGGGCTCCTGCTGCTGCTGCCAACTCCAGGGTGTGATTCATCCAATTTTTGGGCTCCTGCTGCCAACTCCAGTGTCTCTTTAAAGTTATGTTTGGGCTCCCACTGCTGCTGCTGCTGCCAACTCCAGGGTGTGATTCATCCAATTTTTGGGCTCCTGAAGCCAACCCCAGTGTCTCTTTAAAGTAATTTTTGGGCTCCTGCTGCTGCTGCTGCTGCCAACTCCAGGGTGTGATTCATCCAATGTTTGGGCTCCTGAAGCCAACCCAGGTGTCTCTTTAAAGTAATGTTTGGGCTCCAGCTGCTGCTGCCAACTCCAGGGTGTGATTCATTCAATTTTTGGGCCCCTGCTGCCAACTCCAGTGTCTCTGTAAAGTTATGTTTGGGCACCTGATACTGCTGCTGCCAACTCCAGGGTGTGATTCATCCCATTTTTGGGCTCCTGCTGCCAACTCCAGTGTCTCTTTAAAGTTATGTTTGGGCTCCTGCTGTTGCTGCTGCCAACTCCAGGGTGTGATTCATCCAATTTTTGGGCTCCTGAAGCCAACCCCAGTGTCTCTTTAAAGTAATGTTTGGGCTCCTGCTGCTGCTGCTGCCAACTCCAGGGTGTGATTCATCCAATTTTTGGGCTCCTGAAGCCAACCCCAGTGTCTCTTTAAAGTAATGTTTGGGCTCCTGCTGCTGCTGCCAACTCCAGGGTGTGATTCATTCAATTTTTGGGCCCCTGCTGCCAACTCCAGTGTCTCTGTAAAGTTATGTTTGGGCACCTGATACTGCTGCTGCCAACTCCAGGGTGTGATTCATCCCATTTTTGGGCTCCTGCTGCCAACTCCAGTGTCTCTTTAAAGTTATGTTTGGGCTCCTGCTGTTGCTGCTGCCAACTCCAGGGTGTGATTCATCCAATTTTTGGGCTCCTGAAGCCAACCCCAGTGTCTCTTTAAAGTAATGTTTGGGCTCCTGCTGCTGCTGCTGCCAACTCCAGGGTGTGATTCATCCAATTTTTGGGCTCCTGAAGCCAACCCCAGTGTCTCTTTAAAGTAATGTTTGGGTTCCTGCTGCTGCTGCCAACTCCAGGGTGTGATTCATCCAATTTTTGGGCTCCTGAAGCCAACCCCAGTGTCTCTTTAAAGTAATGTTTGGGCTCCTGCTGCTGCTGCCAACTCCAGGGTGTGATTCATCCAATTTTTGGGCTCCTGAAGCCAACCCCAGTGTCTCTTTAAAGTAATGTTTGGGCTCCTGCTGCTGCTGCTGCTGCCAACTCCAGGGTGTGATTGATCCAATTTTTGGGCTCCTGCTGCCAACTCCAGTGTCTCTTTAAAGTTATGATTGGGCTCCTGCTGCTGCTGCTGCCAACTCCAGGGTGTGATTCATCCGAATTTTTGGGCTCCTGCTGCCAACTCCAGTGTCTCTTTAAAGTTATGTTTGGGCTCCTGCTGCTGCTGCTGCTGCCAACTCCAGGGTTTGATTCATCCAATTTTTGGGCTCCTGCTGCCAACTCCAGTGTCTCTTTAAAGTTATGTTTGGGCTCCTGCTGCTGCTGCTGCCAACTCCAGGCTGTGATTCATCCAATTTTTGGGCTCCTGCTGCCAACTCCAGTGTCTCTTTAAAGTTATGTTTGGGCTCCTGCTGCTGTTGCCAACTCCAGGGTGTGATTCATCCAATTTTTGGGCTCCTGAAGCCAACCCCAGTGTCTCTTTAAAGTAATGTTTGGGCTCCTGCTGCTGCTGCTGCCAACTCCAGAGTGTGATTCATCCAATTTTTGGGGTCCTGAAGCCAACCCCAGGGTCTCTTTAAAGTAATGTTTGGGCTCCTGCTGCTGCTGCTAACTCCAGGGTGTGATTCGTCCAATTTTTGGGCTCCTGAAGCCAACCCCAGTGTCTCTTTAAAGTAATGTTTGGGTTCCTGCTGCTGCTGCCAACTCCAGGGTGTGATTCATCCAATTTTTGGGCTCCTGAAGCCAACCCCAGTGTCTCTTTAAAGTAATGTTTGGGCTCCTGCTGCTGCTGCCAACTCCAGGGTGTGATTCATCCAATTTTTGGGCTCCTGCTGCCAACTCCAGTGTCTCTTTAAAGTTATGTTTGGGCTCCCACTGCTGCTGCTGCTGCCAACTCCAGGGTGTGATTCATCCAATTTTTGGGCTCCTGAAGCCAACCCCAGTGTCTCTTTAAAGTAATTTTTGGGCTCCTGCTGCTGCTGCTGCTGCCAACTCCAGGGTGTGATTCATCCAATGTTTGGGCTCCTGAAGCCAACCCAGGTGTCTCTTTAAAGTAATGTTTGGGCTCCTGCTGCTGCTGCCAACTCCAGGGTGTGATTCATTCAATTTTTGGGCCCCTGCTGCCAACTCCAGTGTCTCTGTAAAGTTATGTTTGGGCACCTGATACTGCTGCTGCCAACTCCAGGGTGTGATTCATCCCATTTTTGGGCTCCTGCTGCCAACTCCAGTGTCTCTTTAAAGTTATGTTTGGGCTCCTGCTGTTGCTGCTGCCAACTCCAGGGTGTGATTCATCCAATTTTTGGGCTCCTGAAGCCAACCCCAGTGTCTCTTTAAAGTAATGTTTGGGCTCCTGCTGCTGCTGCTGCCAACTCCAGGGTGTGATTCATCCAATTTTTGGGCTCCTGAAGCCAACCCCAGTGTCTCTTTAAAGTAATGTTTGGGTTCCTGCTGCTGCTGCCAACTCCAGGGTGTGATTCATCCAATTTTTGGGCTCCTGAAGCCAACCCCAGTGTCTCTTTAAAGTAATGTTTGGGCTCCTGCTGCTGCTGCCAACTCCAGGGTGTGATTCATTCAATTTTTGGGCCCCTGCTGCCAACTCCAGTGTCTCTGTAAAGTTATGTTTGGGCACCTGATACTGCTGCTGCCAACTCCAGGGTGTGATTCATCCCATTTTTGGGCTCCTGCTGCCAACTCCAGTGTCTCTTTAAAGTTATGTTTGGGCTCCTGCTGTTGCTGCTGCCAACTCCAGGGTGTGATTCATCCAATTTTTGGGCTCCTGAAGCCAACCCCAGTGTCTCTTTAAAGTAATGTTTGGGCTCCTGCTGCTGCTGCTGCCAACTCCAGGGTGTGATTCATCCAATTTTTGGGCTCCTGAAGCCAACCCCAGTGTCTCTTTAAAGTAATGTTTGGGTTCCTGCTGCTGCTGCCAACTCCAGGGTGTGATTCATCCAATTTTTGGGCTCCTGAAGCCAACCCCAGTGTCTCTTTAAAGTAATGTTTGGGCTCCTGCTGCTGCTGCCAACTCCAGGGTGTGATTCATCCAATTTTTGGGCTCCTGAAGCCAACCCCAGTGTCTCTTTAAAGTAATGTTTGGGCTCCTGCTGCTGCTGCTGCTGCCAACTCCAGGGTGTGATTGATCCAATTTTTGGGCTCCTGCTGCCAACTCCAGTGTCTCTTTAAAGTTATGATTGGGCTCCTGCTGCTGCTGCTGCCAACTCCAGGGTGTGATTCATCCGAATTTTTGGGCTCCTGCTGCCAACTCCAGTGTCTCTTTAAAGTTATGTTTGGGCTCCTGCTGCTGCTGCTGCTGCCAACTCCAGGGTTTGATTCATCCAATTTTTGGGCTCCTGCTGCCAACTCCAGTGTCTCTTTAAAGTTATGTTTGGGCTCCTGCTGCTGCTGCTGCCAACTCCAGGCTGTGATTCATCCAATTTTTGGGCTCCTGCTGCCAACTCCAGTGTCTCTTTAAAGTTATGTTTGGGCTCCTGCTGCTGTTGCCAACTCCAGGGTGTGATTCATCCAATTTTTGGGCTCCTGAAGCCAACCCCAGTGTCTCTTTAAAGTAATGTTTGGGCTCCTGCTGCTGCTGCTGCCAACTCCAGGGTGTGATTCATCCAATTTTTGGGCTCCTGAAGCCAACCCCAGTGTCTCTTTAAAGTAATGTTTGGGCTCCTGCTGCTGCTGCTAACTCCAGGGTGTGATTCATCCAATTTTTGGGCTCCTGAAGCCAACCCCAGTGTCTCTTTAAAGTAATGTTTGGGTTCCTGCTGCTGCTGCCAACTCCAGGGTGTGATTCATCCAATTTTTGGGCTCCTGAAGCCAACCCCAGTGTCTCTTTAAAGTAATGTTTGGGCTCCTGCTGCTGCTGCCAACTCCAGGGTGTGATTCATCCAATTTTGGGCTCCTGAAGCCAACCCCAGTGTCTCTTTAAAGTAATGTTTGGGGTCCTGCTGCTGCTGCTGCCAACTCCAGGGTTTGATTGATCCAATTTTTGGGCTCCTGCTGCCAACTCCAGTGTCTTTTTAAAGTTATGTTTGGGCTCCTGCTGCTGCTGCCAACTCCAGGGTGTGATTCATCCAATTTTTGGGCTCCTGAAGCCAACCCCAGTGTCTCTTTAAAGTAATGTTTGGGCTCCTGCTGCTGCTGCTGCCAACTCCAGGGTGTGATTCATCCAATTTTTGGGCTCCTGAAGCCATCCCCAGTGTCTCTTTAAAGTAATGTTTGGGCTCCTGCTGCTGCTGCTGCTGCTGCCAACTCCAGGGTGTGATTACTCCAATTTTTGGGCTCCTGCTGCCAACTCCAGTGTCTCTTTAAAGTTATGTTTGGGCTCCTGCTGCTGCTGCTGCCAACTCCAGGGTGTGATTCATCCAATTTTTGGGCTCCTGAAGCCAACCCCAGTGTCTCTTTAAAGTAATGTTTGGGCTCCTGCTGCTGCTGCTGCTGCCAACTCCAGGGTGTGATTGATCCAATTTTTGGGCTCCTGCTGCCAACTCCAGTGTCTCTTTAAAGTTATGATTGGGCTCCTGCTGCTGCCAACTCCAGGGTGTGATTCATCCAATTTTTGGGCTCCTGCTGCCAACTCCAGTGTCTCTTTAAAGTTATGTTTGGGCTCCTGCTGCTGCTGCCAACTCCAGGGTTTGATTCATCCAATTTTAGGGCTCCTGCTGCCAACTCCAGTGTCTCTTTAAAGTTATGTTTGGGCTCCTGCTGCTGCTGCTGCCAACTCCAGGGTGTGATTCATCCAATTGTTGGGCTCCTGCTGCCAACTCCAGTGTCTCTTTAAAGTAATGTGTGGGCTCCTGCTGCTGCTGCTGCCAACTCCAGGGTGTGATTCATCCAATTTTTGGGCTCCTGAAGCCAACCCCAGTGTCTCTATAAAGTAATGTTTGGGCTCCTGCTGCTGCTGCTGCTGCCAACTCCAGGGTGTGATTCATCCAATTTTTGGGCTCCTGCTGTCAACTCCAGTGTCTCTTTAAAGTTATGTTTGGGCTCCTACTGGTGCTGCTGCCAACTCCAGGGTGTGATTCATCCAATTTTTGGGCTCCTGCTGCCAACTCCAGTGTCTCTTTAAAGTTATGTTTGGGCTCCTGCTGCTGCTGCCAACTCCAGGGTGTGATTCATCCAATTTTTGGGCTCCTGCTGCCAACTCCAGTGTCTCGTTAAAGTTATGTTTGGGCTCCTGCTGCTGCTGCTGCTGCCAACTCCAGGGTGTGATTCATCCAATTTTTGGGCTCCTGAAGCCAACCCCAGTGTCTCTTTAAAGTAATGTTTGGGCTCCTGCTGCTGCTGCTGCTGCCAACTCCAGGGTGTGATTCATCCAATTTTTGGGCTCCTGAAGCCAACCCCAGTGTCTCTTTAAAGTAATGTTTGGGCTCCTGCTGCTGCTGCCAACTCCAGGGTGTGATTCATCCAATTATTGGGCTCCTGAAGCCAACCCTAGTGTCTCTTTAAAGTAATGTTTGGGCTCCTGCTGCTGCTGCCAACTCCAGGGTGTGATTCATCCAATTTTGGGCTCCTGCTGCCAAATCCAGTGTCTCTTTAAAGTAATATTTGGGCTCCTGCTGCTGCTTGTAACTCCAGGGTGTGATTCATCCAATCTTTGGGCTCCTGTAGCCAACTCCAGTGTCTCTTTCAAGCTATGTTTGGGCTCCTGCTGCTGCTTACAACTCTAGGGTGTGATTCATCCAATTTTTGGGCTCCTGCTGCTGCCAACTCCAGTGTCTCTTTAAAGCAATGTTTGGGCTCCTGCCCCTCATAGTGATGCCACTTCAACTCTCTGCAATTGTGCCGCTCTGCGATTCTATTAGCGATGCCTCTGATCTGCATGTGATATTTATTTAAAGTATTATTTAACTAACCAAGCACGCATCCTATGCGTGTTACGCAAGGCAGAATGGTTTACAACCCTATTGAGGCTCTAGGAGGCTCAGAAATAGCCGTTTTTAATAGCGATTCGTCGCGAATAAATTCGGGTCGAAACGATTTTTGTCGGAAAATTCGGCGAATCAGTCGAATCGAATTTTTCAAAAGTTCGCTCATCTCTAGCTGCAACATAAAATTATGTCTTTACTCTGAAATACCCCATGGCCACAACTGCTCCAGGAGTGTTAGAACATTCACCTTAGTAGGTTACTTGTCACCATGGCAATTGGTTTGCTTAAACGCCCACTGGTTCTCGCTATCCAGCTGATCCATTTTCAGTGCAGACAGAATGTCTTCCACAGACTGCAGAGTGCAATGTGTTAATGCTTCTTCAATTATATTCCAGATGACACTGTGCATGAGAAGGATGATGAGCCTCCCCAGTTCTGAAGGGGTGCTGGTGCGGTTGAAGTGAAGGCTACACTTTGGGGGAAATTAGTCTGCTTCAATTAATTAAATAATTGTAATCCTGTTGTAAGGTGGAAGTCTAGCCTGGAGACACCCCTTCATTTAGAGACCTCCCCCTTATCCTTGTCAGCTGCTGCATTTATGCTACTGTATGTGGGCCCTTTATAGTGACATTGAGGTGTTTCCTTAGTTCTCTTGTATTATATGGATTCATTGAGCATTATTTTAACTAATGCATATCATCATGTTTTTATTTATAGGCAATTTTTAGATGGTCTTACTTCTAATTATGCCAAAGAACATTGGTCCTGCTTTAATTTCCTATAAATAAAAATAATAATCAGTTTTAATTATTTTGAATTATTTTAGAACAATTTTTATACTGTTTGCTTTTTTGTTTAGTTTAGTGTATTTTTATTTATCATTAAATGTATCATTACATTTTTCATCCACTTTTATTTGTTGCCTCATGCATGTTCAGTTGCACTTATCACTCCACTAAGTGTTCATTACTTAAACTCTATGTTTTTTTTTTTTTTTTTTTAGCATAGGCAAGTTTAGCCCAAAATTGTGACACCACGGGGGTCAGTAATGAGTAATGACACACACGTCCTTTATTCACACATTCTCATGGGGAAGCATAACTAATCTCCCTCACTCTTCTCATGAGAATAGGGAAATGACAGCTGACCTTTAGGCAGTAGCCAAGTTCAGTCATAGCCATGGACGTGATAACTGTCAGCCACAAAGGCAGTATATATTCCAATGTGGGAACAAAGCATAGCACACCCTCCACTGGACAAAGTGATAATTGAGTCACAGAAGGTACAGGGGATTGAGGTGCCCTAGCACTGAAAACCTTTTGGATTTATTTATGTAAGTGGTAGTAAGGCTTCTACCTGGTTTATGTGATTATTTACTTCATGCACTTTAGGGCATGCACCTTGAAATTACATTATGAACATATATTTTGGTTTATTTATTCATCACAAACACATGAAAATCTGTTTTATGGGACTCTTTCCCCCTGTGTTTTTTTCCCTGATCCTTGTGGTTTTATTAGGTTTTAATCCTTGTTTTTTTTAATAAAAAAAGGTTTATTCATTAATAGGTATACGTGGACCCCATGAATGTTCAGGTTTAGAGATGAGCGAATTCATGAAAAATTCGATTCGTCCGATTCGCTGAATTTTCCGGAAAAATTTTTTCGGTCCGAATTTATTCGCAGCGAATCGCTATTAAAAAATGGCTATTTCTGCACTTCTGAGAGCCTCAATAGGGCTGTAGAACATTTTGCCTTGCTGTAACATGCATAGGATGCGGGCTGGGTTAGTGAAATAATACTGTAAAGAAGTATGACATGCAGATCAGAGGCATCACTATTAGAATCGCTGTCGCAGAGTGGCACAATTACAGAGCCTTGAGGTGGCAGCAGCATAAGGAGCCCATATATTGCCTGAAAGACACACCCTGGAGTTGGCAGCAGCAGAAGGAGCCCATATATTGCCTGAAAAACACATTGGAGTTGTCAGCAGCATAAGGAGCCTATATATTGCCTGAAAGACACACCCTGGAGTTGACAGCAGCATAAGGAGCCCATATATTGCCTGAAAGACACATTCTGGAGTTGGCAGCAGAATAAGGAGCCCATATATTGCCTGAAAGACACACCCTGGTGTTGGCAGCAGCATAAGAAGCGCATATATTGCCTGAAAAACACATTGGAGTTGGCAGCAGCGTAAGGAGCCCATATATTGCCTGAAAGACACACCCTGGAGTTGGCTGCAGCATTAGGAGCCCATATATTGCCAGAAAGACACACCCTGGAGTTGGCAGCAGCATAAGGAGCCCATATATTGCCTGAAAAACACATTGGAGTTGTCAGCAGCATAAGGAGCCCATATATTGCCTGAAAGACACACCCTGGAGTTGGCAGCAGCATAAGGAGCCAATATATTGCCTGAAAGACACACTCTGGAGTTGGCAGCAGGATAAAAAGCCCATATATTGCCTGAAAGACACACCCTGGAGTTGGCAGCAGCATAAGTAGCGCATATATTGCCTGAAAAACACATTGGAGTTGGCAGCAGCATAAGGAGCCAATATATTGTCTGAAAAACACAACCTGGAGTTGGCAGCAGCATGAGGAGCCCATATATTGCCTAAAAGACACATTGGAGTTGGCAGCAGCATAAGGAGCCCATATTTTGCCTGAAAGACACACCCTGGAGTTGGCAGCAGTATAAGGAGCCCATATATTGCCTGAAAGACACACCCTGGAGTTGGCAACAGCATGAGGAGCCCATATATTGCCTGAAAGACACACACTGGATTTGGCAGCAGCATAAGGAGCCCAATTATTGCCTGAAAAACACATTGGAGTTGGCAGCAGCATAAGGAGCCCATATATTGCCTGAAAGACACACCCTGGAGTTGGCAGCAGCATTAGTAGCCCATATATTCCCTCAAAGACACATTGGAGTTGGCAGCAGCACAAGGAGCCTATATATTGCCTGAAAGACACACCATGGAGTTGGCAGCAGCATAAGGAGCCCATATATTGCCTGAAAGACACACCCAGGACTTGGCAGCAGCATTAGGAGCCCATATATTCCCTGAAAGACACATTGGAGTTGGCAGCAGCATTAGGAGCCCATATATTACCTGAAAGACACACCCTGGAGTTGGCAGCAGTATAAGGAGCCCATACATTGCCTGAAAGACACACCCTGGAGTTGGCAACAGCATGGGGAGCCCATATATTGCATGAAAGACACACCCTGGAGTTGGCAGCAGCATTAGGAGCCCACATATTCCCTCAAAGACACATTGGAGTTGGCAGCAGCATCAGGAGCCCATATATTGCCTGAAAGACACACCATGGAGTTGGCAGCAGCATAAGGAGCCCATATATTGCCTGAAAGACACACCCAGGAGTTGGCAGCAGCATCAGGAGCCCATATATTCCCTCAAAGACACATTGGAGTTGGCAGCAGCATTAGGAGCCCATATATTACCTGAAAGACACACCCTGGAGTTGACAGCAGTATAAGGAGCCCATATATTGCCTGAAAGACACACCCTGCAGTTGGCAACAGCATGAGGAGCCCATATATTGCATGAAAGACACATCCTGGATTTGGCAGCAGCATAAGGAGCCCAATTATTTCCTGAAAAACACATTGGAGTTGACAGAAGCATAAGGAGCCTATATATTGCCTGAAAGACGCACCCTGGAGTTGACAGCAGCATTAGGAGCCCATATATTGCCTGAAAGACACACCCTGGAGTTGGCAGCAGCATAAGGAGTCCATATATTGCCTGAAAAGCACATTGGAGTTGATAGCAGCATAAGGAGCCCACATTTTGCCTGAAAGACACACCCTGGAGTTGGCAGCAGCATTAGGAGCCCATATATTGCCTCAAAGACACATTGAAGTTGGCAGCAGCATAAGGAGCCTATATATTGCCTGAAAGACTTACCCCAGAGTTGGAAGCAGCATAAGGAGCCCAAATAGTGCCTGAAAGACACATTGGAGTTGACAGCAGCATTAGGAGCCCATATATTGCCTGAAAAACACACATTGGAGTTGGCAGCAGCATAAGGAGCCCATATATTGCCTGAAAGACACACCATGGAGTTGGCAGCAGCATAAGGAGTCCATATATTGCCTGAAAGACACACCCTGGAGTTGGCAGCAGCAACGGGAGCCCATATATTGCCTGAAAAATACAATGGAGTTGGCAACAGCACAAGGAGTCCATATATTGCCTGAAAAACACATTGGAGTTGGCAGCAGCATAAGGAGCCCATATATTGCCTGAAAGACACACCCTGGAGTTGGCAGCAGCATATGGAGCCCATACATTGCCTGAAAAACACATTGGAGTTGGCAGCAGCATAAGGAGCCCCTATATTGCCTGAAAGACACACCCTGGAGTTGGCAACAGCATGGGGAGCCCATATATTGCATGAAAGACACATCCTGGATTTGGCAGCAGCATAAGGAGCCCAATTATTGCCTGAAAGACACACCCTGGAGTTGGCAACAGCATGGGGAGCCCATATATTGCATGAAAGACACATCCTGGATTTGGCAGCAGCATAAGGAGCCCAATTATTGCCTGAAAAACACATTGGAGTTGACAGAAGCATAAGGAGCCCATATATTGCCTGAAAGACACACCCTGGAGTTGGCAGCAGCATTAGGAGCCCACATATTCCCTCAAAGACACATTGGAGTTGGCAGCAGCATCAGGAGCCCATATATTGCCTGAAAGACACACCATGGAGTTGGCAGCAGCATAAGGAGCCCATATATTGCCTGAAAGACACACCCAGGAGTTGGCAGCAGCATCAGGAGCCCATATATTCCCTCAAAGACACATTGGAGTTGGCAGCAGCATTAGGAGCCCATATATTACCTGAAAGACACACCCTGGAGTTGACAGCAGTATAAGGAGCCCATATATTGCCTGAAAGACACACCCTGGAGTTGGCAACAGCATGAGGAGCCCATATATTGCATGAAAGACACATCCTGGATTTGGCAGCAGCATAAGGAGCCCAATTATTTCCTGAAAAACACATTGGAGTTGACAGAAGCATAAGGAGCCTATATATTGCCTGAAAGACGCACCCTGGAGTTGACAGCAGCATTAGGAGCCCATATATTGCCTGAAAGACACACCCTGGAGTTGGCAGCAGCATAAGGAGCCCATATATTGCCTGAAAAGCACATTGGAGTTGATAGCAGCATAAGGAGCCCACATTTTGCCTGAAAGACACACCCTGGAGTTGGCAGCAGCATTAGGAGCCCATATATTGCCTCAAAGACACATTGAAGTTGGCAGCAGCATAAGGAGCCTATATATTGCCTGAAAGACTTACCCCAGAGTTGGCAGCAGCATAAGGAGCCCAAATAGTGCCTGAAAGACACATTGGAGTTGACAGCAGCATTAGGAGCCCATATATTGCCTGAAAAACACACATTGGAGTTGGCAGCAGCATAAGGAGCCCATATATTGCCTGAAAGACACACCATGGAGTTGGCAGCAGCATAAGGAGCCCATATATTGCCTGAAAGACACACCCTGGAGTTGGCAGCAGCAACGGGAGCCCATATATTGCCTGAAAAATACAATGGAGTTGGCAACAGCACAAGGAGTCCATATATTGCCTGAAAAACACATTGGAGTTGGCAGCAGCATAAGGAGCCCATATATTGCCTGAAAGACACACCCTGGAGTTGGCAGCAGCATAAGGAGCCCATACATTGCCTGAAAAACACATTGGAGTTGGCAGCAGCATAAGGAGCCCATATATTGCCTGAAAGACACAACCTGGAGTTGGCAGCAGCATTAGGAGCGCATATATTGCCTGAAAGACACACCCTTGGCAGCAGCAACAGGAGCCCATATATTGCCTGAAAAATACAATGGAGTTGGCAACAGCACAATGAGTCCATATATTGCCTGAAAAACACATTGGAGTTGGCAGCAGCATAAGGAGCCCATATATTGCCTGAAAGACACACCCTGGAGTTGGCAGTAGCATAAGGATCCCATACATTGCCTGAAAAACACATTGGAGTTGGCAGCAGCATAAGGAGCCCATATATTGCCTGAAAGACACAACCTGGAGTTGGCAGCAGCACTAGGAGCGCATATATTGCCTGAAAGACACACCCTGGAGTTGGCAGCAGCATAAGGAGCCCATACATTGCCTGAAAAACACATTGGAGTTGACAGCAGCATAAGGAGCCCATATATTGCCTGAAAGACACACCCTGGAGTTGGCAGCAGCATTAGGAGCCCATATATTGCCTGAAAGACACACCCTGGAGTTGGCAGCAACATAAGGAGCCCATATATTGCCTGAAAGGCACACCCTGGAGTTGGCAGCAGCATAAGGATCCCATATATTTCCTGAAAAACACAGTGGAGTTGGCAGCAGCATAAGGAGCCCATATAATGCCTGAAAGACACACCCTGCAGTTGGCAGCAGCATTAGGAGCCCATATATTCCCTCAAAGACACATTGGAGTTGGCCGCAGCATAAGGAGCCCATATATTACCTTAAAGACACACCCTGGAGTTGGCAGCAGCATGAAGAGAACATATACAGATTTTGGGCATATATCTTATCCTAAGAATATTAATAAAAATTAAGATTAACGTAACGCATTTCCTCAATAATTACTTGTGGTCTGATGCGGAGGAATGTCTGTAACTGGAGAGCAGTGCCTTAAATCTGTTTTGCGCTATCCATATTTATGAAGTGTTGGTCTGGCACCATGATCAATCTACTCTGATGCATCAAGCATTGGTGGGTGGAAATCTTGGCTGATCCATGCCAGATTCATTTTCACGCAGGCCAGTCTCTCAAAAAAACATTTTTCAAGCGTACTAGAGCACATTGAACTGCCCTCATCAGAGCATCACATATGCACATCTAAGAGTTTTACCACGTTGTTCCTGTTAAAGTCTTTAGGGCCTAGTTACTACTTAGTCAAAGGCCATAGATAGTTACACACCTGCTGCTGTTATCGACAAATCCTGTTTTAAGTGTAGTGTAGTGTTTTGTCCTCCCCTCATATACACACTATGTCAGGCAGAGAAGTGCCTGAAAGACACACCCTGGAGTTGGCAGCAGCATTAGTAGCCCATATATTCCCTCAAAGACACATTGGAGTTGGCAGCAGCACAAGGAGCCTATATATTGCCTGAAAGACACACCATGGAGTTGGCAGCAGCATAAGGAGCCCATATATTGCCTGAAAGACACACCCAGGACTTGGCAGCAGCATTAGGAGCCCATATATTCCCTGAAAGACACATTGGAGTTGGCAGCAGCATTAGGAGCCCATATATTACCTGAAAGACACACCCTGGAGTTGGCAGCAGTATAAGGAGCCCATACATTGCCTGAAAGACACACCCTGGAGTTGGCAACAGCATGGGGAGCCCATATATTGCATGAAAGACACACCCTGGAGTTGGCAGCAGCATTAGGAGCCCACATATTCCCTCAAAGACACATTGGAGTTGGCAGCAGCATCAGGAGCCCATATATTGCCCGAAAGACACACCATGGAGTTGGCAGCAGCATAAGGAGCCCATATATTGCCTGAAAGACACACCCAGGAGTTGGCAGCAGCATCAGGAGCCCATATATTCCCTCAAAGACACATTGGAGTTGGCAGCAGCATTAGGAGCCCATATATTACCTGAAAGACACACCCTGGAGTTGACAGCAGTATAAGGAGCCCATATATTGCCTGAAAGACACACCCTGCAGTTGGCAACAGCATGAGGAGCCCATATATTGCATGAAAGACACATCCTGGATTTGGCAGCAGCATAAGGAGCCCAATTATTTCCTGAAAAACACATTGGAGTTGACAGAAGCATAAGGAGCCTATATATTGCCTGAAAGACGCACCCTGGAGTTGACAGCAGCATTAGGAGCCCATATATTGCCTGAAAGACACACCCTGGAGTTGGCAGCAGCATAAGGAGCCCATATATTGCCTGAAAAGCACATTGGAGTTGATAGCAGCATAAGGAGCCCACATTTTGCCTGAAAGACACACCCTGGAGTTGGCAGCAGCATTAGGAGCCCATATATTGCCTAAAAGACACATTGAAGTTGGCAGCAGCATAAGGAGCCTATATATTGCCTGAAAGACTTACCCCAGAGTTGGAAGCAGCATAAGGAGCCCAAATAGTGCCTGAAAGACACATTGGAGTTGACAGCAGCATTAGGAGCCCATATATTGCCTGAAAAACACACATTGGAGTTGGCAGCAGCATAAGGAGCCCATATATTGCCTGAAAGACACACCATGGAGTTGGCAGCAGCATAAGGAGCCCATATATTGCCTGAAAGACACACCCTGGAGTTGGCAGCAGCAACGGGAGCCCATATATTGCCTGAAAAATACAATGGAGTTGGCAACAGCACAAGGAGTCCATATATTGCCTGAAAAACACATTGGAGTTGGCAGCAGCATAAGGAGCCCATATATTGCCTGAAAGACACACCCTGGAGTTGGCAGCAGCATATGGAGCCCATACATTGCCTGAAAAACACATTGGAGTTGGCAGCAGCATAAGGAGCCCATATATTGCCTGAAAGACACACCCTGGAGTTGGCAACAGCATGGGGAGCCCATATATTGCATGAAAGACACATCCTGGATTTGGCAGCAGCATAAGGAGCCCAATTATTGCCTGAAAGACACACCCTGGAGTTGGCAACAGCATGGGGAGCCCATATATTGCATGAAAGACACATCCTGGATTTGGCAGCAGCATAAGGAGCCCAATTATTGCCTGAAAAACACATTGGAGTTGACAGAAGCATAAGGAGCCCATATATTGCCTGAAAGACACACCCTGGAGTTGGCAGCAGCATTAGGAGCCCACATATTCCCTCAAAGACACATTGGAGTTGGCAGCAGCATCAGGAGCCCATATATTGCCTGAAAGACACACCATGGAGTTGGCAGCAGCATAAGGAGCCCATATATTGCCTGAAAGACACACCCAGGAGTTGGCAGCAGCATCAGGAGCCCATATATTCCCTCAAAGACACATTGGAGTTGGCAGCAGCATTAGGAGCCCATATATTACCTGAAAGACACACCCTGGAGTTGACAGCAGTATAAGGAGCCCATATATTGCCTGAAAGACACACCCTGGAGTTGGCAACAGCATGAGGAGCCCATATATTGCATGAAAGACACATCCTGGATTTGGCAGCAGCATAAGGAGCCCAATTATTTCCTGAAAAACACATTGGAGTTGACAGAAGCATAAGGAGCCTATATATTGCCTGAAAGACGCACCCTGGAGTTGACAGCAGCATTAGGCGCCCATATATTGCCTGAAAGACACACCCTGGAGTTGGCAGCAGCATAAGGAGCCCATATATTGCCTGAAAAGCACATTGGAGTTGATAGCAGCATAAGGAGCCCACATTTTGCCTGAAAGACACACCCTGGAGTTGGCAGCAGCATTAGGAGCCCATATATTGCCTCAAAGACACATTGAAGTTGGCAGCAGCATAAGGAGCCTATATATTGCCTGAAAGACTTACCCCAGAGTTGGCAGCAGCATAAGGAGCCCAAATAGTGCCTGAAAGACACATTGGAGTTGACAGCAGCATTAGGAGCCCATATATTGCCTGAAAACACACATTGGAGTTGGCAGCAGCATAAGGAGCCCATATATTGCCTGAAAGACACACCATGGAGTTGGCAGCAGCATAAGGAGCCCATATATTGCCTGAAAGACACACCCTGGAGTTGGCAGCAGCAACGGGAGCCCATATATTGCCTGAAAAATACAATGGAGTTGGCAACAGCACAAGGAGTCCATATATTGCCTGAAAAACACATTGGAGTTGGCAGCAGCATAAGGAGCCCATATATTGCCTGAAAGACACACCCTGGAGTTGGCAGCAGCATATGGAGCCCATACATTGCCTGAAAAACACATTGGAGTTGGCAGCAGCATAAGGAGCCCATATATTGCCTGAAAGACACACCCTGGAGTTGGCAACAGCATGGGGAGCCCATATATTGCATGAAAGACACATCCTGGATTTGGCAGCAGCATAAGGAGCCCAATTATTGCCTGAAAGACACACCCTGGAGTTGGCAACAGCATGGGGAGCCCATATATTGCATGAAAGACACATCCTGGATTTGGCAGCAGCATAAGGAGCCCAATTATTGCCTGAAAAACACATTGGAGTTGACAGAAGCATAAGGAGCCCATATATTGCCTGAAAGACACACCCTGGAGTTGGCAGCAGCATTAGGAGCCCACATATTCCCTCAAAGACACATTGGAGTTGGCAGCAGCATCAGGAGCCCATATATTGCCTGAAAGACACACCATGGAGTTGGCAGCAGCATAAGGAGCCCATATATTGCCTGAAAGACACACCCAGGAGTTGGCAGCAGCATCAGGAGCCCATATATTCCCTCAAAGACACATTGGAGTTGGCAGCAGCATTAGGAGCCCATATATTACCTGAAAGACACACCCTGGAGTTGACAGCAGTATAAGGAGCCCATATATTGCCTGAAAGACACACCCTGGAGTTGGCAACAGCATGAGGAGCCCATATATTGCATGAAAGACACATCCTGGATTTGGCAGCAGCATAAGGAGCCCAATTATTTCCTGAAAAACACATTGGAGTTGACAGAAGCATAAGGAGCCTATATATTGCCTGAAAGACGCACCCTGGAGTTGACAGCAGCATTAGGCGCCCATATATTGCCTGAAAGACACACCCTGGAGTTGGCAGCAGCATAAGGAGCCCATATATTGCCTGAAAAGCACATTGGAGTTGATAGCAGCATAAGGAGCCCACATTTTGCCTGAAAGACACACCCTGGAGTTGGCAGCAGCATTAGGAGCCCATATATTGCCTCAAAGACACATTGAAGTTGGCAGCAGCATAAGGAGCCTATATATTGCCTGAAAGACTTACCCCAGAGTTGGCAGCAGCATAAGGAGCCCAAATAGTGCCTGAAAGACACATTGGAGTTGACAGCAGCATTAGGAGCCCATATATTGCCTGAAAACACACATTGGAGTTGGCAGCAGCATAAGGAGCCCATATATTGCCTGAAAGACACACCATGGAGTTGGCAGCAGCATAAGGAGCCCATATATTGCCTGAAAGACACACCCTGGAGTTGGCAGCAGCAACGGGAGCCCATATATTGCCTGAAAAATACAATGGAGTTGGCAACAGCACAAGGAGTCCATATATTGCCTGAAAAACACATTGGAGTTGGCAGCAGCATAAGGAGCCCATATATTGCCTGAAAGACACACCCTGGAGTTGGCAGCAGCATAAGGAGCCCATACATTGCCTGAAAAACACATTGGAGTTGGCAGCAGCATAAGGAGCCCATATATTGCCTGAAAGACACAACCTGGAGTTGGCAGCAGCATAAGGAGCCCATATATTGCCTGAAAAGCACATTGGAGTTGATAGCAGCATAAGGAGCCCACATTTTGCCTGAAAGACACACCCTGGAGTTGGCAGCAGCATTAGGAGCCCATATATTGCCTCAAAGACACATTGAAGTTGGCAGCAGCATAAGGAGCCTATATATTGCCTGAAAGACTTACCCCAGAGTTGGCAGCAGCATAAGGAGCCCAAATAGTGCCTGAAAGACACATTGGAGTTGACAGCAGCATTAGGAGCCCATATATTGCCTGAAAAACACACATTGGAGTTGGCAGCAGCATAAGGAGCCCATATATTGCCTGAAAGACACACCATGGAGTTGGCAGCAGCATTAGGAGCGCATATATTGCCTGAAAGACACACCCTTGGCAGCAGCAACAGGAGCCCATATATTGCCTGAAAAATACAATGGAGTTGGCAACAGCACAATGAGTCCATATATTGCCTGAAAAACACATTGGAGTTGGCAGCAGCATAAGGAGCCCATATATTGCCTGAAAGACACACCCTGGAGTTGGCAGTAGCATAAGGATCCCATACATTGCCTGAAAAACACATTGGAGTTGGCAGCAGCATAAGGAGCCCATATATTGCCTGAAAGACACAACCTGGAGTTGGCAGCAGCACTAGGAGCGCATATATTGCCTGAAAGACACACCCTGGAGTTGGCAGCAGCATAAGGAGCCCATACATTGCCTGAAAAACACATTGGAGTTGACAGCAGCATAAGGAGCCCATATATTGCCTGAAAGACACACCCTGGAGTTGACAGCAGCATTAGGCGCCCATATATTGCCTGAAAGACACACCCTGGAGTTGGCAGCAGCATAAGGAGCCCATATATTGCCTGAAAAGCACATTGGAGTTGATAGCAGCATAAGGAGCCCACATTTTGCCTGAAAGACACACCCTGGAGTTGGCAGCAGCATTAGGAGCCCATATATTGCCTCAAAGACACATTGAAGTTGGCAGCAGCATAAGGAGCCTATATATTGCCTGAAAGACTTACCCCAGAGTTGGCAGCAGCATAAGGAGCCCAAATAGTGCCTGAAAGACACATTGGAGTTGACAGCAGCATTAGGAGCCCATATATTGCCTGAAAACACACATTGGAGTTGGCAGCAGCATAAGGAGCCCATATATTGCCTGAAAGACACACCATGGAGTTGGCAGCAGCATAAGGAGCCCATATATTGCCTGAAAGACACACCCTGGAGTTGGCAGCAGCAACGGGAGCCCATATATTGCCTGAAAAATACAATGGAGTTGGCAACAGCACAAGGAGTCCATATATTGCCTGAAAAACACATTGGAGTTGGCAGCAGCATAAGGAGCCCATATATTGCCTGAAAGACACACCCTGGAGTTGGCAGCAGCATAAGGAGCCCATACATTGCCTGAAAAACACATTGGAGTTGGCAGCAGCATAAGGAGCCCATATATTGCCTGAAAGACACAACCTGGAGTTGGCAGCAGCATAAGGAGCCCATATATTGCCTGAAAAGCACATTGGAGTTGATAGCAGCATAAGGAGCCCACATTTTGCCTGAAAGACACACCCTGGAGTTGGCAGCAGCATTAGGAGCCCATATATTGCCTCAAAGACACATTGAAGTTGGCAGCAGCATAAGGAGCCTATATATTGCCTGAAAGACTTACCCCAGAGTTGGCAGCAGCATAAGGAGCCCAAATAGTGCCTGAAAGACACATTGGAGTTGACAGCAGCATTAGGAGCCCATATATTGCCTGAAAAACACACATTGGAGTTGGCAGCAGCATAAGGAGCCCATATATTGCCTGAAAGACACACCATGGAGTTGGCAGCAGCATTAGGAGCGCATATATTGCCTGAAAGACACACCCTTGGCAGCAGCAACAGGAGCCCATATATTGCCTGAAAAATACAATGGAGTTGGCAACAGCACAATGAGTCCATATATTGCCTGAAAAACACATTGGAGTTGGCAGCAGCATAAGGAGCCCATATATTGCCTGAAAGACACACCCTGGAGTTGGCAGTAGCATAAGGATCCCATACATTGCCTGAAAAACACATTGGAGTTGGCAGCAGCATAAGGAGCCCATATATTGCCTGAAAGACACAACCTGGAGTTGGCAGCAGCACTAGGAGCGCATATATTGCCTGAAAGACACACCCTGGAGTTGGCAGCAGCATAAGGAGCCCATACATTGCCTGAAAAACACATTGGAGTTGACAGCAGCATAAGGAGCCCATATATTGCCTGAAAGACACACCCTGGAGTTGGCAGCAGCATTAGGAGCCCATATATTGCCTGAAAGACACACCCTGGAGTTGGCAGCAACATAAGGAGCCCATATATTGCCTGAAAGGCACACCCTGGAGTTGGCAGCAGCATAAGGATCCCATATATTTCCTGAAAAACACAGTGGAGTTGGAAGCAGCATAAGGAGCCCATATAATGCCTGAAAGACACACCCTGCAGTTGGCAGCAGCATTAGGAGCCCATATATTCCCTCAAAGACACATTGGAGTTGGCCGCAGCATAAGGAGCCCATATATTACCTTAAAGACACACCCTGGAGTTGGCAGCAGCATGAAGAGAACATATACAGATTTTGGGCATATATCTTATCCTAAGAATATTAATAAAAATTAAGATTAACGTAACGCATTTCCTCAATAATTACTTGTGGTCTGATGCGGAGGAATGTCTGTAACTGGAGAGCAGTGCCTTAAATCTGTTTTGCGCTATCCATATTTATGAAGTGTTGGTCTGGCACCATGATCAATCTACTCTGATGCATCAAGCATTGGTGGGTGGAAATCTTGGCTGATCCATGCCAGATTCATTTTCACGCAGGCCAGTCTCTCAAAAAAACATTTTTCAAGCGTACTAGAGCACATTGAACTGCCCTCATCAGAGCATCACATATGCACATCTAAGAGTTTTACCACGTTGTTCCTGTTAAAGTCTTTAGGGCCTAGTTACTACTTAGTCAAAGGCCATAGATAGTTACACACCTGCTGCTGTTATCGACAAATCCTGTTTTAAGTGTAGTGTAGTGTTTTGTCCTCCCCTCATATACACACTATGTCAGGCAGAGAAGTGCCTGAAAGACACACCCTGGAGTTGGCAGCAGCATTAGTAGCCCATATATTCCCTCAAAGACACATTGGAGTTGGCAGCAGCACAAGGAGCCTATATATTGCCTGAAAGACACACCATGGAGTTGGCAGCAGCATAAGGAGCCCATATATTGCCTGAAAGACACACCCAGGACTTGGCAGCAGCATTAGGAGCCCATATATTCCCTGAAAGACACATTGGAGTTGGCAGCAGCATTAGGAGCCCATATATTACCTGAAAGACACACCCTGGAGTTGGCAGCAGTATAAGGAGCCCATACATTGCCTGAAAGACACACCCTGGAGTTGGCAACAGCATGGGGAGCCCATATATTGCATGAAAGACACACCCTGGAGTTGGCAGCAGCATTAGGAGCCCACATATTCCCTCAAAGACACATTGGAGTTGGCAGCAGCATCAGGAGCCCATATATTGCCTGAAAGACACACCATGGAGTTGGCAGCAGCATAAGGAGCCCATATATTGCCTGAAAGACACACCCAGGAGTTGGCAGCAGCATCAGGAGCCCATATATTCCCTCAAAGACACATTGGAGTTGGCAGCAGCATTAGGAGCCCATATATTACCTGAAAGACACACCCTGGAGTTGACAGCAGTATAAGGAGCCCATATATTGCCTGAAAGACACACCCTGCAGTTGGCAACAGCATGAGGAGCCCATATATTGCATGAAAGACACATCCTGGATTTGGCAGCAGCATAAGGAGCCCAATTATTTCCTGAAAAACACATTGGAGTTGACAGAAGCATAAGGAGCCTATATATTGCCTGAAAGACGCACCCTGGAGTTGACAGCAGCATTAGGAGCCCATATATTGCCTGAAAGACACACCCTGGAGTTGGCAGCAGCATAAGGAGCCCATATATTGCCTGAAAAGCACATTGGAGTTGATAGCAGCATAAGGAGCCCACATTTTGCCTGAAAGACACACCCTGGAGTTGGCAGCAGCATTAGGAGCCCATATATTGCCTCAAAGACACATTGAAGTTGGCAGCAGAATAAGGAGCCTATATATTGCCTGAAAGACTTACCCCAGAGTTGGAAGCAGCATAAGGAGCCCAAATAGTGCCTGAAAGACACATTGGAGTTGACAGCAGCATTAGGAGCCCATATATTGCCTGAAAAACACACATTGGAGTTGGCAGCAGCATAAGGAGCCCATATATTGCCTGAAAGACACACCATGGAGTTGGCAGCAGCATAAGGAGCCCATATATTGCCTGAAAGACACACCCTGGAGTTGGCAGCAGCAACGGGAGCCCATATATTGCCTGAAAAATACAATGGAGTTGGCAACAGCACAAGGAGTCCATATATTGCCTGAAAAACACATTGGAGTTGGCAGCAGCATAAGGAGCCCATATATTGCCTGAAAGACACACCCTGGAGTTGGCAGCAGCATATGGAGCCCATACATTGCCTGAAAAACACATTGGAGTTGGCAGCAGCATAAGGAGCCCATATATTGCCTGAAAGACACACCCTGGAGTTGGCAACAGCATGGGGAGCCCATATATTGCATGAAAGACACATCCTGGATTTGGCAGCAGCATAAGGAGCCCAATTATTGCCTGAAAGACACACCCTGGAGTTGGCAACAGCATGGGGAGCCCATATATTGCATGAAAAACACATCCTGGATTTGGCAGCAGCATAAGGAGCCCAATTATTGCCTGAAAAACACATTGGAGTTGACAGAAGCATAAGGAGCCCATATATTGCCTGAAAGACACACCCTGGAGTTGGCAGCAGCATTAGGAGCCCACATATTCCCTCAAAGACACATTGGAGTTGGCAGCAGCATCAGGAGCCCATATATTGCCTGAAAGACACACCATGGAGTTGGCAGCAGCATAAGGAGCCCATATATTGCCTGAAAGACACACCCAGGAGTTGGCAGCAGCATCAGGAGCCCATATATTCCCTCAAAGACACATTGGAGTTGGCAGCAGCATTAGGAGCCCATATATTACCTGAAAGACACACCCTGGAGTTGACAGCAGTATAAGGAGCCCATATATTGCCTGAAAGACACACCCTGGAGTTGGCAACAGCATGAGGAGCCCATATATTGCATGAAAGACACATCCTGGATTTGGCAGCAGCATAAGGAGCCCAATTATTTCCTGAAAAACACATTGGAGTTGACAGAAGCATAAGGAGCCTATATATTGCCTGAAAGACGCACCCTGGAGTTGACAGCAGCATTAGGAGCCCATATATTGCCTGAAAGACACACCCTGGAGTTGGCAGCAGCATAAGGAGCCCATATATTGCCTGAAAAGCACATTGGAGTTGATAGCAGCATAAGGAGCCCACATTTTGCCTGAAAGACACACCCTGGAGTTGGCAGCAGCATTAGGAGCCCATATATTGCCTCAAAGACACATTGAAGTTGGCAGCAGCATAAGGAGCCTATATATTGCCTGAAAGACTTACCCCAGAGTTGGCAGCAGCATAAGGAGCCCAAATAGTGCCTGAAAGACACATTGGAGTTGACAGCAGCATTAGGAGCCCATATATTGCCTGAAAAACACACATTGGAGTTGGCAGCAGCATAAGGAGCCCATATATTGCCTGAAAAGCACATTGGAGTTGATAGCAGCATAAGGAGCCCACATTTTGCCTGAAAGACACACCCTGGAGTTGGCAGCAGCATTAGGAGCCCATATATTGCCTCAAAGACACATTGAAGTTGGCAGCAGCATAAGGAGCCTATATATTGCCTGAAAGACTTACCCCAGAGTTGGCAGCAGCATAAGGAGCCCAAATAGTGCCTGAAAGACACATTGGAGTTGACAGCAGCATTAGGAGCCCATATATTGCCTGAAAAACACACATTGGAGTTGGCAGCAGCATAAGGAGCCCATATATTGCCTGAAAGACACACCATGGAGTTGGCAGCAGCATAAGGAGCCCATATATTGCCTGAAAGACACACCCTGGAGTTGGCAGCAGCAACGGGAGCCCATATATTGCCTGAAAAATACAATGGAGTTGGCAACAGCACAAGGAGTCCATATATTGCCTGAAAAACACATTGGAGTTGGCAGCAGCATAAGGAGCCCATATATTGCCTGAAAGACACACCCTGGAGTTGGCAGCAGCATAAGGAGCCCATACATTGCCTGAAAAACACATTGGAGTTGGCAGCAGCATAAGGAGCCCATATATTGCCTGAAAGACACAACCTGGAGTTGGCAGCAGCATTAGGAGCGCATATATTGCCTGAAAGACACACCCTTGGCAGCAGCAACAGGAGCCCATATATTGCCTGAAAAATACAATGGAGTTGGCAACAGCACAATGAGTCCATATATTGCCTGAAAAACACATTGGAGTTGGCAGCAGCATAAGGAGCCCATATATTGCCTGAAAGACACACCCTGGAGTTGGCAGTAGCATAAGGATCCCATACATTGCCTGAAAAACACATTGGAGTTGGCAGCAGCATAAGGAGCCCATATATTGCCTGAAAGACACAACCTGGAGTTGGCAGCAGCACTAGGAGCGCATATATTGCCTGAAAGACACACCCTGGAGTTGGCAGCAGCATAAGGAGCCCATACATTGCCTGAAAAACACATTGGAGTTGACAGCAGCATAAGGAGCCCATATATTGCCTGAAAGACACACCCTGGAGTTGGCAGCAGCATTAGGAGCCCATATATTGCCTGAAAGACACACCCTGGAGTTGGCAGCAACATAAGGAGCCCATATATTGCCTGAAAGGCACACCCTGGAGTTGGCAGCAGCATAAGGATCCCATATATTTCCTGAAAAACACAGTGGAGTTGGAAGCAGCATAAGGAGCCCATATAATGCCTGAAAGACACACCCTGCAGTTGGCAGCAGCATTAGGAGCCCATATATTCCTTCAAAGACACATTGGAGTTGGCCGCAGCATAAGGAGCCCATATATTACCTTAAAGACACACCCTGGAGTTGGCAGCAGCATGAAGAGAACATATACAGATTTTGGGCATATATCTTATCCTAAGAATATTAATAAAAATTAAGATTAACGTAACGCATTTCCTCAATAATTACTTGTGGTCTGATGCGGAGGAATGTCTGTAACTGGAGAGCAGTGCCTTAAATCTGTTTTGCGCTATCCATATTTATGAAGTGTTGGTCTGGCACCATGATCAATCTACTCTGATGCATCAAGCATTGGTGGGTGGAAATCTTGGCTGATCCATGCCAGATTCATTTTCACGCAGGCCAGTCTCTCAAAAAAACATTTTTCAAGCGTACTAGAGCACATTGAACTGCCCTCATCAGAGCATCACATATGCACATCTAAGAGTTTTACCACGTTGTTCCTGTTAAAGTCTTTAGGGCCTAGTTACTACTTAGTCAAAGGCCATAGATAGTTACACACCTGCTGCTGTTATCGACAAATCCTGTTTTAAGTGTAGTGTAGTGTTTTGTCCTCCCCTCATATACACACTATGTCAGGCAGAGAAGTGCCAGGATGGGTACAGAGGAGTTGTAGAGTCCTAAATTTATCAAGCAGAGGTCGCAGCAGACTAGGGATGAGTGGCAGCAGGAGTCTCAGTGAGAGGCCTGATATCCCGGTATGAGCTAGCGGTCGTGTCGCGACAAGCAACCCAACTGCCGTCATCGATTGTGAAAGGCCAGACATATTTGTCATGGACAGACAAGTTATCCTTGTGATTACTTTGGCCCCTGATGCGCTAAACCCCCTCTGATGGCACAACACTGGCAGAGCAGGACAGCTTTCCCAGTGCAAACTCTGCTAGTTGCGGCTACAGATCGGCTTTGGCAGGCCACAAGTCTAGTGTATCCTCAAGGTATGTTGTCATGGTCATGTCAAGGTATAACACCACCTGCTGGTTCAGGTCCTGCTCCATGTCTACCTGCTGCTCATGAGTTGCCTCACTATGCGGGTTAAAAAAGCTACTCATTAGCGACTGAAGTCTCAGAGGGCCCTTCCGTGTCAGACCTGGGAGAGGATGGATGATGGCGCAACTGACAAGGGTAAAAAAAAACTCATTTTTACACAACAGCTGCAGGTGTCTGGCCTTTCACACTAACTAGCCTATCAGCACTTGAAGATAAAACCAAATGCAAACACTGTCAGATTGCCTGAAATGGGATGGCCCATGCTCAAAGTTAGTTAATAGCACTACATCAAACTTGTAAAAAATGGTTTTTGTTACAAAATGCAAAAGGTAAATAGCCAGGTACTCTTAAAAGATGAATGTTATCATTTGAGATGCCCCCCGGTAAAGGCAATGGCTGGTGCAAATTTTACAATGTGACTTTTGTTACAAAATACAAAAGGAAAGTAGCCAGGTACTCTTAAAAGATGAATGTTATCATTTGGGATGTCCCCCGGTGAAAGGCAATGACTGCTGCAACATTTACAACGTGACTTTTGTTACAAAATGCAAAAGGTAAGTAGCCAGGTACTCTTAACCCTTTAAGTGCCAGCCTACCTGGAGCATTCTTCATTCTCTGTTGCCAGACCCTTTTGCACTATTTTGCGCTCCACATGTTCAGCTGTGATTTTTAAAGGGATTTCCAGGGATTTACCAGGGAATTATATATTCTTTTTTTCAGCAGAATCTGGGCTTTAACATGAAATGTCATTTTTTAGGTGTATTCTCAATAGAGTGAAATATGTGCAAAAAAATAAAAAAAAATCTATTTTTTTACAATTTGTAGTGTTTCTTGTAATAAAAAAAGTAATTTTGTCAATAAAATCTTATTCCATGTGAAATCCTAATTTCTCCCAGCTACAGCGATACCACATATGTATTGGTAGACACCCTTTCCTGCCCAGGAGACTCCCCCAAACTGAAACAAAGCTTTGGGAGATTTTCAGATAAAATACAAATATGCTAAGCGCTAGGCGCACCTTGCAGTTTTTCAAGCAAAACAACCCTTTACATTTGAAATACCCCCCACAAACTATATATTCCCTGGAAGTATACACTCAGACTTTCTATGTGTACCAGGCTTGTTTACATGGGTGCACAGAGTTTCACTAAAAAAAGAATAAAAAAGCAGAATCAAACTCATATTTTCCTAAAAAAAAGTATGCAAACAAGAAAAAACAAGCCCAATCTGAAAAAGCAACATCCCCCGAACAGAACAATACTCAACATGCATAGCTACTGTCAAGGAAAGAGTTGTCAAACACCCCAAAGTCAAGCATGTGCGTAAGGGTATTCTTACTTGAAAATTTCAGCTCTGCAGACAAATTGCGCACCTTGTACTTTTTCTACCAAAACAACCCTTTACATTTGGAATACCCCCCAGAAACCATATATTCCCTGAAAGAACATATGTTAAGCTTTCTAAGCGTACCCAGCTTGTTGTAGTGGGCTCATCATTTTAGAAGTAATCCCTTAAAGAATTCTTATGTTGCAAGAGGTTTCCCTCAAAAAAATTATAAAAAAACAGAATAAAAAACACATTTTCTTAAAAAATCAATATGCAAACAAGAAAAAAGAAGCTAAATCTGAAAGTGCAAGATCCCCCGAGCAGAACAATACCCCACATGCATAGGTACTATTAACCCTTTTAATTGCCCGTCTACTTGAAATTTTTTCACCCTCTGTTGACAGGTAATTTTTCACCATTTTGCACCATGTTTAACCATGATTTTTGGAGAAATTCCCAGGAAAATTATAGATACATATTTGCAGCAGAGTTTAGGCTTTAACATGAAATGTCTTGTTTGCAATTTTTCTACTGTTTTTTTAAATATTTTTGCGTAAAAAGAACAAAAAAAATTAATAATTATTTTTTTAGAAAATTGTCTCCTTTATTTTAAATAAAACATTTACTTTATTAGAGAAAACCAAATTTTATTTGAAAGCCCCATTTCTTCCGATTACAACGGTACCACATATGTATTGGTAGCCCCCCCATTCTTGCCCAGGAGACCCCCTAAACTGAAAATAGCACTTTATAACATTTACAAATAAAATGCTACTACTATCCACACTATAAACATAATGGGTTAATTAAAAAAAATGACATAAACCCTTAAAACTCCCCCAAAAAATGCTATGGGGTCCCCCTTACCCATCATAACCAGCCCTGGATCAGCTATGGTAGCTTGTAGAACAGGGTGCAAGGGGGCCAGCTTTGGTGGCCCCCCCACCCTGCAAGCTACAAGCCCACATAGCCATGGCCCAAGCTCTTCTTCCCCCCCCCCCGGGCTTTGGGGAGACAGGTAACTGGGGTGCCGGGGGTTAACGGCAAGTGACCCGCTAGCCGCAGGTAACTTGCCAGCTCCCCAGCCTTGTGAACTGGTATAGGGATCTCATGGATCCCTTACCAGTTCACAAGGGGTTAAATGTAAAAAAAAAAAAACAAAGAAACAAGCAAAAAAAATATTTTTATTTATTTTTTTAATACTTACCTCCCATCCATCCCTATGTCCCACGCTGATCAATCTGGCTTCTGCTCTCCTGCTGCAGCTGGAAGCCTTTTTTAGCTGCTGGGTGACAGAACATAAGGGCTTAATGTAAAAAAAAAAATGACATAGGGTCCCCCATAGGGGGGGGGGGGGGGGTGGGACCCATTTTATTTTGGAATTTTAAGGGTTAAAACCCTTAAAAATCCAAAAAAAAAGATTAAATGGGGTCCCCCTTACCCAACATTACCAGCCCGGGAACAGCTATGGGGGCTTGTAGGAACAGAGTGGGGGGGCAGCTTTTGTGGCCCCCCCACCCTGCAGCCTACAACCCCACATAGCCTATGTGGGCCCGGGCTCTTCTGCCCCCCCCCTGGGCTTTGGGGAGGCAGGTAATAGGGGGTGCCGGGGGTTAATGGATCCCTTACCAGTTCACAAGGGGTTAAATGTAAAAATAAACACACAGAGACATAAGAAAAAAATTTTTTTTTTTTTTTTTTACTTTACTCACCTCCGATCCTCTGTCCCCCGGCGATCTCCGATGACAGTCTGTTCGGGTGTTTGAAGGAGAGAGCCTTGGGAAGGGGGGGGCGATCTCAGCCCTCTCCTCCTCCCCATCTGCCCTCCTCCAACCACCCGAGCAGACTGATTCTCTGTCTGGGTGCTGGACTTAAGAGGCCGGCTGCTGGTGACATCACAATGATGTCACCTGGCCCCACCCCCAGGGGGCGGGGCTAGCAATCGCGTTTCAGGAAGTGGGGGGAGAGGGCGATTTCTGCAGAAGAGCCTGGGGGGGCGATCGGAGGCCCCCCCAGTGAAGAGGAGACCTATCGAGAGGCAGCGCAACCACAGGTAAGTAAATGTCATTTTTATTTATTTATTTTTTCTTTACAGTTAGCAGATGCTGATGGGGGCCCTATTCCGGGGGCTCTCCCACGGGGGATCGGATGGCACCAAATTAAAGAGGAGTCCCGGCCGGATCCATAGAGGGGTTGGGTGAGTATTTTTTTACAATATTTTTTTAAATAACAGCGGGGAAATTTAAGCACATAACACCTACGGGCTTGGCACTTAAGGCCCGGACAAGCCAGCCCGTAGGTGTTACGTGCTTGGCAACAAAAGGGTTAAAAGATACATGCTAGCATTCAGGATGCCCCCCGGTGAAAGGCAATGGCTGCTGGAAATTTTACAACGTGACTTTTGTTACAAAATGCAAAAGGTTAGTAGCCAGGCACTCTTAAAGGATAAGTGCTAGCATTCGGGATGCCCCCCGGTGAAAGTAAATTACTACTGTAAACTTTACAACGTGACTTTTGTTACAAAATGCAAGAGGTAAGTAGCCAGGTACTCTTAAAAGACACATGCTAGCATTCGGGATGCCCCCCGGTGAAAGGCAATGGCTTCTGGAAATTGTACAACATGACATTTGTTACAAAATGCAAAAGGTAAGTAGCCAGGTACTCTTAAAAGACACATGCTAGCATTCGGGATGCCCCCCGGTGAAAGGCAATGGCTGCTGGAAATTTTACAACGTGACTTTTGTTACAAAATGGAAAAGGTAAGTAGCCAGGTACTCTTAAAAGGTAAATGCTAGCACGCTTTTTAAAGAATGACACCAGGAAAAGGAAAAGCTAAATAGGCAGGTGTGTTATTAACACTAAATAGGCTTGAACGCTAATGCAAACACTGTAAACTGTCTCTGTCTCTCTCTGTCACTGTCACAGCCTCTCTCCTCTCCCTGGCTCTATCTGTCCCTTGCTGAATCTATCTGTCCCTTGTTCTTTCTATCTGTCCCTCGCTGTATCTATCTATCTATCTATCTATCTATCTATCTATCTACCTACCTCTCGCTCCTTGTCTGCGTGACCCGTTCTCGCCGCAATACAGTGTCGAAATGAGCTGCCGCAAAATTGCCGCCGCTTATATAGGACTGTGACATAATCTGGAAGCCTGGCTGTTGATAGGCAGCATGTGATGCCTACCCAGAATTCTTTGCCCCATGGGACATGTCTTGACATGTGGATCCACCATTTTATATGACCTGGACCGCAGTAAATGGATTTTTAAGGAAGCGATTCAAGTGATCGAATCGCGGCGATATTCTGATTCATTTAGAATCAAATTTTTACTGAAATTCGTAACGAATTTGGATTCGTCGGATTCGATTCGCTCATCTCTATTCAGGTTCACCAGGTTTGCTGGTGCAACAAACTCTCCTTCAGTAGATTAAAGTGTAACAGAGAGCTGCTTTCTGCTAGACCATAGCTGCTACAATGTAAGGCATTGTAATATAATGTACAGCAATTTCTCGCTTTCTTGTACTGAGTGTTAGTTGGTAGTGGCATATCTTGACTGTTTATCTCCTTCAGATAACTGGTTTCCATGTGAGATTTTTTTCATTCTTTTATTTCTTTCATTGTTAATGTTTCAATTCTTTCTTGTATTTTCTGCTTTTGGTTCAGAAGAAGGCCTGCCATCTTCCTCTCTCTCAAACTGATAAGACTTTCTCCATTGTCCCCTTTTTGCTCAAAACAAATCAGGATATAAGGCTTGATTCAGAGAGACAAAAAAAACTTCCATTTTAGTGCTGATCTGTTTTTTATTTTAAATGTTTCCGCTCTCGTATGAGTGTACGAACGATTCTATGCATGCATTGCAATCCTTCTGTAAAGTTTCCGTCCGTTCGTACGGCAGATTACGAATACGAGTATGTCATTTTCCAGCATGACTTTTCCGTTTCATTTTCACATGTTACAACGTAGGCTTTCATTTTTGCCCTTTTCCCATCGTATCCTCCCACAAATCCTTTACTTTTCCCGTTAGATTCTGTTTCCCTTTTTCAATAAATATTCGTCGAGACGGAAATCCTTACGATCTTGCGCCTGCGCACTACAAACTTAACTCATTAATGTGCTCGCCTACATATTTGCCACCCTCACTTCTACTACAATGTTTAGCTAAATCACTTAGCACTATCCTCCATCTTCCCTTTTGGACCCTTAAAGCTCACCCAAACCACTTCGCGGTTAGGTTCTTCTTCCATTTTAGCCCCCTAAAACTTACCCAAATCACTTCTCGGTAATGTGAATATTCATCTTTAAATATTTCTGGGCCCATTAGTTTTGTGTTAATGTATTTTGTAAATGAAATGACACTGTAACATTTTTTTTTTATTCCATCATAAAATATAACATTTTTAAAAATTTTGAAATTTCAAATTTTTACAACTATAAAAAACAAAATACATAGCAATGGCAGGCCACATAACATTATTCTTCATCTGTGGTCCCCAACGAGTTGCGCAGCTCCTGCATCTCCAACTGAAGGACCCTGACACTCAGTTGTGCCACTCTGGCACGTGTGGTCCCTGTTAAAAAACATAAATTAAAATATTGGTATAACCTTTTTGGGGTCATACTGCAGTGCCCCCCCCCCCCGTATGGTCCAAACACCTAAATCTGGACTTCAAAAGCCAGAGGGTCCTCGCCACCAAGGCCCGGGTTTTGCATAGTGCCCAATTAGAGAACCCCTGGCCCGCATTCTGCAGGCAAAGAATGGGCATCAGGAGCAAGGGCAGGAGTGGATATCCAGAATCCCCTGAAAGAATTTAAAAATACTAACATAAAATACACATTCTAAGCTACAATATTGTTTAACATGTCATCAAGGGCTAAAAACAGCCATATGTTAAGACATGATTCAACTATATTCATTGCCATACAGTGAAAATGGATTGATGGAATGTGAGCAAACTTACCCTGGAGCCATCCACCAGATAATTCTCCTGACTCAAACTGACGAAATAAGCCGGAGCTCTGCAATATATAAGCATCATGGGACGACCCTGGATGCCCTGCAAGAACACTGAGGAATCGCATAGCTGGACCAAACACTGCTTGTATGTTGTGTGAGTGGCACATCCTGCGGTTCCTGCAGCCAAATATAAAATAATTACACAAAACAAAGGTAACCGACTAAAACAATAACTCCTACAACAAATTAAGATTCAAGTTAAATTCACAAAGTACATAAGTCTAAAAAAATATAGCAATTATATGGATGTGTGGGAAAATAAATGTTTACATGCTAAGGACTAATTAAGGTCAGCATTAAAATGCATATATAAGGCATACATGAAATGTATTGATTGAGGTATGCATTGCTATACAATTTACGGCCTTGGCCAAGCTGATACATGCAATGCCTTGGTGCTAAAGGCGCGCAGACTCCTCCACATAGCCGCAAAACATGTTCAACAATAGCAATCCGAGCCCTCAAAGGTCCCGTAAGTGGATCGGAAATGAAACGGATTTATAGGGTGGTGGTCCGTCGGAAATCAGCTCTCTGAATCAGGCGTAAGCCCATTCCAACAACGTAAGTTATCTGAACGAATGGAAAATTTCAGATTTTGTTTGGAAAATGATCCGAACTAACGGAAATGATCCGATTTGCTTCCGTTCATCGAAAGCGCATATACACATTTTCCCGAACGTTCGTACGAATGAAAAATGAACGAAAAAAAGCAAAAAAATTACAAACACCCACTAAAACTTTCACAGACAGCTACGGAAGTCCAGATGAATGTCTCTGAACTGAGCCTATAGTCCACATAAATGAGCATATAGATCCATCTGTTTGCCATTTTCTTTCTGTATAAGCAGGGGTCTACTCATATGTAAGCACTTCATTTATTTTCAGATTCCATGCTTTGGCAGCTTGCTTTGGAACATATATACTACTCTGAAGTCTACATATTAGGTCTGGCCTTTGTTCATCTTTGAACCCTGGTGGTTGTTCCATGTAGATGTATTCTTTTAAAGCGGACCTTCACTCTAAATAAGAGTCTATCTTATATGTTTCCCACACCCTGTACATACAGATTGCTCACATTAAAAATCATCCTACCTGCATCTACTGCATTTTATAAGCCTTTAAACATCCAAGATGGCGGCTTATGGAAGCTGCCATTTTTGCAGGCAGCCTGCAAACAGGAAGTGCCTGCAAACAGGAAGTGACTGTGCTGCTCTGCATTCTGGGACTGCTGACCTTTCCCTGACCCCAGCTCTGCTCTGTCTGAGCAAAGCACAGCTATAACCCGCCCCCCTGTACCTTATCCCACTCTCCTCTCCTCAGTAAGTGTGATGCTTCTGAGTCAAGATGGCGGCGCCCGTATCCTAAATTCCCGAACAGAGTTGCAGCCCAGTGGGGGAAAGTATAATAAATTAGTGACTAAACATGTAAAATATATTAATTTTAGATGCTGAGGAATTGTTTTTTAAGAGTTTGGGCTTTTCATTAAATCATGGTGAAGGTCCGGTTTAACTCGCCATGTAGATACACTGTTTTCACATCAAAGTGTTTCACTTTTCTTGTGCCGGCTACTGTCAGTAAAGTCCTTATTGTAGCACTTGACTACTGGAGCAAAAGTCTTAGAGGCCGATTCATTAATAGCGGCAGGTAGCGACAGTTGAGCGACTGTAGCAGTATTTTCACAGTGCCCGCTAGTAGTCGCTGTGCTTGGCCATTGTTCGGTTGTTGATAGCGACTGAGTTGGTGTGCAGTAATGTTGAATACGGGGTGACGAGTCGCTATTTGACAGGTTCCGCGATGTATGGGTGTGCATGATAGCGACTGGTCAGAGCGACCGGCTCCCACCATATTCATCAAAAAATCACGCTCAAAAAATTCTTGCGCTGTGAAATGCATGTTTAAACCCCAGAGCACTGGCGGCGATGTGTTAAAAGTAGTTTTTTAACCCCCAAACCACCAAGAATTTAGTAATATGAATACAATAATATCAGACCTGTAATATCAATTCTGCACAATTTTTTTTTTTTACCTTAAAAAAATATCTAACATGGCAGAAGTGGTCACAGAATTTTTCACATTTAAAAAAAAAAAAAAAACATTAATAACAATTATTTAGGAATATTTAAAGATTGTTCCATTGAAATGCATTGGAGAGCACCAGGTAGCGAGAGGTCATACCTGTCGCTGTTCAAGGTCGGATGCTGGCGCTGTGGGCTGAGGCTGGAATAATGATGAATGAGTGGCTATATGGCGCTATCTCAGTCGCTAAGCAGGATCGGCTTGATAAATGTGTGATTGTGGTGGGGAGCCGGCGTTCTCGTGGCGGTGCCCGTCATTACCGGTCGCTCACCAGGCGCTACGTGACGCTATTCTTTCATAAATAAGGGCCTTAATATTTTTGAGAATATCCCTAGGCTGCGAGTCTTGCTTTGTATTGCTCCACTGTGCCATCAGCATTGTACTTCACTTTAAAACTCCATTTACAGCCTATGGCTTTACTTCTGGTGGTAATAGTTCTGTAAGTGTCCATGTTTTAGTGTCATGCATGAAGCATTTATCTCTTCCTTTGCAATCTTTATCCATTTACTGGCTTCCCCTTCTGAAAGCTGAGATATGTCTTCCCAAGATTGCCTTGTATGAAAGGCAGGTGGTACAGGTGGTTTACCTTTGTTTTCTCTTGTTGAGTGTCTTGGTTTTATGTCTGAGCTTGCTTGTGCCTCCTCTTCAGTACTGGTAGGTTCTGCACTCACTTCAACTGTTTGTTCAGAGGTTAAAGATGATGGCTGATCAGTGTCTGTTATCTCTTCTGTTCTTACTTCCTCAGTTGTCATCCCAATGGGGTCGATTCAGAGCCAAATGAGAATTTGCACTCATTTTTAGGAGACTTTCATTGTCTACCTTGGGGCTAATTCCGAGCCAGGTGAAAATTTACACCTGGTAGACAATGACTGTCAATGGCAGTTTTCTATCCTAAAAAAGAAGTGACAATTCTCACCTGGCTCAGAATCTAACCCATTGCCTCTCAAATATTCAACAAAAATTATGCTGTTAATGGTAACCTTGTCTGGGATTCTTTAACCCTTAACATTATCATTATATCCAACAAAGATTGCTTCAAATGCTCTGTTTTGAAGTTTGGGGAGTTTTTCCTCTGTAAAGTAGATGAATGCTTTGCATTCCGAACTCTGAGGTGTCTTACACTTGGCTTCTCATTGTGCCACATTGTTCATATGGAGTTTTCTCCACTGCTCTAGAAAAGAGTCTATTCTGCAAATAAGTGGTTGCTGCCTCACCCCCAGTATTTTGTGGTAGTCCAGGGACTGTCAGCATACATCTGATCATTTCAGTCAGAGTTTGATTCTTTATTTCAGCTACCCCATTTTGCTTCAGTGTGTATGGCACTCTCTTTGATGCTCTATCCCATTATGCTTTAAGTATTCTTGTACTTTGTGTCCTGTGAATTCACCTCCTGTGATGCCCAGCAGGACACCAGCCTTCTGTAAGCAGACAACCCCCAATCTCCACCGCCGCTTCTGCCTATAGTCAAGCCCCTGTTTGCCGGGACGCAAGAAATGCCTTGCCGGTCATGGTTGAATGTGATGCCCAGCGGGACACCAGCCTTCTGTAAGCAGACAACCCCCAATCTCCACCGCCGTTTCTGCCTATAGTCAAGCCCCTGTTTGCCGGGATGCTAGAAACGCCTCGCCAGACACGGTTGCCCCCTAGGTCTTAATAGGCGCAAAGGATGCCTGCTTATGGTGAAGGTCGATGAACCATGAGGGTACCCCAAAGCTGAGGTCATACACGGGAAGACAGTCCGAATGTTGCGTCAGAGTACATGGATGAGGCAGGTGCTTAGTCAGGGGTGGCTGAAGGGTCAAGCCGGGAGGTCAGAGATAGCGGGGTATCCAAAGGGGCAGGCAGGTTTGAGGTCAGACAAAGCAGAGGTCGGTACAGGCAGCGTACAGGGATGATCGATCAAGCCGGGTCGGAAACAGATAATCATTAGTAAAATCACACCCTAATCACAAGAGACTATCATGGGCACTGAGTACTGGGCTGACTCCATATTTATTGGGGGACTGACCAATGGTCACCCTGGGGGGAGTGTATGTGCTGATTGGTGCAATGTAACTGGTGCAACACTTCCAGGGGCTGGTTAGTCCCTGCTGACCAGTCCCTGATTCTAGACAGGTGAAGAAGACACTGCGCCATATGCCACTTGCAGCACTCAAGGGCACAGCTACAGAGGAGCGAGGGAGGCAGCTGGAGGGGCGCGCCGCGCTCCCCATCAGATCGGAGTGGCGGGAGCTCCCTGTAGCAGGAGGCCGGCGAATGCCGCGTGGCTAAGCAGATGCCCCCAGCGGGCCCCTTGGCAAAGGTAAGTTTCTTACACCTCTATTTTCACTCCAAAGAATATGATGTTTCCTCTGAAACTTGTTAATTGTCTTTACTACATAGTGCTGTTATTTGTATCTCTTGTGTTGCATTAGGTGACTGTGTATCTTGAATAGTCATCAATAAAAGTCACTATGTTCCTGTTGCCTCCAGGTGTAGGTGGGATTAGGGGATCACATACATCACTGTGAACTAGGTCAAGTGGTCTTGAAGCTCTATTCTGACTGACTTTAGGCAGTGTTGCTCTTGTAGCTTTGGATTTATGCACCATTCACACTTAACAGTAACTGGACAAGGGGATACTGTCAGAATCCTTGTCAGATTCCTCTTTTGTAGTTGTTGTATGTTATCTGGATGTCTGTGACCTACATGCCTGTGCCACATGTGTATACAGTCATTGTGTTTATAGGTCTCACCTTTTCCCTCACTGCATTGAGGTGATATAGGTGGCCATCTAGCTTGGTGCTTGCTATGGTCTGCTTGCTGTCCAGGATAAAGCACTTTGCACCTTGGAACGTTACTGTGAGTCCTTTGGCTGTCAGATGCTTCACAGATAGAACAGAGTTCTCAGAAACATAAAGCACATCCTTCATCCTGTGGTTTGCATCTTTGGGGCATACAATGGTTCCATGTCCACAACCCTCTGCATGTATTTTACTTCCATTTGCAAGGTAAATAGGTCAAGTTCTGTGAAAAAGATTCTACCACTTGCCCTGCTACTGGTTGCTTCAGAGTCAGCGCATCAGACTTGAAATATATGGTTGCCGGTTACTTTAAATGTGGCATTCCAGTTTCCTTCACATGGATCAGAGATTGTGGCTTTGACCTTCTGTTTAGTATAACAGGGATGTGGTATTATTTGCACTGCTTTTACAGTCTCTTTTTATGTGTCCCTGTTTGCTGCACCTAAAGCATAACCGGATTTCATTCTTGTGTATTTTTGTGTCTGTAGTTTTAAGAGCGGATCTGTGTCAGCTTCTGTGGAGTCTTTGTTCGATGACACTCATCTATGAGCCTGGTCTTTACAAATGCTAGCTTCAGATCTGTCTCAGACCTTGTCTCCAGCACTTTAATCAGTGTCTGTTAATATTCTTACTGACATATCTGAGTTGTGGGATCACTTCCAGCATGGCAATTATATGCTCTTGCATATCCTGCTCTCTGCTAGGCCTCATTTTCTGAAGTTTCCTCATTAGAGCTGTTTAAGCTGGATCTCTCATGCAATCTTTACAGTACATCCCACATGCCTTTTGCTTTATTCTCACTGCGTATGGGAATAAGCTGATTATCTTCAACAGGTAAGCTTATGGTGGCCCATGCCTGTCTGTGTTTCCTGTCCCAGTCTGGATTATTGTCTGCAGTGATAACCTCTCACAAGTCATCTCTGGATAATAGCATTTCCAATTTAAACTTCCATAGCTGATAAATGTCATTGTACAGCTTGGCCACTGAGTTTAAGCTCTGAGCTTATGGCCGTTCTCCCTCTATTCATATATAAAAACAGTCTTACTTGTTGTCACGTACCTTTCTGGAGACCAGACCAGCACAGATAAAGACAGTTGGCCAGCAATACTACCCGTGGCATCCTCAGAGGATGGAGACTGCGGAAACTCAGCAGAGGGAAAAGGGTCGAGTGTCAAGTGTGAGGATGATGCTGAGTCAGGGACACCAGACAGGAACTGAGAAAGATCTGGAAGGCATTAGGGAATTAAAGCTGACTGTAACTGAGGAGAGCCAGCGGGGAGTAGCTGGTAGAGTTCTACACCAGACACCAGACACAGCATGGGAAATCTGCCATCAAGTCTGGCTTTCATCTGAGCCTTCCGTAAGGAGGGTTGGACTGCGCTGCAGACAAACTGGGGTCCCCCTACTGTTTCCAATGGTCAGGGAGCCCAAATATGGGAAAAGTAGAGTGCAGGTTTTAGGAAAGTCTTATGTAAAGAAGCCAGAGAGTCCAGAGGCAGGGAAAGCCATAATACAGTGTAGAAGTTCAGAGAGCCAAAACATCATTCAATCATCCAAGTCGGGGGTCGAGAGCTAGAGAAAGGTTGGTGTCCGGACTCAGGGGGTCAGAGCCAGAGCAGGGTTGTAATCCAAAGCCTGAGGGTCAGAGCTGGAGCTGGGCCGTAAAGCAAAAACAGAAATTAGAGTCGAAGTCAAGCAAGGAAGTCACATGGGAACAGAGCCAAGCGTGACCCCAAGAAGATCTGCAGGCAATTTCCTAAGACTGCAAGGTCCCAACCCCAACGTGCATAGTTACTTTTAACCCTTTTAACTGCTAGCCTACTTGAGAGTTTGTCACAATCTGTTGACAGGTCATTTTCACAATTTTTTGCCATTTGTTTAACTGTGATGTTTGCAGGACTTTCAAGGAAAATTATATATATATATATATATATATATATATATATATGAACTGGGAACCCGTGTCGAATACGATATCATCAGGATGAGGATAATATTTTTGATGAAGACTTTAACAAGAGTGGCTGCAGATGGAAGACCGGAAAGGGAATTAAAGTGCGCTATATTTGAGAAATGGTCAACGACCACCAGAATGGTATTGTTCCCTTCAGACACTGATAGTCGACAATAAAATCCATGGTGATATTAGACCATGGGTGCTTTGAACATGGAAGGGGTTGCAGAAGACCAGCTGGAGGGATGAGTTTTGCACCTGCTAAAAGTTTCACAGTTGTTCTCATAGACTTTGCAATCTAGATTAATGGTTGGCAACCAGAATTATCGCTTGATCAGATCTCTCTTTCTACGTATTCCAAAATGTCCAGCCATTGGGTGATCATGGGAAAGAGCTAAGACCTTGGATAGTAACGATTCCGAAACAAAGATCCTATCTTTGAATAGAAAAAGTCAATTTTTAAAAGCACATTTGGTGACAGGAGCAAAGTTAATGTGCTCAGAATATTCTTTGACTTATTGATTATATATTTATATATATTTATTTGATTATTGATTTCTGAAAAACCTTGTGTTTGGATAGACAAAAAGTCTTGAAGTATCAGAACTGACTCACTGGAATATTCATCCTTCAGATCTGAGTGGAAACGGGATTGGGCATCCACCTCAACATTCCTAGAGCCAGGTCGGTATGGAATGAGTAATGTGAGAAGAAGAGCGCCCACCGGGCCTGCCTGGGTCTCAGTCTTTTTGCAGAGAGTAGATATTCCAGATTTTTATGGTCGGTGAATATCAGGATCTGGTGTTGTGCACCTTCAAGCAAATACTGCCATTCTTCTAAGGCCAATTTCATTGCTAGCACTTCCCAGTCTCCCGCATCATAATTTCTTTCTGAGGAGGAAAGTTTTTTTAGAGGAGAAGGCCACTGGGTGTAGGATATTCTTTTCCCCTGTTCTTTGTGACAAGATGGTGGCCACTGCTTATTCAGAAGCTTCCACGTCCAAGATAAAAGGGAGGTGGAGATTCAGGGTGTTTCAGGAGTGGAGCAGAAGTAAAGTGGTGTTTCAGTCTGTCAAATGCCTTTTGAGCTGCCTCAGACCATTTTAATCCTGGTTGTTGATTAGGCCTGTGATTGGCTTGATGAACACAAAAAAATGTGAATCCCGCACTACAGGAGTTAGAAGCATGCCATTCCAGGATGGCTGAGACCTTGCTGAGATCCATGGCTATTCCAGTGGTAGGAATCACAAACCCCAGGAACTGTACTAAATGCTTTTCAAATTTACACTACTCTAATTTGATGTAAAGAAAGTGGGCCTGATGAAGCTGCTGGTTGACAGAGATGTTAAATATGTCGTCCGAATAAATGGCAACAAAAAACATCCAGGTATTCAAGTAAAACATAATTAATGAAGTGCTAAAAGGTAGCAAGGCAGTTACATAACTAGAAAGGCATAATCAAATATTCAAAGGGTTTGTAGCGAGTGCGAAAGGCTGATTTCCATTCACCCCCCTCTTTAATATGTACCAGGTTGTATACTCCCCTCAGATCAAGTTTGTTTAAGATTGTGGCAGCATGAAGACCCTGACAAAGTTCTGGTATTATTGGAAGTGTGTACCTGTTTTTAATGGTGATTTTAATCAGTTCTCTATAATCTATGCAAGGACGAAGGGATCCATCTTTTTTCTCTACAAAAAAAATTATTTCACCAGCTGGTTAAGAAGACCGACAGAAGACTCCTTTTAGCAGATTTTCCTCAATATATTCTTTCACAGCTTTCAATTTAGGTTCCAACAATTGGCCAAAGAGGATAGCAGCACCGGGCAGCAAATAGCTGGGACAATCGTATTCATGATGCTGGTATAGTGTCCACCCTCTTTTCATCAGCCACTTCTTGAAGTTCAATATAAGGTTCCAGTAGAAAAGTCTTAGAAGCGATGGCACAGATAGCATGTGGAGGGGGTGATGATTCTGAGATGTCACTTTGATAAGGTTTGATTAAGGCAGGAAGAGTCACAAAACAGATGGGGCCCGAGGTCATGGGTAACCCATCTGTTAGGTTGGATGGGAATCATATGTTCGGCAGCAAATCTAGAGTCCACAATAGCTGCAACCTTACTCTTTCTGTCGGGCAGCAGAAAAAGAAGTGCACCAGATGAGTAGGTCTCACATAAAGCAAGACAACAGCTGGTAGCGCAGGGGTTAGTAGTAGTCCTACCCGGGCGCTTAGCAGGGCAGTTGGCCACGAAATCCCCCGGAGCCCCACACTACAAGCACAGATTTGGAGGGCAGCGGCAGGCCTGTTCCTCAGAAGACAGGGGTGGTTGCATTATGTCCAGCTGCATGCAGTTTCTGTACTGGAGCTGAATCCCGGGGGAGCAGAGGATGACTGGAAGTTTGCTGGATTAAACCAGCAGTGTTCTGAGCAGCATTCCCTAAGCCAACTGTCAATCTGGATCAACAAATCCGCCAGTTGTTTTAAGGTAACAGGTGCCTCCACTCAGGTCAGTTCATCTGAAAGCCCCAGCCTGAAGTGAAATTTTAAGGCATCCTCCAGCCTGCGTTGCTTGCCCGACATCGGAATTCTACTGCATACTTCTCTACCGGTCTTTTTCCTTGTTTCAGCTTGTGCAGAGCAAACTCAGTGGAGGCAGTGTGGCCTGGATCATCATACAAATCATCCAAGGCCCTGGAGAAACTGTCCAGGGTGTTCATGGAAGGATCACCCAGGACTTTGTGTCCCCCAATAGCATCTGGGTAATAGTCATAGGTGTGGGGTTGCAGGGGAAAAAAAAAAAACTTTAAGAGCAACTCTTAAAAGATCTATTTTTTTTTCTGGTCCACTGAAAAGTGTTAGGGGAGGGGGGCCATGGGCTCAAGCAGGGAGTCATTTTTTGGACTGGAAGGGATGTGGAACAACCTCAGCAGAGGTGGAGATATAGGGATTGGCTGAAGGAGGACAGAGAGTCTATATTTTACCCTGGAGTTCTGGAGGACCTTGACCGAGTTCCCACAGGCATTGCATGATGGCTTTAAAGGCTGCCTGTGTCTGGGATGGGTCCATTTTGTCTCGCCTGCAGATACTACCACGTACCTTTCTGGAGACCAGGCCGGTGTAGATACAGAAAGCTGCCAGTAATACCGCCTGCGACCTCCCCAGATCTCTCCATGATGCAGAATCAGGAACACCAGGCAGGGACTGGACGAGCAAGATCTGGAAAGTTATAGGGAAAAAAAGCTGAAGTGCTATTCAGCTGCAGAGAAGCTGAGTGCTACGGCCACCAGCAAAGATAGCATCACAATTTTGGATACCCCGGGGAAGACTAACGGCCGGCCTTGCAGTCTTTTAGACTTCATGGCCCACCACCGCAGCTTTCTATACTCTTTCATTTCCATCAAACAATGATCCCCACTGAATGTCCAAATGAAAAATATCTCCAAGTAAAAAGGAGAAGTTTGCTGAGTGAACACATTTTTTACACTTTAGTAAATAACACCCTAACTCTGGCTTGATAAGCAAATATACACACAATACACCAAATGTTGGAATTATATTTTAATTCATCTTCCACAGCATAGATAATTAACAGATGGCAATCACATTAGTGGTCACTGAAATCCCTTGTTAAATTTTGAGTGGTGCATTAAACAAACAACACTAGCATTGAGTATTGAATGTTATGAAAACCATTTATCTCCAAGCTGCGCTAACCATCCCAGGAACTTTTTTGGTCTTACCACAACTTGAGCATCCATTCAGCTCCCAGCCATGCCAGCCTGCCCAACTTATTTGAGTGGTGCATGAAACAACTAACACTAGCATAAAGTATTAACTAGTGAAAACCATTACGTTCCTGGGCCGTGCAAACTGGCCCAGGGACTTATTTGGGCTAACCACGCTGTGAGCATTACCATGCCATGATTATTAAGATCTGAAAAAACAAATTAACAGCCCACTACTGATAACCAACTTTTCTGAGTGAGCAAGAAAATGGTCCGACTCAAAATGCTGTTCATATTCGACACCCGCCTGCCACCTCAAACCAACAAAGATCTGTGCCAAACCAGGGAGACATTGAACCCTTTAATGATCACCTGGCTGTGTCAACTCCAGACGTGCCCCAAAAATCATGCTTTTGTCATCCAACTCATCCAATCTGGCCAGCCACCAGGCTCCCAATTCCAGCCTATGAAGCAAGTAATTCCCTTTTCCATGTGTTTAAATGGCTTAGTGTCTCATGTATACAAATTTGACTATATCGACCCTACAAATACTGCCCAGCATTAATTGAACTGAATATATGAAGTACAGAATAATCAGCAAAACTCAAACCAATATGTGCTTTCAAACACATCTAAAGAACAATTCCCATACATTAGCACCAGGCTTCCCATGTCCTTCTTTACCGAAGCCTCGATCTTCTGAGGCTAGATCACACTAAAACCACTCAGATATGGGCAGGAGCATGGTGCAGACTGCAGGGATGCCAAGGACGTGGCCGCTACCCTTCAATATTCAGGGCTCTGTTACAAATGCATGTGCAAGGCATACAGTGTTCATTTGACAAGAACCAATGCATTCTCTGGGGGTTCGTCAGAAATTGAAGTTTCTTTGGGCCTTTGAGGGTGGGCTCACCCAGCAGGATATCTTAAACTTGGGTGCCCCAGGAAAGTGGTCCAAAACACATGATGGTCAAGTTACCAGGTTTTGGTCCACTTTAAATGAACATAAAGTTCAGTATACCATGGAGTAAGCACAGCATGGAGACCTACAAAGCCCCCTGATTGTCTGCAAACACTCTTTTCAGCAGTCCTATGCCATGTTCATGGGCTGCGGGGGCATCACTCTGCCTAACTGCAACTGAGGGGCTCCCCTACCTAGCTACCTCTTACAGTCTCTGGGGTGGCAACTGAGGGGGTCCCCTACCTAGCTACCTCTTACAGTCTCTGGGGTGGCAAGGTGTCTTTCATACAAGACCAAACACATTAAAAGTCCCACAGGGCCACTAGAACCTTATATTGGGGTGAGGGTTTGGAACTGTGCACATGCACCCACGTATGCACCAGCCCTCACAGTCTCTGGGGTAGAAAGTTGTCCACAGGGCTCAGGTGTCAAACTCTACACACAGGCGCACAGGTGGAGTAATTAGTGCTAATATAGGACTGTAGAGACAGCTATGTGGCAATCTACCTTATTCAGGGGTCAGAGTATTGAACTGTGCACACCTATCTTCCTACCTACCTACCTCTCAGTCTATAGGGTGGCAAGTTGTATTTTATACAAGACCAAAAAAGTTTTGAAAGTTAACCCACTGGGCCACTACTTTATACTGCGGTGAACTGGGCCTACCTACCTACCACTCACAGTCTCTGGGGTGCCATGTTGTTTTTCATACAAGACTTTAAGAAATGTAAGAAGAAAAAACAAAACCCATGTGTACCCCACCCCCCATTTTCTTAAAAAGCACTCACAATGCCACACCATAAAGGGTCTGGCTGTATGCCCAGTGGGAGTGACAGTACCAAGGGGGAAAGTAGTGTCAGAAGGATGGGTGGTGTTGTCAGCAGCAGTCGTGGCAACAGGGTGGAGCTACCTTTAAAATCCAGTGGTCATCCAGCAATCCTGGACTGGTTATACCACTCAGACTCCACAGATGACAGAAGCCAATCACGCAGCCAGGCAGTTTACTCAGACATCACCATTTCATGGCAAGCAGGCTAGCAGTCATCATGTGGAGTCCAGCAAGTTTCAGAATGTGACTGCTGGGTACAGCAAAGTCAAATGCAGATAGACAACAGGAACTGGCTTTACTGGAACATGAGTGCCGTAAGGTCACCTTACATGGTGGATAACATAGAAAGGAAAAAGAAGTCATAGAGATCACCTCAATGTACAGGAACCACAACATACAGCAGAGAATGTACAACAGATGACACATAGGTATATGTAACAGCACCCTCTACTGTCATAAATGTAGACAAGATCTATATCCAACACAGCAGTCGTTAGCAGGGGACCAGCAGTCATTATGAGGAAACCACTAGATGCCAAATCACTCATCATGAGAGATGGGAAGGAGCAAATTCAGGTGGAGCCAGGGGAACACTGCACCAGCCAGTAGAGGCAGACAGCAGTAGCAGTGAAACCTCCATAGATGATGATGTTCCTGACCACAAATGTTGCCGGGGTCATAAGTTAGCATCATTGTTATCAGTGGGCGAGGGTGGCAGTGTAGCACAACCCAGCATGGTGGCAACGTTTCACCAACCCAGCAGGGAAGCAGCAATCAGAGGTATCAGACAAAACGTAGGAGGTGTACACAGTTTGCTGATCAGCAGACTAGCATTTAGGGACACACTGGTAGTGAACAGGCCACCCCAAGGAGCAGCAGCAACCAGGCAGTAGTACTAGGTGCTCATTGAAAACCGTGTTACTGTGAAGTGTGGCAGTTTTTGGATGAACGGTCTTTCACTTCCGGTGCATAAGCTCTGTCATGAACATGTGAAGCGAGGCAAGGGTCCTAATAAGTTCCATGCATGCACGCATGACAAGCACCCACATTGCTGATTGGGAGAAATGTGTCCATGCATTTTCCAGCATGCCACGCACTATCAGCACCAGTCAGGGTTCAGCAGCCTCTCTGTTCTTTCCCCCTCTGTCTCCTCCATCGCTCCTACTCCTTCTCAATTAAGACAGCAATCGCTCCCTGAAGCGATTGAAAAAGTACAACAGTATGCCAGCAGAAGCTCAATGTGCACCTGGCCAAGTTGATAGTGCTACAGTCTCTCCTTTCAAGGTAGTAGACTCCACACCTTTCAGAGACCTGATGCTTTGTGCTCACCCAGAGTGGAGAGTTCCAAGCAGGCGTTATTTCCCAAAAAAAGCAGTGCCATCCGTGTACAGATAAATAAGGAAGGTGGAGCAGTAATTTTGTCTCTTGGCCTTAAATCTGGTGCACTTCAGTGCTGATGTGTGTGGCTACAGCTATGAGCAAGGGCAGTATATGTTCAACACCAGCCGCTGCATTAACATCCTTTTGGACCAGGCACTGCGGCAACTTGGTAAGGCCGTGGCAGTGGCACTTCCACAGTGCCTTCATGAGCTTTCATTATTCTCCACCTCCTCCACTTGTCAAGAATTCACCTTGGTCAGGTTTTATACCACCATTCCAGGCCCATCATTGTCACTTGGGTCTGTTCCTGGTAAACTTTAGTGAACACAACCCCATTTGCCATGAACTGCTCAACTGCATATGCCAGGAATTCTCCTTTTGGCTGACCCCTCCTTTTGGCTGACCACTCATCAACTGGACATTTGAACCATCATTACTGACAATTGTCACACAATCATTGGCACTGCAGCAGGGAGCATGGCTCATGTTTTCAACTTGATTGTAAATGGTTTCTTAACATCCTTTAGTTAGCTCAACCAGCTGCTAAAAATGTCATGCAAACTGTGCACACACACTTAAGCCACTTGTGTAATTCAAGGAACACCCTCCTGAAGCTGCAAAGGTAGCATTACCTACCACAACATCGCATGATTTGTGACATGCAAACCGATTGGAACTTCTCCCTCCATATGTTGGACCGGCTGTATGAGCAGAGAACAGCAATTAATGGCTACTTCATGCAGAAGCCGACCGCAGTTCAATTTTCAACGGAGGCACTGGCAAACAAACCTGATGTCTGTTGTTTGCTAAGGTCATTTAAGGCACTCTGCTCGTCACCTGTGAAGACTACGGTCTTAACAATTTAATTTCCTTGCTTCATGTACTGCTACATTGGCGAGGGGACACATGTATCATGTCCAACTAAGCCCAAAGCTGGATGAAGTGGTGGTGCTAGAGAAAGAAAAGCTCCATGCCCAGGCCCTGTTCACAACATTGTGCGGTGAAGAAGACATAGAGGAGGAGGTGGTAGATGAGGATAAGAAGGACCCCAGGACCCCTGGCAGTCTTCAGTGGAGAGTGGGAAGGACAGGCACTCAGAATCCCTCATGCAACAGGCTACGTGCCTGCTGAACATCAGTGTTTATACAGCCTCCCCTTAAATAAAAAGACCCCTTGTGATACTAAACCGGCGCCAGTTACCATGGTTACGAGATACTGTACATAATTTAATTCTATCAGACGGATTGTGATGTCCAATTTACCCATTCTGAAATCCGATCCAGATTTAGTGACGGGGTCAGAGTTGTTGCAAAATGGGCCCCCACGTTAGCTAACAAGCTGTCACCATCAGTTCTACGTAATCCGAAAATAAAGTCTCCAACTTGGCTTAAATGTAAGGAATGTTATCTCTGCGGTGTAGTAGGATGCACTTGCTGTAAATACGTCCATAATAATACTTGTTTTGAGTCCTGCATAACCAACAGGAGATACATTATTTTGGATATTTTAAACTATAATTTGAGCAATGTGGTCTATCTGGTGACGTGAAATCCCGCTTTTTACACATATATCAAATTAAAACCCCCAACAGAAGTCGAATGTGGCTAGGCACTCCAAAGTCGCCCATAATGAAGACTCATCTTGTCTCAAGGTTCAGGCTATTAAAAAACTAGTAGCTAGCCCCAGGGGAGGTGATTTTCAAAAGAAACTCTTTAAGGTGGAGGCAAAGTGGATTTTAAAGCTGGCCACCCGCGCACTCGAAGGTCTCAACAACAGACTAGATCTGTCTTTATTTACAAATCTCTGATGTACTTTAATTTAGTCCATGGCTCTATGTAAATTGAACCTTTCCTGCTACCCTGTGTGTTTTTAAACATTATCGTTTTAGAATAATTCATACTCGGCTACTTTTAGATTTGCACTTTTGGTCCAGCTGCCCTGTTACTTTCCCTTTCCTCCGTATATACCAAACCGATTACCTAAACTTATGTATTAATTTTAAGTGTTTCTTATTAGTACCTCTGAAACCCACTGGCACTTTAGTTCCCTATAATTAATGCTGCAATCGATTATGAAATGGTCCTTATTAGGCATTAGCACTTTATTTCCACTTATTGCCATTTTTTAGCAACTGCATTCTATTGCTCATATATGATTATGATGAGTCGGACAGTTCTATTATGGTAACATTAGGGATATATATGCCAATTAAACCGCTGATTTAACTTTTCTCAAGAAATTGGAATGTCCTTGTTGTATACAAGGGATTTGGTATCTTTGGTATGTTTGTTTAGGTGTGCTTTAAGAACATAATTCCTTGCACGTAATTCATTTGTTATTCTGTTTTATGTCTAGGTTGGTTTAGGTGTGCTTTTAACCTCTCCATTTATGCGACCCTAAAGTTGCTAGCTATATTTGTTTATAGTGATCTATATTGTTTATGTCTCCTGTGTTGAAACTGTTTTTTGAAGTGGGTTGCTTTGAAGATGTGCTTTAGGACTTAATTTAGGTAAGCTTACAGTTGCCCGATTTATTGGTGCCTCCTATATTTCAAAGAGGCTGATTTATTAATAGCGACATGTAGCAACAGTTGAGCGACTGTAACGGTATTTTCACAGCGCCCGCTAGTAGTCGCTGTGCTTGGCCATTGTTGAATACAAGGTTACGAGTCGCTATTTGACAGGTTCCGCGATGTATGGGTGCGCATGATAGCGACTGGTCAGAGCGACCACCATATTCATCAAAAAATCACGCTCAAAAAATTCAAGCGCTGTGAAATGCATGTTTAAACCCCAGAGCGCTGGAGGCGATATGTTAAAAGTAGTTTTTTAACCCCCAAACCACCATATTTTTGGAAACCAATTTTAAATAATTTAGTAATATGAATACATTAATATCAGACCTTTTTTTTCCCTTAAAAAAATTATCTAAAATGGCAGAAGTGGTCACAGAATTTTTCACATTTAAAAAAAAAACATTAATAACAATTAATTATTAATATTTAAAGATTGTTCCATTGAAATGCATTGGAGCGCGCCAGGTAGCGAGAGGTCATACCTGTCGCTGTTCAAGGTCGGGCGCTGGCGCTGTGGGCTGAGGCTGGAATAATGATGAATGAGTCGCTATGTGGCGTCATCTCAGTCGCTAAGCAGGATTGGCTTGATAAATGTGTGATTGTGGTGGGGAGCCGGCGTTCTCGTGGCGGGGCCCGTCATTACCAGCCGCTCACCAGTCGCTACCTGTCGCTATTATAATCGCTTCATAAATAAGGGCCTATGTCTTTATTAGCCTTCTTGTTAATTTTTGTATGCAATACCTGGTATTTTTGCAATGGAATCCCTAACAAAGTTTCTAGGAGACAGCATTTGTATCTGGTAATGAACATGGATTATCACTGCTAATAGAATTTAGCTGCACTTCCAGCTTACGATGGCCGCTTCACTTACAGTGTCTCTTGCCAGCATACACTAGAGGCTCGATTCAGAGAGACACAAAAAAACTTGCGCCGTCGTCGTATCATTTTCAAAATTTCCCGCTCTCGTATGAATGTGCGAGCGATTCCAAGCATGCTTCGTAAACCTTCCGTAAAGCATCCGTCCGCTCGTATGCCAGAGTACGCGTACGAGGATGTCATTTTCAATCGAGACTTTTCAGATTCATTTTCTCAGCTAACAACGTAGCCTTTCGATTTTGCCCTTTTTCCATCGTATCCTCACACGAATCCTTTCCGCTTCCCGATACATCCTGCTTCACTTTTGGCAAAAATCTTCGTCCACACGGAAGTCTTACGATCTTGCGCCTGCGCACTACAAACTTATCTCATTAAAGTGCTTGCATCTATTTCACTCACATCACATAGAATACCTAAAAAAACACCCTAACCACTTTGCGCTATCCTGCCTCTTCCCTTTTGAGCCCTTAAAGCTCACCCTAACCACTTTGCGCTATCCTGCCTCTTCCCTTTTGAGCCCTTAAAGCTCACCCTAACCACTTTGCGCTATCCTGCCTCTTCCCTTTTGAGCCCTTAAAGCTCACCCTAACCACTTTGCGCTATCCTGCCTCTTCCCTTGTGAGCCCTTAAAGCTCACCCTAACCACTTTGCGCTATCCTGCCTCTTCCCTTTTGAGCCCTTAAAGCTCACCCTATCCACTTAGCGCTTAGGTTCTTCTTCCATTTTAGCACCCTAAAACTTACCCAAATCCCTTAGCGCTTAGGTTCTTCTTCCATTTTAGGTCCCTAAAACTTACCCAAATCACTTAGCGCTTAGATTCTTATTCCATTTTAGCACCCTAAAACTTACCCAAATCACTTAGCGCTTAGATTCTTCTTCCATTTTAGCACCCTAAAACTTATCCAAATCACTTAGCGCTTAGATTCTTCTTCCATTTTAGCACCCTAAAACTTACCCAAATCACTTAGCGCTTAGATTCTTCTTCCATTTTAGGTCCCTAAAACTTACCCAAATCACTTAGCGCTTAGATTCTTCTTCCATTTTAGCACCCTAAAACTTACCCAAATCACTTAGCGCTTAGGTTCTTCTTCCATTTTAGGTCCCTAAAACTTACCCAAATCACTTCCTGGACATCTCAATCTTGACCTCCAAATATGTTTTGGCCCCTTTCTTTTTTGTAAATGTATGTGTGTCCAGAAATGACACTGAAACGTTGGTTTCTTGGAACTTTTTTACTATAAAATGTTTTTTGTGGCCTTAAAACATTAAAATATTTTTGGCTCTGGGCCAATCTTTAAATTTTTTTATAATAAAAAAAATTTAAAATTTTTTAAAAATTCTTAAGCAGAACAGGGCCAGGACCCAGGACTTTACTCCTCTTCGTCTTCTTCTGTTGTCCCCAACAAGTCAACCATCACCTTCATATCGGCCACCAACGCAAGGACCCTCCTATTCATTTCCAAAATTTGTTGCCGTGTGGTCCCTGTAACAAATGGAGAAAAAAACATTAGATTCATACCAATACATGTTTGCCACCTGTGGATTGAATGTTTTGAAGTTACACAAATAAATCAAGGCTACATATGTAATTCTGGCAAGTCATTAAGCTAAGGAAGTGGCCACAGGTCACTCTTAAATTGCCATTGGCTAGGGCTTGATGTATCTGTGTGTTGATGTCAAGTACCACATAAATGCTAATAATGCCCTGACTACTTACTTGGTTGGTGGCCGCAAGCTGGCTCGTTGGGGACAACACGCTGAGGTCCTGGGTCCTGGCTCTGCTGTGAAGAAGTGCCTGTAGAAACATGGGAAATATGTTCAGTTTTATGGTCAAATTCCTCAGTTAGAAAATGTATTTGCCAAAGTCTGGTTCACATCACTCACCTTCTCCAGCTTCTGCTTGGAGCACATCTGCTGCCTCCTCTTCCACTTCCTCACCCGCTCCAGAAGCATCTAGATAAACAGATGAAAGGAATCAGTTGGGTATGAGATAGATAGCATGTATATGTGTGTGCGTAGACATGAAGAGTCACATACCAGAGGCTCCCGCATGCGTGGCAGGGTACGACTCCCTGCCCACGCTGTGCCGCCCCTCCTCTGTGGTAAGGTCCAGGGGCTGGTCTGAGGAGGCCACAGAGGAGGGGTCGGCCCGTCGCCCTGGAGATCCACCACCTTCACTCACAGCTGCAGAATCATGCAGCACTGGTCGGCCTGTGCGCCTCCGGGTGCGGCGAATACGGTAATCCATTTCCAACACTACCAAAGAAAAGGCATTATAACTAAAAGGCCTAACTTCTGTCGTAGTTACATCTTGCATGCAAGCGCTATGTACTTACTTGGGAAATGGATCCCGAAAAACCTCCGCACCCGGGGCATGTGCAGTCGCTTCAGGTCCCACCAATGCTGCATTATCTGTGTGTGGGTGAAGGTGGTGTCGGTCTGATGTTGGATCTCCGAAATGATCTCCAGGGCGACGTTTCGTTTCTCAAACGAGTTGGGCAGGTAGTCGTACCTGCACTCCAGTATGGTCTACAAAACAAAAATCAAACATAGCAAGAAATCAGAAATGCCTATCAATAAGTGGCAACAATACATTATTTGGTTCGATCACATGAACACATACACACACACACTTCTAGGCTAAGTTAACTTTTAAATCTGCCAGCACTGTTGTTTGGCACGTGTGTGGCGTGCGCTTGGGTGTGCATGTAGTTGAACCAAATTTAAAAACAATCTATTACTTCGTGCGCATCCTTAACATGTAGAGCAGCATTTAGAAAGCCAAGCAAAGTCCTTAAAAGACACTTACGAGCATGATGATCTCTTCTTGTTGGCGGGTGAAGATAGTGGGCGCCATGTTTCTTCTTCTTCTCGGCAGCAGATAAGCACTGCCCCAGCGGTTTCCGGGTTTCGCACGGCCGTGCACACACAGCTCATTCTCTTTGAGAGTCCACCCAAAATGGCACCAAAAAAAGCTACTGGCCAGAAGAAGCAGACCAAGCAGGCTGAGCAGGCCGAGGGACCGAGAACACGCTCCCAAGAGCCCAAAGCCAGGCTAAGGCCTACCACCAAGGCCGCGCCAAAAAAGGAGGTTGCAGCAGCCCAAACAAAGAGCAAGCAAACCAAGGCTGGGCAAGCTCATGCCCCACAGATGGGTAAGAGGGGACGAAGCCCCACCCCACCCTGCCCCACATCCCCCCCACCACGTGGCACCAAGGCCATAGCCAAAGGCCCCAAACACAGGGCCCGAAGCCGCAGCAGGGGCCAAAGTCGCAGCAGGGGCCGAACCAGGTCCAGGTCCAGAAGCCGCAGCAGGGGCCCAAGGCGCAGCAGGGGCCGAACCAGGTCCAGGTCCAGAAGCCGCAGCAGGGGCCCAAGACGCAGCAAGGGCCGAACCAGGTCCAGGTCCAGAAGCCGCAGCAGGGGCCCAAGACGCAGCAGGGGCTGAACCAGGTCCGGGTCCAGAAGCCACAGCAGGGGCCCAAGACACAGCAGGGGCCGAACCAGGTCCAGAAGCCCGAAAAGCCGTCAAAGGCCAACGGCCCCCTCCCCCCCGCACGTGGCTCCAAAGCAAAGCCCAAGAGTGTGCAAACCACAAGATATGCCTTACCCCAGCCCACCACCTCCAAGGCCCCACCGATCCACAGGGCTCCAAGCAGCAGCTCCAGCTCGCCCAGACCCTCTCTTGCTCGCCCACATTCTCCTCCGGCACAGGTTGTCATGCATTCCCCCTATGCCACATCGACACCTGCAACTTCAGTGGCCACCCAGCCCCGAACACCCAGTCCCTTTCCCAGTCCAGTACGATCCACAGCCAGCCTCCAGTCCTTGAGGTCTCCTCCATCCCCCCAGCCCAGAATGTCACCCCATTTGCCACCAAGCACTGAGGAGCCACAACCACCCCAAAGAGGGCGCACATTGCGCCGAGGACACTTGAGTGGCCGTTTTGGTGAGTCCCAAACTCTGGCATTGGCTAGTGGGCTCACCTTATATTATGACGACCTATATGGGAGCAAATCCAAAACCACCAGCAAACAGCGCAAAGCAGAGATTTTGGAAGAACTCACCAGGCAAGTCAATGCAGCGGGTGAGGAACGCAAAGATGTGGAACAGGTTCAGTGGAAGATATCGGACCTGAAATATGCAGTGCGGAAGAAACAGAGTCAAAGGCAGCTGTACAGGTACATAGCTTATTTGTGGGTTTTTATTATTCTTGTGTATCCATCAGTGCGCTTAATTATGCTTACTATGTTTTACAGCGAAAAAACTGGCGGAGGATTTCCCACAAAAATGAGATTCACCCAAGCTGAGGAGATGATTCTGGGCTTACTCCATCCTATGGCCTTACAGGGACACATGGCCCAGCAGGACACCGACAACCCGCCAATTCCAGCAGGTTAGTAATGTGTGAATGATCCCAAACATGTGTGTAAACCTACACATAGGCAGCAAGGGCTAGCTAAACACATGGCTCTAGGGTGTGGCTGCAAGGGCTAGCTAAACACATGGCTCGAGGGGGTGGCTGCAAGGGCTAGCTAAACACATGGCTCTAGGGGGTGGCTGCAAGGGCTAGCTAAACACATGGCTCTAGGGGGTGGCTGCAAGGGCTAGCTAAACACATGGCTCTAGGGTGTGGCTGCAAGGGCTAGCTAAACACATGGCTCTAGGGGGTGGCTGCAAGGGCTAGCTAAACACATGGCTCTAGGGGGTGGCTGCAAGGGCTAGCTAAACACATGGCTCTAGGGGGTGGCTGCAAGGGCTAGCTAAACACATGGCTCTAGGGGGTGGCTGCAAGGGCTAGCTAAACACATGGCTCTAGGGTGTGGCTGCAAGGGCTAGCTAAACACATGGCTCTAGGGGGTGGCTGCAAGGGCTAGCTAAACACATGGCTCGAGGGGGTGGCTGCAAGGGCTAGCTAAACACATGGCTCTAGGGGGTGGCTGCAAGGGCTAGCTAAACACATGGCTCTAGGGGGTGGCTGCAAGGGCTAGCTAAACACATGGCTCGAGGGGGTGGCTGCAAGGGCTAGCTAAACACATGGCTCGAGGGGGTGGCTGCAAGGGCTAGCTAAACACATGGCTCGAGGGGGTGGCTGCAAGGGCTAGCTAAACACATGGCTCTAGGGGGTGGCTGCAAGGGCTAGCTAAACACATGGCTCTAGGGGGTGGCTGCAAGGGCTAGCTAAACACATGGCTCGAGGGGGTGGCTGCAAGGGCTAGCTAAACACATGGCTCTAGGGGGTGGCTGCAAGGGCTAGCTAAACACATGGCTCTAGGGGGTGGCTGCAAGGGCTAGCTAAACACATGGCTCTAGGGTGTGGCTGCAAGGGCTAGCTAAACACATGGCTCTAGGGGGTGGCTGCAAGGGCTAGCTAAACACATGGCTCTAGGGGGTGGCTGCAAGGGCTAGCTAAACACATGGCTCTAGGGGGTGGCTGCAAGGGCTAGCTAAACACATGGCTCTAGGGGGTGGCTGCAAGGGCTAGCTAAACACATGGCTCTAGGGTGTGGCTGCAAGGGCTAGCTAAACACATGGCTCTAGAGGGTGGCTGCAAGGGCTAGCTAAACACATGGCTCGAGGGGGTGGCTGCAAGGGCTAGCTAAACACATGGCTCTAGGGGGTGGCTGCAAGGGCTAGCTAAACACATGGCTCTAGGGGGTGGCTGCAAGGGCTAGCTAAACACATGGCTCGAGGGGGTGGCTGCAAGGGCTAGCTAAACACATGGCTCGAGGGGGTGGCTGCAAGGGCTAGCTAAACACATGGCTCGAGGGGGTGGCTGCAAGGGCTAGCTAAACACATGGCTCTAGGGGGTGGCTGCAAGGGCTAGCTAAACACATGGCTCGAGGGGGTGGCTGCAAGGGCTAGCTAAACACATGGCTCGAGGGGGTTGCTGCAAGGGCTAGCTAAACACATGGCTCTAGGGGGTGGCTGCAAGGGCTAGCTAAACACATGGCTCTAGGGGGTGGCTGCAAGGGCTAGCTAAACACATGGCTCGAGGGGGTGGCTGCAAGGGCTAGCTAAACACATGGCTCGAGGGGGTGGCTGCAAGGGCTAGCTAAACACATGGCTCGAGGGTGTTGCTTTTAGTGGAGTGCTCACTTTGACCAGGGTGTGTAATGTGTGTGGCCTGGTAATGTGCAAATTGACAGCCACATACATGACGTTTAAGTAAATTACAGTAAACTAAGAAACTTAGGAGTGGAGAAAAGGAATGCGTGCTATGTATTAATTGACAAGCACACGCCACACTAACATCTTTGGCTGTTGGTCAATGTGGTAAGAGCTGGGTTGGGTGCCCAACGGATTAAGATGGTTTGCTACAAATGTTTTCAGAGATACAATGTTCCCCACCAGAATCATATTGTAACTGCTATTTTGCACCTTAGTGTGTTAACTTCATCGCCTAAAAGGGATGTGGCAACTCACACAGCCATTACTTGCATGTTTGATTTTAGACACGTGACCAATGTGTCTAGTCTGGTTTCACTATCCATGCATTAATGTAATGGCATTCCTAGTGAAGGCCAAGTGGCCACGTTGTGGGAGTGGCCATTCCTGCTTGGCCACGTTTCTTTGCTTAGCATAAGTGTGCTTAAACATCAACAAGGCATAGTTGTGTGTTTTCATAGCTCTTTTTCTTCTAATGCAGCCCAGCATCATCCCTCAGCTAGTGGGGACTCCTCTGCCATGTTACCGCTGCCGTCTTCTTCCGCACTGCATAGGACCCAGGATCCGATATCTACGGTAAGTGTTTTTTCATGCTGTTGTGTATGCATGTGGCTTGCCATGTTTTTCTTGTATGATTTATATATGTATTCCCCACACTGAACCTTTTTTTTTTACATTTCCCCAACAGAGCCACACACTGATGGAGCAAATCCAGGAGCAGGAGGAAGATGGAAGCTTCCTTGGAGATGATGAAGATCTTCCCCTGGGCCAGAATCTGCAACTGTCCCAAAATGTTTCTCCGCCAAATCCTCAGCAGCAGAGGGAAGCTGGCTGCATGCTGCCTGCACATCGTGGGCAGCATGCAGAGACTGACCCTCCAGTCCCCAGTTTCAGATCTGCTGCTGAGGATTTGGCGAGCATACCTGTGGCTGTTGGGGGTCCTCGAGCAACATCATCTGCACGCCCCACAACCCGGGGAATTGGGCGGCGTACTCAGCAACGTCGCCCAGTTTCCCAGGGGAGGGGCGTGCAGATGATGGAGTCAGCATGGCACCAAGAGAGGCGGCTTTTTCGTCGCCAAAATCAGCAAAATCAGGAGCATATTAGGGGCCAATTAGAGTCCCTAAATACTACCTTCAGTGCCGTGCTGACTGAATTGAGGACCCATAACAGCCACATGGCCAACTTGACCTCCGAAATCAGGTCAGGCATGGCCGAAATGCACAGTAACCAAAGAAACATTTTGGAACAGTTGCAGATTCTGAATGCCACACAGGCCCAGGTTAGGGCCCCCCCCCCCAAGGGCTCCAACCTGGGTTCTATGGGCATCACCAATATTAATGTGTGTTTGGCCTGAATCTGTTCCACATCTTTGCGAGACATCCCCACTGGATTGACTTGTCTGGTGAGGGCTAAAAATCTGCCATTTTGCGCTGCTCTTGCTAGGTTGTTTTGGATTTGCCCCCATATAGGTCAGTCAAGGCGTGAGGTAGCCCACTAGCCAATGCCAGAGCCCAAGACTCACTGAAGCGGCCACTTAAGCTGTGGCGTGGCTGTCTTGGGCACAATCTCATTTGTGGTGGCTCCTCATGTTTGGCGGCATGATTGGGTGACATTCTGGGCTGCCAAACTAAGACCTTGGACCCTGGCTGTGATTATACTGGATTGGGATTGGGACTGGCTGTTCTGGTTTGGGTGGGCCATTGACTTACAGGTGTAGATGTGGCATAGCTCGGTTTGCTTGAAACCTGTGTCTGTTGAAAATTTGGGCAAGCAGGAGAGGGCTTATTTGTGTCAATTTTTATGTTTTGGAACATGTTTTGCCAACAATTTCATGTACATGTCTGGCCCCAAAGTCTGTGAGGGGCACTCACCTCCTATTCAGTTTGTATGCCAGAAACATTTTACAAACTAGTAAATATTTTGGTTTCAACAACTTTATGTCTGTGGTGTTTTGATTGCAAAATATTAGTTCAAGTATACCCAAAACCAAAAACCAAAAAAAATGTCTCCAAATAAGTCCACAAACATTGTTGTGTGTTTTTAACACAAATTCATTATTGGTTTATTCATAATGAAATTAGACATACCAAAAACAAATAAAAAAATCAACAATAACCAAGTCCAAAAAAACACATCCAAACCCAAACATAAATTAGGCAAAATATGTGGCTATTAAATTGGCCCGCACGGCTTGCCCAGACGCACTTGGCTGGCCCACATAGGCGTCGTCTGGCTCATCGGAGGGTGGAGAGGGTGGGCAATCAACATATCGGGGGACCCTTTGCAGAATAGCAAAATTATGCAGCGCTGCACATGCCATAATGATATCAATGACCTTTTTAGGGTCATACTGCAGGGAGCCCCCAGTGTGGTCCAAGCAACGAAAACAGGTTTTCAGGAGTCCAAAGGCCCTCTCCACCACTGCCCTGGTCTTTCTATGGGCACGATTGTAGGCCTCTTGGGCTGGAGTCTGTGGCCGGAGGACCGGAGTCATCAGCCACGGGAGTAGTGGATACCCCAAATCGCCTACAACAATGTAAGGGAAACTAATATTACCATTAATTCAGACATTGCAGCGCAAAATTGCTTATAAAAAAATCTTACTGAGGTATGTGACATTGTCACCAAAACATGAGCATACATATTGCAGATGTCAAAACAACAATTAAACATATGTGAGAGATGGGGGCCCAAAGTAGGTCAATTATACTGTGGATGCTGGGTAATCAGGCAGACTGTTAGCAGCTATTGTTTCCTGTCTGTGCTGCAGAACAATGTATTATGGTTTAACTTTACCTGACCCATTTTCTGTTTTGGCTTAGTCCAAAACAGGTGTAAGGCTGCCCCTGCACTTTATCCCGCTCACCTCTACTCAGTAAGTGAAATGCATGTAAGCAAAGATGGCGCAGACCCTCTGCTAAAGTCCCTAACAGATTTGGAGGGCTTGGAAGACTGTTTCTGACACTTTGGAGTGTAAACAATGCAGGACTATAAATTTGGCAGCCAATGTAGTTTGGATCAAGTAATGGGTCCAGTCGGGTTACACATGTTCCCAAGGTGATGTGCAAGGCATCGTGTAGGAAAGGTGACTCCCACAAGCATTCAAGCCACACATATAAATTCTAAATCGGTAATTGGACTCAACTTACCAAGGAGCCATGCACCTGCAAATTCTCCTGACTCAAACTGCCGGAATAATCCAGAACGGCGCAGGTTGTAGGCATCATGGGCTGAGCCAGGGTAGCCTTCCAGGACGCTCAGAAAACGCAGGTCCTGGGCCACCACTGCTTGCACATTCAGTGAGTGGCCCATTTTCCGATTTCTGTGACAAAAATAAAGATAAAACAAAATTTTGAAAAAAAAGGCCACGAATCCAACGCTCACTTCTAACAGGCTAAGTCAAACGTTAACATCCAGACAACTAACAATAAACAACTACCTTACATTTAAGTGGCCAACAAAAGAAGATGTATGTTCGAGCCTTTACAAGGTTGAGTGACTTGTTCTCTTTCAAGTACACTTTAAAATGTTTGACTTGTGCCAAAGTTGGCAAAGAATGGAAAAACAAGGTCCATTGTTGCACATACACTCTTGCCAAGGAGGAATCATTATCATGGAGGGACTGATTGCAATGAGGGAATATGTAAAAGGAGAGACTAGCAGCATAGAGTGGCTAATGAAAAGGAGGGACTCTTCACAATAAGGGAGGCTAAAAATGGAGTAAATAAGGGCAAGGATGTTCTGCTTAAAAGGAGGGACTATTCACAATAAGGGAGGCTAAAAAGGGAGTAAATACGGGCAAGGATGCTCTGCTTAAAAGGAGGGACTATTCACAATAAGGGAGGCTAAAAAGGGAGTAAATAAGGGCAAGGATGCTCTGCTTAAAAGGAGGGACTATTCACAATGATGGTTTAAAAACAAGGATGGAGAAATACAAATAATGGTATTGGCCAAAGGAGGGACAACCAAACATTTAGATACAATGGAAGCCACAACTTGCCTGTATATATACTCGTCGACTGCCGGCGGGACGAGGGCAACGTGTGTGCAGTCAATAGCACCCATGACGTTGGGCATGTCGGCGATATTATAAAATGCCAGCTTAATGGCGTTTCTGGCTACCATATCCTCAGGGAAACAAATATATTTCCGAGTTAGGGTAGCCATGCCTTCCAAAAATTTGGATAGTGCGCTGCTCAGCGTAGGCTGAGAGATCCCCACGGAGAGGGCACCCAGCCTCTGGAACGAGCCGTTCGCCAAAAATTGCAGGCAGCCAAGCATCTTGGTCATACCTGAAATTGCTTGCCCCTTCCTTGTGGTGCGGGCTAACCATGGCCGCAGCTCACTATACAATTTATGGAGGGAAGCGCGATTAAGCCTGGTCAGCTCGAACAGCTCAACGTCATGCATGCTATTTATGTCCATGCGTCGCCGCCGATGCAGTCTGGTCTGTGACCTCCGGACGATCTCAATTCCCATGAGTTGCAGATCCTCATGCTCCTCAAAGGCAGTAGACTCGTCCATGGCTCTAGTTCCGACGTCTAAAAGGTGCCGGGAGTGGTTCGTCAATGAAACGTATTTATGGGGTGTTGTCCCATCGGCAATCAGCTCTCTGAATTAATCGCAAGCCCACTGCAATAACGAAAAAATTCTGAACGGACGAAAAAAATCAGATTTGGTGGAAAAATGCTCCCGAATGAACGAGAAACATCCGATTTCCTTTCGTTTTGCGAAAGAGCATATACGCATCTTCCCGAACGTTCGTACGAATGAAAAATGTACGAAAAAAAGCAAAAAAATGACAAACACCCACCAAAACTTTCACAGACAGCTACGGAAGTCCGGACGAATGTTTCTTTGAATCGAGCCTTACCTCTTTTACTTTCTCACAGAGGCTTAGGAGGCAGGTGTGTTTACAGACAGCCCTTCCCTCTCATTGGCCTGCCTTTCATCCAATCACAGCCTCACCTCTGAGCTCTCTCATTGGTTTGCCTCCCATCCAATCACAGCCCCACTTTCAAGGCTGGCTGTTTCCTGCTCGTCGGAAGACGCATGTGTCAGTGGCAGCTGCTAGATGTGCAAGGAACACCTAACTAAGGTAATTGTTTTCTTTACTATTTAAGCCCTAAGTTTGTTTCTTATGAGTTGTATGATTAAGGGCCCCTGTGGCCCTAAATGCGTAAGGGAGTTCTGGTGGCAGGACTCGCTGGCTTCTGGGTCCCTGCTTTATTTTTACTTACCTTGGCATTTTTCTATGGTTGGCTATTTTCAACAAGATATTTTAAAAGATGGAGGCTGGATAAACACTAGCATTTTGCTGTAATTTGGGAGGACTGAGTGGATTCCCTCTTCCATGGCTTCATGTGGATGGGGTGAGCTGGCTACTTTACTTGCTTCTTACGTGCCTGCTGGTATGCTTCCACATCGAGATCCACATTAAAATAATTCACCAGAGGGATGACTACTGGCTGGCGACATTGGTAGACCCTCAGTTCTGACCTTGAGTGAAGGTGAAAACTCAGGGTCAGTTCCTTCAGCAGAGGCAGGCTCAGCGGTCGCGGAAGGAATCACAGGAGGGGCAGAAAAGGACCAGTTGCCTCCCACAAATTTCACTGTATTTTTGTTAGCGATTTGGTTAGGCCCAAATCAAACTTCAGGAAAAAATATGGCAAATCTGCCAAACAAAATTTTTGAAAACTTAACTCAATACTAGTCCTGACAAAGGGCTCAATTTAACCAAAGTGGGGATGGCTAAATTTGGCTACATCTATACTGTGTACACCTCTGCAGTTATCCACCAAACCTTAATGGTCAAGTCTGCCCTCGTTGCCCTCCAGTTGTGGTGGTGCCAGTTAAAATAAGGCAATGTATGTCACTTAAAATATCTTGCTATATCGATGCAATGTCCCAGTACAGCATTTGCAATACTGTTCTATATGTGTCCCCTCGACATTCGGCTGTCCCTGTGACTTTGGGGTCTGATATATTGCGTAGCTAATATATGGTTGATAATATGTCTTTGCTAATATGGTATAATATATCTGTGTTCATACAGTATATATATATATATATATATATATATATATATATATATATATATATCCTGTTCCTGTATAATAACCTTTTATATCCTGTTTTCATGTAATAACATGTTTCATATGCAAATTTATGTAGTTTGCACTCAAAGAGTTAATGTATTCACAGTGTGAAGTTCCATAAACTTCATAACTTCCTAGTACTGTAACTAAGGGTTGCTCCATTTTTTAGTTAGAATAGTTCTGATCTCTGAAGAGAGAAGATCTGTGCTAGTGGCTGCTGGCTTGTCTTATGTGGCTAGTGTGGAGAAAGAGGCCAGATACAGCATCTGTGCGGAGGGCTAATGCTTATCAAGTCTGCTGATAAATCTACAGCATCATCTCTCATATTCCAGGTCGCAGAGCCTGTCTCCAATTCATCTCTAATCTCCAAGGTCGCAGAACCTATCTTCAATCTTGCAAGTAAGCTATTCAGCCTAAAGGGCACTATAAGTCTCAGCAAGTCCTCTAGTCTTCCACACCACAGGATCGTTCCTGAGCTCCTGATCTGTACTGTCACTGTACCACCTAGACTGCCAGTAAAAATTCTGTTGATCCTAACCAGGCATCTGCCTGTTATTGCTACACAACACCTAGCAAGGGATCTCCTGGGACCTTCGGTTGGTAGTGTAAACGGTGCCACCAAACCCTCCTGGTGTTAAGACACAGGGCCCTCATAACATCTGGGTCCACAGACTTTAACATCCGTCTGGAACCTAGGCTTCGGCCTGCCACTCCAAAAGCCGGTGACCTACATCTGCCTCCCATCTTCCCTAACCTGGTCACCACATAGCTTTTGATTTGACGTCACAAACAGGATACGAAGTGTGTGCCTGTGTGCCCACAAGTCACCGTGTATATCAAGTCCTTCCCCAGTTATCGGACTAAGTCAATATTTTTCCAGCTCTGGTGTATGCGCATGCGCGCACTTCCTGATCATTCAGACTGGTTCCCTGTATGCTTTACTCTGCGCCTGCGCGCACTCGCGCCTGTGTTTTAAGATCAAATGACAGTTTGTTTGATGCGGGTTGAAGGGTGCGCGCGAGCGTTTCCGGTACCGCACATTATTTCAATAACATTGGCTATTTGGAACGGCCTTTTTTTGCTGCCGATAGTTACCTGGCAACGGGGGCGGGACTGACGCGCGGCACACTTCCGGCCGGAGTGTGCGCGCGCAGCCTGGCTCTGTTCTACACATATGGCGAGCTGAACTGCCTGATGCTATCATTAAACACAGGTGCGCTATTTATATAGACATAGTGCTTGTTATATGTATGGGGTGGCTAGCCTGGCAACCTGGGGGGGAGTGTCTTTGTAATTAGGACACTACATGGGGTTTTATTGGTCCATATAGAGTTGGAGGCGGCCCTCATTTTTCTTTAAATACTGAGCATGTACCCCCTATGAGCACATTGCCCTGAGGAAGTGGTGTGGCGACACCACGACACGCGTTGGCGACGGTTTGTGGGGGCGCCCTTGGTCGGTCTGTATGCACGTCCTTTGTTCTCTTTTTCTTGGGTCCATCCTGGTGCGCTGTCTTGTACCCGGTCAGGTCCCTATGCACTTTATGATAGACTTGTTACTGGAAATTATTTAGCCACATTGGCTCATATTTTGCACATGGTTTTGCACAATTTTGCACATTATTGTTGATATAATGATATAGAGAGATCAATTGAATATAGAGGTGTATTTTTTGATATTTTTATGTTTTATAATGAATTTATTCACTAGTATTTTGATTAATATATAAGACCTCTGGCGCCCTCTGTTGGTGTTATGTTTGTGTATGTGATGTGTCTGTTTATATGTGGTTTTAATTTGTAGTACCATGTAATAAATTGATATATATTTTTACATATTTTGTAGGGTGGTGCCACTTATTCCTTTGCACTTATAGGAGAGTGTGGTCCTCTCCTTATTTGTGTGTCTCTGTGTTGATTTAACAGTGCTAGGGTTGCTGTGCACACCATAAATTATTGTTACATTTTCTAGGCTAACTGACTAGTGCTGCCTTTTGTCTGTTTGTATATATCTCAAGTAAAGACCACACGTTGCCTGCACAGTCAGCATGCCTTTTAACTGGTCAAATAAGGAGAATAATTGGACCTCCAGATTACAACAATGGAGGGGTCAGGGAGAGATTCCTAGTCAGGGAATTGGACTGTCTGGTCTCAGAGAGATTTTTATATCTATCAAAAAGGAACAGATCCGTCTTACTAAATTGTGGTGGAACATCCACAGTCTAGAAATTTACAAAGAACAAGGCCTCATACCAAGAGGCCTTCGGGTTCAAATTTTTCCAGCATGGGAGATTCCTGAGGCAATCCGCCCGAGATGGGAAGCCCATTTAAACACCTGTGCTGGTAACTTGATAGATGAGCTTATTCTACTTGATAAAACTAATCTTACTGAGACCACACAGAAACTAAATGAGTCATATGATAGCATACCTAATGATGCTGATACTGCAGATGTCGAGAGACTACAGGATATCATGGATGGGGATTTGAAGAAACTAGAGGAGGAGATCATTAGTGGTAAAATGCATAAACTTAACAGAGATCGAATGGATTTTAATTTGGGGAGAGTATACAAATGGCCACACAAAGGGAATGGACGAAATATGTCCTATAGACAGGGGCACTCTAGGAGTAGACGGTCATCACTGTCCAGTCGGACTTCTGATATTAGCAATGCATCCCAACGTTTTTTAGACACAGGCCGGATGGGAGGACGCGCCGGGGGGGGGGGGCATAAGAGAAAGAGACCAAGAGGACACCAGCAGTCGCTGGGCACAGCGCCGATCACGCCCCCTAACGTTGAAACGCTCCAGGCTGGAACCCAGCCCCTAAATCCCACTGTTGCCTGTGACTCAGAAGGCATTGTGAACAATCCATCCATTAAAACCCTGGATATTATTAATCTAACAGATATGGAACTTACCCCTGACCAAAGGAGATTACTGCTGAAAAAGATCTATGACTCCACATCAGATACCTCGGGTCTCTCATCTACTGAACTTACTGCCCTGGAAGATCTTAATGATTTATTACAGGAACAAATGACCGATACGGATCCGATATATTTTCACATAAGTTACATCCTCCTGAGGTGGATATCAGCAGTGGATACACCCTGGCGGTTCTGCGTGAAATTGACGGCCGATATCGTATGAAATGCTGACGATATCATCCCGTTGATGGCCGGCGGTCCAGTGTTACCATCGGGTCCCCTTAATGAGGACCGGTACAGCCTCTTCTACAACAACCCCCCCCCCCCCATACCCTGGGAATCTGGTTGTTGATTGCAACAGGAACTAGCAATCCAATGTGAAGATTTATTCATCTGCCTTCTCTTTGTTTGGAGCCTCTATAGTCTGCTATGTGGAGCAATTGTCGCTACAAAGACAGCTGAAGATCTTGCTGTCAGTGGCTATCGTGGTGGTTGAATCCGACGTTGATAGTTGCCATACAACTTGGCACACCCCTTCCCTATTATCTGGAATCTGCAGTCGTATGACTTTTTGTACATTGTACACAGTCCAGCAGTGTTATGGATAGTGATTTGCCCTTACTTACCCTGACACTTGACATGAAATATCTAAAATATCTATGACATAACCTTTGAAGACCAAGTGTATATATATATCTTTAAATATCTGTTTTGTATTGCTATATATTTATATATATATATATATTGTTAACGGTATAGTTTAGGTATGCTTTATGGATATAGTAATAGACTTTATTGTATGTTGGTTGTGTGTTAAATATGCCCCAATAACCGTCTGTGTGCTCAGCGGGGATTCATGCTCAGTTTTTGCATATGCCAGCACTCCGTAAGACATCTCTAAAATGTACTGGCAGTGTCCTTATTTGAATAGCTAAACGCCCTCAGTGACAACCCCCGTTGGTTGTTCCGGGTTATAAACCACCCCCCCTTTTTTCCAGCTCTGGTGTATGCGCATGCGCGCACTTCCTGATCATTCAGACTGGTTCCCTGTATGCTTTACTCTGCGCCTGCGCGCACTCGCGCCTGTGTTTTAAGACCAAATGACAGTTTGTTTGATGCGGGTTGAAGGGTGCGCGCGAGCGTTTCGCGGCCCCGGTACCGCACATTATTTCAATAACATTGGCTATTTGGAATGGCCTTTTTTTGCTGCCGATAGTTACCTGGCAACGGGGGCGGGACTGACGCGCGGCACACTTCCGGCCGGAGTGTGCGCGCGCAGCCTGCCTCTGTTCTACACATATGGCAAGCTGAACTGCCTGATGCTATCATTAAACACAGGTGCGCTATTTATATAGACATAGTGCTTGTTATATGTATGGGGTGGCTAGCCTGGCAACCTGGGGGGGAGTGTCTTTGTAATTAGGACACTACATGGGGTTTTATTGGTCCATATAGAGTTGGAGGCGGCCCTCATTTTTCTTTAAATACTGAGCATGTACCCCCTATGAGCACATTGCCCTGAGGAAGTGGTGTGGCGACACCACGACACGCGTTGGTGACGGTTTGTGGGGGCGCCCTTGGTCGGTCTGTATGCACGTCTTTTGTTCTCTTTTTCTTGGGTCCATCCTGGTGCGCTGTCTTGTACCCGGTCAGGTCCCTATGCACTTTATGATAGACTTGTTACTGGAAATTATTTAGCCACATTGGCTCATATTTTGCACATGGTTTTGCACAATTTTGCACATTATTGTTGATATAATGATATAGAGAGATCAATTGAATATAGAGGTGTATTTTTTGATATTTTTATGTTTTATAATGAATTTATTCACTAATATTTTGATTAATATATAAGACCTCTGGCGCCCTCTGTTGGTGTTATGTTTGTGTATGTGATGTGTCTGTTTATATGTGGTTTTAATTTGTAGTACCATGTAATAAATTGATATATATTTTTACATATTTTGTAGGGTGGTGCCACTTATTCCTTTGCACTTATAGGAGAGTGTGGTCCTCTCCTTATTTGTGTGTCTCTAAGTCAATATTTGCACGGAAAAATTAGCAATTCGATGTACGGGAATTTTTTATACAATTGCGGGGAAGGTGAAGTAAGGGCCGCCATTGTGGTCACTAAAACGGTTAAAGAGTACCTGAAGGGGTTAATTTCTGGCGCAGATTTCCCACGCGCACGAGCGGTTGCAGCTCCGCCCAGCCAGACGCCAGCGGTAACGCCTCTCCCCCTTCAGCGCCAGCCGGAACTAAAGATCTGCCCTGTGTTGCACAGGGGAAGATATTCAGCCCCGGACCAAACAGGAAGTTCCTGGGCACCGCCATCTTTGAAATTCTTCCGGCTCCCCGAGACTTCACCGGAATGCCAGCGCAAGTGTGTCGCGGCTGCTGCAGAACCTCCGACGACCGGACAACGCACTCAAGGACAACTGTCACGCTCAGGTATCTCCAATGTCACGCTCAGGTAACTCCAGCCCAGGTAAGACCTCAATCCCCAATCTCCGCAGCCAGCTTCACCTGTAGGAGCCCCCGCTTGCCGGGATGCAGTATACGCCTGCCCGGGATCGGTTGCCCCCAGGACTTCAATGGCTCAAAGGATGGGAGCTTACTGGGTGGAGGTCTGGAGAACCGATAACGAAGAACGGAATCAGAGTGAGTCCCAGAGATGAAGTAGGAATTACTAGGAAGTCCAAGACAGGCCAGAGGTCAACACCGGGTAAGCTGAGATTAGGACAAAACAGTTGGATAAGGCAGTTCGAGGTCAAGGTACGAAGCAGGGGTCAAGGCTGGCAGCCGTCAAGATGGTCGTGGATAGTAAGGATCGGCAGCAGACATCAATCGGAGAGTAGTCGGTTCAGGCAAGGGTCGGCAACGGGAATCAATCGGAGAGTAGTCAGTTCAGGCAAGGGTTGGCAACGGGAATCAAACAGAGAATAATTCAACAGATAAGCTAGGTCCAATAAGGCTCTATCACAGGCACTGAGTAACTGACAAGGTGAAGCCTTTATAGGATTCCAGATATGATTGGAGATTGAGAAGTGAGTGCGTGATTGGTGCATCCAGAATCCTAACTTTTATTGGTTCTGAATATAAAAAGGGCATTTAGCTCAAAACCTCCATTGGGCTCATTGGCCCCAAGCTCAGTACAAGGGGCGTATTTGCCCCACACCACCTTGGCCTCATTGGCTCCCTAGTTTAGCCTCTGGCGGGCACGCTGTGTGCTACGCCGCCGAAGGGAATAAGAGTTACGTGCTCGCGCGCGCGAGCACATAGACAGAAGCCTGGGACGCGGAGGAGAGGAGGAAGAGCGGCTCGGCACTGCACGCGCTGCCACGCCGCCGCCGCCACTCAGCGCGGCCACCAAGCAGGAAATGCCGCGACCAGCCGCCCAGAGACAGCGCGGGACTGGGACGCAGGTGAGTTAGTCATGATAACAACGCTTTCAAGGACAACGCTCTCAAAGACCGCGTACCCAATAGACGACGCACTCAACTTTTTAGAGGGCCAGCGCACCCCAATTTTCCTGCCGATAGCGCATTACCATTCAGCAGCAACATGTCTGATCCAAATTCACCCGAGTCTGCTGATGAGGGGGCCCCTCCAGTTCCGGCAGCTGGATCATCTTCTCCAAGGTAAGATTGGAGGAGATTGCCACCATCACCTCCGATGCCACGAAATCCTATAGGAGCCCCAGCTGTCTCTCCAGTCTTCATAGGGAACCCCGTTCTGCCCACCTATAATGGGGACCCCTTCACACTGCAAGACTTCACAGGAGAAGATCCAGGGTCTCCTTTTATTTTATTCTCTTTCCCCTGACCAGCAGGTGCAGCTGCTGGCGGGACAACTTCAGGGATCAGCCTTAGATGAGGTCTGTACCTGGCCCTCCACTGAGAAGGCGACGGTGGAGCAGATCTTTGAGGGACTCAGCCAGGTGTTTGAAGCTTACTCTCCTTCTGAGGTATGTCTCCGGCTCTATGAAAGACGCCAGAATTCAGGTGAGACCCTGAGGGCTTATGCTGTTGCATTACAGAGTGCTCTGGAAGCAGTACAAAATTTAGATGGGATCTCTCCCGAACAGGGCAAGAAAGTCCTGATGGACCGGTTCATAACAAGTGGGATAAGGCCCAATTACGTATGTTAGCCGCCCAGAATCCAAGCTTGTCGTTCTCGGCCTTTAAGAGACTAGCTGTTCAGGTCATAGAACCCAGCACTGACTCAGCAGATATTTGTAAACCCTCTCCAGAAACCGTCAGTGCCATCGCTACACCTGCCACACCACAGGTGCAGCCTAATAATCCGGCCCCTGTTGCTACACCCAGTTCGTCTGAGTTCCAAAGTGTCAAGCAAGACATAGAACAGCTGACCCGAGCCGTAAGGGAACTTACTACCCAATCTGTCCAAGTTTGCCGCCAAGCTCCTGTGGGACAAAATCCCATAGTGGCTTCTGCTCCATGTTCTGCTGATACCCGTCAGGGCCCTAAACCCCCTGGGACTCAAAGGCCCTATTGTACTTATTGTAGTAAACCAGGACACTGGAAAATGTTGTGCTGGGCTTTAAACGGGTATCCCCTGAGGTTGAGGGCCGGCCCTCAGGAAAGTTGTTCTCAGGCCGTCTGGAGAACAGTCCACATCAGGACACTCATTATATGTCAACTCATGCCCCTATGTAAGGGTAATTGTAGAGGGTGTTCAGCTGGAGGCCCTAGTTGACACAGGCTCTCAGGTGTCCACCATCTCCAAAGACCTCTTTTACCAGTATTGGAGTGCAGAATGTTTGTGTGAACCCACCAATGTTAATTTCAGTTTGATGGCCAGTAACGGGAAACGGGGGACAAGGGATAATAGTCACAGAAGTTTCAGATAAGGGTTCTGCTGCTTTTATTCTGGGAATGATTATTATGTGACATTGCTTCCCAGAGATTGTTGAGGATTGCACACTTCTCTCCCTTATCTCTCCCCGTCAGACCAGAGGGTTGCGCAACACCACTTAAAGGTGCTAGAAGCTGAACAGAGATTTGTTAACCGACGAGGAGAAGTTTGTAAAGTGAGAGTCCGGGACATCCGATCTGTGACCACCCCCCCTTACTCAGATCTTCTTATGGTGCCGGGCCCCGGCCAGGAGTGAGAAACCAAGATTATTCAACACTGCTGGAACCTATACAAAAGGAGAATTACCCGCTAATCCAAGCTGCTGGGAGTCTAGTCACAGTAATGCATGGAAAGGTACCCGTCCGGCTGGTGAATCTATCAGGAGTGCCCGCGGTACTGCCAAAGTATACGCCTGTAGCCCAGCTATCCTTGCTCAGGCCAGAAGACCTGTTGTCAGAGCGTGACGTGGCTCGCCAGAACGTGGCATACCTAACTTCTGATGCCACAGGTAAACCATCACCACCCTGGTGGACACAGCTCCAAATAGGCAGAGAAAATACCCCAAAGGATCAAATCGAAGGGGTAATGCTAAGTGGCTAAGGACCATCAAGCTGCCTTCAGTAAGCACCCCACTGAATTCGGCCGAACCACTATAATACAGCATCGGATAGAGACTGGGACTCATCCCCCTATCAAGGAGAGGAATCGGCCTGTGGCTCCGAGCATGTATCAGACAGTGAAGAAACTATTGGGCGACATGAGGGACGCAGATGTCCTTCAAGAGAGTCAAAGCCCGTGGGCAGCCCCTCTGGTTCTCGTTAAGAAAAAAGGCGGCACCGTCCGATTCTGCGTGGATTACAGAAGATTGAACGAAGTCACCCACAAGGACGCGTATCCACTCCCTCGAATAAAGGAATCACTCGCGGCTTTAGGATCAGCAGCCTATTTCTCCACTCTGGATCTTACCAGTGGGTACTGGCAAGTGTCAGGGGCTCCAGAAGATAGAGAGAAGACCGCCTTTGTGACCCCGACGGGACTATTTGAGTTCAAGAGCATGCCCTTCGGCCTCTGTAATGCACCAGCCACCTTCCAGTGCCTGATGGAACGCTGTTTGGGTCATCTTAATTTCCAGAGTGTCCTTTTCTACCTCGATTATGTTATTGTCTACTCTCAATCCTATCAGGAACATTTGAGCCACCTCTCTGAGGTATTCCAGGTACTTATCCGACACGGCCTCAAGATCAAACCGTGTCACCTTTTGAAGCCTTAAGTCTGGGACATGTCGTCGGTGCGGAAGGCATTCAACCTGATCCAGCAAAAGTGGAGATAGTGAAGAATTGGCCCGCTCTGCGCACAGTCAAGGATGCCCGGAGCTTCCTAGGGTTCGCTGGGTACTACCGGTGCTTCATACCTCATTTCGCCCAAATCGCTGAACCTCTCACATCCCTTTTCCTAGGGACAGCTAGAGAAAACTACAATGGAAGGCTCCCCGTGGATTGGGGTGAAGAACAAGAAGTGGCCTTCCAGGCCCTGGAACACCTGGAACACAGAGCCTCCCATACTAGCTTATCCAGATTATTCCCAACCTTTCTGCTTGTACACAGATGCCAGTTTTGAGGGACTTGGTGCCATCCTGTTGCAGGTCCAAGAAGTAAAAGAGCCTGTTATCGCCTACGCTAGCCGAAACCTGTGAGGAGCGGAGAGGAATGATGCCAATTATAGCTCCTGTGCCTTGTCTGGGCTGTGACTGAGAAGTTTAAAGATTACCTGGCTGCTACGCCCTTCGTTGTCTATACGGATAACAACCCTTTGGCTCACTTGAACACAGCAAAGTTATGTGCTTTGGAACAGCGCTGGGCCTCCAGATTGGCGAACTATGACTTCTCTATCAAGTATCGCAGTGGAAAATCTAATGTGAATGCGAATGTGCTGTCCCGGTTGGTGCCTGGTGAAGCTCCACCCGTCTTGGATGAATGGGAGGATGTGGAGATGCCTCCCTTCTAACAATGGTTCATGGCTCAAAATGCTGCGACCACCCTCAGAGAGGGCGAACCTCGGGTCCAGAAGATCCAGGAAGATCTCTATACTTGGAGGACCCTACAAGAGGAGAGTCGAGTAATGGGGGAGCTGTTGGATTACCTACTCAGGCGAAGGATACCAACCCGTCTACGCCGAAACCAGAGTGACTATGAGTTGAAGCGGTTGTGACGTCAGCGGAACCGGTTGTTCGTTCACAAAGGGCTGTTGTACAGAAATTCCCTGGATCCAGTCTCAGGTGAAAGAGTTTGTCTGATTCTGATTCCTCGAAGAGATGCTGCAATGGCCCTCAATGCTTATCACGATCAGTCGGGACACTTTGGTGTTCACAAGACAGAAGCCACTATCCGCCAAAGATTCTATTGGATCGGAATGAGAAGTGATATTGAGAAGTGGTGTGGTGATTGTGCCGTATGTAATGTCACCAAGAACAACCGGCGAGATGTCCGAGCCCCCCTTCATTCCCTTCAGACCGAAAGACCGAATTAAATGGTTGCCTTGAACCATGTCAAGCTGGCTCCTACCCGATCAGGGTATTCGTATGCTCTTACCATGGTGGATCATTACTCCAAGTGGGTTGTGGTGGTGCCTGTGAAGGATTTGACTGCCAAAACCCACTGGGTCCAAATTCTCGGATGTCCAGAGACCGCCCTCACTGATAGAGGCGCTGCCTTTGAAGCTCACCTGTTCCAGGAGTTGTGCCATTTCCACAACTGTAAGAAACTGAGGACTACTGCCTATCATCCCCAGGGAAATGGGCTCTGTGAGAACATCAATCAAGTCTTTCTTCAAATGTTAAGGGCGGCAGCAGTCTCCAGACACGAAGAGTGGCCCAAACTTCTACCAGAACTCCTAGAAGTGTACAACAACACAGTTCACTGTTTTACAGGGTATACACCCTTCTATCTGATGATGGACCGACATGGACAGCTGCCCAAGGCACGGATCTTTGGGCTACTAGCTCCGATCAATAATTCCCCTCAAGTGCCTCTGGAGTGGGTCTCAGACCAGCAATGGAGAATTCAGGAGGCCAAAGAGATTGTCGGCAAAAAGATGGGGGAAGCTCAAGCCAGACAACAACAAGAGTACAACCGGAAGGCGACTGCCCAACCTATTCAAGTTGGTGATCGGGTTTGGATGAGGGAGACCAAGCCTTATGAAGTAATTGGGGTGCCCTATTCAAACTCTGCTGTCTCTAAAGTCTGGAAACCAGGATTTGAACCCCAGGTGGTTCATCGAAATCGCCTGAAACTCTGCCAGAAAGAAGATCTGCCTGTAGTTTCCACTGTTCCTGTTGCTCCTCTAGTGACTAACAGACCAACCCTGGATTATGTACCTGGAGAAGGCATCCATCCCTCTATGGACATTCCAATGTTTCCTCCTGGTCAAGTGACCTTCTTAGGATTGGTCCCAAATACTGCAGTTCTACAGCCTTCTCTGGTGACCCCTCCTACTCAAGCACTCTCACCAACTGCTCCTAAGTACATCCCTGTATACCATGTTCACCTGCCTTGCCGAAGCCAGAAAATACTCCAATTCACAATGGGGAACCTCCTGCCGTGGTTCCTGAAGTAGCACCTGAAGTGCCGTCATCAGAGGAAGAAGTAAGAGTTCCTGAAACTGAAAATGTCTCTGCAGCTGAAGACTCTCTGGGAGCTCCTGAGGTGGTGTTGCGTAGGTCTCAACGGTCCACACAAGACCAATTACCTATTCGTTATCAGGATGTACAACTTTGCTACTGGCATCCTCAATACAATGCCTTTATACCAACACCCCAACATTACCTGTTACTAGCATCCTGAGCGGTGCATCACATAATACCAATTAATACTACTTCACATCTCAAATAAGTACTACACCTAGTGTGCATACAAATCAAAAATTTCCTAGCACACTTCCTCAATACTTACAAATGCAATATAATATTTCACAAAGTATGATATGAAATGTTTATATATAATTACAGTGTATTTTCCTAAAATTGTCACTGTGTTCGTGCACAGGATGCCCCCTGGCCAGCGGGTACTCCTGCCTTAACTTTGCACGTTATACTCTCACCAAAAAGTAAAAGGGTGATATAGATGTCTCTTGTATATATAAAAATATATTACCTAACTAAATACAGGCATATATATATATATATATATATATATATATATATATATATATATACAGGCAAACCTCCCACAAAGTGTAATAGAAAAAGTGGCACCACCCCACAGTATATCTAAAGCATCAAAATTTATTACAATTTAATACATGATGAGCTACAATTTAAAATCACATATAGACACTAACATTACAAACATAGAACAACACCAGAGGGCGCCAGAGGTCCTAAATAAAATACATAGTGAATAAATTCATTCCAAGCACTATAAGAGCAAAATACATTATAGATAATCTTTCTAATCACACAATCAAAAGTGCAAAGTGCTATATAAGTGCAAAGTGCAAAGCAGTAAACTAAATAAGTATATTCCAAAGGATTATTCAACATCTACCAGGAAGTCCCAGCCAGGTGCAAGACAACGCACCTGAGTGGGCACAAGAAAAAGAGATGGTGAGTGTACAAACCGACCAAGGGCGCCCCCACAAACCGTCGCCAACGCGTATCGTAGTGTACCCACACTACTTCCTCAGGGCAAAGGAAGTAGTGTGGGTACACTACGATACGCGTACAGTGGTTGACTGTGTTTGGGCACGGCAGATCTCCCCGGGGGAGAGGGGCGAGAAAGGGGGGGATGACCTCTAAGTCACTCACTGGAGGTACAATTTATCAGTAATATACATTTCATAAGCATATATTTAGTATAAATATTTATTGTTTAATAATATTCAAACAAATAATCAAACAAGTAATCTTAACATCCTACTTGATCATACACTTGGTATGCCCTTCCCTGCAATTGTTGATAAAAAGTCTTTTAGTACAAGGGTTGTACTTGTTAGTGGGTCCACTGATATGGGGACCCTTTAGTAGTAGTATGGGTCCTTAATGCCCTTAATTTGTAGCAAGTTGTGAGAGAAGAAATGGATGAAATGGAGCTCCTACACAGACGCGTTTCGCATTTTCTTCTTCAGTGTGTGGGTCCAACAGGTCTGGTTATAATAGATCATGCAGGGTTTGGTTATGAGTAGATCGCTAATAGTACATTAAATACATTGATCAAATTCAATTTGATTTTACTTACATGGCTTGCATCTTAGGTTGCCTCAGCGCATGAGTTTTGGTTGCAGCGGCTCCTTCCAGTACCGTTTTTGGGGGTGAGTTTGTTATAGTACCTTTGCATTGCGTGTGGAGGTGAACAGAGAAAATGTAAGAGTTTTATCTGTTGTTAAATACTATTAATCATCCCTCAATAGGTAGTAATAAGTAGGTTAAAATAAATAGGTTAGTAATAAACTAGCGGCGGCCATCTATTTGGTGGGAGACTTTTAATCATGTGGGAAATGTCTGTGATTTCAGCGGCAGCCAAACTAAAATTTTTTGGCTGCCTTTGTGTGTTGGTGAAGGGTGCTGCTTACCTGTTCTCATGCGCTGTGGGGTCCCTCGGGTGCATGGTAGTACATAATACCTTGATAAAAAAATATAATAAATATAATACCATATGAGAAAATTGTTTTAACTTTTTCATTGCATAGATATGTCGGTTTATTACTAACATTTCATATAAGACACGTGTCACAGCTGCAGCACCCTGCAGCTAACTAACACGTTTAGGCTTTCCACCAATGGGTCTATATCAATGTTATCCTTCACTAACGGGTCTCCCACCAAAAAAATGGCCGCCGCCAGACCAAACGACATTTCCCCTTGTGACACAAGCCACTACCAATATGGCCGCCGCTGTCCCAGGCAATAGCCAAACATACAGTAACACGCCACAACAAACATGGCCGCCACACTAGGACAGCACTACGATTGACAGGCTCAGGAGCCAATAACCGGGCGGGGCCGCCCCGGAAGTGACGCGCAAAACGCACTTCCGATCCTGTACTACCAACTAATCAGGCGACGTGCAGGGAACGCGGGCAAGTACAAACCCGCCCACCCTGCATACGGCGGCCCCGCACAGCCAGCAGAATTCCTTACAAAATGTACACATAAACGCGCTCCCACCTGCACGGCAGCTTCCCAGAGCTATTGGACCGTTCACTACCGGCAGAATACACAGAGACAGGGACACGCTGCAGGCTCACCCTCCGCCCCTGGAGGGCACCGGTTACTGGACTCACAGGGAGAAACCCCAACAAAAGGTAAGCATTGTATCTACATTTAGGCAATTAAACCACCCATAACCTACACATATGCTTTACAAATCTGTCTCAAATTAAGGCCCAAAACGATACCAAAAAGGACCTGAAAATACCGGCTAATAAGTAATACCAGGGATACACTGCAGGCTTACCCTCGGACCCGGGAGGGCACTAACCCACGGACACACTGTGAGCAATCAATAAAGAGGTAAGCAAAGCCCCCACCTGATAGCGTATAACACACAGTATAACATATATTATAGGATAATAATTATTATATATAGATAACCCCAATAAACGGCAGAGGGATAGACCACATTTTATGGATCTGGCATAAGAACCACATAACAGGCAAAAGGCAGCAATAAGCTGAGAAGCCTGCATAGATCTAGATACAGACAGACTACCAAAGTTGGAGGGATACTAACTGACATCACCTATTGAGGGATGATTAATAGTATTTAACAACAGATAAAACTCTTACATTTTCTCTGTTCACCTCCACACGCAATGCAAAGGTACTATAACAAACTCACCCCCCAAAACGGTACTGGAAGGAGCCGCTGCAACCAAAACTCATGCGCTGAGGCAACCTAAGATGCAAGCCATGTAAGTAAAATCAAATTGAATTTGATCAGTGTATTTAATGTACTATCACTATTAGCGATCTACTCATAACCAATCAATGATCTATTATAACCAGACCTGTTGGACCCACACACTGAAGAAGCAAATGCGAAACGCGTCTGTGTAGGAGCTCCATTTCATCCAATTCTTCTCTCACAACTTGCTACAAATTAAGGGCATTAAGGACCCATACTACTACTAACAAAAGGGTCCCCATAACAGTGGACCCACTAACAAGTACAACCCTTGTACTAAAAGACTTTTTATCAACAATTGCAGGGAAGGGCATACCAAGTATATGATCAAGTAGGATGTTAAGATTACTTGTTTGATTATTTGTTTGAATATTATTAAACAATAAATGTTTATACTAAATATATATATCTATATACACAGCCCTAAAGCTGCATATGTAAGGCTCAGCGAAACAATTGTATCACCACAGGTGCTCTTCGTGTCAATTCAGTGACATCACCACCACCATCTTATATATAACGTACCAGATTCAATCTTGATTTATAGCACATCTGATTGCCCTTTTCTTTTGGGGCTCCACTATTCCTCCTCTGGCTCGATTATACGCTTATCTATTAAATATTAGGTGTTCCCCTCCTTATAAAAGATCAATGGACTCCAATTTCCACAAGGGGATATATCAAATCACTCGGGATTTATTAAAACACATATATTGGACAAAGAGACAAAAACACAGGATGCTCCAATAGTGTAAGTACGTTCCACACACAGAAATCCAAAACCGGGCCACTGGCCCTTTAAAAAGCCGCTCACCAGATATTAAAAACAAATAGGCTTTCAGCATAAAATACAGCAGCGCGGGCGTCCTCAAGACTTTCCAACCAGTCCGCGCACACCAGTTAACAATAGAACAAGTTCCAGCTCACCGCCTCCTCCGGCCGTAGTCAGCGGCGCTGCTCGTTCGCACAACTCACGTGACACTCCTTAGCTCCGCCCAACGCGTTTCGTCATCACGACTTATTCATAAATATATGCTTATGAAATGTATATTACTGATAAATTGTACCTCCAGTGAGTGACTTTGAGGTAATCCCCCCCTTTCTCGCCCCTCTCCCCCGGGGAGATCTGCCGTGCCCATACACAGTCAACCAACATCCTTGTTGTCGACTGGGGCGGGCCAGGTGGGAACCCCTCGGGGAAGAGAGTCTTTAAGGGCCCCCCCCCTTTCTGAGCAATAAAATACCCAACCCTGTCTTTACCATGCTTGACAATAGAATAAAATGGACAACCCACATTCAAACAGCCCATCAATGTTGTAGCATCCATTAAGTAATAACCTGATTGATATTTCAAATGATGAACCAGAAGAGGAGCTGGGTCAATGCCAATCTCTGTACAAGCACCTGACATGGAATATGCAATAAGCAAGCATTCTGCAGTAGCCACCCCTAAAATCTGGGCTGTGGAATCGATAAGCCAAAGCCCGACTTAGACTCCTCAATTTTATTAGTCCCCAACTCTGACTTTTTCATAAATGGTCAATAATTAGTAATACATTTTCTGTAGTAAAATGGTAACATGGGGCTTTTTCTCACCATTATATAAGCAATCAGGCTACCTATACAGAACAAGAGCTTACTTATTGGTGTTGGAGCTACAGATTTGCTGCAGTTTATAGTTGGGACACTATATCTCCCTGTTACCAATACTTAACTGTAGTCTCTATATGCATTTTCTGATGTGTTGTATTTCCTTTATATTCAGCTGCACTCCATGAGTCCTTTTCCTGTCTGTGTTATTCGCCATGTTAAGGTGGCTTTCTCATACTGCATGCATGTTCCATTAAAGCCAATAGCTAAGCACGGCCCAGGCGGAGCAAAGCCCGAACAGGAGAAAGAGCGGTCGGTGCGGAGATCGACATAAGGAAGCTTCCCAAAGACATCTCCTATTGTAAGACTATTCCTATATAGCATAGATGGAGAATGGCCAGCAGCTCAGAGCTTAAACTCTCAGTGACCAAGCAGAACAATGACAATTATTATCTATGGAAGTTTAAAGTGGAAATGCTATTATCCAGAGATGATTTGTGGGAAGTTATCATAATCAGGGCCGGGACAGGAAAAACACACAGGCACAGGTCACCACAAGTTTACAAGTTGAAGATTGCATATATCACATATGCAGTGAGAATATAGAGAAAGGCATGTGGGACACACTGAAAAGACTGCATGATAGATCCAGCTTAAACAGCAAGTTGTTTCTGCTGAGGTAATGTTACAAAATGAGGCTTAGCAGAGATCAGAACATGCAGAAGCATTCCTGCATATGGGGTGGGGAGTCTGAAGCTGTACTGCGAGGCTTTCGACCCTTCCACCTCTTGTTATCAGTTGCATTGTATGTCCCAAAGGGGGCTCTCAAAGATTAGAGGACCGCACCTCACAGAGGCACTGTGGCGTTTGGTGGTGCAGATTTTGCATACTTCTGTAGATGTGTGTAGACCAAGATTTAAGACAGATTATAAGTTTGGCTGCAAGTTAACAGGGTTGAGTGCTATGACCCTTTAATACTTGTGTATCCTAATTGCCCTGCTCACGTGCACCTCCCAGGTTAGTTATAAATTGGTCTGAGTGGCTGGCACCCCTCTCCTTTGTTTACTAGGAGCATATAATTGCCATGCTGGAAGTGATAGCACAATTCAGATCAGTCAGCAAGAATATAAACAGACAGTCACACCACCGCCACCATGTTGCTGTGCAGCTTACCTGATACATATACTTCACTGATTAATGTGCTGGAGACATAGCATACAGATCCGACAATAGCATTTTTAAGCATTTGTTAATATCAGGCTCATAGCTTGCACATGACTACATGACAAACACAAAAGAAGAAGAAGAAGTTGAGACTATGCACCCATAAACACAATGACTGTATATACATGTGGCACAGGTGTTTAGGTGACAGACATCCAGAATGCAGAATACAAGAACTACAAAAGAAAATGATGTTACTGTTGCCTCAAAACACTTTCTAAAGTCAGTCAGAATAGAGCTTCAAGACCACTTGAGCTATTTCACAGTGATGTGTGTGGTACCCCCAAATTCACCTACACCTGGAGGTAATAGGTATATAGTGACTTTCATAGATAACTATTCAAGATACACAGTCACTTACCTAATGCAACACAAGCGTGAACTTCTTGACAAATAACAGCACTATGTAGTAAAGACAAATAGCAAGTTTCAGAGGAAACCTCTCATACTTGATAAGAGATGTGAATTTACCAGACACAAAGCACAGGACTACTTAAAGCAGAACGGAATAAAGCATCAAAAGACAGTCCCCATACACAGCAGAATAAAATAGGGTAGCTGAAAGGAAAAAAAGGGGAATTTAGTACTCACCATAAAGGTCTTTACTTCTGGAACATGTGGAGGACGCGGCCATGATTGTATTAATCACAATGTCCAAAGCAGTAAATAACAGGGTGGGAGAACAGCAACTTACTATAACTATGACTGCCAACTACATAATAACATCTGTGTCTAGTAACCAAGGACATAAGAAATAATATAATATATAATATAATAATATAACTCAGAATTTTACTGTCCAGCGCTGTGTCTGCAGAGGCAAAAAGATTTTTTACTACTTTTTTTTTGATAATTTAGTAAAGGTGAGGAAGAATGACCATGTAGCTGCCTGACATACCAGTTCCACTGAGGCCTGTTGATGGGTGGCCCAGAATGGACTAATCATGTAAGGCAATGAGCTACAGAATAATCTTAACAGGCATCTATTTTCCCTGTGCCTTGTAAAATTTGACAAAAGCCATCCTGATCTGTTTACAAATGGTCTTAGGAAGAACTGGTTCTCCCTGTTTTTACCACTATGCAGGGTAATGAACAAAAAATTAGCTTTTTTATATATTTTGTTCTATGAACATACAATTATAAATGTCTAACTACATCAAGTCAATGCAACAATATTTCATAATCCTTTGAAGGATTTGAACAAAGAGAATGAATACAATATATTCATTAATGTGTAAAGGTGTAACAACCTTAAAGTAGCACTATAGTGAATTTTTGATGGGAGAATAGATAAAATGGTATTTGCAAGGTATTCTCTAACTGTAGAGCAGCAGCTGCTGCAAAAGCTGGTGGGGTGACATCTGCCGTCACCTGGGACTAAACCAAATGGAGTGCTGGGGAGAACTCCCAGGCACTGCATGGTGAGGTGAGAGACTCAGCATACTGGAAGAAAGGGAGGGGAGAGGGCAGAGTTTGAGTCCATCTATGTGATGCCCATCACATAGGAGAGTAAAAGAGTGTGCTGTCTGAGCCACAACAGTTGAAAAGGAAGGGGCTTGAGTCTGTCCCTGCAATGTTGCCTTGAGTGGAGAGGGACATAGAGGGGAGAGAGAGAGGGGAGAGAGGTCTAGTAGGTTACCGATGATCTCATTCTTTATAGAGAGACTCTAGGAAGCTTGATTCAATTACAGTTATTACAGTCAAAATGATGCCATATTTCCAGCAGGCTACATATATCTATTAGTAAAGTGATTGCTTTGCATGCAGAAGGGTGATGGGTCTAATCCTGCTTCCTACTATTTCATTTTTTAATTTTCCCTTTATTCCGCAATTGTATTTTTCTGTTTTCATTGCTCTCCACATTTATTATTTTGAGATTAACATTTCTCATGTTATCTCTGCTGCTGTCTGAAGGAGAGAGACTGCAGGGAGAGAAAGAGACTGTATTGTGGAACATTGCTTCAGGCTGAATAGCTTAGCTAGTAGAGCTTTGACTTTTAAACCAGAGAGTTTAGAGTTTAAACCCGACTGATGTTTTTTTTCTTCTCTTTTTCATCTTGTTTTTGTTGCTCTCCAGATTTATTATTTTGCCAGTTTGTCTTTTTTTTACCTCTGCTGCTTTTTGCAGTGTCTTTCCATTTCCCATTTTCTCTTCTTTCCAGCCTTGTGTGTTTGAAGCAGAACAAGTCCCATCTATGGAAGCCCGCCTCATCCTGGAGATGCTGAGGATGCGGCTGCAGCTATTTACAATGTCATGGAAGCCAGGAAAAAGGTGAGTATTGTGGTGACCTGGGTGGTTTTTCACACAGTGGGGCATCCCGTATTTGGATGCACCATGGGAAGGCCAGTGGCCAGCACTGGTGTCTTTTAAACTCCAAGGTTGGCCACCCAGGGATTTGTTCCGATATATATATATATATATATATATATATATATATATATATATACATACAGTCAGTGAAAGTAGATTTCATTTTCAGTCAGTTTATTTTGTAGAAATTTTATATATCTATTGAGTTAGTTGGTGGTCTCATCACTGAAGCAGCACCTCCCACATACACAGTTGTTACCGCCAGGTACAGCACCTGCCTGGGAAGAAAGCGGAAGCAAGTTTACTGCAGCTGTTGCTAGGAGACCAGTGGGCTAAATGCTGTGGCTGTCTGCTATTACCTCACTGAATAAAACCCAGCAGATCCCGGACTGAGCCATTTTTATTTTAAAATTTAAAAGTAGGGCATACATGTTTTTTTCTTTTCGGTCGCCACATTATTTATACACGTGTTAGAAGCTATTGTCAGGCTATATAATTATTTAGCTTTTTTTAATGCAAATTTTCACGATGTTGCTCCTTTAAGTACAATTTCTATTCTAAGAATTCTAATTATCACTGTGTCTATATGAAAAACATTAAACGAGGTTCAATAGAAATTGCCATTTAAAAGGTTACTTTTTTGAGAAAAGTAGGTAAGTGGAACCAAATCTAATGTTTCAAAAAGATGATGTTAAATATCCAATAGTACTCTTCTAAGGTTTCATGACTCCCTCCTCCCTTGAGAAGGAGTCTTGACAGAGTAATCCTCATCAAAATGTGTTTGAAAACAAGGAAGTGCCAATACTTCTCATACCAACACCATCTCATAAAGTATCTCCCATCTATAATATATTTTACTAGAGGAAGCTAATCTTGCCTTCAAAAATGTGTCAATGACAGAGAATGGAAACCTATATAATTTTAAGATTGACTTTTCAATAGCCATATCAGCAAGGATAAAGGTTTCAGGATGGGATAAAATGGAGGCCCCTTTGACAGCAAGTCCTGCTGAGGAGGGAGCGTTACTGGAAGGTCTAATGACTAGTGATGAGCGAGTAGTATTCGACCGAGCCGGTATTCGATCGAATACTACGCTGTTCGTCATACTCGATTTCGATCGAGTACAGCGGCGATGGCGCACTCACAATTCGTTTCCCCTCCCACCTTCCCTGGCGCGTTTTTTACACCAATCACCATGCAGGGGGAGTGGGACAGGTCCTGGGAGGACGCTGGCATCGCGAAAACGGCGTCTACACGCATTGGCTGGAAAAACCATGTGACCTCGAATATACAAAACTCAGCACTTCCTCTTCGTCAGCATTAGCAGCTTGAACTTAGTGAGGGACAGACGCTCACAGCAGGGAAAGACAGGCTGTCGCTGGCAGGGCCCCAGAAGCTCGGAATATCGCTTTTACCACCATCTATACCAGCTACCAGAAGACAAGACAGTCCTTAAGAGCCCTTATTAGGGCTGCTACGCTGAACAGTATATAGCTCATTTTCTATTTAGTCAGGCAGGGCCCCAGAAGCTCAGAATATACCTTTTACCACCATATATACCAGCTACCAGAAGACAAGACAGTCCTTAATAGCCCTTATTAGGGCTGCTACGCTGAACAGTATATAGCTCATTTTCTATTTAGTCAGGCAGGGCCCCAGAAGCTCAGAATATACCTTTTACCACCATATATACCAGCTACCAGAAGACAAGACAGTCCTTAAGAGCCCTTATTAGGGCTGCTACGCTGAACAGTATATAGCTCATATTCTATGTAGTCAGGCAGGGCCCCAGAAGCTCAGAATATACCTTTTACCACCATATATACCAGCTACCAGAAGACAAGACAGTCCTTAATAGCCCTTATTAGGGCTGCTACGCTGAACAGTATATAGCTCATTTTCTATTTAGTCAGGCAGGGCCCCAGAAGCTCAGAATATACCTTTTACCACCATATATACCAGCTACCAGAAGACAAGACAGTCCTTAATAGCCCTTATTAGGGCTGCTACGCTGAACAGTATATAGCTCATTTTCTATTTAGTCAGGCAGGGCCCCAGAAGCTCAGAATATACCTTTTACCACCATATATACCAGCTACCAGAAGACAAGACAGTCCTTAATAGCCCTTATTAGGGCTGCTACGCTGAACAGTATATAGCTCATTTTCTATTTAGTCAGGCAGGGCCCCAGAAGCTCAGAATATACCTTTTACCACCATATATACCAGCTACCAGAAGACAAGACAGTCCTTAATAGCCCTTATTAGGGCTGCTACGCTGAACAGTATATAGCTCATTTTCTATTTAGTCAGGCAGGGCCCCAGAAGCTCAGAATATACCTTTTACCACCATATATACCAGCTACCAGAAGACAAGACAGTCCTTAATAGCCCTTATTAGGGCTGCTACGTTGAACAGTATATAGCTCATATTCTATGTAGTCAGGCAGGGCCCCAGAAGCTCAGAATATACCTATTACCACCATATATACCAGCTACCAGAAGACAAGAGAGTCCTTAAGAGCCCTTATTAGGGCTGCTACGTTGAACAGTATATAGCTCATATTCTATGTAGTCAGGCAGGGCCCCAGAAGCTCAGAATATACCTTTTACCACCATATATACCAGCTACCAGAAGACAAGACAGTCCTTAATAGCCCTTATTAGGGCTGCTACGCTGAACAGTATATAGCTCATTTTCTATTTAGTCAGGCAGGGCCCCAGAAGCTCAGAATATACCTTTTACCACCATATATACCAGCTACCAGAAGACAAGACAGTCCTTAATAGCCCTTATTAGGGCTGCTACGCTGAACAGTATATAGCTCATTTTCTATTTAGTCAGGCAGGGCCCCAGAAGCTCAGAATATACCTTTTACCACCATATATACCAGCTACCAGAAGACAAGACAGTCCTTAATAGCCCTTATTAGGGCTGCTACGCTGAACAGTATATAGCTCATTTTCTATTTAGTCAGGCAGGGCCCCAGAAGCTCAGAATATACCTTTTACCACCATATATACCAGCTACCAGAAGACAAGACAGTCCTTAAGAGCCCTTATTAGGGCTGCTACGCTGAACAGTATATAGCTCATATTCTATGTAGTCAGGTAGGGCCCCAGAAGCTCAGAATATACCTTTTACCACCATATATACCAGCTACCAGAAGACAAGACAGTCCTTAATAGCCCTTATTAGGGCTGCTACGCTGAACAGTATATAGCTCATTTTCTATTTAGTCAGGCAGGGCCCCAGAAGCTCAGAATATACCTTTTACCACCATATATACCAGCTACCAGAAGACAAGACAGTCCTTAAGAGCCCTTATTAGGGCTGCTACGCTGAACAGTATATAGCTCATATTCTATGTAGTCAGGCAGGGCCCCAGAAGCTCAGAATATACCTTTTACCACCATATATACCAGCTACCAGAAGACAAGACAGTCCTTAATAGCCCTTATTAGGGCTGCTACGCTGAACAGTATATAGCTCATTTTCTATTTAGTCAGGCAGGGCCCCAGAAGCTCAGAATATACCTTTTACCACCATATATACCAGCTACCAGAAGACAAGACAGTCCTTAATAGCCCTTATTAGGGCTGCTACGCTGAACAGTATATAGCTCATTTTCTATTTAGTCAGGCAGGGCCCCAGAAGCTCAGAATATACCTTTTACCACCATATATACCAGCTACCAGAAGACAAGACAGTCCTTAATAGCCCTTATTAGGGCTGCTACGCTGAACAGTATATAGCTCATTTTCTATTTAGTCAGGCAGGGCCCCAGAAGCTCAGAATATACCTTTTACCACCATATATACCAGCTACCAGAAGACAAGACAGTCCTTAATAGCCCTTATTAGGGCTGCTACGTTGAACAGTATATAGCTCATATTCTATGTAGTCAGGCAGGGCCCCAGAAGCTCAGAATATACCTTTTACCACCATATATACCAGCTACCAGAAGACAAGAGAGTCCTTAAGAGCCCTTATTAGGGCTGCTACGTTGAACAGTATATAGCTCATATTCTATGTAGTCAGGCAGGGCCCCAGAAGCTCAGAATATACCTTTTACCACCATATATACCAGCTACCAGAAGACAAGACAGTCCTTAATAGCCCTTATTAGGGCTGCTACGCTGAACAGTATATAGCTCATTTTCTATTTAGTCAGGCAGGGCCCCAGAAGCTCAGAATATACCTTTTACCACCATATATACCAGCTACCAGAAGACAAGACAGTCCTTAATAGCCCTTATTAGGGCTGCTACGCTGAACAGTATATAGCTCATTTTCTATTTAGTCAGGCAGGGCCCCAGAAGCTCAGAATATACCTTTTACCACCATATATACCAGCTACCAGAAGACAAGACAGTCCTTAATAGCCCTTATTAGGGCTGCTACGCTGAACAGTATATAGCTCATTTTCTATTTAGTCAGGCAGGGCCCCAGAAGCTCAGAATATACCTTTTACCACCATATATACCAGCTACCAGAAGACAAGACAGTCCTTAATAGCCCTTATTAGGGCTGCTACGCTGAACAGTATATAGCTCATTTTCTATTTAGTCAGGCAGGGCCCCAGAAGCTCAGAATATACCTTTTACCACCATATATACCAGCTACCAGAAGACAAGACAGTCCTTAATAGCCCTTATTAGGGCTGCTACGTTGAACAGTATATAGCTCATATTCTATGTAGTCAGGCAGGGCCCCAGAAGCTCAGAATATACCTTTTACCACCATATATACCAGCTACCAGAAGACAAGAGAGTCCTTAAGAGCCCTTATTAGGGCTGCTACGTTGAACAGTATATAGCTCATATTCTATGTAGTCAGGCAGGGCCCCAGAAGCTCAGAATATACCTTTTACCACCATATATACCAGCTACCAGAAGACAAGAGAGTCATTAAGAGCCCTTATTAGGGCTACTATGCTGAACAGTATATAGCTCATTCTAGCTATATACACACTGCACACAACGGCTGCTTTAGTGAGGGGTAGCTGCTGCTGCTGGAATAGGGACAGAAAGACTTCAGTGGTGTATTACCACCTATATACAAAACTATCAGCGCGGATGGGGCGGAGAGGAGGAGGAAGAGGAGGAAATGGAAAATGATCCTTCTGGTGGGGGCAGTGAGGTCATGCCTACTCAGAGTCTGGCACACATGGCTGACTTCATGCTGGGCTGCTTTTCCCGGGACATACGTGTTGTCCGGATATTGGAGAACATATACTGGGTCTTCGCACTCCTGGACCCCCGGTATAAAGATAACTTCTCCTCTTTTATTCCGGTAGAGGAGAGGACGAATCGATTACTGGAATACCAGAGGGAACTCTTGCAGAACATGATGCAGATTTTCCCACCCAGCATCGCTGGCGGCAGAGAGGAGAGTGTCTCCCAGAGTCTGACAACATCGGTCAGGCCCACAGCCACCAGGGGAACACTCTCCAAGGTGTGGGACACGTTCATGTCACCCCCTCGTGCAACTTCCATCACTGCGGGGCCCGCTATCAGCAGGAGGGACAAGTATCGGCGGATGTTGCGGGACTACCTGGCAGACCACACCCCTGTCCTCCCCGATCCCTCGGCGACCTACACTTACTGGGTCTCCAAGTTGGACACGTGGCTGGAACTGTCCCTGTACGCCTTGGAGGTGCTTGCCTGCCCTGCCGCCAGCGTGCTATCAGAAAGGGTGTTCAGCGCAGCCGGGGGCATTATAACCGATAAGCGCAGCCGCCTGTCAACCGACAGTGCCGACAGGCTGACGCTAATCAAAATGAACAGCAAGTGGATTGACCCGGACTTTGCTTGTACAACAGTGGAAAGCAGCCAAGAGTGAAGTGCCATCTGTATGAAGTGCCATTTCCTCCTCCTCCTCCTCCTCCTCCTCCTTAACCGCCTTAGAATTGCTGTATTAATAAAAAAAAATTATGGCTCACCTCTTGGGCTTAATACAATCAATTTTTAAGAGGTCTCAGCTCGTGGGACTCCACACAATTTTTAAGAGGTCTCAGCTCTTGGGACTCCACACAATGTTTGAGAGGTCTCAGCTCTTGGGCCTCCACACAATTTTTAAAAGGTCTCAGCTCTTGGGCCTCCACACAATTTTTAAAAGGTCTCAGCTCTTGGGCCTCCACACAATTTTTAAATGGTCTCAGCTCTTGGGCCTCCACACAATTTTTAAAAGGTCTCAGCTCTTGGGCCTCCACACAATTTTTAAAAGGTCTCAGCTCTTGGGCCTCCACACAATTTTTAAAAGGTCTCAGCTCTTGGGCCTCCACACAATTTTTAAAAGGTCTCAGCTCTTGGGCCTCCACACAATTTTTAAAAGGTCTCAGCTCTTGGGCCTCCCCTACTGCTGGGGTGACACACTGTAACAAACCTCCTCCTGTAAGCTTCCCCTACTGCTGGGGTGACACACTGTAACAAACCTCCTGCTGTAAGCTTCCCCTACTGCTGGGGTAACACACTGTAACAAACCTCCTCCTGTAAGCTTCCCTGACTGCTGGGGTGACACACTGTAACAAACCTCCTCCTGTAAGCTTCCCCTACTGCTGGGGTAACACACTGTAACAAACCTCCTCCTGTAAGCTTCCCTGACTGCAGGGGTGACACACTGTAACAAACCTCCTCCTGTAAGCTTCCCTGACTGCTGGGGTGCCACACTGTAACAAACCTCCTCCTGTAAGCTTCCCTGACTGCTGGGGTGCCACACTGTAACAAACCTCCTCCTGTAAGCTTCCCTGACTGCTGGGGTGACACACTGTAACAAACCTCCTCCTGTAAGCTTCCCTTACTGCTGGGGTGACACACTGTAATAAACCTCCTCCTGTAAGCTTCCCTGACTGCAGGGGTGCTACACTGTAACAAACCTCCTCCCGTAAGCTTCCCCTACTGCTGGGGTGACACACTGTAACAAACCTCCTCCTGTAAGCTTCCCTGACTGCAGGGGTGACACACTGTAACAAACCTCCTCCTGTAAGCTTCCCTTACTGCTGGGGTGCCACACTGTAACAAACCTCCTCCTGTAAGCTTCCCCTACTGCTGGGGTAACACACTGTAACAAACCTCCTCCTGTAAGCTTCCCTGACTGCTGGGGTGACACACTGTAACAAACCTCCTCCTGTAAGCTTCCCTGACTGCAGGGGTGCCACACTGTAACAAACCTCCTCCTGTAAGCTTCCCTTACTGCTGGGGTGACACACTGTAACAAACCTCCTCCTGTAAGCTTCCCTGACTGCAGGGGTGCCACACTGTAACAAACCTCCTCCTGTAAGCTTCCCCTACTGCTGGGGTGACACACTGTAACAAACCTCCTCCTGTAAGCTTCCCTGACTGCAGGGGTGACACACTGTAACAAACCTCCTCCTGTAAGCTTCCCTTACTGCTGGGGTAACACACTGTAACAAACCTCCTCCTGTAAGCTTCCCTGACTGCTGGGGTGACACACTGTAACAAACCTCCTCCTGTAAGCTTCCCCTACTGCTGGGGTAACACACTGTAACAAACCTCCTCCTTTAAGCTTCCCTTACTGCTGGGGTGACACAATGACACAAGAGGACATGTCTGACCACATCTCACACACACACACACAATGACAATTAGGGGTGGGGTCTATTTATTTTCCCCCTTGCCTATGCCATCTGTGGTTGTCATTAGGCAACGTGATTTTAAGGGGTGCAGAATTTTGTTCTTCTTTTTTGTACAGTTTGGCTTGGGGTCCATGGCAATGTAGAGGAAAGAAGGTTTCCTTGTCTTGTCTCACTTTACGTAGAAGTAATATTGTGTTTGGAGTGTATTGTTGAGAGGCTGTGATAGTGGCGTAATAGTGCGACTTGGGCGCGTTATATGCACCCAGACATGCTTCCCCTGCTGTCCCAGTTGCATTCCAGCAGTGTTGGCATCATTTTCTGATGTTTCAGGGTGGACTTGGTGACCTCCAAGTGGTCGAATTGAGATTTCCAAGTGTCGAGCATTTTTTTCCCATAGACTATAATGGGATTCGATATTCGGTCTAGTAGTCGAGTAACGCGGTCTATTCGAATCGAAATTCGAAATTTCGAATATTTCACTACTCGCTCATCTCTACTAATGACAGATTCTCCATATCTGCATACCAGGCTCTCCTCGATCAATTTAGATCAATTAGAATCAGGCGACATAGAAGGGGATGCATCAGCGTAAGAGGAGGAAAAGTTCTGTACACCATGTTGAACTGAGATGTTACTAGGGCAATATGATCTCATACTCTTTCCACAAAGTTAAACCGGACCTTCAGCGTGATTTAATGAAAAGCCCAAACTCTTAAAAAACGATTCCCCAGCATCTAAAACTAATATATTTTATGTTTTTAGTCACTAACTTATTATTCTTTCCCCCACTGGGCTGCAACTCTGTTCAGGAATTTAGGATACGGGCGCCGCCATCTTGACTCAGAAGCATCACACTTAGTGAGGAGAGGAGAGTGGGATAAGGTAGAGGGGAGCGGGTTATAGCTGTGCTTTGCTCAGACAGAGCAGAGCTGGGGTCAGGTAAAGGTCAGCAGTCCCAGAATGCAGAGCAGCACAGTCAGGAGGCACTTCCTGTTTGCAGGCTGCCTGATGGATGTTTAAAGGCTCATAACATGCAATAGATGCAGGTAGGATGATTTTTAATGTGGACAATCTGTATGTACAACATATAAGATTCTCGTATATAAGACTCGTATTCAGAGTGAAGGTCCGCTTAAATTACTTTTCTGTGGAATCTGGAACAAACAGATTCAAATCAGAGGTGCCCCGATGATCATATGTGGAGTTGAATATCTCTTGGTTCAGATCCCACTTCTCCTGATGTACCTCGACAACCTAGAAAGTCTGCTGATGAATTCTCTATTCCTGAAATATGTACAGTGGATATTGCTGGTACATGGGCTTCTGCCCAAAGTAGAATCAGCTCTGCCACAAACATGGCTGCAGAACTTCTCGTTCCCACCTGAAAATTTATAAGCTACCGGCTGTTATGTTGTCTGTTTGAGTCCAGCTGGACAGATGGTCAGTATCTTCACCCAACGTCATAGGTTTCCTCTCCTGTGAGGACAACAGAATCGCTTTCATTACCAGGACATTAATGGATTTCTCTGTTTCCTGGAATGACCACTTGTATTGATATGTACTGCAATACAGTACCCCCCCCCCATCCCGCCAAACTGGCGTCTGTAGTAAAAATCCACCACTGGATGGGGAGTAAGGATTTTTCTAGTTGACAGATGAGTCGACTGAATCCACCATGTCAACTCAAATTTCAGATTGTTCGTCAGAGGACATGAATAACCGAGGGAACTTTGATATTCAAATTGTATAGAATATACAACTGCAGGGACGGAGCTGGGACATATGGAAATGCTACCATCACAGACACCATAAACCCAGAAAATGCATGCATTTACTTATGATAATTTTCTCTACTGGGAGAAAGAAACTTTCACCTACAGAATATCAAATTCCATTCCTAGGAATGTAATCTGATTTGATGGTATTAGAACGGGCGTTTTTTATTTTTTAAGCCAACCATATTGTAGTCAATAACACTACTTCCACTCTTTTGGGAGTCTCCTCCTTGGAATTCCCTGAATTAGTAGATCATTCAGATAAGGAGTAATTTGGACTATTTTGCATCTTCAGCATTGCCATAATTGTAGATAGCACTTTGATAACAAAGTGCTGGTGCTGGGGCCATACCAAAAGGTAGAGCTACAAATAGGAAAGGTTTTGCTTGAAAGAGAAACTGAGAATTTTTTGCTAAGCTAGACATATGGGGATATGTAATAAGCATCCTTGATGACTAATTAGCTAAAAATCCCCCTTGAGTTATTGATTCCAGCACTAATCCGAGCAATTCCATGCTAAATTGCTTGTAAGAAACAAAGTGGTGCAAACATTTAAAGGGCCACTCTAGCCCCTTCCTTCAAAATAAACATAACCCCGGTCTGCTCCTACAAATAGTGATTATGCTCATGTAATAACAGAAAAAAAGACACTCACCCTAACCCCAAATCTAGCCCCCAAAGCCACAGCTGTTGCACTGAGAGCCTGTTGCCATCTTCCTGAAATCGTGGCCGGCACTGGGAAAGAGATACTCTCTATATCTTGCACGGTCCCACCCACCATTCACCCCGAATCCAGCTCGTGAAGGCAGCAGTGCTGCAGCACCGAACGCCCACAACCATCTTCCTGAAGTCCTGGCTGGCCACTTGGAACTGCGCTCTCCACATTTTTGGCACTTCCATCAGTCCATTTACGGGAATGGACAGGCGGGAGCATGGGAGGTGCAGAGAGAGTAGGCTCCCAGCGCTGGCAGGGACTTTGGGAAGATGGCGTTCAGTGCCACAGATGCAACATCGGGGGCTGGATTTTGGGTGAAGGCAAGTGTCTTTTTTTTTTCTTTTTTTACATGAGCATAATCGCTAGTTGGAGGAGCCAGGGCAGGGGTTATATTTATTTTAATGGAAGGGACTGGAGTGGCTCTTTGAGATTTAAAAAAAGATAGAAACCATGCTTCTTGTTATTGATGAAAAAAAATTTTTAATAGATACCACATTCTGTATGAGGAACTAGTATAATCACATTGGAGTGGTGTAGATCTTATTGCACCTGACTGGGATGATAAGGCGAGAAGGATCTTGTAGCAGATTAGACACAAAAATTAGGGACAGAGTTCTATCTTGTAACCTTTTCTATCTCTGTCCAGACCAATACAACCAAGTAGGGATGAGCGAATCGATCCGGACGAACCCGGATTCGATCCGAATTTCAGGAAAAATTTGATTCGGATCGAATCCGAATCTCCCCGCGATTCGATCGCTCGAAGTTTTCCTTTAACATCCATTCATTTACATTTACAGGCATTCTAAGATGGCGGACGGGACATGTCTGGACATCTATCCCACGCCAGTGCAAGCTGGGGCAGTCACATGCAGCCTATCAGCAGCCAGCAAGCCCGGTGACGTCACAGCGCTATTTAAGTCGGCCATCTTGCTTTTCCTTCCTCATTTCTCTATTGCATTCGTGAGAGACAGAACGCTGTGTAGCTGAGGGAGAGACAGTTAGACAGGCAGGGACAGACAGGGACAGGCTGGAGACAGGCAGGAGACAGACAGGAGACAGACAGAAAGTCAGCGAAAAACAGGGAAAGGAAGGAAAAATCGGAGGCTGTCACAGGGAGATTTTTTTTTTTGTTTCATCCAGCCTGACAGGCTTTGTTAGCGTTTTCAGGCTGCTTATACTAACTAACTGTGCATATATACTGAACTGATCTTAAGTCTGCTGTGAGGCATCCCATTCTGTGACTACAGCAGCCTCTGTTTAAGACCATATAACCATTTGCACTTATTATGACCATATAACCATTTGCACTTATTATAATTGAAATTAGCCCTGATAAAGACACGTTTGCTGGGCATAGCACTACTGGGTCTTTTTTGGGGCATCCCATTCTGTGACTACAGCAGCCTCTGTTTAAGACCATATAACCATTTGCACTTATTATAATTGAAATTAGCCCTGATAAAGACACTTTTGCTGGGCATAGCACTACTGGATCTTTTTTGGGGCATCCCATTCTGTGACTACAGCAGCCTCTGTTTAAGACCATATAACCATTTGCACTTATTATAATTGAAATTAGCCCTGATAAAGACACTTTTGCTGGGCATAGCACTACTGGATCTTTTTTGGGGCATCCCATTCTGTGACTACAGCAGCCTCTGTTTAAGACCATATAACCATTTGCACTTATTATAATTGAAATTAGGCCTGATAAAGACACTTTTGCTGGGCATAGCACTACTGGATCTTTTTTGGGGCATCCCATTCTGTGACTACAGCAGCCTCTGTTTAAGACCATATAACCATTTGCACTTATTATAATTGAAATTAGGCCTGATAAAGACACTTTTGCTGGGCATAGCACTACTGGATCTTTTTTGGGGCATCCCATTCTGTGACTACAGCAGCCTCTGTTTAAGACCATATAACCATTTGCACTTATTATAATTGAAATTAGGCCTGATAAAGACACTTTTGCTGGGCATAGCACTACTGGATCTTTTTTGGGGCATCCCATTCTGTGACTACAGCAGCCTCTGTTTAAGACCATATAACCATTTGCACTTATTATAATTGAAATTAGCCCTGATAAAGACACTTTTGCTGGGCATAGCGCTACTGGACCCTGCCAGGTCCACTTCTTTTTTGGGGCATCCCATTCTGTGACTACAGCAGCCTCTGTTTAAGACCATATAACCATTTGCACTTATTATAATTGAAATTAGCCCTGATAAAGACACTTTTGCTGGGCATAGCACTACTGGATTTTTTTGGGGGCATCCCATTCTGTGACTACAGCAGCCTCTGTTTAAGACCATATAACCATATGCACTTATTATAATTGAAATTAGCCCTGATAAAGACACTTTTGCTGGGCATAGCACTACTGGATCTTTTTTGGGGCATCCCATTCTGTGACTACAGCAGCCTCTGTTTAAGACCATATAACCATTTGCACATATTATAATTGAAATTAGCCCTGATAAAGACACTTTTGCTGGGCATAGCACTACTGGATCTTTTTGGGGGCATCCCATTCTGTGACTACAGCAGCCTCTGTTTAAGACCATATAACCATTTGCACTTATTATAATTGAAATTAGGCCTGATAAAGACACTTTTGCTGGGCATAGCACTACTGGATCTTTTTTGGGGCATCTCATTCTGTGACTACAGCAGCCTCTGTTTAAGACCATATAACCAGTTGCACTTATTATAATTGAAATTAGCCCTGATAAAGACACTTTTGCTGGGCATAGCACTACTGGATCTTTTTTGGGACATCCCATTCTGTGACTACAGCAGCCTCTGTTTAAGACCATATAACCATTTGCACTTATTATAATTGAAATTAGGCCTGATAAAGACACTTTTGCTGGGCATAGCACTACTGGATCTTTTTTGGGGCATCCCATTCTGTGACTACAGCAGCCTCTGTTTAAGACCATATAACCATTTGCACTTATTATAATTGAAATTAGCCCTGATAAAGACACTTTTGCTGGGCATAGCACTACTGGATCTTTTTTGGGGCATCCCATTCTGTGACTACAGCAGCCTCTGTTTAAGACCATATAACCATTTGCACTTATAATTGAAATTAGGCCTGATAAAGACACTTTTGCTGGGCATAGCACTACTGGATCTTTTTTGGGGCATCCCATTCTGTGACTACAGCAGCCTCTGTTTAAGACCATATAACCATTTGCACTTATTATAATTGAAATTAGCCCTGATAAAGACACTTTTGCTGGGCATAGCACTACTGGATCTTTTTTGGGGCATCCCATTCTGTGACTACAGCAGCCTCTGTTTAAGACCATATAACCATTTGCACTTATTATAATTGAAATTAGCCCTGATAAAGACACTTTTGCTGGGCATAGCACTACTGGATCTTTTTTGGGGCATCCCATTCTGTGACTACAGCAGCCTCTGTTTAAGACCATATAACCATTTGCACTTATTATAATTGAAATTAGCCCTGATAAAGACACTTTTGCTGGGCATAGCGCTACTGGACCCTGCCAGGTCCACTTCTTTTTTGGGGCATCCCATTCTGTGACTACAGCAGCCTCTGTTTAAGACCATATAACCATTTGCACTTATTATAATTGAAATTAGGCCTGATAAAGACACTTTTGCTGTGCATAGACTTACTGCTGCCTGCCAGGTGCACTTCTGTTGGGGCATCCCATTCTGTAACATAGCATACCCCTCTTTATTTACACTAAGCAGCTCTCTTATTTACACTAAGCAGGCCTGTTGGAGGCTGAGTGTTACTGCTCACTTTTGGTGTGCATTATATTCTGTTTCATATAGACCCACCGCTGCCCGGGGGATCTTAAAATATCACCTACTACCACGCCAGTTAGACTATGTCGGGCAGACAAGTGCCTGGAAGTGAAAAGAGGAGTGGCAGAGGCCAAGATTCCGCAGGCAGAGCTCGCATCAGACTGGGGGCCAGTAGCAGCAGGAGTCACGCTGAGAGACCTAATCTGCCAGTATCTGCTAGCGGTCGGGTCTCCACCAGTAACGCATCTGCCGTGGTAGATTGGTTGACGCGCTCATCAACAACATCATCACAACTTACGTCTGAGACCCCCAGTCTAGGGTCGGTAGGTTCCTCTGACACAACCCTGAGTTGGCATGCCCCGAGAGCAGTCCCTGTCCTCCCATTGCCTCTGTCCTACGCCGTTCCCTCCCCCAGCGACGTATCCTATGCTTTGGGTTCAGCTCCACTCTTTAGTGAGGAGGACGATCAGATACAGGAGGACAGTCAGCAGCTACTGCCCAGCCAAGAAATGGAGGTGGCTTCTTTAGCTAGGCAGACAAATAGTGATGTGGACAGTGTCGTGGGTGCTGCGAGCGTTCCAGCTCCTGCGCCAGACACTGTTGATGAATCCACGAACATCAGTGACGTACAGCCACAACTCGGTGATGATGATGATGACGATGAAGCCGATCGCACTTGGGAGCCGGGTGATGAAGGGGCTTCATCGTCATCAGGAGAAGAGGGGCGCAGGTTGCCCCGGAGTCAGCAGCTGAGGCAGCAAGGTGGTAGCAGTCAGCATGGGGGCACAATTCCAAAGGCTGGAGCCGGCCGGGGCCGGGGCCGGGGTAGAGCACCTGCTGTGCTGCAGTCTACCTTATCGGGAGGTAGTGGAGCAGGGGTTCCTGGAGTTGGCAACAGCAGCAGTGAATCAGTGAGGCCAGGGGGTGGGAAAAGTAGCTACTCGGCAGTGTGGCAGTTTTTCCTGAAGCATCCGCAGGAGGGTAACATGGCCACATGCAAGATATGTAGGCAAAAGGTGAAGCGTGGCCAGGGTCCAAATGTTGGCACCACGGCCCTGCGTCAACATATGATGCGTCACCATAAAGCGACCTGGGAGAACCGAGGCTCCCAAGGGGTGGTCCAGTCTGCTTCCTCACCAAGTGAGCTCCCAATTTCTGCCAGCCAAGGCTCCAGCACCTCAGCCGAAGGCAGCTGTGCGTCATACCCATCCTCTGTCGCTCCTGCTCCTCCTCCTCCAAGTCATGCATCCCGCCAGCAATCCATCAGCGAAGCCATGTCCAAGAGACAGCAGTATGCGCCCACTCATCCTACGGCGCAGAAGCTGAATGTGCTCCTGTCCAAGTTGCTGGTGCTGCAGTCGCTCCCTTTTCAGGTGGTGGAATCTGCACCTTTCAGAGAACTGATGGCTTGTGCCGAGCCGAGGTGGAGAGTCCCAAGCCGTCATTTCTTTGCCAAGAAGGCAGTACCAGCGCTGCACACTTTTGTTGAACAGAAGGTGGGCCAGTCCTTGAGCCTGTCGGTGTGTAGCAAAGTGCATGGCAGCGCCGACAGCTGGAGCTGTAACTACGGTCAGGGACAGTACATGTCGTTTACGGCCCACTGGGTGAATGTGGTCCCTTTGCAGCAGCAGCAGCAACTTGGACAGGTCACACCGCTTCGGCCTCCGCGCTCCCTGCCCGTTGGGCCTGTGACACCGTGCGACTCGGCCTCCTCATCCTCCGCCATCTCCTCACCCTCCACTGTAGGCTCAAGTCTCAGTGCCCCTCCAGTCTACCATGTGTGCAGGGCACGGAGGTGTCACGCAGTGCTTCACGTGGTTTGTCTTGGCGAACGGAGTCACACAGGGGAGGAACTGCTTAAATGTATTCATCAGGAAATCCAAACATGGCTTACTCCGAGAAAACTTAAAATGGGAATCATGGTTACCGACAATGGGAAGAACATTTTGTCTGCGCTGCGCCAAGGAAGCCTGACCCATGCCCCCTGCATGGCTCACGTCTTCAATCTGGTTGTCAAGCGGTTTCTGAAGTGTTCCCCCCATCTGCAAGACATCCTAACAACTTCAAGGAAACTTTGCATGCACTTCAGCCACTCCTACTCCGCCAAACACACCCTTCTTGAGCTACAGCGTCAGAATGGTATCCCCCAACATAGTCTGATTTGCGATGTTTCCACCCGTTGGAATTCCACCCTTCACATGTTGGACCGATTATATGAACAGAGAAAAGCCATCACGGATTTCCTGATGATCCAAGCAGATAGGGGGACTCCCCTGTGTAACTTCAATGTCAACCAGTGGCAGCTCATACGTGACACCTGCCGTTTGCTCAGGCCCTTTGAGGAAGCCACTTTATTTGTCAGTCGGCAGGATTACGGGATGAACGACGTGATTCCACTGCTTCATGTACTACAGCACATGTTGGAAACCATGGCTGGTCAGGGCACTGGAGACATGGCGTTTACATCTTACGGCCACATGAACCCCGTTGGAGCTGAACTGGAGGAGGAGGAGGAAGAGGAGGAGGAGGAGTTGCCCAGCGAAACACAGTTTAGGCTTGGCGAAATGGCTGGTTTATCTAGTCAGCGGACAGGAGAGGAGGAGCAGGAGCAGCCAGAGGAGCTAGAGGTTTTTGAGGAAGGCGAGACAGAGGACCCGGGCACACCGTGGCAGTATGCAGTGGAGATGGAGACAGGTAGTCCATCCGAGTCACTTGCGCAAATGGCACGAAGCATGCTCACGTGCTTGCGTAGTGACCCCAGAATTGTTTCCATCTGTCGGCGGGATGACTTCTGGCTGTCCACCTTATTGGACCCTCGCTTCCGGCACAAAATGGGGGCATTTTGTAAACCCACCGAGAGGGAGGACAAACTCAACTACTACAAAGACATTCTACGTAGGCAGTTGGCCGATGCCTATCTGCGCCATGGTCCATACTCTCGCAGGTCTGACTCGAGGGGACCTCTGCGCTCACCTTCCACTGCCATGGCCGCTGGGGGGGTTGGCAGGAGCAGCAGCAGCAGCTCCATCAGCAGCAGCAGCCTCAGTCTTCAGTCGCTAATGAGTAGCTTTCTACACCCGCATAGTGAGGCTACTCATGAGCAGCAGGAAGACCTGGAGCAGGACCTCAACCAGCAGGTCATGTCATACTTTGACATGACCATGCCAACACACCTTGAGGATCCACTGGACTTCTGGGCAGCCAAACTTGATTTGTGGCCGCAACTAGCAGAGTTTGCCCTGGAAAAGCTGTCCTGCCCGGCAAGTAGCGTGCCATCTGAGCGGGTGTTTAGTGCGGCGGGGGCCATAGTTACAGCGAGGAGAACTCGTCTGTCAACTAAAAATGTGGAGAGACTCACCTTTGTCAAAATGAATCAGGGATGGATCAGCCAGGATTTCCACCCACCAATGCCTGATGCATGCGACTAGATTCAGCATGGTGCCACGTTTTACACTTTCCAAATGGTGCAAAACATATTTATGTCTTGAGGCCATTTTGTGGGCTCCTGCTGCTGCTGCTGCCAACTTCTGCCAACTCCAGGGTGTGATTCATCCAATTTTTGGGCTCCTGAAGCCAACTCCAGTGTATATTTGGGCTCCTGCTGCTGCTGCTGCCAACTCCAGGGTGTGATTCATCCAATTTTTGGGCTCCTGAAGCCAACCCCAGGGTCTCTTTAAAGTAATATTTGGGCTCCTGCTGCTGGCAACTCCAGGGTGTGATTCATCCAATTTTTGGGCTCCTGAAGCCAACCCCAGTGTCTCTTTAAAGTAATGTTTGGGCTCCTGCTGCTGCTGCTGCCAACTCCAGGGTGTGATTCATCCAATTTTTGGGCTCCTGAAGCCAACTCCAGTGTATATTTGGGCTCCTGCTGCTGCTGCTGCCAACTCCAGGGTGTGATTCATCCAATTTTTGGGCTCCTGAAGCCAACCCCAGGGTCTCTTTAAAGTAATATTTGGGCTCCTGTTGCTGCTACTGCCAACTTCTGCCAACTCCAGGGTGTGATTCATCCAATTTTTGGGCTCCTGAAGCCAACCCCAGGGTCTCTTTAAAGTAATATTTGGGCTCCTGCTGCTGCCAACTCCAGGGTGTGATTCATCCAATTTTTGGGCTCCTGAAGCCAACTCCAGTGTATATTTGGGCTCCTGCTGCTGCTGCTGCCAACTCCAGGGTGTGAATCATCCAATTTTTGGGCTCCTGAAGCCAACCCCAGTGTCTCTTTAAAGTAATGTTTGGGCTCCTGTTGCTGCTGCTGCCAACTCCTGCCAACTCCAGGGTGTGATTCATCCAATTTTTGGGCTCCTGAAGCCAACCCCAAGGTCTCTTTAAAGTAATATTTGGGCTCCTGCTGCTGCTGCTGTCAACTCCTGCCAACTCCAGGGTGTGATTCATCCAATTTTTGGGCTCCTGAAGCCAACCCCAGGGTCTCTTTGAAGTAATATTTGGGCTCCTGCTGCTGCTGCTGCTGCTGCCAACTCCAGGGTGTGATTCATCCAATTTTTGGGCTCCTGAAGCCAACCCCAGGGTCTCTTTAAATAATATTTGGGCTCCTGATGCTGCTACTGCCAACTTCTGCCAACTCCAGGGTGTGATTCATCCAATTTTTGGGCTCCTGAAGCCAACCCCAGTGTCTCTTTAAAGTAATGTTTGGGCTCCTGCTGCTGCTGCTGCTGCCAACTCCAGGGTGTGATTCATCCAATTTTTGGGCTCCTGAAGCCAACTCCAGTGTATATTTGGGCTCCTGCTTCTGCTGCTGCCAACTCCAGGGTGTGATTTATCCAATTTTTGGGCTCCTGAAGCCAACCCCAGGGTCTCTTTAAAGTAATATTTGGGCTCCTGCTGCTGCTACTGCCAACTTCTGCCAACTCCAGGGTGTGATTCATCCAATTTTTGGGCTTCTGAAGCCAACCCCAGGGTCTCTTTAAAGTAATGTTTGGGCTCCTTCTGCTGCTACTGCCAACTTCTGCCAACTCCAGGGTGTGATTCATCCAATTTTTGGGCTCCTGAAGCCAACCCCAGTGTCTCTTTAAAGTAATATTTGGGCTCCTGCTGCTGGCAACTCCAGGGTGTGATTCATCCAATTTTTGGGCTCCTGAAGCCAACCCCAGTGTCTCTTTAAAGTAATATTTGGGCTCCTGCTGCTGCTGCTGCCAACTCCAGGGTGTGAATCATCCAATTTTTGGGCTCCTGAAGCCAACCCCAGTGTCTCTTTAAAGTAATATTTGGGCTCCTGCTGCTGCTGCTGCCAACTCCAGGGTGTGATTCATCCAATTTTTGGGCTCCTGAAGCCAACTCCAGGGTCTCTTTAAAGTAATATTTGGGCTCCTGCTGCTGCTGCTGCTGCCAACTCCAGGGTGTGATTCATCCATTTTTTGGGCTCCTGAAACCAACCCCAGGGTCTCTTTAAAGTAATATTTGGGCTCCTGCTGCTGCTACTGCCAACTTCTGCCAACTCCAGGGTGTGATTCATCCAATTTTTGGGCTCCTGAAGCCAACCCCAGTGTCTCTTTAAAGTAATGTTTGGGCTCCTGCTGCTGCTGCTGCCAACTCCAGGGTGTGATTCATCCAATTTTTGGGCTCCTGAAGCCAACTCCAGTGTATATTTGGGCTCCTGCTTCTGCTGCTGCCAACTCCAGTGTGTGATTCATCCAATTTTTGGGCTTCTGAAGCCAACCCCAGGGTCTCTTTAAAGTAATATTTGGGCTCCTGCTGCTGCTGCTGTCAACTCCTGCCAGCTCCAGGGTGTGATTCATCCAATTTTTGGGCTCCTGAAGCCAACCCCAGGGTCTCTTTAAAGTAATATTTGGGCTCCTGCTGCTGCTGCTGCTGCTGCCAACTCCAGGGTGTGATTCATCCAATTTTTGGGCTCCTGAAGCCAACCCCAGTGTCTCTTTAAAGTAATGTTTGGGCTCCTGCTGCTGCTGCTGCCAACTCCAAGGTGTGATTCATCCAATTTTTGGGCTCCTGAAGCCAACCCCAGTGTCTCTTTAAAGTAATGTTTTGGCTCCTGCTGCTGCTGCTGCCAACTCCAGGGTGTGATTCATCCAATTTTTGGGCTCCTGAAGCCAACTCCAGTGTATATTTGGGCTCCTGCTGCTGCTGCTGCCAACTCCAGGGTGTGATTCATCCAATTTTTGGGCTCCTGAAGCCAACCCCAGGGTCTCTTTAAAGTAATATTTGGGCTCCTGCTGCTGCTACTGCCAACTTCTGCCAACTCCAGGGTGTGATTCATCCAATTTTTGGGCTCCTGAAGCCAACCCCAGGGTCTCTTTAAAGTAATATTTGGGCTCCTGCTGCTGCCAACTCCAGGGTGTGATTCGTCCAATTTCTGGGCTCCTGAAGCCAACTCCAGTGTATATTTGGGCTCCTGCTGCTGCTGCTGCCAACTCCAGGGTGTGAATCATCCAATTTTTGGGCTCCTGAAGCCAACCCCAGTGTCTCTTTAAAGTAATATTTGGGCTCCTGCTGCTGCCAACTCCAGGGTGTGATTCATCCAATTTTTGGGCTCCTGAAGCCAACCCCAGTGTCTCTTTAAAGTAATGTTTGGGCTCCTGTTGCTGCTGCTGCCAACTCCTGCCAACTCCAGGGTATGATTCATCCAATTTTTGGGCTCCTGAAGCCAACCCCAGGGTCTCTTTAAAGTAATATTTGGGCTCCTGCTGCTGCTGCTGCTGCCAACTCCAGGGTGTGATTCATCCAATTTTTGGGCTCCTGAAGCCAACCCCAGGGTCTCTTTAAAGTAATATTTGGGCTCCTGCTGCTGCTACTGCCAACTTCTGCCAACTCCAGGGTGTGATTCATCCAATTTTTGGGCTCCTGAAGCCAACCCCAGTGTCTCTTTAAAGTAATGTTTGGGCTCCTGCTGCTGCTGCTGCCAACTCCAGGGTGTTATTCATCCAATTTTTGGGCTCCTGAAGCCAACTCCAGTGTATATTTGGGCTCCTGCTTCTGCTGCTGCCAACTCCAGGGTGTGATTCATCCAATTTTTGGGCTTCTGAAGCCAACCCCAGGGTCTCTTTAAAGTAATATTTGGGCTCCTGCTGCTGCCAACTCCAGGGTGTGATTCATCCAATTTTTGGGCTCCTGAAGCCAACCCCAGTGTCTCTTTAAAGTAATGTTTGGGCTCCTGCTGCTGCTGCTGCCAACTCCAGGGTGTGATTCATCCAATTTTTGGGCTCCTGAAGCCAACTCCAGTGTATATTTGGGCTCCTGCTGCTGCTGCTGCCAACTCCAGGGTGTGAATCATCCAATTTTTGGGCTCCTGAAGCCAACCCCAGTGTCTCTTTAAAGTAATATTTGGGCTCCTGCTGCTGCCAACTCCAGGGTGTGATTCATCCAATTTTTGGGCTCCTGAAGCCAACTCCAGTGTATATTTGGGCTCCTGCTGCTGCTGCTGCCAACTCCGGGGTGTGATTCATCCAATTTTTGGGCTCCTGAAGCCAACCCCAGTGTCTCTTTAAAGTAATATTTGGGCTCCTGCTGCTGCTGCTGCCAACTCCAGGGTGTGATTCATCCAATTTTTGGGCTCCTGAAGCCAACCCCAGGGTCTCTTTGAAGTAATGTTTGGGCTCCTGCTGCTGCTGCTGCCAACTCCAGGGTGTGATTCATCCAATTTTTGGGCTCCTGAAGCCAACCCCAGGGTCTCTTTAAAGTAATATTTGGGCTCCTGCTGCTGCTGCTGTCAACTCCTGCCAACTCCAGGGTGTGATTCATCCAATTTTTGGGCTCCTGAAGCCAACCCCAGGGTCTCTTTAAAGTAATGTTTGGGCTCCTGCTGCTGCTGCCAACTCCAGGGTGTGATTCATCCAATTTTTGGGCTCCTGCTGCTGCCAACTCCAGTGTCTCTTTAAAGCAATGTTTGGGCTCCTGCCCCTCATAGTGATGCCACTTCAACTCTCTTGAATTCAATTGTGCCGCTCTGCGATTCTATTAGCGATGCCTCTGATCTGCATGTGATATTTATTCAAAGTATTATTTAACTAACCCAGCACGCATCCTGTGCGTGTTACAGCAAGGCAGAATGGTTTACAACCCTATTGAGGCTCTAGGAGGCTCAGAAATAGCCGTTTTTAATAGCGATTCGTCGCGAATTTATTCGGGTCGAAACGATTTTTGTTGGAAAATTCGGCGAATCAGTCGAATCGAATTTTTCAAAAGTTCGCTCATCTCTACAACCAAGATCTGCATTGACAATCTGCTCAACCCTCCCCTCCCCTCAAGAGGGTGTCCCTTCATGCAGAATTGTGTTTTGAGTCAGATTTTGTTTTGGACTCCAAGACTGACTTCCTCCAAAAGTTACATTTGGAAGAGGAACATTGTCACTGTAGACCCTTGTTATTTCTAATGAAAGAAATGAAAAGGCCAGTTTGATGGGTTCATTTTCAAGGTATCAAAAACCCACCAATGAGGAAAAATAGTACATTTACCACCTGTAACGTCTATAATGAGGATGGCCAAGATGTCACCAATTTTTTATTTATTTATTTTTTTAATTTGGTAAGAGACTATAGTTTATTTAGAATTAAGGCCACCAAAATAAGCTTTTGAATCATAAAATTCTTAATGATGTGAAGCTTAAAGCAGGCCAAAAAAAAAGTTCTCTGAATTGTATTATAGAGCCAGACATTGGGGTCAAGTTGCACCTAGTAAGAATTATGGACCTCATCTGTAAAAATGCCTCATTGCATGTTCAGGTGATTTTTTTTTGGAAAACAGGAGCATATTTTCTTATTGTACTTAACGCAGGTTGCAATTTACACTGCAAGGCACACCCAAGGTTCAACCTGCTTCACTATATAATTATCAATATCAGATCAGCTACAGGAATAAAGAGGTAGCTATCTTTTTCTTTAAAGTGGACCAAAACCTTCTCCACCCAAAAGCCCCCTCATGAGTTCTTGCGGCAATGCTGCTGGCTTATTTGTTTGCCTCCATGCCCACCTATGCCAATTGGCTGATCAAAAATTTGCCGGCGATATGACCAGCTCACTGGTCGCATCACCAAGCTTCCTCCAGAAAGGTCCGCTTTAAAGTTTTGTAAAGCACTTGCCAGAGGTTCCTTCTAAAGTGGACCAAAACACAGAATTTTGGACTATCCTGGGTTTTGGTCCTTGCCCCCGAGGCACCCCCAATCGGGAATGCCCCGCTGCATGAAACCCCCAGGTCACCTGATCTGACTCACCCTTCCCCGTTCCTACGGAACATGCGCAGTCTCTTTTCCAATCAGTACGCTCGGATCTGCTCCTGTTCCTTCGTCTAAGAGCTCATCTAAGGCGAGCAGAATCGAGCAAGCTGGAGGCTGCATGCCCCCCACCCTTTAACAGGGAACGTGCCAGTGCCACCCATTCACAAATGCCTGCTAAAGGGATATCGGGGATGCAGCTACTGCTCGCAAATGCCCCATTGGACCGGGAAAGAAGGTGAGTTTCCGGGTGAGTTTCTCACACAGCGGGGGATCCCGATTCTGGATGCCCTGGAAGATGGAATCTAGCATTGTTGGACTCTTATAGATTCCAGGGCCGTTGGGGCGTATGTTTGGTTCGTCTTTAACATAATAACACATCTACGATGTGGAATAATAGAAGAAAAATACCTCTTAAGTAGAAATCTCTCTATATATATATATATAACGGAAGAATGTAACTTAAACCGGACCTTAACCCTAAATAAGAGCATATCTTATATGTTTCCCCCACCCTGTACATACAGATTGCCCATATTAAAAATCATCCTACCTGCATCTACTGCATTTTCTGAGAATAAAACAGCCAAGATGGCGGCCCATGGAGGTGCAGGCTGCCTGCAAACAGTAAGTTAATTCTGACTGTGCCGCTCTGCATTCTGGAATTACTGACCTTTTCTTGACCCCAGCTCTGCTCTGTCTGTACAAAGCACAGCTATATCCCCGCTCCCCTGCACTTTTGACCCCCCTCCTCTCCTCAGTATGTGATACTACTGAGCCAAGATTGCAGCACCCATATTCTAGAGTGCTGAACAGAGTTGCAGGCCAGTGAGGGAAAGAAAAAGTAAGTGACTAAAAACATTAAATATATTAATTTTAGATGCTGGGAAATAGTTTTTTTAGGCCTTGGACTTTTTATGAAATGATGCTGAAGGTCCGCTTTAACAATGAAAGAAAAATCTCATTTTAACTATAGTACAACATATGTACTTTTTATAATGCCAGAGGTTTACTTTACAAAATAAAAATATTCAGGGTGAAAAAAATTATTCATTTAAAATCCTTTACACGTCTGTCTACAGTACTAAAGGTCCTATTCAGCAAAATACAGTTTTAGAAAGAAAGAAGAACCGCCTCTCCAATGCATGCAAAAAAATGTTGTTCTAATTTTTCTCCAAACATCACCTGTACCTTTGATGTGGCATTTTCACTGGTGATATACATTACTTTTCCCACGGGGTAAGGATATTTTTTTCCACTTTGAAAACAACATCACCCTATGGTCTATGCATTAAAAAATAACACATTTTTCTACATAGCCTATAGGGTGCTATTGTTTCTAAACCTAAGAAAATGTAAAATGCACATACTCAAACATGTTTAAAAGCTCATTAAAATACATGATGCAATTCACATCCGAAGCCAAACTTGCATGCAAATATTTAGCATGACTCTCCCTCTCAGAAAAGAGAATTAGCTGATAGCAAAGCACCTAGTATAGTGTGAGAGCTTTTCTACAATCTTTATAATATTAACCATGTCATTCTTACCTTTGAGACCACAAATCCATCTATGTAGTCTACCAGTTGGTGTGGAAAGTCTTCTGCAGAGCTCATGATGGTGTGAAGCTTAGTGGGTCCTAGAAGTGGTTTTCTTACTATAGCCGTCTGTGTGTGAGCTGAAATGTGTTAGATTAGAGGTAAGACTATTCCTATATAGCATAGATGGAGAATGGCCAGCAGCTCAGAGCTTAAACTCTCAGTGACCAAGCAGAACAATGACAATTATCATCTATGGAAGTTTAAAGTGGAAATGCTATTATCCAGAGATGATTTGTGGGAAGTTATCATAATCAGGGTCGGGACAGGAAAAACACACAGGCACAGGTCACCACAAGTTTACAAGTTGAAGATATGCATATATCACATACGTAGTGAGAATATAGAGAAAGGCATGTGGGACACACTGAAAAGACTGCATGATAGATCCAGCTTAAACAGCAAGTTGTTTCTGCTGAGGAAATGTTACAAAATGAGGCTTAGCAGAGATCAGAACATGCAGAAGCATTCATGCATATGGGGGTGGGGAGTCTGAAGCTGTACTGCGAGGCTTTCGACCCTTCCACCTCTTGTTATAGGGGTAACCTCAGGTAAGCCTGCTCCCAATTTATCAGTTGCATTGTATGTCCCAAAGGGGGCTCTCAGAGATTAAAGGACTGCACCTCACATAGGCACTGTGGCTATGTTTGGGCTCCTGCTGCTGCTGCTGCCAACTCCAAGGTGTGATTCATCCAATTTTTGGGCTCCTGAAGCCAACCCCAGTGTCTCTTTAAAGTAATGTTTGGGCTCCTGCTGCTGCTACTGCCAATTTCTGCCAACTCCAGGGTGTGATTCATCCAATTTTTGGGCTCCTGAAGCCAACCCCAGGGTCTCTTTAAAGTAATATTTGGGCTCCTGCTGCTGTCAACTCCTGCCAACTCCAGGGTGTGATTCATCCAATTTTTGGGCTCCTGAAGCCAACCCCAGGGTCTCTTTAAAGTAATATTTGGGCTCCTGCTGCTGCTACTGCCAACTTCTGCCAACTCCAGGGTGTGATTCATCCAATTTTTGGGCTCCTGAAGCCAACCCCAGTGTCTCTTTAAAGTAATGTTTGGGCTCCTGCTGCTGCTGCTGCCAACTCCAGGGTGTGATTCATCCAATTTTTGGGCTCCTGAAGCCAACTCCAGTGTATATTTGGGCTCCTGCTGCTGCTGCTGCCAACTCCAGGGTGTGATTCATCCAATTTTTGGGCTCCTGAAGCCAACCCCAGGGTCTCTTTAAAGTAATATTTGGGCTCCTGCTGCTGCTGCTGCTGCTGCCAACTCCAGGGTGTGATTCATCCAATTTTTGGGCTCCTGAAGCCAACCCCAGGGTCTCTTTGAAGTAATGTTTGGGCTCCTGCTGCTGCTGCTGCCAACTCCAGGGTGTGATTCATCCAATTTTTGGGCTCCTGAAGCCAACCCCAGGGTCTCTTTAAAGTAATATTTGGGCTCCTGCTGCTGCTGCTGCCAACTCCAGGGTGTGATTCAATTTTTGGGCTCCTGAAGCCAACTTCAGTGTATATTTGGGCTCCTGCTGCTGCTGCTGCCAACTCCAGGGTGTGAATCATCCAATTTTTGGGCTCCTGAAGCCAACCCCAGGGTCTCTTTAAAGTAATATTTGGGCTCCTGCTGCTGCTACTGCCAACTTCTGCCAACTCCAGGGTGTGATTCATCCAATTTTTGGGCTCCTGAAGCCAGCCCCAGGGTCTCTTTAACCCTTTAACCGCCAGCCTACCTTGAGATTTTGTCACCCTTTGTTGCCAGACCATTTTGCACTATTTTGCGCTCCACATGTTCAACTGTGATTTTTGAAGAGATTTCCCAGTCTTGTTTGTAAGATTGTCAGTGTTTTTTAAATATTTTTATGGAAAATATGTAAAAAAAAAAACCCCAAAAAACATTTTTTTACAATTTTAGTGTGTTTTCCTAATAAAACATGCAAGTTGTTCCAGAAAATCATATTGTGTGTAAAAGCCCAATTGCTCCCGATTGCAACAGTACCACATATGTATTGGTAGACATCCTTTCCTGCCCACGAGACACGTAAAACTAAAAAGAGCGACTGAGCTAATTTTCAAAGAAAATACACCATTTTGCTCTCCTTGCGGTTTTTCAACCAAAACACCACTTTTCAATTGAAATACCCCCCACAAACCATATGTTCCCTGAAAGTACACACCTCAAGCGTTCTAGGCGTACCAGGCTTGTTGTTGTAGCTGCAGCTTTCTGGGCGCAAGCCTTCCCGAAACTCACTGGCTGTACTGGATTTCCCTAAAAAAATAGCAAAAATGCAGCATTAAGACCAATTTTTTCTATAAAAAACATGCGCTAACCAAAAAAAACTAATCAAATCTGAAATGGCAAGGTCTTCTGAACAGAACAATACCCAACATGCATAGCTACCTCCAAGGGTAGGGTTGCCAATTACCCCAAAGCAAAGCGTATGCATAACGGGCATTTCCATTGAAATTTCCTGCTCTGCAGACAAAGTGCGCACCTTGCGCTTTTTCAACAAAAACATCACTTTTCAATAAAAATACCCCCCACAAACCACATGTTCCCTGAAAGTACACACCTCAAGCGTTCTAGGCGTACCAGGCTTGTTGTTGTAGCTGCAGCTTTCTGGGCGCAAGCCTTCCCGAAACTCACTGGTTGTACCGGATTTCCCTAAAAAAATAGCAAAAATGCAGCATTAAGACCAAATTTTTCTATAAAAAACATGCGCTAACCAAAAAAAACGAATCAAATCTGAAATGGCAAGGTCTTCTGAACAGAACAATACCCAACATGCATAGCTACCTCCAAGGGTAGGGTTGCCAATTACCCCAAAGCAAAGCGTATGCATAACGGGCATTTCCATTGAAATTTCCTGCTCTGCAGACAAAGTGCGCACCTTGCGCTTTTTCAACAAAAACATCACTTTTCAATAAAAATACCCCCCACAAACCACATGTTCCCTGAAAGTACACACCTCAAGTGTTCTAGGCGTACCAGGCTTGTTGTTGTAGCTGCAGCTTTCTGGGCGCAAGCCTTCCTGAAACTCACTGGTTATACTGGTTGTTGTGGAGGTTGGTCTTCCCCTGGGGAAGAGCGCCGCAACCACCGAACTGGCCAGATTTACATGTTGGTCATGGGACACGGGCGCCCATATGGGCATGCGCTCGGGAGCCCCGTGACCAAACTGAAAAAAAAAAAAAAACACACATATACACACACACTCCCTCTCCAAAATAAACATCTATTTTTTTTTTCGTTTTTTTAAATACCTTTTCTTCCGGGGTCTCTTCCTCAGTACTTCAGTCAGTCACACGTCCCTGACCCAGCAGGTGGGCGGAGTCCGGCGGCCTGCTCTCATGTCCCGCGCCGGCAATGCTCTGTAACCAATGGCTGAGGCGGGGCAGGCAGGGCGAGGAGGCCAATCAAGATGCCGGCCGACCAAGATGGAGGCCAGGTGGGTGCGAGCGCGGCCGCCAGGGAGCACATGATCGCCTGGGGGGATAGGATGGATGGCTGCATGGGGGTGATAGGATGGATGGATGGCTGCATGGGGGTGACAAGATGGATTACTGCATTGGGGGTGACAGGATGGATGGATGGCTGCATTGGGGGTGATAGGATGGATGGATGGCTGCATGGGGGTGACAGGATGGATGGATGGCTGCATGGGGGTGACAAGATGGATTACTGCATTGGGGGTGACAGGATGGATGGATGGCTGCATTGGGGGTGATAGGATGGATGGATGGATGCATGGGGGTGACAGGATGGATGGATGGCTGCATGAGGGTGACAGGATGGATGGCTGCATGGGGGTGACAAGATGGATGGCTGCATGGGGGTGACAAGATGGATGGCTGCATGGGGGTGACAAGATGGATGGCTGCATGGGGTGACAGGATGGATGGCTGCATGGGGGTGACAGGATGGATGGCTGCATGGGGGTGACAGGATGGATGGCTGCATGGGGGTGACAAGATGGATGGCTGCATGGGGTGACAGGATGGATGGCTGCATGGGGGTGACAAGATGGATGGCTGCATGGGGGTGACAAGATGGATGGCTGCATGGGGTGACAAGATGGATGGCTGCATGGGGGTGACAAGATGGATGGCTGCATGGGGGTGACAAGATGGATGGCTGCATGGGGGTGACAGGATGGATGGCTGCATGGGGGTGACAAGATGGATGGCTGCATGGGGGTGACAAGATGGATGGCTGCATGGGGGTGACAAGATGGATGGCTGCATGGGGGTGACAAGATGGATGGCTGCATGGGGGTGACAAGATGGATGGCTGCATGGGGGTGACAAGATGGATGGCTGCATGGGGGTGACAAGATGGATTGCTGCATTGGGGGTGACATGATGGATGGATAGCTGCATGGGGGTGACAGGATGGATGGATGGCTGCATGGGGGTGACAGGATGGATGGATGGCTGCATGGGGGGTGACAGGATGGATGGATGGCTGCATGGGGGGTGACAGGATGCATGGCTGCATGGGGGGTGACAGGATGCATGGCTGCATGGGGGGTGACAGGATGCATGGCTGCATGGGGGTGACAGGATGCATGGCTGCATGGGGGTGACAGGATGCATGGCTGCATGGGGGTGACAGGATGCATGGCTGCATGGGGGTGACAGGATGCATGGCTGCATGGGGGTGACAAGCTGCATGGGGGTGACAAGATGCATGGCTGCATGGGGGTGACAGGATGGATGGATGGCTGCATGGGGGTGACAGGATGGATGGATGGCTGCATGGGGGTGACAGGATGGATGGATGGCTGCATGGGGGTGACAGGATGCATGGCGGTGACAGGATGCATGGCTGCATGGGGGTGACAGGATGCATGGCTGCATGGGGGTGACAGGATGCATGGCTGCATGGGGGTGACAGGATGCATGGCTGCATGGGGGTGACAGGATGCATGGCTGCATGGGGGTGACAGGATGCATGGCTGCATGGGGGTGACAGGATGCATGGCTGCATGGGGGTGACAGGATGCATGGCTGCATGGGGGTGACAGGATGCATGGCTGCATGGGGGTGACAGGATGCATGGCTGCATGGGGGTGACAGGATGGCTGGATTGGAGGTGAGAGGATGGATGGATGGATTGATTGCTGCATGGGGGTGACAAGATGGATGGATGGATGGCTGCATTGGGGGTGACAGGGTGACTGGATTGGGGGTGAGAGGACGGATGGCAGCATTGGGGGTGATGGATGGATGGATGGAGGCATGGTGGTGAGCGGAGAGCCGTCGGGCGCGCGTCGGGCGCGCGTCGCGCGTATAGCCAGCTAATAGGAGGCTGGAGGCGAGGGGCGGGCAGGAGGCAGGAGGCGAGGCGAGGGGCGGGCGGGCAGGCAGGCGGGGCGGCGGAGGCTAGGCTGGTGGAGGGCGTTTTGCCGGCGATCGGCCTTACCGTCGCCCTGGGCTCCAGAAACGATGCTGCGCCGGTTGAGGTAAGCAGGGGGCGCCGGCTGATGACAGCTGCCGTGCACCCCCTGCTGATTGGTCAGGGGAGCGATCGGGTGACTTGGGTCACACCCAGGTCACCTCCCCCTGACCCCTGGACTCCCTGCAAGCTGCTCCACAGCAACGGGCCCGCTGATGCCCCCCCGATGGCCCGGAAGGTAAGGGAACGCTAGCTACGTGAAATTCACGTAGCTGGCGTTTAACGACAGGAGAGGCAGCTACGTGAATTTTACGTAGCTGGCGCTAGAAGGGTTAAAGTAATATTTGGGCTCCTGCTGCTGCCAACTCCAGGGTGTGATTCATCCAATTTTTGGGCTCCTGAAGCCAACCCCAGTGTCTCTTTAAAGTAATGTTTGGGCTCCTGCTGCTGCTGCTGCCAACTCCAGGGTGTGATTCATCCAATTTTTGGGCTCCTGAAGCCAACTCCAGTGTATATTTGGGCTCCTGCTGCTGCTGCTGCCAACTCCAGGGTGTGAATCATCCAATTTTTGGGCTCCTGAAGCCAACCCCAGTGTCTCTTTAAAGTAATATTTGGGCTCCTGCTGCTGCTGCTGCCAACTCCAGGGTGTGATTCATCCAATTTTGGGCTTTTGAAGCCAACCCCAGGGTCTCTTTAAAGTAATATTTGGGCTCCTGCTGCTGCCAACTCCAGGGTGTGATTCATCCAATTTTTGGGCTCCTGAAGCCAACTCCAGTGTATATTTGGGCTCCTGCTGCTGCTGCCAACTCCGGGGTGTGATTCATCCAATTTTTGGGCTCCTGAAGCCAACCCCAGTGTCTCTTTAAAGTAATATTTGGGCTCCTGCTGCTGCTGCTGCCAACTCCAGGGTGTGATTCATCCAATTTTTGGGCTCCTGAAGCCAACCCCAGGGTCTCTTTGAAGTAATGTTTGGGCTCCTGCTGCTGCTGCTGCCAACTCCAGGGTGTGATTCATCCAATTTTTGGGCTCCTGAAGCCAACCCCAGGGTCTCTTTAAAGTAATATTTGGGCTCCTGCTGCTGCTGCTGTCAACTCCTGCCAACTCCAGGGTGTGATTCATCCAATTTTTGGGCTCCTGAAGCCAACCCCAGGGTCTCTTTAAAGTAATGTTTGGGCTCCTGCTGCTGCTGCCAACTCCAGGGTGTGATTCATCCAATTTTTGGGCTCCTGCTGCTGCCAACTCCAGTGTCTCTTTAAAGCAATGTTTGGGCTCCTGCCCCTCATAGTGATGCCACTTCAACTCTCTTGAATTCAATTGTGCCGCTCTGCGATTCTATTAGCGATGCCTCTGATCTGCATGTGATATTTATTCAAAGTATTATTTAACTAACCCAGCACGCATCCTGTGCGTGTTACAGCAAGGCAGAATGGTTTACAACCCTATTGAGGCTCTAGGAGGCTCAGAAATAGCCGTTTTTAATAGCGATTCGTCGCGAATTTATTCGGGTCGAAACGATTTTTGTTGGAAAATTCGGCGAATCAGTCGAATCGAATTTTTCAAAAGTTCGCTCATCTCTACAACCAAGATCTGCATTGACAATCTGCACAACCCTCCCCTCCCCTCAAGAGGGTGTCCCTTCATGCAGAATTGTGTTTTGAGTCAGATTATGTTTTGGACTCCAAGACTGACTTCCTCCAAAAGTTACATTTGGAAGAGGAACATTGTCACTGTAGACCCTTGTTATTTCTAATGAAAGAAATGAAAAGGCCAGTTTGATGGGTTCATTTTCAAGGTATCAAAAACCCACCAATGAGGAAAAATAGTACATTTACCACCTGTAACGTCTATAATGAGGATGGCCAAGATGTCACCAATTTTTTATTTATTTATTTTTTTAATTTGGTAAGAGACTATAGTTTATTTAGAATTAAGGCCACCAAAATAAGCTTTTGAATCATAAAATTCTTAATGATGTGAAGCTTAAAGCAGGCCAAAAAAAAAGTTCTCTGAATTGTATTATAGAGCCAGACATTGGGGTCAAGTTGCACCTAGTAAGAATTATGGACCTCATCTGTAAAAATGCCTCATTGCATGTTCAGGTGATTTTTTTTTGGAAAACAGGAGCATATTTTCTTATTGTACTTAACGCAGGTTGCAATTTACACTGCAAGGCACACCCAAGGTTCAACCTGCTTCACTATATAATTATCAATATCAGATCAGCTACAGGAATAAAGAGGTAGCTATCTTTTTCTTTAAAGTGGACCAAAACCTTCTCCACCCAAAAGCCCCCTCATGAGTTCTTGCGGCAATGCTGCTGGCTTATTTGTTTGCCTCCATGCCCACCTATGCCAATTGGCTGATCAAAAATTTGCCGGCGATATGACCAGCTCACTGGTCGCATCACCAAGCTTCCTCCAGAAAGGTCCGCTTTAAAGTTTTGTAAAGCACTTGCCAGAGGTTCCTTCTAAAGTGGACCAAAACACAGAATTTTGGACTATCCTGGGTTTTGGTCCTTGCCCCCGAGGCACCCCCAATCGGGAATGCCCCGCTGCATGAAACCCCCAGGTCACCTGATCTGATTCACCCTTCCCCGTTCCTACGGAACATGCGCAGTCTCTTTTCCAATCAGTACGCTCGGATCTGCTCCTGTTCCTTCGTCTAAGAGCTCATCTAAGGCGAGCAGAATCGAGCAAGCTGGAGGCTGCATGCCCCCCACCCTTTAACAGGGAGCGTGCCAGTGCCACCCATTAACAAATGCCTGCTAAAGGGATATCGGGGATGCAGCTACTGCTCGCAAATGCCCCATTGGACCGGGAAAGAAGGTGAGTTTCCGGGTGAGTTTCTCACACAGCGGGGGATCCCGATTCTGGATGCCCTGGGAGATGGAATCTAGCATTGTTGGACTCTTATAGATTCCAGGGCCGTTGGGGCGTAGGTTTGGTTCATCTTTAACAAAAGAACACATCTACGATGTGGAATAATAGAAGAAAAATACCTCTTAAGAAGAAATCTCTATATATAGATCTCAATCAAACGGAAGAATGTAACTTAAACCGGACCTTAACCCTAAATAAGAGCATATCTTATATGTTTCCCCCACCCTGTACATACAGATTGCCCATATTAAAAATCATCCTACCTGCATCTACTGCATTTTCTGAGAATAAAACAGCCAAGATGGCGGCCCATGGAGGTGCAGGCTGCCTGCAAACAGGAAGTTACTTCTGACTGTGCCGCTCTGCATTCTGGGATTACTGACCTTTTCTTGACCCCAGCTCTGCTCTGTCTGTACAAAGCACAGCTATATCCCCGCTCCCCTGCACTTTTGACCCCCCTCCTCTCCTCAGTATGTGATACTACTGAGCCAAGATTGCAGCACCCATATTCTAGAGTGCTGAACAGAGTTGCAGGCCAGTTAGGGAAAGAAAAAGTAAGTGACTAAAAACATTAAATATATTAATTTTAGATGCTGGGAAATAGTTTTTTTAGGCCTTGGACTTTTTATGAAATGATGCTGAAGGTCCGCTTTAACAATGAAAGAAAAATCTCATTTTAACTATAGTACAACATATGTACTTTTTATAATGCCAGAGGTTTACTTTACAAAATAAAAATATTCAGGGTGAAAAAAATTATTCATTTAAAATCCTTTACACGTCTGTCTACAGTACTAAAGGTCCTATTCAGCAAAATACAGTTTTAGAAAGAAAGAAGAACCGCCTCTCCAATGCATGCAAAAAAATGTTGTTCTAATTTTTCTCCAAACATCACCTGTACCTTTGATGTGGCATTTTCACTGGTGATATACATTACTTTTCCCACGGGGTAAGGATATTTTTTTCCACTTTGAAAACAACATCACCCTATGGTCTATGCATTAAAAAATAACACATTTTTCTACATAGCCTATAGGGTGCTATTGTTTCTAAACCTAAGAAAATGTAAAATGCACATACTCAAACATGTTTAAAAGCTCATTAAAATACATGATGCAATTCACATCCGAAGCCAAACTTGCATGCAAATATTTAGCATGACTCTCCCTCTCAGAAAAGAGAATTAGCTGATAGCAAAGCACCTAGTATAGTGTGAGAGCTTTTCTACAATCTTTATAATATTAACCATGTCATTCTTACCTTTGAGACCACAAATCCATCTATGTAGTCTACCAGTTGGTGTGGAAAGCCTTCTGCAGAGCTCATGATGGTGTGAAGCTTAGTGGGTCCTAGAAGTGGTTTTCTTACTATAGCCGTCTGTGTGTGAGCTGAAATGTGTTAGATTAGAGGTAAGACTATTCCTATATAGCATAGATGGAGAATGGCCAGCAGCTCAGAGCTTAAACTCTCAGTGACCAAGCAGAACAATGACAATTATCATCTATGGAAGTTTAAAGTGGAAATGCTATTATCCAGAGATGATTTGTGGGAAGTTATCATAATCAGGGTCGGGACAGGAAAAACACACAGGCACAGGTCACCACAAGTTTACAAGTTGAAGATATGCATATATCACATACGTAGTGAGAATATAGAGAAAGGCATGTGGGACACACTGAAAAGACTGCATGATAGATCCAGCTTAAACAGCAAGTTGTTTCTGCTGAGGAAATGTTACAAAATGAGGCTTAGCAGAGATCAGAACATGCAGAAGCATTCATGCATATGGGGGTGGGGAGTCTGAAGCTGTACTGCGAGGCTTTCGACCCTTCCACCTCTTGTTATAGGGGTAACCTCAGGTAAGCCTGCTCCCAATTTATCAGTTGCATTGTATGTCCCAAAGGGGGCTCTCAGAGATTAAAGGACTGCACCTCACATAGGCACTGTGGCTATGTTTGGGCTCCTGCTGCTGCTGCTGCCAACTCCAAGGTGTGATTCATCCAATTTTTGGGCTCCTGAAGCCAACCCCAGTGTCTCTTTAAAGTAATGTTTTGGCTCCTGCTGCTGCCAACTCCAGGGTGTGATTCATCCAATTTTTGGGCTCCTGAAGCCAACTCCAGTGTATATTTGGGCTCCTGCTGCTGCTGCTGCCAACTCCAGGGTGTGATTCATCCAATTGTTGGGCTCCTGAAGCCAACCCCAGGGTCTCTTTAAAGTAATATTTGGGCTCCTGATGCTGCTACTGCCAATTTCTGCCAACTCCAGGGTGTGATTCATCCAATTTTTGGGCTCCTGAAGCCAACCCCAGGGTCTCTTTAAAGTAATATTTGGGCTCCTGCTGCTGTCAACTCCTGCCAACTCCAGGGTGTGATTCATCCAATTTTTGGGCTCCTGAAGCCAACCCCAGGGTCTCTTTAAAGTAATATTTGGGCTCCTGCTGCTGCTACTGCCAACTTCTGCCAACTCCAGGGTGTGATTCATCCAATTTTTGGGCTCCTGAAGCCAACCCCAGTGTCTCTTTAAAGTAATATTTGGGCTCCTGCTGCTGGCAACTCCAGGGTGTGATTCATCCAATTTTTGGGCTCCTGAAGCCAACCCCAGTGTCTCTTTAAAGTAATGTTTGGGCTCCTGCTGCTGCTGCTGCCAACTCCAGGGTGTGATTCATCCAATTTTTGGGCTCCTGAAGCCAACTCCAGTGTATATTTGGGCTCCTGCTGCTGCTGCTGCCAACTCCAGGGTGTGATTCATCCAATTTTTGGGCTCCTGAAGTCAACCCCAGGGTCTCTTTAAAGTAATATTTGGGCTCCTGCTGCTGCTGCTGCTGCCAACTCCAGGGTGTGATTCATCCAATTTTTGGGCTCCTGAAGCCAACCCCAGGGTCTCTTTGAAGTAATGTTTGGGCTCCTGCTGCTGCTGCCAACTCCAGGGTGTGATTCATCCAATTTTTGGGCTCCTGAAGCCAACCCCAGGGTCTCTTTAAAGTAATATTTGGGCTCCTGCTGCTGCTGCTGCCAACTCCAGGGTGTGATTCAATTTTTGGGCTCCTGAAGCCAACTCCAGTGTATATTTGGGCTCCTGCTGCTGCTGCTGCCAACTCCAGGGTGTGAATCATCCAATTTTTGGGCTCCTGAAGCCAACCCCAGGGTCTCTTTAAAGTAATATTTGGGCTCCTGCTGCTGCTACTGCCAACTTCTACCAACTCCAGGGTGTGATTCATCCAATTTTTGGGCTCCTGAAGCCAGCCCCAGGGTCTCTTTAAAGTAATATTTGGGCTCCTGCTGCTGCCAACTCCAGGGTGTGATTCATCCAATTTTTGGGCTCCTGAAGCCAACCCCAGGGTCTCTTTAAAGTAATATTTGGGCTCCTGCTGCTGTCAACTCCTGCCAACTCCAGGGTGTGATTCATCCAATTTTTGGGCTCCTGAAGCCAACCCCAGGGTCTCTTTAAAGTAATATTTGGGCTCCTGCTGCTGCTACTGCCAACTTCTGCCAACTCCAGGGTGTGATTCATCCAATTTTTGGGCTCCTGAAGCCAACCCCAGTGTCTCTTTAAAGTAATATTTGGGCTCCTGCTGCTGGCAACTCCAGGGTGTGATTCATCCAATTTTTGGGCTCCTGAAGCCAACCCCAGTGTCTCTTTAAAGTAATGTTTGGGCTCCTGCTGCTGCTGCTGCCAACTCCAGGGTGTGATTCATCCAATTTTTGGGCTCCTGAAGCCAACTCCAGTGTATATTTGGGCTCCTGCTGCTGCTGCTGCCAACTCCAGGGTGTGATTCATCCAATTTTTGGGCTCCTGAAGTCAACCCCAGGGTCTCTTTAAAGTAATATTTGGGCTCCTGCTGCTGCTGCTGCTGCCAACTCCAGGGTGTGATTCATCCAATTTTTGGGCTCCTGAAGCCAACCCCAGGGTCTCTTTGAAGTAATGTTTGGGCTCCTGCTGCTGCTGCCAACTCCAGGGTGTGATTCATCCAATTTTTGGGCTCCTGAAGCCAACCCCAGGGTCTCTTTAAAGTAATATTTGGGCTCCTGCTGCTGCTGCTGCCAACTCCAGGGTGTGATTCAATTTTTGGGCTCCTGAAGCCAACTCCAGTGTATATTTGGGCTCCTGCTGCTGCTGCTGCCAACTCCAGGGTGTGAATCATCCAATTTTTGGGCTCCTGAAGCCAACCCCAGGGTCTCTTTAAAGTAATATTTGGGCTCCTGCTGCTGCTACTGCCAACTTCTGCCAACTCCAGGGTGTGATTCATCCAATTTTTGGGCTCCTGAAGCCAGCCCCAGGGTCTCTTTAAAGTAATATTTGGGCTCCTGCTGCTGCCAACTCCAGGGTGTGATTCATCCAATTTTTGGGCTCCTGAAGCCAACCCCAGTGTCTCTTTAAAGTAATGTTTGGGCTCCTGCTGCTGCTGCTGCCAACTCCAGGGTGTGATTCATCCAATTTTTGGGCTCCTGAAGCCAACTCCAGTGTATATTTGGGCTCCTGCTGCTGCTGCTGCCAACTCCAGGGTGTGAATCATCCAATTTTTGGGCTCCTGAAGCCAACCCCAGTGTCTCTTTAAAGTAATATTTGGGCTCCTGCTGCTGCTGCTGCCAACTCCAGGGTGTGATTCATCCAATTTTGGGCTTTTGAAGCCAACCCCAGGGTCTCTTTAAAGTAATATTTGGGCTCCTGCTGCTGCCAACTCCAGGGTGTGATTCATCCAATTTTTGGGCTCCTGAAGCCAACTCCAGTGTATATTTGGGCTCCTGCTGCTGCTGCTGCCAACTCCAGGGTGTGATTCATCCAATTTTTGGGCTCCTGAAGCCAACCCCAGTGTCTCTTTAAAGTAATATTTGGGCTCCTGCTGCTGCTGCTGCCAACTCCAGGGTGTGATTCATCCAATTTTTGGGCTCCTGAAGCCAACCCCAGGGTCTCTTTGAAGTAATGTTTGGGCTCCTGCTGCTGCTGCTGCCAACTCCAGGGTGTGATTCATCCAATTTTTGGGCTCCTGAAGCCAACCCCAGGGTCTCTTTAAAGTAATATTTGGGCTCCTGCTGCTGCTGCTGTCAACTCCTGCCAACTCCAGGGTGTGATTCATCCAATTTTTGGGCTCCTGAAGCCAACCCCAGGGTCTCTTTAAAGTAATGTTTGGGCTCCTGCTGCTGCTGCCAACTCCAGGGTGTGATTCATCCAATTTTTGGGCTCCTGCTGCTGCCAACTCCAGTGTCTCTTTAAAGCAATGTTTGGGCTCCTGCCCCTCATAGTGATGCCACTTCAACTCTCTTGAATTCAATTGTGCCGCTCTGCGATTCTATTAGCGATGCCTCTGATCTGCATGTGATATTTATTCAAAGTATTATTTAACTAACCCAGCACGCATCCTGTGCGTGTTACAGCAAGGCAGAATGGTTTACAACCCTATTGAGGCTCTAGGAGGCTCAGAAATAGCCGTTTTTAATAGCGATTCGTCGCGAATTTATTCGGGTCGAAACGATTTTTGTTGGAAAATTCGGCGAATCAGTCGAATCGAATTTTTCAAAAGTTCGCTCATCTCTACAACCAAGATCTGCATTGACAATCTGCACAACCCTCCCCTCCCCTCAAGAGGGTGTCCCTTCATGCAGAATTGTGTTTTGAGTCAGATTATGTTTTGGACTCCAAGACTGACTTCCTCCAAAAGTTACATTTGGAAGAGGAACATTGTCACTGTAGACCCTTGTTATTTCTAATGAAAGAAATGAAAAGGCCAGTTTGATGGGTTCATTTTCAAGGTATCAAAAACCCACCAATGAGGAAAAATAGTACATTTACCACCTGTAACGTCTATAATGAGGATGGCCAAGATGTCACCAATTTTTTATTTATTTATTTTTTTAATTTGGTAAGAGACTATAGTTTATTTAGAATTAAGGCCACCAAAATAAGCTTTTGAATCATAAAATTCTTAATGATGTGAAGCTTAAAGCAGGCCAAAAAAAAAGTTCTCTGAATTGTATTATAGAGCCAGACATTGGGGTCAAGTTGCACCTAGTAAGAATTATGGACCTCATCTGTAAAAATGCCTCATTGCATGTTCAGGTGATTTTTTTTTGGAAAACAGGAGCATATTTTCTTATTGTACTTAACGCAGGTTGCAATTTACACTGCAAGGCACACCCAAGGTTCAACCTGCTTCACTATATAATTATCAATATCAGATCAGCTACAGGAATAAAGAGGTAGCTATCTTTTTCTTTAAAGTGGACCAAAACCTTCTCCACCCAAAAGCCCCCTCATGAGTTCTTGCGGCAATGCTGCTGGCTTATTTGTTTGCCTCCATGCCCACCTATGCCAATTGGCTGATCAAAAATTTGCCGGCGATATGACCAGCTCACTGGTCGCATCACCAAGCTTCCTCCAGGAAGGTCCGCTTTAAAGTTTTGTAAAGCACTTGCCAGAGGTTCCTTCTAAAGTGGACCAAAACACAGAATTTTGGACTATCCTGGGTTTTGGTCCTTGCCCCCGAGGCACCCCCAATCGGGAATGCCCCGCTGCATGAAACCCCCAGGTCACCTGATCTGATTCACCCTTCCCCGTTCCTACGGAACATGCGCAGTCTCTTTTCCAATCAGTACGCTCGGATCTGCTCCTGTTCCTTCGTCTAAGAGCTCATCTAAGGCGAGCAGAATCGAGCAAGCTGGAGGCTGCATGCCCCCCACCCTTTAACAGGGAGCGTGCCAGTGCCACCCATTAACAAATGCCTGCTAAAGGGATATCGGGGATGCAGCTACTGCTCGCAAATGCCCCATTGGACCGGGAAAGAAGGTGAGTTTCCGGGTGAGTTTCTCACACAGCGGGGGATCCCGATTCTGGATGCCCTGGGAGATGGAATCTAGCATTGTTGGACTCTTATAGATTCCAGGGCCGTTGGGGCGTAGGTTTGGTTCATCTTTAACAAAATAACACATCTACGATGTGGAATAATAGAAGAAAAATACCTCTTAAGAAGAAATCTCTATATATAGATCTCAATCAAACGGAAGAATGTAACTTAAACCGGACCTTAACCCTAAATAAGAGCATATCTTATATGTTTCCCCCACCCTGTACATACAGATTGCCCATATTAAAAATCATCCTACCTGCATCTACTGCATTTTCTGAGAATAAAACAGCCAAGATGGCGGCCCATGGAGGTGCAGGCTGCCTGCAAACAGGAAGTTAATTCTGACTGTGCCGCTCTGCATTCTGGGATTACTGACCTTTTCTTGACCCCAGCTCTGCTCTGTCTGTACAAAGCACAGCTATATCCCCGCTCCCCTGCACTTTTGACCCCCCTCCTCTCCTCAGTATGTGATACTACTGAGCCAAGATTGCAGCACCCATATTCTAGAGTGCTGAACAGAGTTGCAGGCCAGTGAGGGAAAGAAAAAGTAAGTGACTAAAAACATTAAATATATTAATTTTAGATGCTGGGAAATAGTTTTTTTAGGCCTTGGACTTTTTATGAAATGATGCTGAAGGTCCGCTTTAACAATGAAAGAAAAATCTCATTTTAACTATAGTACAACATATGTACTTTTTATAATGCCAGAGGTTTACTTTACAAAATAAAAATATTCAGGGTGAAAAAAATTATTCATTTAAAATCCTTTACACGTCTGTCTACAGTACTAAAGGTCCTATTCAGCAAAATACAGTTTTAGAAAGAAAGAAGAACCGCCTCTCCAATGCATGCAAAAAAATGTTGTTCTAATTTTTCTCCAAACATCACCTGTACCTTTGATGTGGCATTTTCACTGGTGATATACATTACTTTTCCCACGGGGTAAGGATATTTTTTTCCACTTTGAAAACAACATCACCCTATGGTCTATGCATTAAAAAATAACACATTTTTCTACATAGCCTATAGGGTGCTATTGTTTCTAAACCTAAGAAAATGTAAAATGCACATACTCAAACATGTTTAAAAGCTCATTAAAATACATGATGCAATTCACATCCGAAGCCAAACTTGCATGCAAATATTTAGCATGACTCTCCCTCTCAGAAAAGAGAATTAGCTGATAGCAAAGCACCTAGTATAGTGTGAGAGCTTTTCTACAATCTTTATAATATTAACCATGTCATTCTTACCTTTGAGACCACAAATCCATCTATGTAGTCTACCAGTTGGTGTGGAAAGCCTTCTGCAGAGCTCATGATGGTGTGAAGCTTAGTGGGTCCTAGAAGTGGTTTTCTTACTATAGCCGTCTGTGTGTGAGCTGAAATGTGTTAGATTAGAGGTAAGACTATTCCTATATAGCATAGATGGAGAATGGCCAGCAGCTCAGAGCTTAAACTCTCAGTGACCAAGCAGAACAATGACAATTATCATCTATGGAAGTTTAAAGTGGAAATGCTATTATCCAGAGATGATTTGTGGGAAGTTATCATAATCAGGGTCGGGACAGGAAAAACACACAGGCACAGGTCACCACAAGTTTACAAGTTGAAGATATGCATATATCACATACGTAGTGAGAATATAGAGAAAGGCATGTGGGACACACTGAAAAGACTGCATGATAGATCCAGCTTAAACAGCAAGTTGTTTCTGCTGAGGAAATGTTACAAAATGAGGCTTAGCAGAGATCAGAACATGCAGAAGCATTCATGCATATGGGGGTGGGGAGTCTGAAGCTGTACTGCGAGGCTTTCGACCCTTCCACCTCTTGTTATAGGGGTAACCTCAGGTAAGCCTGCTCCCAATTTATCAGTTGCATTGTATGTCCCAAAGGGGTCTCTCAGAGATTAAAGGACTGCACCTCACATAGGCACTGTGGCTATGTTTGGGCTCCTGCTGCTGCTGCTGCCAACTCCAAGGTGTGATTCATCCAATTTTTGGGCTCCTGAAGCCAACCCCAGTGTCTCTTTAAAGTAATGTTTTGGCTCCTGCTGCTGCTGCTGCCAACTCCAGGGTGTGATTCATCCAATTTTTGGGCTCCTGAAGCCAACTCCAGTGTATATTTGGGCTCCTGCTGCTGCTGCTGCCAACTCCAGGGTGTGATTCATCCAATTGTTGGGCTCCTGAAGCCAACCCCAGGGTCTCTTTAAAGTAATATTTGGGCTCCTGATGCTGCTACTGCCAATTTCTGCCAACTCCAGGGTGTGATTCATCCAATTTTTGGGCTCCTGAAGCCAACCCCAGGGTCTCTTTAAAGTAATATTTGGGCTCCTGCTGCTGTCAACTCCTGCCAACTCCAGGGTGTGATTCATCCAATTTTTGGGCTCCTGAAGCCAACCCCAGGGTCTCTTTAAAGTAATATTTGGGCTCCTGCTGCTGCTACTGCCAACTTCTGCCAACTCCAGGGTGTGATTCATCCAATTTTTGGGCTCCTGAAGCCAACCCCAGTGTCTCTTTAAAGTAATATTTGGGCTCCTGCTGCTGGCAACTCCAGGGTGTGATTCATCCAATTTTTGGGCTCCTGAAGCCAACCCCAGTGTCTCTTTAAAGTAATGTTTGGGCTCCTGCTGCTGCTGCCAACTCCAGGGTGTGATTCATCCAATTTTTGGGCTCCTGAAGCCAACTCCAGTGTATATTTGGGCTCCTGCTGCTGCTGCTGCCAACTCCAGGGTGTGATTCATCCAATTTTTGGGCTCCTGAAGTCAACCCCAGGGTCTCTTTAAAGTAATATTTGGGCTCCTGCTGCTGCTGCTGCTGCCAACTCCAGGGTGTGATTCATCCAATTTTTGGGCTCCTGAAGCCAACCCCAGGGTCTCTTTGAAGTAATGTTTGGGCTCCTGCTGCTGCTGCCAACTCCAGGGTGTGATTCATCCAATTTTTGGGCTCCTGAAGCCAACCCCAGGGTCTCTTTAAAGTAATATTTGGGCTCCTGCTGCTGCTGCTGCCAACTCCAGGGTGTGATTCAATTTTTGGGCTCCTGAAGCCAACTCCAGTGTATATTTGGGCTCCTGCTGCTGCTGCTGCCAACTCCAGGGTGTGAATCATCCAATTTTTGGGCTCCTGAAGCCAACCCCAGGGTCTCTTTAAAGTAATATTTGGGCTCCTGCTGCTGCTACTGCCAACTTCTGCCAACTCCAGGGTGTGATTCATCCAATTTTTGGGCTCCTGAAGCCAGCCCCAGGGTCTCTTTAAAGTAATATTTGGGCTCCTGCTGCTGCCAACTCCAGGGTGTGATTCATCCAATTTTTGGGCTCCTGAAGCCAACCCCAGTGTCTCTTTAAAGTAATGTATGGGCTCCTGCTGCTGCTGCTGCCAACTCCAGGGTGTGATTCATCCAATTTTTGGGCTCCTGAAGCCAACTCCAGTGTATATTTGGGCTCCTGCTGCTGCTGCTGCCAACTCCAGGGTGTGAATCATCCAATTTTTGGGCTCCTGAAGCCAACCCCAGTGTCTCTTTAAAGTAATATTTGGGCTCCTGCTGCTGCTGCTGCCAACTCCAGGGTGTGATTCATCCAATTTTGGGCTTTTGAAGCCAACCCCAGGGTCTCTTTAAAGTAATATTTGGGCTCCTGCTGCTGCCAACTCCAGGGTGTGATTCATCCAATTTTTGGGCTCCTGAAGCCAACTCCAGTGTATATTTGGGCTCCTGCTGCTGCTGCTGCCAACTCCGGGGTGTGATTCATCCAATTTTTGGGCTCCTGAAGCCAACCCCAGTGTCTCTTTAAAGTAATATTTGGGCTCCTGCTGCTGTCAACTCCTGCCAACTCCAGGGTGTGATTCATCCAATTTTTGGGCTCCTGAAGCCAACCCCAGGGTCTCTTTGAAGTAATGTTTGGGCTCCTGCTGCTGCTGCTGCCAACTCCAGGGTGTGATTCATCCAATTTTTGGGCTCCTGAAGCCAACCCCAGGGTCTCTTTAAAGTAATATTTGGGCTCCTGCTGCTGCTGCTGTCAACTCCTGCCAACTCCAGGGTGTGATTCATCCAATTTTTGGGCTCCTGAAGCCAACCCCAGGGTCTCTTTAAAGTAATGTTTGGGCTCCTGCTGCTGCTGCCAACTCCAGGGTGTGATTCATCCAATTTTTGGGCTCCTGCTGCTGCCAACTCCAGTGTCTCTTTAAAGCAATGTTTGGGCTCCTGCCCCTCATAGTGATGCCACTTCAACTCTCTTGAATTCAATTGTGCCGCTCTGCGATTCTATTAGCGATGCCTCTGATCTGCATGTGATATTTATTCAAAGTATTATTTAACTAACCCAGCACGCATCCTGTGCGTGTTACAGCAAGGCAGAATGGTTTACAACCCTATTGAGGCTCTAGGAGGCTCAGAAATAGCCGTTTTTAATAGCGATTCGTCGCGAATTTATTCGGGTCGAAACGATTTTTGTTGGAAAATTCGGCGAATCAGTCGAATCGAATTTTTCAAAAGTTCGCTCATCTCTACAACCAAGATCTGCATTGACAATCTGCACAACCCTCCCCTCCCCTCAAGAGGGTGTCCCTTCATGCAGAATTGTGTTTTGAGTCAGATTTTGTTTTGGACTCCAAGACTGACTTCCTCCAAAAGTTACATTTGGAAGAGGAACATTGTCACTGTAGACCCTTGTTATTTCTAATGAAAGAAATGAAAAGGCCAGTTTGATGGGTTCATTTTCAAGGTATCAAAAACCCACCAATGAGGAAAAATAGTACATTTACCACCTGTAACGTCTATAATGAGGATGGCCAAGATGTCACCAATTTTTTATTTATTTATTTTTTTAATTTGGTAAGAGACTATAGTTTATTTAGAATTAAGGCCACCAAAATAAGCTTTTGAATCATAAAATTCTTAATGATGTGAAGCTTAAAGCAGGCCAAAAAAAGTTCTCTGAATTGTATTATAGAGCCAGACATTGGGGTCAAGTTGCACCTAGTAAGAATTATGGACCTCATCTGTAAAAATGCCTCATTGCATGTTCAGGTGATTTTTTTTTGGAAAACAGGAGCATATTTTCTTATTGTACTTAACGCAGGTTGCAATTTACACTGCAAGGCACACCCAAGGTTCAACCTGCTTCACTATATAATTATCAATATCAGATCAGCTACAGGAATAAAGAGGTAGCTATCTTTTTCTTTAAAGTGGACCAAAACCTTCTCCACCCAAAAGCCCCCTCATGAGTTCTTGCGGCAATGCTGCTGGTTTATTTGTTTGCCTCCATGCCCACCTATGCCAATTGGCTGATCAAAAATTTGCCGGCGATATGACCAGCTCACTGGTCGCATCACCAAGCTTCCTCCAGAAAGGTCCGCTTTAAAGTTTTGTAAAGCACTTGCCAGAGGTTCCTTCTAAAGTGGACCAAAACACAGAATTTTGGACTATCCTGGGTTTTGGTCCTTGCCCCCGAGGCACCCCCAATCGGGAATGCCCCGCTGCATGAAACCCCCAGGTCACCTGATCTGACTCACCCTTCCCCGTTCCTACGGAACATGCGCAGTCTCTTTTCCAATCAGTACGCTCGGATCTGCTCCTGTTCCTTCGTCTAAGAGCTCATCTAAGGCGAGCAGAATCGAGCAAGCTGGAGGCTGCATGCCCCCCACCCTTTAACAGGGAGCGTGCCAGTGCCACCCATTCACAAATGCCTGCTAAAGGGATATCGGGGATGCAGCTACTGCTCGCAAATGCCCCATTGGACCGGGAAAGAAGGTGAGTTTCCGGGTGAGTTTCTCACACAGCGGGGGATCCCGATTCTGGATGCCCTGGGAGATGGAATCTAGCATTGTTGGACTCTTATAGATTCCAGGGCCGTTGGGGCGTAGGTTTGGTTCATCTTTAACAAAATAACACATCTACGATGTGGAATAATAGAAGAAAAATACCTCTTAAGTAGAAATCTCTATATATAGATCTCAATCAAACGGAAGAATGTAACTTAAACCGGACCTTAACCCTAAATAAGAGCATATCTTATATGTTTCCCCCACCCTGTACATACAGATTGCCCATATTAAAAATCATCCTACCTGCATCTACTGCATTTTCTGAGAATAAAACAGCCAAGATGGCGGCCCATGGAGGTGCAGGCTGCCTGCAAACAGGAAGTTAATTCTGACTGTGCCGCTCTGCATTCTGGGATTACTGACCTTTTCTTGACCCCAGCTCTGCTCTGTCTGTACAAAGCACAGCTATATCCTCGCTCCCCTGCACTTTTGACCCCCCTCCTCTCCTCAGTTATGATACTACTGAGCCAAGATTGCAGCACCCATATTCTAGAGTGCTGAACAGAGTTGCAGGCCAGTGAGGGAAAGAAAAAGTAAGTGACTAAAAACATTAAATATATTAATTTTAGATGCTGGGAAATAGTTTTTTTAGGCCTTGGACTTTTTATGAAATGATGCTGAAGGTCCGCTTTAACAATGAAAGAAAAATCTCATTTTAACTATAGTACAACATATGTACTTTTTATAATGCCAGAGGTTTACTTTACAAAATAAAAATATTCAGGGTGAAAAAAATTATTCATTTAAAATCCTTTACACGTCTGTCTACAGTACTAAAGGTCCTATTCAGCAAAATACAGTTTTAGAAAGAAAGAAGAACCGCCTCTCCAATGCATGCAAAAAAATGTTGTTCTAATTTTTCTCCAAACATCACCTGTACCTTTGATGTGGCATTTTCACTGGTGATATACATTACTTTTCCCACGGGGTAAGGATATTTTTTTCCACTTTGAAAACAACATCACCCTATGGTCTATGCATTAAAAAATAACACATTTTTCTACATAGCCTATAGGGTGCTATTGTTTCTAAACCTAAGAAAATGTAAAATGCACATACTCAAACATGTTTAAAAGCTCATTAAAATACATGATGCAATTCACATCCGAAGCCAAACTTGCATGCAAATATTTAGCATGACTCTCCCTCTCAGAAAAACAATTGGCCCTTATTCATCAAGCGATAGCGCCAGGTAGTGTCTGACGAGCGCCAGGTAGCGGCAGCTAACGGCGACTACCGACTCAAGTACGCCCGGCGGCGGTCACAATGACGCATTTATCAAGCTAAATGAGGCTAGCGCCGGCGAGAGCGACGGCTAGCGCGGCATTCATCATGAAGCCGGCTGGCCCGAACAGCGCCGCTGCAAATTCCTTCACAGCGACACGTATTACCTGGCGCTACCTGCCGCTCTCCCATACATTTCAATGGCAGACGCTGCAATGATTGTTTTTATTGGTTTTGGGGTTTTTTTCTTTGGTACAAAATTCAACACATGTTTATATTGATATGTTTTATGAATCTTGCTGGTTATTTATATGTATTAGATTTTTTTTTTATTTTTCACAATGTAATGTTGTGAGTGACATGGGAATTGCATCTCCTCCACCCAAACTCATTGGCCTCAAAATCGCTGGTTTCCCACAAAAACGGGGCTTGTAAAGCTATTTTGTAGCCTGTCAGGTTGGGCGGTCACGTTCGCTCTTAGAAATTGTCAGCGCCCAAGCTATTCGGCAGCCCTGTCCTTGATGAATCTGTGTTGGTCAGTGTTTGTGCAGTCGCTGTTTGAATTCGCTATGTGGCGGCGCGAGCGTCGCTGTGCCTCGCTGCGCTGCGTTGTGCGGCGCTGTGCTGTTCATACATGTGCCCTTCTGCCATTTGCAAGGAATTCACTTCCCGCGACCCCAGTCGTTGTTAATGAATACACTGTAGTTGTGAGCGTGCCTGGCCACATATTGCAGGATTAACATTCAGTCGTACCAGCTCATAACAACCCGTTATGCATTCTCATGTGTGCCACATTTTCAGGTAGTTGTCTAGTTAGATTGTGTGATGACTTTGTGAAGCAATAAGATCTGTATATTTAAGCACAACGGTGTATGCTTTAGAAGGACCTATGCATTACAGTATGTAGAATCCCCTGCTAAATCAAGCTAATAATTCGTTGCGCCTTTGGCCCTAGCTTGATTTGCAGCGTCATTTTAATGTTTTTCCGCCACTTAGCTTGCACATAGCTGATATTAGCTTGTCCCTGCTGCGCGCATGTTTGTGTTTGAATTTTGAAGCACAGTTGCTAGCGTCATATCCGGTTCCGGGATCCTCCTTTGCGTTTCAACGCCACCTTAAGGTAAAAATGTCTAGCGCTTATGCCAATAGCTTGTTTTGCAGCGTCATTTTAATGTTTTTCCGCCACTTAGCTTGCACATAGCTGATATTAGCTTGTCCCTGCTGCGCGCATGTTTGTGTTTGAATTTTGAAGCACAGTTGCTAGCGTCATATCCGGTTCCGGGATCCTCCTTTGCGTTTCAACGCCACCTTAAGGTAAAACTGTCTTGCGCTTATGCCACTAGCTTGTTTTCAAGCGTCATTTTAGTTTTTCCGCCACTTAGCTTGCACATAGCTGAGAATAGCTTGTTGCTGGGGCGCGGTGCGTATTTTTGTTAGGTTTTTTTTTTTTTTTGTCTAATGTCGCTAGCGTCATTTCCGGTTCCTGTTTCCTCCTTAGCGTTTCCAATATGGCTCCCAAACGCCGAGTAATGCGCCTCCCCAGCTCCTCCTCAGATTCCGGACCCACCACCCCTCCCCCACATCCCCCACCTACCTCACCTTCCCCAAATACCACCCCTCCCACCCATTCCCCTCCTGGGCCCAGGAAACAAAGGCGCACCCGGGTGGATAGCCGTGTAAATGGCCAGGTTGTGAAAGTGAGTATTTTAGTTATGTATTTGTACCTTACAAATTTATAAACACACAGGGGGGATAGGGGCAGAATTTGTATTGTTTTTAGGCCAAAATTTAACACTCCACATGGGGCATCCCCATTGTGGATGTCCTGCTTGGATGCCCCCCCCCCCCCCTGGAGGGCCCTAAAAATTACCTCTGCCCCGTCCCATATGTGCATGCGTGAGTTGCGGATGCCTATTGCGCTTACCTCTAGCAGGGTGTACCCCTGCGCCATACATATTATCATTTTGTGTGCAGGCGCACTCCCTGTTAGAGTCAAACGCCACATGCGTACTTTGCCGTGCAGACACAGATGAGCTGGTATGCACCTCCCAAGGGCCTTGGATGCGCATACCACACCGGCGTGGAGCGCTGTGTTTGGCTTGCGGAGTGACGTGGGAGTGTCCTCAGCGGTGTATTTGGGGCCTTCCAAGGGGGTTGCAGACAGTGGCCCACCCACAATAGTTGTGGCCCACAAAAGTGCACCCAAACCCAGAATGATGTAAATCCTGGGTGTGGGTCCACTTTGATCTTGTCTCTGTATAACTGTTTATGACATTGTTCTGAGGTCATGTATTTAATTTTTTTTTTTTTTTCTTTTCCTAGGACTTCTGCCTGGCCGAATACGACTATGCCCGAGGAGCTAAAAAACACCTTGCCATGGAGGTGAAGGCCACTGTGTCCCGGCGCTTCAAGACCGACCTGACCATCCGGGCCATTCAGCAAAAATGGTCTGATTTCAAGCGCCGGGACCCAGAAGGCGTGTACCGCCTATATGATGCCTACGCATCAGGTAAGTTAAAGCTTATGTTCTTTTTTGCCTTTGTGCAGAATCATCTGCTAAGCTGTGTCCTTTTTTGCTCTTTATATTAATTATTTGCTTTCACCCCCTCCACACAGATAAGCGTCCTCCCCTGGGGAAACGTGGGAAGGGATTCCTCCCCCGAACCAGGCAGGCGGACTCGGGGGAGTCATCGGGGGAGGGTCCCTCCCGCGGGTCCTATTTAGAGGACCCAGGGGAGGAAGGGGATGACGCCCCAGAGGAGTGTGCTGCTGGGGGGCAGGCTGGATCAAGCCTCAGCTCCTCACACTCTGAGTCTGAGGACTCTCACCAGGCAAGGGGCCACTCTCAAGCAGGGAGTGAGAGGGAGGAGGGTGGCCCTTTGCCTGGTGGATCTTCTGAGCAGAGTGTGAGGAGCCGAGGCTCCCCGCCTCCTCCTCAGAGCCCTCCCTGGGCTTCAAGTGGCGCTTCATCCCCTGGTGAGTTTACATGTTTTAATTGTTAGTCTGTGACAGGTTTCATCTGACCATTTGTGCTTAGCCCTTGCCATTCCTCTGTAATTTGCAGGGCATCATATAGGCGGCACCTCCATGGATTTTTGGCGTCAAATCCTCCTCGGGCATAGTCGTGGTAAGTGTATGTTTTTAGCCAGCTCATTTTGGAATTTATGTCATTCCTTAAAGTGGACCCACAAACATTGATGATATTGCTTGGATTCTGGCGCCTTCCCTGCCCAATCACATCCCTCACCCAGGGCCACCCCCCAACCAAACACCACAAACTACTTCCCTCTTTGGGGGTGGCAGAAGCCATTGTCCCTGCCTCCTGTGTGGCACTCGAGATGTGTGTGCGCCTGCGCTCTGTTTCATACTGGCATGCGCGTGCGCACACACTGGAGGAGTGATGTGCGGAAGGCAGGGGCGGTGGCGGTCTAAAATTGTGTTGCTCTGCCAAAGTAGACTAAAACACTGAATATTCACAATCCTGGGTCTTGGACCACTTTTAACAGACACGTTTCCTGGTCCATTGTCTCAGCTGGTTTGCTAATGTACATTAACATCACAAACCACACTACAGTGCTAGCCAACTGGCAACCACCCCTATGTTTCTGGCCACACCATGATGTGTGCTAGCAATAGTTAATTTACGTTAAGTAGTTAGGCCAAACACATGTTGCACACTGGTAACATTAGCCATTAAATTGGTAATGAGTCATTTACATTGCAATGTAAAGGTTAGTGCCAGATTTTCCTAACGGATACATGTGGCAACCATAAACACTTCACATTAACTAATGGACCAGGAATCTAGCAAATATCGTTTAACATGTATGTAAACAAGTTTTGTTTTTTTGAGGTAAGACTCAATAACCAGATTGATGTCAAATCTTCGGGTGTCATAGCTCCACTAAATGTTGTTTTGTATTTTGTTTTTTTATGGACAGATGTTGCGACGCAGACGGAGGCAGAATTCCTCCTCCCCACACCAGCTCCAGGGACGGCCAGCAGCATGGGCCACCGCCACAGCTGCGATGGTGAGTACATCTAAATTCATATGGGTAAATACTTGTGAAACCTTTCTCTTCTAGTTACATTTGTAGAAATTTTTAAGTTACCAATGTGTGAATTTCACACACATCTAGGTTAAATGTGTTTGTACAATAATCCAACATGCCAGTCACCATCCTTGATAGTTGCCTCACATTCTTGTTACGGACACATACGGACTATTTGTGGCGTATAGACACCCAAATGGGGCTGATTAGGTGTTTACCCATAACATTATAGGGCAAACTTCGATCATCCTTAGGCCCTGATGTTTGGCTGGGACTAAAGACATAAATGTCCTTACTTGGCCATAAACATTATTACTTTTGCAAGAGTTAACCTGGCCCAACACCAAGGGTGTTTAATGTGCATTAAACATTTAATTTGCCAACAACTAACAACTAACACCCCGCGGAACATACGATAAGTGCATGTACCGCGGGTCAAACCCACCAAGCAAACCCCTAATTATCGGAACTTATCTTCCGCTGGCTCCCGCGCACCACTCCAGACGTGCATTTTTCCGCCCTGGGCCTCTGTGAATGGCCGCCGGGTCCCCATGAGCAGCCAGAGAGTGACATGCGTGAAGAGGCGGCGGAAGAGGATTGTACATTCCTGTTCCCTGCATAGACGTTAGTGTGCGTTTTTTGTGCCAATCACGTTGGAGCATGGAGAGGTGAGTGGCTATGGATTACTGTGTGTATACACACATCAGGGAAAAAACAGATCTGTGAGCAACAACAAAGTGGCCCAAAACCCATGATAAACTATATTGTGGGTGTTGGTCCACTTTAAGAGTAAAGGTATGTGGTCCTAACATGTTTTGAAGCCAATATTAAACCTTTAATTTAAAATGTTAAGGGCACATTGTTCACCAATGTTAATGTGAGTGTTAGCAAGTTAGAAACACTGACATTACATTGCTACATCTGTGTATGTTGAGTTCCCAATCAAATTCTAACATATTATTTTTAATCACATCTCTACAGCTTGTATACGCCAGCATCGCAGACTGTGGCGGGCCTTCCGACAGATGAAAGGGATGCTGCTGGCCATGAAGAGGCGTCGGAGACGTTAGGGTGGGGGGGATGGCTGCCATTTCTATGTTTTGTGGCTTTGTTGGCCTATGTTGGCCGTGTTGGGCCAATTTGTTTTAATACAATTTTTTGTACGAATAACTGTGTTGTTCCTTGACCAGCATAGGTTTAGATTCCCAAAAACCATTATGTCTAAAATTAGGCAGCCATTTTGAGCCAGTACATGTTTACACCATAGTAAGCAATGTTAACTAATGTGGCACATAAATGGTGGCATAATATTAGAGATGATTGAGCAAATCATCCATGACTGTGTATTCTGCTTTCACATGTATGGATAAACACAATTTAGAGGTGGTTTTCAAAAATATATTTACATAAATCAGAAGAAAAAGGTTTACAAATTAATATTCTTGGCTGGGTGGCCGGGGAGGTTGGGAGTCATTGCTAGGGGCGGTGTTGGGGGACAACAGTGCAGTAAAAAATATAGACTGCTGTTGTATGAGCTGTTGTAGCAACAACAAAGTTTGGTCCTGCCGCTGTATTGCTTCTGCCTGGCGCTGTATTGCTTCTTCCTGGCGCTGTACAGATTGCTCGATTACATTTGCAAGCCGACCAAGGTCCTGGTTCTGTACTTGGTTTTGCCGTAACTGGTCCACCTGGCGCTGCAGGGCCTCATTTTGTTGCTGACACATCAGCACCTGATTTTCCAACGCCGCAATGCGCTCATTAGTTCCATCACGCGGCTGTTGGCGACTGTAGTCCTCCAGCATCCGGACCCCTAGCTCGTAGAAATCGGCACTGGTTGGTGCCACACCTCCTCTTGCTGTGGTTTGAGGCTAAACAAATAGTAAACCACATTTTAGTCAAACAGAACCAATGCAGTTATGCCCCTCCCAAAAATTACCATAAACACTCACTAGACAACTTACCCTTGTCTGAGCCTCTGAAGCTTGGCCACATGGGACTTGGGAAGAGGTCCCAGCTTGGGGTTCTGGTTCCGCCTCCTGCCAAAACAACAATGAAAGGAAATGTGACATGTTGCTTCTTCCACTACCCACGAATATGCCAATGTGTTTCGAGGTCGTCTACATCAGCCATGTTACCTGCGTGTCCTCCGGCACAGGTAGGCTCGAGGTATCGCTGCCAGAGAGTCGCAATTCAACATCCGAGATGTCGGGCAAGTTGGCATATGCTAAACAGGAAAATCAGGTTAGTAGGTCTGTGGGCCAAACTCTAATGTAACCTGGTTAGGCTATCGAGGCCATACCTCTAAAAAGTTCAAAAATACACACTAGACCAAAGGTCTCTGTTAAACTCAGATTGTTAACATGTATGTTACAGGACTAAGACGCACTAATTTCTGCAAATCTCATCATAAACATTGCTTAAATTAAACATACCCCCAATATCCCAGATGTCTGGAGTGGGGTCCTCACTCGAGCTTGGACCTGGAAAATACATGTGGACACACAAGTTGCCAGAAGCAAGTGGCACAAAATTAGAGCCAAAATACAGACTAGAGCAAGGCCAAACCACTTACCCTCATCTCTGGCAGCTGGTACTTGAGGGGCTCTTTCTGGACAGCCACTTCCGATATTCGGGTCAACTAAAAAAAATAAAGAATGTCTCTAAATAATCAGCAAACTACTACAGGGAATGTTTGGCTAAAAATATGTCCGCAAATATACATTGCTCTCACTCAAATAACTAATAGACTGACCCTGGGGAGGCAACCAGCACTCCCAAGAGGCATCTTCAAGTTTACCAAGCAAACATGTAGCTTAGTAGACTAACCAAATTGAACCAGTGTAACATAAACAGCATAAAGGATACATTATGTATTGCTCTACACACCAACAGGGTCCTGTTGACCGGCAACATCGGAAGTGGGGTCCAAAGATGAACCAGTCACTTGGCCTACCAAGAAAAAAGAGGAATGAGACACATGCACTTGAGTAAAAGTGGATCAAGCAAGGTGAACACATGCACTTACCGACATCCAAAGAGTAGCTGGGATCCGGAGGAGATGCTGGGGCCAAGGGCATGGGAGCTAGGCCAAAATAAAACCAACATTGAGCCATAGCTAATGTGCGTTGCAAAATACAACATGCATTAAGGTGTGTGAGCAGCTCTTTCAATAATATTGACTAATCAAGCCAAGTGTGGCTCGCACATTGATATGCCGATATATGGCTACACATCTCTGGCGTCCTACATATCTACACATGTTAGGGCCTTGTTAGTTACTTGCTGTGAGTGTTACAGTGGGCGTGCAATTAGGGCGCAGGCACATATTATTAATACTCAACAGGGCAAACCTTGATTGTTTGAGCTGCTCCCACACCCATTTGTTTATAAAAAAAGCAGCAACCAAATTATGGGTAAATACCTTCAATGGCAGACTGGGGTAGCCTTGAGGTTGCTGGAAGGGCAGGAGCTTGGGTGTCCTGAGCCACATCCCGGACAGCAGCATGTGCACCTATGCATAAAGCAACAGACAGAAAAGTTACAAATGTTTGAGCTGTAATGTAATACTTCACAGGTCCTACTGTTAGTTGGTCAGAATGTAAAAATGCAAATCACATACATTAACATTATGTTATTGTAAAAGCCAGAAAATATGTACCTTCAGCCCAACCGGTGGTGTCATCCCCAGGATCCACACCCTGCAGCCGAGCCAGTGGGATTTTGGCCTTCAGCATCTCCTCATACGGCCTGTAGGTACTCTTTGGAGCCTGGATGAACCCACTGTCCACATCAAGATCGTGATTCATCTTTTTCATAAGGGCCCCTCGCAAAGTGTAGAAGCGTTTCCTGCAGGATGGGCCACTACGTGGGTGTTGAGCTGTGCTACTAAGCTCCACACCAATGGCATCCCACAGTTTGCTTCTTTCTTGTTTGCCTATGGACTTGCTTTGGGAGCCAAATATCAGCTCCCATTTCGCAAGTGTCAGGCGCACAAGATGATTATTCTCAGCCAAATTAAATTCAGGCTCCCTCTTGGCACCTGGGCGCTTAGCCTGGGGTGCTGCCCCACCTTCAGGCTGTGCCCTTTTCCGTAAGGGAGGTCTGCGCACAGCACCCACCAAACTCCTACTCGGGCCTGCTGTGGCCGGCAGATGTCCTGTATTTGGCTCCATCCTGTAGCTGCACACACACACAAATCAACACCCCACAAGCACGCATGCACACTACAGAATGGCATCGCAATCTCTTAGGCTTGGGCAGGTTTTATGTGCTCTAACAGCCAATCCAAAAGCAGCCCACTTAATTGATTCACACATACAGCCCAGTTCCTTCTAGGCACACCTCCACTGCACTGACAGAAGCATGTGTGTTAGCCAATTAACTCATTACAGACCTCATTAAACAAACAACACACACCCAAATCCAACAATGGACTGATGTATCTCAAACCCTTGTGACATGTGCTTAGCCTAACGGCTATTTAAAAAAACAACAGCTTCCCTTTCATTGGTCCCCACCTGATTTTTGGCCCATGTCCGTTAATGCACGCAAGTTACGGCTCAAGTACGCTAGTAGCGCTACTAGCGTGCGCGTGCGCACTCTGTTTTACGCACACCTGGGTCGGCTAATTGGCGCCCGGAACTAGCAGAGCGACGCAAAAGGCGGCAAAGCGGACCTGTCACTTTAGAAAATGAAGTATAAAAGGAAGGAATGTTCTAGCTTCTGCTATTCTTACACTGTGGCAAAGGCTGTGGTGTGGTGCTGTGCTCGCTTCCCTTAGCTCATTTGAGCCTCTGTCTGGTTTCTGTCCTCACTCTCTGTGGCTTGTTGGGTGATTTCTGACATCAGTGCTGTTTCTTTAGGAGCTTGGTTTGGGTGGCATCTGCAAATATTGTGTAGCATACAGCAAGTGAGGCTTGATTTTGGGGCCTTTTGTGGGCTGTGCAGCAACTCCCCTCTTGGTTGTGCTTAACTTAGAAAGCTGGTTTTCAGCAGGCTGGTGGTTTGGACCACTATAGTTCTGGTTTTGTGGTGAGCTGCATTGTAGCGGGTGTGTGTGTAGTGTGATTGTTTGTGTGTGTGTTGTGTGTTAGTTGTTTTTTTTGTTTATTTTTGTTTTTGTATATATCTTTAGTGTGTGTGATGGATAAGAGGGTGATGTATGGTGTCTGGGTGGATGGATGTATGTGTATGCTGAAAGAGCAGGAGGAAAGGGAGCGGGGTGTTGTGAGGCTTAGGGCACCCCGCTCCTTTGCAATCCGCCTTTCAGTATGGGACTTAAGTGACGAGCAGATCAGGAGCCGCTTCCGTCTGAATCGTGCTGCACTACAGTCCCTATATGATCAGATTAAGACCAAAATCGAGCCATCCACCAAACGCACTCATTCCATTCCAGGCATAGTACGCCTGTGTGCCACTCTTAATGTTTTGGCACGAGGGACCTTCCAGGCAACCTCAGCCCTCCTCAGCGGGATAAGCCAGGCTACTATGAGCCGCATACTAATCCAGGTAGTTCTGGCAATTTGTGATTTAATCCCAATTTACATCAAGTTTCCTGAGGATGAGGAAGAGGTTGCCAAAATAAAACATGCTTTCTATCTGATGGGAGGGATCCCGAATGTGCTAGGGTGCGTTGATGGTACACATATCCCTTTCCGCCCTCCCCGTGCACAGGAGCTGTCCTACAGAAACCGGAAGCAGTTCCATTCGTTTAATATCATGGTGGTCTGTGACCCGGACATGAGGCTGCGGGCGGTGAGATCGGGGTTCCCCGACTCATGCCACGATTCTTACGTCTTGCAGCGGACAGTCCTGTGCCGGAAGTTTGATAACAACGAAATGCCAGCTGGCTGGCTACTGGGTAATAAATTAACCATGTCTATGTATTTTGCTAATATGTGGCCTAGTAAGCCAATTTTAACCAAACTACCACCAAAAAACATGTACTAGTACTAATTGCTGTCTCTCTCCTTGTGTTTTTTCTACAGCGGACAAGGGATATGGGCAGAGAACGTGGGTCATGACTCCGGTCAGGAACCCACGGACCTCTGCCCATGAACGCTACAATGCAGCGCATCGCAAGACCAGAAGCATTGTGGAAAGAACCATCGGCCTGCTGAAAGCACGCTTTCTCTGTTTGGCACGGCCAGGAGGAGAGATGCTCTACAGCCCACAGAAGGTTTCCAAGATCATCCTTGCCTGCTGTGTGCTACACAACATTTGTATTTGTCACCGAATCCAAGCCCCCGAGGAGACAGCACTGGTGCCAGAAATCCCCAACCTGCCCGCAGATAGAAGTGAGGACACCCAGACTGGCGATGAGCTAAGGGAAAGGCTGATCACTTCTTTTTTTGCGGTAAGCTAACTACCCTTCACTCTAATGCAAGTACTGCACTACTGTTTAAATGTATTTGACCTCCCATCCAAAAGAGCAAAAAAACGCACTAAGGGGGGTGTAAGATGACCCAAACCACTCTAAGGGGGGGTGTAAGATGACCCAAACCACTCTAAGGGGGGGTGTAAGATGACCAAAACCACTCTAAGGGGGGTGTAAGATGACCCAAATCACTCTAAGGGGGGGTGTAAGATGACCAAAACCACTCTAAGGGGGGGTGTAAGATGACCCAAACCACTCTAAGGGGGGTGTAAGATGACCCAAACCACTCTAAGGGGGGTGTAAGATGACCCAAACCACTCTAAGGGGGGGTGTAAGATGACCAAAACCACTCTAAGGGGGGTGTAAGATGACCCAAACCACTCTAAGGGGGGGTGTAAGATGACCCAAACCACTCTAAGGGGGGGTGTAAGATGACCCAAACCACTCTAAGGGGGGTGTAAGATGACCCAAATCACTCTAAGGGGGGGTGTAAGATGACCAAAACCACTCTAAGGGGGGGTGTAAGATGACCCAAACCACTCTAAGGGGGGTGTAAGATGACCCAAACCACTCTAAGGGGGGGTGTAAGATGACCAAAACCACTCTAAGGGGGGTGTAAGATGACCCAAACCACTCTAAGGGGGGTGTAAGACGCCAATGTTGGTTATCAAGTTATGCATTTTTTTTTGGGAAACCACAAAACAACTATAAAGATATATACTAACTGCACTTTTCTTATTTTTTCAGGCACAAAGAGATGCACCCTGATCCTTAATTTCCTTTTCCAAAACTTTCCTGGACTTTACTTTGCTTTAGAATTTCTGTTTGACTTTTCATTTTCAATTTCATTTCTGTTTTATTATTAATTTTTTTTTAGAGTAAAAATAAAAAAAGAATTATATATATACATGTGGCTATGTGTTTAATTCTGTTGTAAGTTTCCTTTTCATTCTAATTCCTATTTTAATTTTCCTTTTTTTTCTCTGTTCTGTTTTTATTTTCCTTTTCTATTTTCCTTTTCTTTCTCTGTTCTGTTTTTATTTTCCTTTTCTTTCTCTGTTCTGTTTTTATTTTCCTTTTCTTTCTCTGTTCTGTTTTTATTTTCCTTTTCTTTCTCTGTTCTGTTTTTATTTTCCTTTTCTTTCTCTGTTCTGTTTTTATTTTCCTTTTCTTTCTCTGTTCTGTTTTTATTTTCCTTTTCTTTCTCTGTTCTGTTTTTATTTTCATTTTCTTTCTCTGTTCTGTTTTTATTTTCCTTTTCTTTCTCTGTTCTGTTTTTATTTTCCTTTTCTTTCTCTGTTCTGTTTTTATTTTCCTTTTCTTTCTCTGTTCTGTTTTTATTTTCCTTTTCTTTCTCTGTTCTGTTTTTATTTTCCTTTTCTTTCTCTGTTCTGTTTTTATTTTCCTTTTCTTTCTCTGTTCTGTTTTTATTTTCATTTTCTTTCTCTGTTCTGTTTTTATTTTCCTTTTCTTTCTCTGTTCTGTTTTTATTTTCCTTTTCTTTCTCTGTTCTGTTTTTATTTTCCTTTTCTTTCTCTGTTCTGTTTTTATTTTCCTTTTCTTTCTCATTGGTGGTTTAATTGTATTTCCTTTTTATGTAACAAATAAAAAAAAAAATTAATTGTGGCTATGTGTTTAATTATGTTTTATTTTGCATTTATATTCGAATATCTGGTTGAATTTAATTTCCTTTTCAACACAAAATAAAAACTCTTTACATTTTTAACAAATGTTGCAATGTGTTTTATTCAGAAGGTACTGGATGGCCAGGACACAGCAAAGCTAACAGGCGCTGTGTAGAATAGCGTGGTCACACTGACTGACAGCGCCTACAAAGCTGAGGGCCAACATCATATTCAGCAATGTAGGCGTTGTTCGCAACAACGCCAGGTAGCGACTGAGGAGGCCTGCTATAGCGAATCGCTACCGCCCGCGGCTGACGCTAGCGGCGCTCATAGCGCCATACTTCAGTCGCTCATCTGTCGCTACCTGGCGCTATTGATGAATCGGCCTCTTAGCTGATAGCAAAGCACCTAGTATAGTGTGAGAGCTTTTCTACAATCTTTATAATATTAACCATGTCATTCTTACCTTTGAGACCACAAATCCATCTATGTAGTCTACCAGTTGGTGTGGAAAGTCTTCTGCAGAGCTCATGATGGTGTGAAGCTTAGTGGGTCCTAGAAGTGGTTTTCTTACTATAGCCGTCTGTGTGTGAGCTGAAATGTGTTAGATTAGAGGTAAGACTATTCCTATATAGCATAGATGGAGAATGGCCAGCAGCTCAGAGCTTAAACTGTCAGTGACCAAGCAGAACAATGACAATTATCATCTATGGAAGTTTAAAGTGGAAATGCTATTATCCAGAGCTGATTTGTGGGAAGTTATCATAATCAGGGTCGGGACAGGAAAAACACACAGGCACAGGTCACCACAAGTTTACAAGTTGAAGATATGCATATATCACATACGTAGTGAGAATATAGAGAAAGGCATGTGGGACACACTGAAAAGACTGCATGATAGATCCAGCTTAAACAGCAAGTTGTTTCTGCTGAGGAAATGTTACAAAATGAGGCTTAGCAGAGATCAGAACATGCAGAAGCATTCATGCATATGGGGGTGGGGAGTCTGAAGCTGTACTGCGAGGCTTTCGACCCTTCCACCTTTTGTTATAGGGGTAACCTCAGGTAAGCCTGCTCCCAATTTATCAGTTGCATTGTATGTCCCAAAGGGGGCTCTCAGAGATTAAAGGACTGCACCTCACATAGGCACTGTGGCGTTTGGTGGTGCTGTTTTTAACCAGATTTAAGACAGATTATAAGTTTGGCTGCAAGCTAACAGGGTTGAGTGCTATGACCCTTTAATACTTGTGTATCCTAATTGCCCTGCTCACGTGCACCTCCCAGGTTAGTTATAAATTGGTCTGAGTGGCTGGCACCCCTCTCCTTTGTTTACTAGGAGTATATAATTGCCATGCTGGAAGTGATCGCACAATTCAGATCAGTCAGCAAGAATATAACAGTTTCACCACCACCACCATGTTGCTGTGCAGCTTACCTGATACATATACTTCACTGATTAATGTGCTGGAGACATAGCATACAGATCCGACAATAGCATTTGTTAAGCATTTGTTAAGATCAGGCTCATAGCTTGCACATGACTACATGACAAACACAAAGAAGAAGAAGAAGAAAAAGTTGAGACTATGCACCCATAAACACAATGACATGTGGCACAGGTGTTTAGGTGACAGACATCCAGAATGCAGAATAGAAGAACTACAAAAGAAAATGATGTTACTGTTGCCTCAAAACACTTCAGGCTGAATAGCTTAGCTAGTAGAGCTTTAACTTTTAAACCAGAGAGTGTAGAGTTTAAACCCGACTGATGTTTTTTTTCTTCTCTTTTTCATCTTGTTTTTGTTGCTCTCTAGATTTATTATTTTGCCAGTTTGTCTTTTTTTTTTTACCTCTTTTACCTGCTTTTTGCAGTGTCTTTCCATTTCCCATTTTCTCTTCTTTCCAGCCTTGTGTGTTTGAAGCAGAACAAGTCCCATCTATGGGAGCCCGCCTCATCCTGGAGATGCTGAGGATGCGGCTGCAGCTATTTACAACATCATGGAAGCCAGGAAAAAGGTGAGTATTGTGGTGACCTGGGTGGCTTTTCACACAGTGGGGCATCCCGTATTTGGATGCGCCATGGGAAGGCCAGTGCCCAGCACTGGTGTTTTTTAAACTCCAAGGTCGGCCACTCAGGGATTTGTTCCGCCATATATATATATATATATATATATATATATATATATATACAGTCAGTGAAAGTAGATTTCATTTTCAGTCAGTTTATTTTGTAGAAATTTTATATATCTATTGAGTTAGATGGTGGTCTCATCACTGAAGCAGCACCTCCCACATACACAGTTGTTACCGCCAGGTACAGCACCTGCCTGGGAAGAAAGCGGAAGCAAGTTTACTGCAGCTGTTGCTAGGAGACCAGTGGGCTAAATGCTGTGGCTGTCTGCTATTACCTCACTGAATAAAACCCAGCAGATCCCGGACTGAGCCATTTTTATTTTACAATTTAAAAGTAGGGCATACATGTTTTTTTTCTTTTCGGTCGCCACATTATTTATACACGTGTTAGAAGCTATTGTCAGGCAATATAGTTATTTATCTTTTTTTAATGCAAATTTTCACGATGTTGCTCCTTTAAAGTGGACCAACACCCAGGATTTTGACTATCCTGGGTGTTGGTCCACTTAGGTGGGGCACCCCGATCGGGGGTGCCCCGCTGTGTGAAACCCCCCCGATCGCCGCAAAAACTCACCTCTCCCCGCTCCCACGTGACCTTGTCCGGCCAATGACAGCGCTCAGAGCCGCTCTGGTATGCGCGTCCAAAGCCGCTTGGACGCGCATACCAGAGCGCTGTCATTGGCTGCGTCTCTCGCTTCCCTCTAACAGGGAGCGCGCCTGCGCCGCGCCCTGCTAGGGGGAAGCGAGAGACGCGGCCGCGTCTCGCGCATGCGCCGTTGGATCGCCGGTAAGGTAAGGATTGTGGGCCTCCTGGGGGGTTCCTCCCCACGGGACATCCCGATTTCGGATGCCCCGCGGGGAGGGATCTGATCGGTCCGGGAATCTTATAGATTCCCGGGCCGATCCCCCCTGGGTGTTGGTCCACTTTAAGTACAATTTCTATTCTAAGTATTCTAATTATCACTGTGTCTATATGAAAAACATTTTAAATGAGGTTCAATAGAAATTGCCATTTAAAAGGTTACTTTTTTAAAGAAAAGTAGGTAAGTGGAACCAAATCTAATGTTTCAAAAAGATGATGTTAAATATCCAATAGTACTCTTCTAAGGTTTCATGACTCCCTCCTCCCTTAAGAAGGAGTCTTGACAGAGTAATCCTCATCAATATGTGTTTGAAAACAAGGAAGTGCCAATACTTCTCATACCAACACCATCTCATAAAGTATCTCCCATCTATAATATATTTTACTAGAGGAAGCTAATCTTGCCTTCAAAAATGTGTCAATGACAGAGAAAGGAAACCTATATAATTTTAAGATTGACTTTTCAATAGCCATATCAGCAAGGATAAAGGTTTCAGGATGGGATAAAATGGAGGCCCCTTTGACAGCAAGTCCTGCTGAGGAGGGAGCGTTACTGGAAGGTCTAATGACAGATTCTCCATATCTGCATACCAGGCTCTCCTCGATCAATTTAGATCAATTAGAATCAGGCGACATAGAAGGGGATGCATCAGCGTAAGAGGAGGAAAAGTTCTGTACACCATGTTGAACTGAGATGTTACTAGGGCAATATGATCTCATACTCTTTCCACAAAGTTAATTACTTTTCTGTGGAATCTGGAACAAACAGATTCAAATCAGAGGTGCCCCGATGATCATATGTGGAGTTGAATATCTCTTGGTTCAGATCCCACTTCTCCTGATGTACCTCGACAACCTAGAAAGTCTGCTGATGAATTCTCTATTCCTGGAATATGTACAGTGGATATTGCTGGTACATGGGCTTCTGCCCAAAGTAGAATCAGCTCTGCCACAAACATGGCTGCAGAACTTCTCGCTCCCACCTGAAAATTTATAAGCTACCGGCTGTTATGTTGTCTGAGTTCAGCTGGACAGATGGTCAGTATCTTCACCCAATGTCATAGGTTTCCTCTCCTGTGAGGACAACAGAATCGCTTTCATTACCAGGACATTAATGGATTTCTCTGTTTCCTGGAATGACCACTTGTATTAATATGTACTGCAATAGCCCCCCCCCCCCATCCCGCCAAACTGGCGTCTGTAGTAAAAATCCACCACTGGATGGGGAGTAAGGATTTTTCTAGTTGACAGATGAGTCGACTGAATCCACCATGTCAACTCAAATTTCAGATTGTTCGTCAGAGGACATGAATAACCGAGGGAACTTTGATATTTGTTCAAATTGTATAGAATATACAACTGCAGGGGCGGAGCTGGGACATATGGAAATGCTACCATCACAGACACCATAAACCCAGAAAATGCATGCATTTGCTTATGATAATTTTCTCTACTGGGAGAAAGAAACTTTCACCTACAGAATATCAAATTCCATTCCTAGGAATGTAATCTGATTTGATGGTATTAGAACGGGCGTTTTTTATTTTTTTAAGCCAGCCATATTGTAGTCAATAACACTACTTTTTGGCAGTCTCCTCCTTGGAATTCCCTGAATTAGTAGATCATTCAGATAAGGAGTAATTTGGACTAGTTTGCGTCTTCAGCATTGCCATAATTGTAGATAGCACTTTGATAACAAAGTGCTGGTGCTGGGGCCATACCAAAAGGTAGAGCTACAAATAGGAAAGGTTTTGCTTGAAAGAGAAACTGAGAATTTTTTGCTAAGCTAGACAGATGGGGATATGTAATAAGCATCCTTGATGACTAATTAGCTAAAAATCCCCCTTGAGTTATTGATTCCAGCACTAATCCGAGCAATTCCATACTAAATTGCTTGTAAGAAACAAAGTAGTGCAAACATTTAAAGGGCCACTCTAGCCCCTTCCTTCAAAATAAACATAACCCCGGCCTGCTCCTACAAATAGTGATTATGCTCATGTAATAACAGAAAAAAAGACACTCACAAACCCCAAATCTAACCCCCAAAGCCACAGCTGTTGCCCTGAGAGCTGTTGCCATCTTCCTGAAATCGTGGCCGGCACTGGGAAAGAGATACTCTCTATATCTTGCACGGTCCCACCCACCATTCACCCCGAATCCAGCCCTTGAAGGCAGCAGTGCTGCAGCACCGAACGCCCACAACCATCTTCCTGAAGTCCTGGCTGGCCACTTGGAGCTGCGCTCTCCACATTTTTGGCACTTCCATCAGTCCATTTACGGGAATGGACAGGCGGGAGCATGCGAGGTGCAGAGAGAGTAGGCTCCCAGCGCTGGCAGGGACTTTGGGAAGATGGCGTTCAGTGCCACAGATGCAACATCGGGGGCTGGATTTTGGGTGAAGGCAAGTGTCTTTTTTTTTTCTTTTTTTACATGAGCATAATCGCTAGTTGGAGGAGCCAGGGCAGGGGTTATATTTATTTTGAAGGAAGGGACTGGAGTGGCTCTTTGAGATTTAAAAAAAGATAGAAACCATGCTTCTTGTTATTGTTAAAAAATTTTTTAATAGATACCACATTCTGTATAAGGAACTAGTATGATCACATTGGAGTGGTGTAGATCTTATTGCACCTGACTGGGATGATAAGGCGAGAAGGATCTTGTAGCAGATTAGACACAAAAATTACGGACAGAGTTCTATCTTGTAACCTTTTTCTATCTCTGTCCAGACCAATACAACCAAGATCTGCATTGACAATCTGCACAACTGTCCCCTCCCTTCAAGAGGGTGTCCCTTCATGCAGAATTGTGTTTTGAGTCAGATTTTGGTTTGGACTCCAAGACTGACTTCCTCCAAAAGTTACTTTTCTTTTACATGTGGAAGAGGAATATTGTCACTGTAGACCCTTGTTATTTCTAATGAAAGAAATGAAAAGGCCAGTTTGATGGGTTCATTTTCAAGGTATCAAAAACCCACCAATGAGGAAAAATAGTACATTTACCACCTGTAACGTCTATAATGAGGATGGCCAAGATGTCACCAATTTTGTATTTATTTATTTTTTAAATTTGGTAAGAGACTATAGTTTATTTAGAATTAAGGCCACCAAAATAAGCTTTTGAATCATAAAATTCTTAATGATGTGAAGCTTAAAGCAGGCCAAAAAAAAAAGTTCTCTGAATTGTATTATAGAGCCAGACATTGGGGTCAAGTTGCACCTAGTAAGAATTATGGACCTCATCTGTAAAAATGCCTCATTGCATGTTCAGGTGATTTTTTTTTGGAAAACAAGAGCATATTTTCTTATTGTACATAACGCAGGTTGCAATTTACACTGCAAGGCACACCCAAGGTTCAACCTGCTTCACTATATAATTATCAATATCAGATCAGCTACAGGAATAAAGAGGTAGCTATCTTTTTCTTTAAAGTGGACCAAAACCTTCTCCACCCAAAAGCCCCCTCATGAGTTCTTGGGGCAATGCTGCTGGCTTATTTCTTTGCCTCCATGCCCACCTACGCCAATTGGCTGATCAAAGATTTGCCGGTGATGTGACCAGCTCACTGGTCGCATCACCAAGCTTCCTCCAGAAAGGTCCGCTTTAAAGTTTTGTAAAGCACTTGGCAGAGGTTCCTTCTAAAGTGGACCAAAGCACAGAATTTTTGACTATCCTGGGTTTTGGTCCTTGCCCCCGAGGCACCCCAATCGGGAATGCCCCGCTGCATGAAACCCCCAGGTCACCTGATCCTACGGCACATGCGCATTCTCTTTTCCAATCAGTACGCTTGGATCTGCTCCTGTTTCTTCGTCTAAGAGCTCATCTAAGGCGAGCAGAATCGAGCAAGCTGGAGGCTGCATGCCCCCCACCCTTTAACAGGGAGCGTGCCCGTGCCACCCATTCACAAATGCCTGCTAAAGGGATATCTGGGATGCAGCTACTGCTCGCAAATGCCCCATTGGACCGGGAAAGAAGGTGAGTTTCCGGGTGAGTTTCTCACACAGCGGGGGATCCCGATTCTGGATGCCCTGTGAGATGGAATCTAGCATTGTTGGACTCTTATAGATTCCAGGGCCGTTGGGGCGTAGGTTTTGTTCATCTTTAACAAAATAGCACATCTACGATATAGAGTGGAATAATGGAAGAAAAATACCTCTTAAGTAGAAATCTCTATATATAGATCTCAATCAAACGGAAGAATGTAACATAAACCGGACCTTAACCCTAAATAAGAGCATATCTTATATGTTTCCCCCACCCTGTACATACAGATTGCCCATATTAAAAATCATTCTACCTGTATCTACTGCATTTTCTGAGACTAAAACAGCCAAGATGGCGGCCCATGGAGGTGCAGGCTGCCTGCAAACAGGAAGTGAATTCTGACTGTGCCGCTCTGCATTCTGGGATTACTGACCTCTTCTTGACCCCAGCTCTGCTCTGTCTGTACAAAGCACAGCTATATCCTCGCTCCCCTGCACTTTTGACCCCCCTCCTCTCCTCAGTATGTGATACTACTGAGCCAAGATTGCGGCACCCATATTCTAGGTGCTGAACAGAGTTGCAGGCCAGTGAGGGAAAGAAAAAGTAAGTGACTAAAAACATTAAATATATTAATTTTAGATGCTGGGGAATAGTTTTTTTAGGCCTTGGACTTTTTATGAAATGATGCTGAAGGTCCGCTTTAACAATGAAAGAAAAATCTCATTTTAACTATAGTACAACATATGTACTTTTTATAATGCCAGAGGTTTACTTTACAAAATAAAAATATTCAGGGTGAAAAAAATTATTTATTTAAAATCCTTTACACGTCTGTCTACAGTACTAAAGGTCCTATTCAGCAAAATACAGTTTTAGAAAGAAAGAGGGGGCGCGCGCACGTGACCGCGCAGCATGGACGTCTGCTGAGTGAGCTCCGTGCAGTCGGGAGGCACAGAGCCCAACCAACACTACCAGACCCCTAAATTTCCACACAAGGCAGCTGCGGAAGACCCCAGGACTTACCTGGGCCAGATGTCTGCCACCCCAGCCAAAAGGAGAGGCCACAGAGAGGGTCGGAAGTCGGCAGCCCCAGGATCCAAGATGGCGGCCGCAGCACGGCTGCTAGCAGAGGAGACTGCAGCATCTGAGGACGCAGCTTGCTCCAGAGCAGGAGAGGACAAAGAGGAAGCCCTGAGGGTGAGTGCTGATGATCTCTCCCAGGAATCTAATGATAGCTGGCCGCAACTCCCCTCCTCTCCATATAGTTCAGCTCACAAAGCCCCAGCTCAGCTTTCCTCAGAAAATCAGACCCTGATTACACAGCTTAGAGCTGTTATTAGAGAAGAGGTCACAGCAGTGTCAGTTAAGCACACAGAGACACTCTTGAAAGAAATCAGGGACATTGGAACCCGCACTGATGCCCTGGAATCCCGCATGGATGACTCCACACTGATCCTTGATAACCATAACTCCCTGCTGGGTCAAATGCAAGATGAGATTAGCTCACTTAAAAATTTAAACGAGGAACTCGAGAATCGAAACCGCAGATCTAACTTGCGATTCCGTGGCCTCCCTGAGACCATGGAGGATGCCACAGCCACTATCACCGCCCTTCTCCAAGAACTGGTCCCAGATATACCAGTAGCCAGGCTCGAGCTGGATAGAGCGCACAGGGCCCTGGCAAGAAAACCCACAGAGGGCCCACCGCGTGACATCATCGTCAAGTTTCATCACTACTTAACAAAAGAAGCGGTCCTCAAGGCATCTAGAGAGAAATCCCCCCTATACTTCCAAAAGCACAATTATCAAATTTTTGCGGATCTCTCGCAGACCACCATCCTAAAAATGCGGGCCTTTAGACCCTTACTCCAAGTCTTACAAGCTCAGGGGATTTGATACCGCTGGGGATTCCCCTTTAAACTCACGTTTACATACCAATCTAAGCAGATCCAGGCCTCTTCGCCCCCAGAACTCCTGACCAAGCTTAAAGCCCTGGACATTAGAATCCCAGACATGGATCCTACAACCTCGTCTCTCCCCACTACTCCAAGAACCCCGGGACTGCCCCGCAGATCTACCCCCCAAACCACCCCCTCTCCTAGGATGGAACCTCACCCGAGAATCAACCAGGCGATAAAACAGCTCCTGTCCCAGTCCTTTCAGCCGGTCTCCAAGGGCTGACATGCCCCCTGCAATAACTTTTTGTATTAACCTTCATGCTCGTCGAGGTCCAGTAAGTCACTACTGCGCAAAGACCCATTTACTTGAGTCATACTATGTTTATTAACACCTTGTTTGCTCTCTACAGAGCATGTTTAGATTCACTCTGTTTGCAATGCTCTTTCCCTCTGTTATTGCTCCCCTTCATGCCATGAGCAGCTGCTGTTACCCTTAAGAGCTGAAACATGTAACTGCAGGAGACCTCTCGGTGTGCATTCTCACCTGAGAGTGGACCAGGTGACAAAACGACCCCTGTTTCAGCCCCTTCAGCCGGTCTCAGGGGGCTGAGACAAACCCCTGCAATAATCTCCTTCGTATGAGCCCCCATGCTTGTTATGCTTGTTATGGTTTAGTAATTCACCACTGTGCAAAGCCCCAGTTACCTGGATCACACCAGGTTTATTAATACCTCTTAGCTCCCTATGGAGCATGCTCATATTCACTCTGATTGCAATGTTTTCATCTTGATGATCACTCTCCTTCATGCCATGAGCAGCTACTGATAATTCTCATGAGCTGAAACATGCCACTGCAGGAGACTTTTTTATAGTTTGTATTTGTATTCTGTATTTACAATAATGTTGTTGCTGTTGTTGTCTTTCAACCCCTGAACTACCTGCCCTACAGCTGAAATACTATTGTCAAGGCTAACTGCCTGAAATATGCTGCTGCAAGAAACCTTATTATACTGCATGGTGAAAACAGCAGGTCCCTGGCCCTGAGCTTTTCCAGATCATTCCACCGGGCAGGCGAGTGCTCCTGCTCCCCCTGGTGGGGGGACGTCGCTCCTCTGTGTATTTGGGACAGCTTACGGCCACTGAAAATCCTTGAGCTGACTGACCCTCCTGCCCTAACATTTAAACGTATTAGCGCACCCTTGCTCACTGGTGGGCATGATCATATTTATAACATATGGCCGCCGAGAGACCCTAGTTTAACTGGAGCCCCGGTGATGCCATCCACACTCTTTAGGGCCTTTCGCTCACCAGTGAACACGGCAGGTCACATCTATCCTGTTTAACCCTTTTCTTGAGAACCATTCTTTCCTAAGGCGGAAACCCCTGCAGTTAGTTACTGGAACACTTAAATATGCCACAGCGGGAACTCCTCTTGTGGCCATAGTGGTGCCTGGACTCCCTCCTGCCCCTGGTAATATAGCCGGCGGTAGGTGGACCCTTATTGATTCTGGAGAGCTCCTCCACCTCCAGGCCCCCGAGATGGTACACAACCTGGAACAGTCCCTCCCCTGCTGGCTGTTATTAAACAGGTACCTCTTCTCTATAAGTGGATGTTCCTCCTCTGCTCCTTGTACCGCGATGCGGGCCCTACCGGACTCTCCCGTGGCGGGCCCCGTGCGTGTTCACGGGGGTAGAGGAAAATCATGCTCTAACTGTGGCCTTTTGCATTTTTTGCATTTTTTGCATTTTCTGCATTTTTTTGCACTCTCTTTTTACTGAATTGAGATATGTTGTTGTGTTGTTGAATGTTTACAAGTTTGTCCAAGTTTTGCCTCCCGACTCACTCTGGCGCACCCCCAACTCCCTTTGGTTCCGACTTCTTTCCGGTCTGAGCCTCTGGGACACCACCCTGCACGGATGTGCAGTTTCAAAAGAGCTCTAAATTGTATGTTAATCTTAAATGTCCTATGTACTTTTTTCTCTTCTCTTCTTTTCTCTCCTCTTTCTCTTTCTCTAATTCTCTCTCCCCTTCCCCCCTTTCCCTATTCCCCCTTCTCCTGTCCCATCCTCACTGGGGCCCTTGGCTCGAGGCCTAGCATATATTTGGAATCAGCTACCCCATCCTCCCAGATATGGCCTTTAAAGTAGTGTCACTCAATGTTCAGGGTCTGAATTCACCCAATAAGCGGTCTAGAGCTTTCAAATACTTTAATTCCATTCACGCTGACGTGGTATGTCTCCAGGAGACCCATTACACGACGTCCTCCACACCTAAGATTCTTAACTATAAATTTCCTCTCTTTTTCCAAGCAGTAGGGCATAGTAAACAAAGAGGTGTTCTCATCGCCTTCCGTAAGGAGGTCCCCTTCACATGCCATAAACAAATCGCAGATCCTGGTGGCAGGTTTATTCTACTCCAGGGAACACTTCAAGACTCTGAGGTAACCTTTCTAAATTATTATGCTCCCAACACTAAGCAGATACCCTTTATATCACAAATGTGCTCCATGATCCAGATACACGGAAAGGGCACTATCTTCCTATGTGGAGACTCAAATCTAAATCTACAACCTGATATAGACAGGTCCCTCCCCCCAAATACACAAGTCAGACAAGAAGGGAAACAATTCCAGGACATAATCAATAATTCTAATCTTATAGACCCTTGGCGGGATCAGCACCCTCACAAGAAAGACTTCACCCACTATTCAGCCCCCCATAAACTTTTTACAAGAATAGACCATATTTTTGTGCAGACCTCCTTCCTCCCCCAGGTCACTGCCTCCAGAATTCATCCTATACCCTGGTCTGACCATGACTTGACTTCAATCTCTTGTAAATCACTGACTGCTGGGTCCAGATCTTCCTCATGGTCGCTTAATGACTCTTTACTCTCCTCAAATTCCCTGGTGGAGGAATCCTGTGCACGTGCCAGAGACTTTTTTGCATTAAATGAGACCCCAGACTCCCCCCCAACTATGGTTTGGGGCGCCTTTAAAGCCGTGATGAGAGCCCTATATAGCCCTGTCTTCTCGGAAGAAAAAAGAGAGAATGGCGCTGGCAACAAAACTTAACGAGCAATACTTAGCAGATGCTCAGGTCTTTAAGGCTAACCCCTCCTCAAAGCGCCTCCGCCAGCTGGAGACCTCCAGAGCGAAATTAAACCTTTTACAAACAGAGCAGGCTGAAAGGCGATACAGGCGCTCCAAACAGCATTATTATACTTCAGCTAATAAACCAGGGTCACTCCTAGCCTCCCAACTGAAATGTCAGGACCAATACATAGCTCCCATCAAACTACAAACCAGGGAGGGTACAGAGACCAGCAACCCCCTAGCGGTGGTAAAGGAGTTCTCAGAGGGCTTAGCCAGCTTGTATGAAGCCCCTCCGCCCTTGGAGCTCCATCGGGCACAGACCTTTTTTGATAACATTAACCTCCCACACATTTCTGAAGATCAAAGATCTCTTGTAGATGGGGACATTACCACTGACGAAGTCCTGCATGCTATCAAAACCCTGAAAAACAATAGGAGGCCTGGGCCAGACGGATTTACCGCTCTATTCTATAAAAAACTAGGTCCCATAGTGGCCCCTAGACTAGCAGCAGTTTTCAACCATGTCAAAGAGGGGAACCTCTTTGATCCAGAGATGCTTAGAGCATCCATAGTTATGATTCCGAAACCCGGAAAGGATCACCGAAAATGGACCAATTTCAGACCTATCTCTTTACTGAACATAGATCTCAAAATCCTCACCAAAATCCTGGCCACCAGAATTAATGTGTTTCTGTCTGAGATAATCCATAAAGACCAGGTAGGTTTTGTGCCTAGGAGACAAGCAGGGGATGGGGTGAGACGGGTCATGCAGCTGATGCAGGAGGCAAGGGATAGTAAGGTTGAATCAATGCTTCTCTCTCTGGATGTGGCGAAGGCATTTGACTCCTTATCATGGCACTACCTTCGCTTTTCCCTTGAAAAGAGGGGATTTGGCACGGGCTTTCTTTCCTGGATAGGAGCACATTATTCCCACCCTACTGCCTGCATCAAGTACGCTGGCTTCTCCTCAGCCACTTTTCCAATCCAGAGGGGAACTAGGCAGGGCTGCCCCCTTTCCCCTATCTTATTTATATTGGCACTTGAACCCTTAGCCCAAAAACTCAGACAGAACCCGACGGTTAAGGGTATCCCAATGGGCTCCACAGAACAAAAAATTTCATTATTTGCAGATGACATGTTACTCATGCTGTCTACCCCCCATGTCTCGGCCCCAAATGCACTCCAGGATCTGGCTGACTTTAGCCAGTTTTCTGGACTCCGACTTAATACCTCCAAGTCTATGGCGCTTGACATATCTCTATCTGAAACCACAAAGCAAACCCTTTCTCATAACTTCTCATGGACGTGGACACAGCGCCTGCCCTTCCTGGGAATTATTCTGACAGCAAACATTAACGATACTTTTAAGGCAAATTACCCGGGAATCATCAAAACAATTGACTCCCTGCTCCATGCCTGGCACTATGTAAAGCTCTCCTGGCTAGGCCGCATTGCTGCCCTTAAAATGACGATTTTACCCAAAATTTTATACCTATTCAGGGTACTTCCAGTCCGTGTCCCCCAAAAAACACTGGACTCTCTCCAACAGAAATTTATGCATTTCACGTGGAACAAGGCTAGGCCCAGAATCAATAAAGCCACCCTGATATGTAAAAGAGAGAGGGGGGGCCTCGCGTTTCCCTCAATTAAAAAGTATTACATAGCAGCCCAAGTGGCACCCCTGGTCTTGCTCCATGCGACAAAAGACAGACCGATTTGGGTATCTAATGACTTCTTAAAATGTTCACCCATCTCCCCAGCTTCGTTGTTATGGCTTCCGAAAGCTTCCCGACCTAAATCCCTACCTCCTGCCCTGGCGTTTTCCCTCTCCGTTTGGGATGGGGTGAAATCCCATTTTACTTCTTCTTTAAAGCCGGCTTCCCCGCTGCTTGGGAATCCCCTGTTTCCTCCGGGCGTTACCCACTCCAACAATTTCAGATGGTGGGTAGGGAAAGGTCATACCAAAGTGGAGAATTTCTGCACCTCAAGGGGGATGAAAACAGCCCAGGACCTCAACTCAGGGGAGAACCTGCCCCCATCTGAAACCTTTCGGTTTTTGCAGATCAAGCATTTTATTAATAGCACGCTGACCCGCTCTCCTCCTCCATATCAAAGTACTGATTTTGAATCCCGGTGTATCAGAAACCACTTCAGTGGGGGTTTGATATCAAGCCTTTATGCAACTCTAGTGTCCCCACCATCCCCTATTAAACATAACTATATGTCTCAGTGGGAGAGGGAGCTGGGGTGCGACGTGGAGGAGGAAGAGTGGCAGAGAACGTGGGACAATATAAAGAAGATTTCCTGTAACACAGTAGTTTTAGAAAATGCCTACAAGACACTCTTTAGATGGTATCTCACGCCAGACCGTCTTCACAAGTTTTCCCCATCAACTTCCCCACTCTGCTTTAGGGGATGCCCTTCCGTAGGATCTATGGCTCACATCTGGTGGGACTGCCCTATAGTCTCGGCCACATGGAACAGGGTATACAAACTGCTTTCTGACATCATCCATCTCCCAATGACTAAGAACCCTAGGGAGGCTTTACTTTCCCACAAATCAGGTAGATACTCTAAAAACCATTGGAAATTAATTCAACACGTCCTAGCCACCGTCCGCCTCACCATTGCCAGAAACTGGAAATCCCCCAGAATCCCCTGGCAGGAGATCCTGAACAGAATCTCAGATACACTGTGTAACGAGAAAATTACAGCGATTAAAAGTGACACCTATGAAAGATACCTTGATGTATGGACCCCTTGGCTAGAATATATAGATGTCGGCCACCACCAGACAGACCCAGTCCACCCAGTTTGAATATAGTGAAATCCAATTCTATTTCAAGTATGGCCTCCAGCCTCGGATCCATCCCTATCCCCCTTCCCTCTCCCCATCCCACTCCCTTCTCTTCTCCCTTCTTCTACTTTTCCTTTTCTCTTCTCATCCCACTGTCAATCAATCCTATCAACTATGCATTAATCTTTAGCTCCAACCACTGATCCTTAGCACCAATAAAGAATGGATGTGTTATACACATCTCTTTAGTACAAGCCCCCCAGTCCAGACTACAACCCACCGCACCCCAAGCACTTGCTGTCCTGTGCCAGAAGTTGACCCTAATAGTTAGCACCATGTTTTAGTGCAATTATACTCAGGAATCTTCATACCTCTTTTGATAACTATTGGAAAATCTGTTAACGCAAGTACACTCAGGAATCTTCATATCTCTGTTGATAACTATTTGATACTGTACCATTATGTACATTCTGTAAACCTGTTCAACTGTCATCATTAATGCATATGTAATGTCTGATCCATGTATACCTTATATGAAAACCCAATAAATTCTTTGTAAAAGAAAGAAAGAAGAACCGCCTCTCCAATGCATGCAAAAAAATGTTGTTCTAATTTTTCTCCAAACATCACCTGTTACCTTTGATGTGACATTTTCACTGGTGAGATACATTACTTTTTCCACGGGGTAAGGATATTTTTTTCCACTTTGAAAACAACATCACCCTATGGTCTATGCATTAAAAAATAACACATTTTTCTACATAGCCCATAGGGTGCTATTGTTTCTAAACCTAAGAAAAAGCTCATTAAAATACATGATGCAATTCACATCCCAAGCCAAACTTGCATGCAAATATTTAGCATGACTCTCCCTCTCAGAAAAACAATTAGCTGATAGCAAAGCACCTAGTATAGTGTGAGAGCTTTTCTACAATCTTTATAATATTAACCATGTCATTCTTACCTTTGAGACCACAAATCCATCTATGTAGTCTACCAGTTGGTGTGGAAAGTCTTCTGCAGAGCTCATGATGGTGTGAAGCTTAGTGGGTCCTAGAAGTGGTTTTCTTACTATAGCCGTCTGTGTGTGAGCTGAAATGTGTTAGATTAGAGGTAAGACTATTCCTATATAGCATAGATGGAGAATGGCCAGCGGCTCAGAGCTTAAACTCTCAGTGCCCAAGCAGAACAATGACAATTATCATCTATGGAAGTTTAAAGTGGAAATGCTATTATCCAGAGATGATTTGTGGGAAGTTATCATAATCAGGGCCGGGACAGGAAAAACACACAGGCACAGGTCACCACAAGTTTACAAGTTGAAGATATGCATATATCACATATGCAGTGAGAATATAGAGAAAGGCATGTGGGACACACTGAAAAGACTGCATGATAGATCCAGCTTAAACAGCAAGTTGTTTCTGCTGAGGAAATGTTACAAAATGAGGCTTAGCAGAGATCAGAACATGCAGAAGCATTCATGCATATGGGGGTGGGGAGTCTGAAGCTGTACTGTGTGGCTTTCAACCCTTCCACCTCTTGTTATAGGGGCAACCTCAGGTAAGCCTGCTCCCAATTTATCAGTTGCATTGTATGTCCCAAAGGGGGCTCTCAGAGATTAGAAGACTGCACCTCACAGAGGCACTGTGGTGTTTGGTGGTGCAGATTTAGCATACTTCTGTAGATGTGTGTAGACCAAGACCTCTGTTTTTAACCAGATTTAAGACAGATTATAAGTTTGGCTGCAAGCTAACAGGGTTGAGTGCTATGACCCTTTAATACTTGTGTATCCTAATTGCCCTGCTCACGTGCACCTCCCAGGTTAGTTTTAAATTGGTCTGAGTGGCTGGCACCCCTCTCCTTTGTTTACTAGGAGCATATAATTGCCATGCTGGAAGTGATCGCACAATTCAGATCAGTCAGCAAGAATATAACAGACAGTCACACCACCACCACCATGTTGCTGTGCAGCTTACCTGATACATATACTTCACTGATTAATGTGCTGGAGACATAGCATACAGATCCGATAATAGCATTTGTTAAGCATTTGTTAAGATCAGGCTCATAGCTTGCACATGACTACATGACAAACACAAGAGAAGAAGAAGAAGAAGAAAAAGTTGAGACTATGCACCCATAAACACAATGACTGTATATACATGTGGCACAGGTGTTTAGGTGACAGACATCCAGAATGCAGAATACAAGAACTACAAAAGAAAATGATGTTACTTTTGCCTCAAAACACTTCAGGCTGAATAGCTTAGCTAGTAGAGCTTTGACTTTTAAACCAGAGAGTGTAGAGTTTAAACCCGACTGATGTTTTTTTTCTTCTCTTTTTTTTTTGTTGCTCTCTAGATTTATTATTTTGCCAGTTTGTCTTTTTTTTTTTACCTCTGCTGCTTTTTGCAGTGTCTTTCCATTTCCCATTTTCTCTTCTTTCCAGCCTTGTGTGTTTGAAGCAGAACAAGTCCCATCTATGGAAGCCCGCCTCATCCTGGAGATGCTGAGGATGCGGCTGCAGCTATTTACAATGTCATGGAAGCCAGGAAAAAGGTGAGTATTGTGGTGACCTGGGTGGTTTTTCACACAGTGGGGCATCCCGTATTTGGATGCACCATGGGAAGGCCAGTGGCCAGCACTGGTGTCTTTTAAACTCCAAGGTTGGCCACCCAGGGATTTGTTCCGATATATATATATATATATATATATATATATATATATATATATACAGTCAGTGAAAGTAGATTTCATTTTCAGTCAGTTTATTTTGTAGAAATTTTATATATCTATTGAGTTAGTTGGTGGTCTCATCACTGAAGCAGCACCTCCCACATACACAGTTGTTACCGCCAGGTACAGCACCTGCCTGGGAAGAAAGCGGAAGCAAGTTTACTGCAGCTGTTGCTAGGAGACCAGTGGGCTAAATGCTGTGGCTGTCTGCTATTACCTCACTGAATAAAACCCAGCAGATCCCGGACTGAGCCATTTTTATTTTACAATTTAAAAGTAGGGCATACATGTTTTTTTCTTTTCGGTCGCCACATTATTTATACACGTGTTAGAAGCTATTGTCAGGCTATATAATTATTTATCTTTTTTTAATGCAAATTTTCACGATGTTGCTCCTTTAAGTACAATTTCTATTCTAAGTATTCTAATTATCACTGTGTCTATATGAAAAACATTAAATGAGGTTCAATAGAAATTTCCATTTAAAAGGTTAATTTTTTGAGAAAAGTAGGTAAGTGGAACCAAATCTAATGTTTCAAAAAGATGATGTTAAATATCCAATAGTACTCTTCTAAGGTTTCATGACTCCCTCCTCCCTTAAAGTGGACCAACACCCAGGATTTTGACTATCCTGGGTCTTGGTCCACTTCGGTGGGGCACCCCCGATCGGGGTGCCCCGCTGTGTGAAACCCCCCCTAACCCCCCGAAAAACTCACCTCTCCCCGCTCCCAGCGCCGACGTACAAGAGAAGATCTTGAACGTCTAAGCGGCGGCGGCCGCCGCCGCCTCCCTCGCGTCACTTTGAACGCGCGCGCCCCCGCGCCGGCCATTCGCAGACGGCCGGCGCGGAGGCGCGCACGCCTACAGGGGCGCGAGGGAGGCGGCGGCGGCCGGCCGCCGCCGAAGATAAGGTAGGTGAGTTGGGGTGTTTGGGGGGGTTTCACCCCGCGGGACATCCCGATCTCGGATGTCCCGCGGGGTGGGGGGTGATCGGCCCGGGAATCTTATAGATTCCCGGGCCGATCACCCGTGGGTGTTGGTCCACTTTAAGAAGGAGTCTTGACAGAGTAATCCTCATCAATATGTGTTTGAAAACAAGGAAGTGCCAATACTTCTCATACCAACACCATCTCATAAAGTATCTCCCATCCATTCTGCCCAAAGTAGAATCAGCCACAAACATGGCTGCAGAACTTCTCGTTCCCACCTGAAAATGTATAAGCTACCGCTGTTATGTTGTCTGTTTGAGTCCAGCTGGACAGATGGTCAGTATCTTTACCCAATGTCATAGGTTTCCTCTCCTATGAGGACAACAGAATCGCTTTCATTACCAGGACATTAATGGATTTCTCTGTTTCCTGGAATGACCACTTGTATTGATATGTACTGCAATAGCCCCCCCCCCATCCCGCCAAACTGGCGTCTGTAGTAAAAATCCACCACTGGATGGGGAGTAAGGATTTTTCTAGTTGACAGATGAGTCGACTGAATCCACCATGTCAACTCAAATTTCAGATTGTTCCTCAGAGAACATGAATAACGGAGGGAACTTTGATATTTGTTCAAATTGTATAGAATATACAACTGCAGGGGCGGAGCTGGGACATATGGAAATGCTACCATCACAGACACCATAAACCCAGAAAATGCATGCATTTACTTATGATAATTTTCTCTACTGGGAGAAAGAAACTTTCACCTACAGAATATCAAATTCCATTCCTAGGAATGTAATCTGATTTGATGGTATTAGAACGGGCGTTTTTTATTTTTTTAAGCCAACCATATTGTAGTCAATAACACTACTTCCACTCTTTTGGCAGTCTCCTCCTGCCAAAAGAGTGGAAGTAGAGTGGCACTTCCATCAGTCCATTTACGGGAATGGACAGGCGGGAGCATGCGAGGTGCAGAGAGAGTAGGCTCCCAGCGCTGGCAGGGACTTTGGGAAGATGGCGTTCAGTGCCACAGATGCAACATCGGGGGCTGGATTTTGGGTGAAGGCAAGTGTCTTTTTTTTTTCTTTTTTTACATGAGCATAATCGCTAGTTGGAGGAGCCAGGGCAGGGGTTATATTTATTTTGAAGGAAGGGACTGGAGTGGCTCTTTGAGATTTAAAAAAAGATAGAAACCATGCTTCTTGTTATTGATGAAAACATTTTTTAATAGATACCACATTCTGTATGAGGAACTAGTATAATCACATTGGAGTGGTGTAGATCTTATTGCACCTGACTGGGATGATACGGCGAGAAGGATCTTGTAGCAGATTAGACACAAAAATTACGGACATTCTATCTTGTAACCTTTTCTATCTCTGTCCAGACCAATACAACCAAGATCTGCATTGACAATCTGCACACCCGTCCCCTCCCCTCAAGAGGGTGTCCCTTCATGCAGAATTGTGTTTTGAGTCAGATTTTGGTTTGGACTCCAAAACTGACTTCCTCCAAAAGTTACTTTGCTTTTACATTTGGAAGAGGAATATTGTCACTGTAGACCCTTGTTATTTCTAATGAAAGAAATGAAAAGGCCAGTTTGATGGGTTCATTTTCAAGGTATCAAAAACCCACCAATGAGGAAAAATAGTACATTTACCACCTGTAACGTCTATAATGAGGATGGCCAAGATGTCACCAATTTTTTATTTATTTATTTTTTAAATTTGGTAAGAGACTATAGTTTATTTAGAATTAAGGCCACCAAAATAAGCTTTTGAATCATAAAATTCTTAATGAAGCTTAAAGCAGACCAAAAAAAAGTTCTCTGAATTGTATTATAGTGTCAGACATTGGGGTCAAGTTGCACCTAGTAAGAATTAGGGACCTCATCAGTAAAAATGCCTCATTGCATGTTCAGGTGATTTTTTTTTTTGGAAAACAAGAGCATATTTTCTTATTGTACATAACGCAGGTTGCAATTTACACTGCAAGGCACACCCAAGGTTCAACCTGCTTCACTATATAATTATCAATATCAGATCAGCTACAGGAATAAAGAGGTAGCTATCTTTTTCTTTAAAGTGGACCAAAACCTTCTCCACCCAAAAGCCCCCTCATGAGTTCTTGGGGCAATGCTGCTGGCTTATTTCTTTGCCTCCATGCCCACCTACGCCAATTGGCTGATCAAAAATTTGCCGGTGATGTGACCAGCTCACTGGTCGCATCACCAAGCTTCCTCCAGAAAGGTCCGCTTTAAAGTTTTGTAAAGCCCTTGCCAGAGGTTCGACCAAAACACAGAATTTTTGGCTATCCTGGGTTTTGGTCCTTGCCCCCGAGGCACCCCAATCGGGAATGCCCCGATGCATGAAACCCCCAGGTCACCTGATCTGACTCACCCTTCCCCGTTCCTACGGAACATGCGCAGTCTCTTTTCCAATCAGTATGCTCGGATCTGCTCCTGTTCCTTCATCTAAGAGCTCATCTAAGGCGAGCAGAATCGAGCAAGCTGGAGGCTGCATGCCCCCCACCCTTTAACAGGGAGCGTGCCAGTGCCACCCATTCACAAATGCCTGCTAAAGGGATATCGGGGATGCAGCTACTGCTCGCAAATGCCCCACTGGACCGGGAAAGAAGGTGAGTTTCCGGGTGAGTTTCTCACACAGCGGGGGATCCCGATTCTGGATGCCCTGGGAGATGGAATCTAGCATTGTTGGACTCTTATAGATTCCAGGGCCGTTGGGGCGTGGGTTTTGTTCATCTTTAACAAAATAACACATCTACGATATAGAGTGGAATAATGGAAGAAAAATACCTCTTAAGTAGAAATCTCTATATATAGATCTCAATCAAACGGAAGAATGTAAATTAAACCGGACCTTAACCCTAAATAAGAGCATATCTTATATGTTTCCCCCACCCTGTACATACAGATTGCCCATATTAAAAATCATCCTACCTGCATCTCCTGCATTTTCTGAGACTAAAACAGCCAAGATGGCAGCCCATGGAGGTGCAGGCTGCCTCCAAACAGGAAGTGAATTCTGACTGTGCCGCTCTGCATTCTGGGATTACTGACCTTTTCTTGACCCCAGCTCTGCTCTGTCTGTACAAAGCACAGCTATATCCCCGCTCCCCTGCACTTTTGACCCCCCTCCTCTCCTCAGTATGTGATACTACTGTGCCAAGATTGCGGCACCCATATTCTAGAGTGCTGAACAGAGTTGCAGGCCAGTGAGGGAAAGAAAAAGTAAGTGACTAAAAACACTAAATATATTAATTTTAGATGCTGGGGAATAGTTTTTTTAGGCCTTGGACTTTTTATGAAATGATGCTGAAGGTCCGCTTTAACAATGAAAGAAAAATCTCATTTTAACTATAGTACAACATATGTACTTTTTATAATGCCAGAAGTTTACTTTACAAAATAAAAATATTCAGGGTGAAAAAAATTATACATTTAAAATCCTTTACATGTCTGTCTCCAGTACTAAAGGTCCTATTCAGCAAAATACAGTTTTAGAAAGAAAGAAGAACCGCCTCTCCAATGCATGCAAAAAAATGTTGTTCTAATTTTTCTCCAAACATCACCTGTTCCTTTGATGTGGCATTTTCACTGGTGAGATACATTACTTTTCCCACGGGGTAAGGATATTTTTTTCCACTTTGAAAACAACATCACCCTATGGTCTATGCATTAAAAAATAACACATTTTTCTACATAGCCCATAGGGTGCTATTGTTTCTAAACCTAAGAAAATGTAAAATGCACATACTCAAACATATTTAAAAGCTCATTAAAATACATGATGCAATTCACATCCGAAGCCAAACTTGCATGCAAATATTTAGCATGACTCTCCCTCTCAGAAAAACAATTAGCTGATAGCAAAGCACCTAGTATAGTATGAGAGCTTTTCTACAATATTTATAATATTAACCATGTCATTCCTACCTTTGAGACCACAAATCCATCTATGTAGTCTACCAGTTGGTGTGGAAAGTCTTCTGCAGAGCTCATGATGGTGTGAAGCTTAGTGGGTCCTAGAAGTGGTCTTCTCACTATAGCCGTCTGTGTGTGAGCTGAAATGTGTTAAATTCAAGCAGTTTTCTCCCACACCCTCCTAATTTGTGAATGTTTATGCATTCAGACAGGGGTGCACCTGGCCTCTCTGCTGCCTGAGGCAAACTTTAGAAATGTAGTATATGGTAGTAATAATAGTAGTAATAATAATAGCAAATAGTAGACTATAGAGCTAATTCAGCACCATGAGAATTTTTTGCTCTCGCTTTTTAGTAAGAACCTTTATTTGTAAGGATCCTTAGTGCAATTCAACACCATTTTATCTGTGCAAATTATTTTTAAAAATTGTACAGTGAAACATGGCGCTGAATATGCTCATTATAAAATGCTCACCATGCTGAATCAGCCCTTATGAGTATGTAAAGTTAAAGTTGTCCAATCACTGTCCGGGCCGGCGCTGGAGTCTAAACTCACAGGCCCTTATTTAACAAGGGATAGCGCCAGGTAGCGAATGGTGAGCGAACGGTAATGACGCTCACCACCACGAGAACACCGGCTCCCCTCCGCAATCACACATTTATGAAGCCGATCCTCCATAGCGACTGACAGAGCACCAGATAGCGAATCATTCATCATTATTCCAGCCTCACCCCACAGCGCCAGCGAGCGACCTTGAACAGCGACAGGTATGACCTCTCGCTACCTGGCGCTCTCCAATGCATTTCAATGGAGCTAACTTTAAATATTCATAATTAATTGCAATTATTTATTTATTTATTTTTTTTATGTCAAAAATTCTGTGACCACTTCTGCAATGTTAGATTTTTTTTAAGCTAAAAAAAAAAAAAAAAAAAAAAAATTTGTGCAGAATTGATATTACAGGTCTGATAATAATGTATTCATATTACAAAATGTTTTGAAAAACATGTTTTTTTTTTTCTAAAAATATGGTTGTTTGGGGGTTAAAAAACTACTTTTAACCCATCGCCGCCAGCGCTCTGGGGTTTAAACAAGCATTTCACAGCGCAAGAATTTTTGGAGCGTGATTTGTTAATGAATATGCTGGGAGCCGTTCGCTATGGCCGTTCGCTGTCATGCGCTCCCATACAGCGCGGAACCTGTCAAACAGCGACTCATAACCCCGTATTCAACATTACCACACACCGACTGAGTCGCTGTCAACAGCCGAACAATGGCCAAGCACAGCGAATACTAGCGGGCGCTGTGAAAATAACGCTACTGTCGCTCATCTGTCACTACCTGGCGCTATTAATGAATCAGCCTGACAGTCTATACACATACACAGATGCACACACATGATGTAGTCAGGTTCACCTTATCTCCAAACTGGTTAAATAACCCTTTGTTGTGAGGTGAGTGCCATCACTAAATAAATTAGGATTTCTTATCTCAGAAAATCCTGCATTTCACTCCAGCAACCACTAAGGGGAGCAGTGGACTGCAAAGGTTTCATTCAGATGCAAAAAGATACACACTGGACAGTTAACAGGTAACACTGGACAGTTCGTGAAAAATGCAAAAGCAATTCCCAATCCCCTGCTGTATCCCAATCCCCTGCTGTTACATTGCAATGTTTCCATTTTATACAATCAATGAAATTCTTTTTTTTTTCACCTCCTTTTAAGGAGGTAGCCTAATGCTCTCTGACATTCATTTAAATAGTAGTAATCACCATTGTAGAGTGTATAAGAGTCTAGGGGAAGTGGTTTCCCTCATTATAGGGCATCCCAAATTAAAGAGGACCAACACCCAGGGGTGATCGGCCCGGAAATCTATAAGATTCCCGGGCCGATCACCTCCCACCCCGCGGGACATCCGAGATCGGGATGTCCCGCGGGGTGAAACCCTCCAGAAACCCCAAAAACATCTTATCTGATCCGCCGCCGCTTCCGCCGCCGCCGCCTCCCGCGCGCCCCTCCAGACGTGCGCGCGCCCGCGCCGGCCCTCTGTGAATGGCAGGCGGGGGCGCGTGCGCGCCGAGAGTGATGCGCGGGAGGCGGCGGCGGCGGAAGCGGCTTGGACGTTCCTGATCCCCGCCTGGACGTTGGCGGGGATTGGCTGCGGCGTTCACGTGGGAGCGTTGAGAGGTGAGTTTTTTGGGGTTTCTGGGGGGTTTCACACAGCGGGGCACCCCCGATCGGGGTGCCCCGCCGAAGTGGACCAAAACCCAGGATAGTCAAAATCCTGGGTGTTGGTCCACTTTAAGATACCCAGTCTGGGGGTCACTAAATATGGGGCTCCTATGCTGGTGACACCCCCTCTGCTCCCACTGACACTCATGACATTTCTGTTAGATAAATATTTGGCTTCTGTGACGGTGATATCTTTGTGAAACCCATGGAATTTATGTTAAAATAATATGGGGCTATTGTGTGGGCCTGCACAGGGGGCTCACACAGTTGCGTATCCTGATTTGTGCCAAAAAGTTTCTCAAGGTGCTGAGCCTATCTAGTGTTTTCTCTCCTTTTCCTATATTAGTAAATGTGTGTTTTATGAAAGCAGTTTTCACTACTAAAATCTGCTATTGGAAACAGTACACTAAAAAGAGTGACTCCTACACACACAAAACACTGCATGGGCATGTGTAAGGTGGAGTGAGCTCCCTAACCTCAGTAGAGGCAAAAGCAACAATGTTCTGTTGTTGCCAAAAGCAACAGATTGGTGGAAGTAAAAACTTAACTCAGGATTTTGACCATCCCAGATTTTGTTCAAATGCCTATTTGCAGTGTGTGAACCCCCCCAGATCGCCCATAAAAACACACTTTTCCCTGTCCCTATGGTGCATGTTCAGGCTCTGGTCCAATCAGAGCAGTTTGCTGTGCCTATGTCATTTGCCTCATTCCATCCCAGCAGCACACATGGTCCCATCCCAGTCCCAGTCCCATCTGAATGACTGAGGCAGAAGTACATACTCAGGCCAAAGATGTGAGGATAAGTCGATTGCGCTCACAGACAATCATTCGGGATGCCCCAGCGAGGGCCAGCTGCCGCCCCCTAGAAGTTTTGTGCCACTTTAAAAGACTCTTGGGGTGTTGGTGGTGTTCTACCTTTTTATAGGGCATTGCAACTTATGCCTTGCTGCGCTGCTGGATCGGGGATTAGATAGGTTTTACTGGAGATTTGGGGGGGGGGGGGGGTTAACACAGCAGGTCATACCAAACTGGGATGCTCCAGAGACAATGACCAATGCAACAGCTGCAACTCCTACAGCAAACATCATTTTTTTTGAAGTGTACAGATGTTTCATGTCCTCTATATTGCATTACAGACATACTCCATTTGGTGGGGACAGGTCTGCTTTAATATAGGCACATAGATTAAAGTATCAAGCTCACACCAAATTAAGCTTATAAAAAATTCATTTGATTTATTTTTCTTTTTCTCTGCAGTTAAGGCCCATATTCTTTCATAAAAGCGAGAAATAGTAATAGTAATACATCACCAAACATATTTACATTTGCAACTAATTACAAGAATACACCCAGATAAGAAGAATGCAAACAATCTCTCTTTGTTATGAGTAGCCACTGTGGTTAAAAAGAAAAAAGCAGCTGCTCTATGGAGAACATGTGTAGCAAAAAAAAATGTTCGCAACAAAAGTATATGACCACAGTGATAACCTCTCAACATCCAGAGAATGAGTTGTATAGCTAATAGTTTAGATTAGAGATGAGCGAACTTTTGAAAAATTCGATTCGACTGATTCGCCGAATTTTCCGACAAAAATCGTTTCGACCCGAATTTATTAGCGACGAATCGCTATTAAAAACGGCTATTTCTGAGCCTCCTAGAGCCTCAATAGGGTTGTAAACCATTTTGCCTTGCTGTAACACGCATAGGATGCGTGCTGGGTTAGTTAAATAATACTGTAAATAAATATCACATGCAGATCAGAGGCATCGCTAATAGAATCGCAGAGCGGCACAATTGCAGAGAATTGAAGTGGCATCACTATGAGGGGCAGGAGCCCAAACATTGCTTTAAAGAGACACTGGAGTTGGCAGCAGCAGGAGCCCAAAAATTGGATGAATCACACCCTGCAGTTGCAAGCAGCAGCAGCAGGAGCCCAAATATTACTTTAAAGAGACACTGGATTTGGCAGCAGGAGCCCAAAATTGGATGAATCACACCCTGGAGTTGGCAGCAGCAGCAGCAGCAGCAGGAGCCCAAACATTAATTTAAAGAGACACTGGGGTTGGCTTCAGGAGCCCAAAAATTGGATGAATCACACCCTGGAGTTGGCAGCAGCAGCAGCAGGAGCCCAAACATTACTTTAAAGAGACACTGGAGTTGGCTTCAGGAGCCCAAAAATTGGATGAATCACACCCTGGAGTTGGCAGCAGCAGCAGCAGGAGCCCAACCATTACTTTAAAGAGACACTGGAGTTGGCAGCAGGAGACCAAAGATTGGATGAATCACACCTTGGAGTTGGCAGCAGCAGCAGGAGCCCAAACATTACTTTAAAGAGACACTGGGGTTGGCTTCAGGAGCCCAAAAATTGGATGAATCACACCCTGGAGTTGGCAGCAGAAGCAGCAGGAGCCCAAACATTACTTTAAAGAGACACTGGAGTTGGCTTCAGGAGCCCAAAAATTGGATGATTCACACCCTGGAGTTGGCAGCAGCAGCAGCAGGAACCCAAACATTACTTTAAGGAGACACTGGGGTTGGCTTCAGGAGCCCAAAAATTGGATGAATCACACCCTGGAGTTGGCAGCAGCAGCAGCAGGAGCCCAAACATTACTTTAAAGAGACACTGGAGTTGGCTTCAGGAGCCCAAAAATTGGATGATTCACACCCTGGAGCTGGCAGCAGCAGCAGCAGCAGGAGCCCAAACATTACTTTAAAGAGACACTGGGGTTGGCAGCAGGAGCCCAAAAATTGGATGAATCACACCCTGGAGTTGGCAGCAGCAGCAGCAGGAGCCCAAACATTACTTTAAAGAGACACTGGGGTTGGCAGCAGGAGCCCAAAAATTGGATGAATCACACCCTGGAGTTGGCAGCAGCAGCAGGAGCCCAAACATTACTTTAAAGAGACACTGGGGTCGGCAGCAGGAGCCCAAAAATTGGATGAATCACACCCTGGAGTTGGCAGCAGCAGCAGCAGGAGCCCAAACATTACTTTAAAGAGACACTGGGGTTGGCAGCAGGAGCCCAAAGATTGGATGAATCACACCCTGGAGTTGGCAGCAGCAGCAGCTGCAGGAGCCCAAACATTACTTTAAAGAGACACTGGGGTTGGCTTCAGGAGCCCAAACATTGGATGAATCACACCCTGGAGTTGGCAGCAGCAGCAGCAGGAGCCCAAACATTACTTTAAAGAGACACTGGGGTTGGCTTCAGGAGCCCAAAAATTGGATGAATCACACCCTGGAGTTGGCAGCAGCAGGAGCCAAAACATTACTTTAAAGAGACACTGGAGTTGGCTTCAGGAGCCCCAAAATTGGATGAATCACACCATGGAGTTGGCAGCAGCAGCAGCAGGAGCCCAAATATTACTTTAAAGAGACACTGGAGTTGGCTTCAGGAGCCCAAAAATTGGATGAATCACACCCTGGAGTTGGCAGCAGCAGCAGCAGGAGCCCAAACATTACTTTAAAGAGACACTGGGGTTGGCTTCAAGAGCCCAAAAATTGGATGAATCACACCCTGGAGTTGGCAGCAGCAGGAGCCCAAATATTACTTTAAAGAGACACTGAGGATGGCTTCAGGAGCCCAAAAATTGGATGAATCACATCCTGGAGTTGGCAGCAGCAGCAGCAGGAGCCCAAATATTACTTTAAAGAGACACTGGGGTTGGCTTCAGGAGCCCAAAAATTGGATGAATCACAGCCTGGAGTTGGCAGCAGCAGCAGCTGCAGGAGCCCAAACATTACTTTAAAGAGACACTGGGGATGGCAGCAGGAGCCCAAAAATTGGATGAATCACACCCTGGAGTTGACAGCAGCAGCAGCAGGAGCCCAAACATTACTTTAAAGAGACACTGGGGTTGGCAGCAGGAGCCCAAAATTGGACGAATCACACCCTGGAGTTGGCAGCAGCAGCAGTAGCCCAAACATTACTTTAAAGAGACACTGGGGTTGGCTTCAGGAGCCCAAAAATTGGATGAATCACACCCTGGAGTTGGCAGCAGCAGCAACAGCAGGAGCCCAAACATTACTTTAAAGAGACACTGGGGTTGGCAGCAGGAGCCCAAAGATTAGAGGAATCACACCCTGGAGTTGGCAGCAGCAGCAGGAGCCCAAACATTACTTTAAAGAGACCCTGGGGTTGGCAGCAGGAGCCCAAAAATTGGATGAATCACACCCTGGAGTTGGCAGCAGCAGCAGCAGCAGGAGCCCAAACATTACTTTAAAGAGACACTGGAGTTGGCTTCAGGAGCCCAAAAATTGGATGAATCACACCCTGGAGTTGGCAGCAGCTGCAGCAGCAGGAGCCCAAGCATTAATTTAAAGAGACACTGGGGTTGGCTTCAGGAGCCCAAAAATTGGTTAATTCACACCCTGGAGTTGGCAGCAGCAGCAGCAGGAGCCCAAACATTACTTTAAAGAGACACTGGGGTTGGCTTCAGGAGCCCAAAAATTGGATGAATCACACCCTGGAGTTGGCAGCAGCAGCAGCAGGAGCCCAAACATTACTTTAAAGAGACACTGGAGTTGGCTTCAGGAGCCCAAAAATTGGATGATTCACACCCTGGAGTTGGCAGCAGCGGCAGCAGGAGCCCAAACATTACTTTAAAGAGACACTGGGGTTGGCTTCAGGAGCCCAAAAATTGGATGAATCACACCCTGGAGTTGGCAGCAGCAGCAGCAGGAGCCCAAATATTACTTTAAAGAGACACTGGGGTTGGCTTTAGGAGCCCAAAAATTGGATGAATCACAGCCTGGAGTTGGCAGCAGCAGCAGCTGCAGGAGCCTAAACATTACTTTAAAGAGACACTGGGGATGGCAGCAGGAGCCCAAAAATTGGATGAATCACACCCTGGAGTTGGCAGCAGCAGCAGCAGGAGCCCAAACATTACTTTAAAGAGACACTGGGGTTGGCTTCAGGAGCCCAAAAATTGGATGAATCACACCCTGGAGCTGGCAGCAGCAGCAGCAGGAGCCCAAACATTACTTTAAAAAGACACTGGGGTTGGCAACAGGAGCCCAAAGATTGGATGAATCACACCCTGGAGTTGGCAGCAGCAGCAGGAGCCCAAACATTACTTTAAAGAGACACTGGGGTTGGCAGCAGGAGCCCAAAAATTGGATGAATCACACCCTGGAGTTGGCAGCAGCAGCAGGAGCCCAAACATTACTTTAAAGAGACACTGGGGTTGGCTTCAGGAGCCCAAAAACTGGATGAATCACACCCTGGAGTTGGCAGCAGCAGCAGCAGGATCCCAAACATTACTTTAAAGAGACACTGGAGTTGGCTTCAGGAGGCCAAAAATTGGATGATTCACACACTGGAGTTGGCAGCAGCAGCAGCAGGAGCCCAAATATTACTTTAAAGAGACACTGGAGTTGGCTTCAGGATCCCAAAAATTGGATGAATCACACCCTGGAGTTGGCAGCAGCAGCAGCAGGAGCCCAAACATTACTTTAAAGAGACACTGGAGTTGGCAGCAGGAGCCCAAAGATTGGATGAATCACACCCTGAAGTTGGCAGCAGCAGCAGCAGGAGCCCAAACATTACTTTAAAGAGACACTGGGGTTGGCTTCAGGAGCCCAAAAATTGGATGAATCACACCCTGGAGTTGGCAGCAGCAGCAGCAGGAGCCCAAATATTACTTTAAAGAGACACTGGGGTTGGCTTCAGGAGCCCAAAAATTGGATGAATCACACCCTGGAGTTGGCAGCAGCAGGAGTAGCCCAAACATTACTTTAAAGAGACACTGGGGATGGCAGCAGGAGCCCAAAAATTGGATGAATCACACCCTGGAGTTGGCAGCAGCAGCAGGAGCCCAAACATTACTTTAAAGAGATACTGGGGTTGGCAGCAGGAGCCCAAAAATTGGATGAATCACACCCTGGAGTTGGCAGCAGCAGCAGCAGGAGCCCAAGCATAACTTTAAAGACACACTGGAGTTGGCAGCAGGAGCCCAAAAATTGGATGAATCACACCCCGGAGTTGGCAGCAGCAGCAGCAGAAGCCCAAACATTACTTTAAAGAGACACTGGGGATGGCTTCAGGAGCCCAAAAATTGGATGAATCACACCCTGGAGTTGGCAGCAGCAGCAGTAGCAGCAGGAGCCCAAACATTACTTTAAAGAGACACTGGGGTTGGCTTCAGGAGCCCAAAAATTGGATGAATCACACCCTGGAGTTGGCAGCAGCAGCAGCAGGAGCCCAAACATTACTTTAAAGAGACACTGGGGTTGGCTTCAGGAGCCCAAAAATTGGATGAATCACACCCTGGAGTTGGCAGCAGCAGCAGCAGGAGCCCAAACATTACTTTAAAGAGACACTGGAGTTGGCTTCAGGAGCCCAAAAATTGGATGATTCACACCTTGGAGTTGGCAGCAGCGGCAGCAGGAGCCCAAACATTACTTTAAAGAGACACTGGGGTTGGCTTCAGGAGCCCAAAAATTGGATGAATCACACCCTGGAGTTGGCAGCAGCAGCAGCAGGAGCCCAAATATTACTTTAAAGAGACACTGGGGTTGGCTTTAGGAGCCCAAAAATTGGATGAATCACAGCCTGGAGTTGGCAGCAGCAGCAGCTGCAGGAGCCTAAACATTACTTTAAAGAGACACTGGGGATGGCAGCAGGAGCCCAAAAATTGGATGAATCACACCCTGGAGTTGGCAGCAGCAGCAGCAGGAGCCCAAACATTACTTTAAAGAGACACTGGGGTTGGCTTCAGGAGCCCAAAAATTGGATGAATCACACCCTGGAGCTGGCAGCAGCAGCAGCAGGAGCCCAAACATTACTTTAAAAAGACACTGGGGTTGGCAACAGGAGCCCAAAGATTGGATGAATCACACCCTGGAGTTGGCAGCAGCAGCAGCAGCAGGAGCCCAAACATTACTTTAAAGAGACACTGGGGTTGGCAGCAGGAGCCCAAAAATTGGATGAATCACACCCTGGAGTTGGCAGCAGCAGCAGGAGCCCAAACATTACTTTAAAGAGACACTGGGGTTGGCTTCAGGAGCCCAAAAACTGGATGAATCACACCCTGGAGTTGGCAGCAGCAGCAGCAGGATCCCAAACATTACTTTAAAGAGACACTGGAGTTGGCTTCAGGAGGCCAAAAATTGGATGATTCACACACTGGAGTTGGCAGCAGCAGCAGCAGGAGCCCAAATATTACTTTAAAGAGACACTGGAGTTGGCTTCAGGAGCCCAAAAATTGGATGAATCACACCCTGGAGTTGGCAGCAGCAGCAGCAGGAGCCCAAACATTACTTTAAAGAGACACTGGAGTTGGCAGCAGGAGCCCAAAGATTGGATGAATCACACCCTGAAGTTGGCAGCAGCAGCAGCAGGAGCCCAAACATTACTTTAAAGAGACACTGGGGTTGGCTTCAGGAGCCCAAAAATTGGATGAATCACACCCTGGAGTTGGCAGCAGCAGCAGCAGCAGGAGCCCAAATATTACTTTAAAGAGACACTGGGGTTGGCTTCAGGAGCCCAAAAATTGGATGAATCACACCCTGGAGTTGGCAGCAGCAGGAGGAGCCCAAACATTACTTTAAAGAGACACTGGGGTTGGCAGCAGGAGCCCAAAAATTGGATGAATCACACCCTGGAGTTGGCAGCAGCAGCAGGAGCCCAAACATTACTTTAAAGAGATACTGGGGTTGGCAGCAGGAGCCCAAAAATTGGATGAATCACACCCTGGAGTTGGCAGCAGCAGCAGCAGGAGCCCAAGCATAACTTTAAAGACACACTGGAGTTGGCAGCAGGAGCCCAAAAATTGGATGAATCACACCCCGGAGTTGGCAGCAGCAGCAGCAGAAGCCCAAACATTACTTTAAAGAGACACTGGGGATGGCATCAGGAGCCCAAAAATTGGATGAATCACACCCTGGAGTTGGCAGCAGCAGCAGTAGCAGCAGGAGCCCAAACATTACTTTAAAGAGACACTGGGGTTGGCTTCAGGAGCCCAAAAATTGGATGAATCACACCCTGGAGTTGGCAGCAGCAGCAGTAGCAGCCCAAACATTACTTTAAAGAGACACTGGGGTTGGCTTCAGGAGCCCAAAAATTGGATGAATCACACCCTGGAGTTGGCATCAGCAGGAGCCCAAAAATTGGCCTAAAGACATAAATATGTTTTGCACCATTTGGAAAGTGTAAAACGTGGCACCATGCTGAATCTAGTCCCATGCATCAGGCATTGGTGGGTGGAAATCCTGGCTGATCCATCCCTGATTCATTTTGACAAAGGTCTCTCCACGCCGTAACTATGGCCCCCGCCGCACTAAACACCCGCTCAGATGGCACGCTACTTGCCGGGCAGGACAGCTTTTCCAGGGCAAACTGTTAGTTGCGGCCACAAATCAAGTTTGGCTGCCCAGAAGTCCAGCGGATCCTCAAGGTGTGTTGGCATGGTCATGTCAAAGTATGACATGACCTGCTGGTTCAGGTCCTGCTCCAGGTCTTCCTGCTGCTCATGAGTAGCCTCACTATGCGGGTGTAGAAAGCTACTCATTAGCGACTGAAGACTGAGGCTGCTGCTGATGGAGCTGCTGCTGCTGCTCCTGCCAACCCCCCCAGCAGCCATGACAGTGGAAGGTGAGCGCAGAGGTCCCCTCGAGTCAGACCTGCGAGAGTATGGACCATGGCGCAGATAGGCATCGGCCAACTGCCTACGTAGAATGTCTTTGTAGTAGTTCAGTTTGTCCTCCCTCTCGGTGGGTTTAAAAAATGCCCCCATTTTGTGCCGGAAGCGAGGGTCCAATAAGGTGGACAGCCAGAAGTCATCCCGCCGACAGATGGAAACAATTCTGGGGTCACTACGCAAGCACGTGAGCATGCTTCGTGCCATTTGCGCAAGTGACTCGGATGGACTACCTGTCTCAATCTCCACTGCATACTGCCACGGTGTGCCCGGGTCCTCTGTCTCGCCTTCCTCAAAAACCTCTAGCTCCTCTGGCTGCTCCTGCTCCTCCTCTCCTGTCCGCTGACTAGATAAACCAGCCATTTCGCCAAGCCTAAACTGTGTTTCACTGGGCAACTCCTCCTCCTCCTCTTCCTCCTCCTCCTCCAGTTCAGCTCCAACGGGGTTCATGTGGCCGTAAGATGTAAACGCCATGTCTCCAGTGCCCTGACCAGCCATGGTTTCCAACATGTGCTGTAGTACATGAAGCAGTGGAATCACGTCGTTCATCCCGTAATCCTGCCGACTGACAATTAAAGTGGCTTCCTCAAAGGGCCTGAGCAAACGGCAGGTGTCACGTATGAGCTGTCACTGGTTGACATTGAAGTTACACAGGGGAGTCCTCCTATCTGCTTGGATCATCAGGAAATCCGTGATGGCTTTTCTCTGTTCATATAATCGGTCCAACATGTGAAGGGTGGAATTCCAACGGGTGGAAACATCGCAAATCAGACTATGTTGGGGGATACCGTTCTGACGCTGTAGCTCAAGAAGGGTGTGTTTGGCGGTGTACGAGTGGCTGAAGTGCATGCAAAGTTTCCTTGAAGTTGTTAGGATGTCTTGCAGATGGGGGGAACACTTCAGAAACCGCTTGACAACCAGATTGAAGACGTGAGCCATGCAGGGGGCATGGGTCAGGCTTCCTTGGCGCAGCGCAGACAAAATGTTCTTCCCATTGTCGGTAACCATGATTCCCATTTTAAGTTTTCTTGGAGTAAGCCATGTTTGGATTTCCTGATGAATAAATTTAAGCAGTTCCTCCCCTGTGTGACTCCGTTCGCCAAGACAAACCATGTGAAGCACTGCGTGACACCTCCGTGCCCTGCACACATGGAAGACTGGAGGGACACTGAGACTTGAGCCTACAGTGGAGGGTGAGGAGATGGCGGAGGATGAGGAGGCCGAGTCGCACAGTTCCACAGGCCCAACGGGCAGGGAACGCGGAGGCCGAAGCGCCGTGACCTGTCCAAGTTGCTGCTGCAAAGGGACCACATTCACCCAGTGGGCCGTAAACGACATGTACTGTCCCTGACCGTAGTTACAGCTCCAGACGTCGGCGCTGCCATGCACTTTGCTACACACCGACAGGCTCAAGGACTGGCCCACCTTCTGTTCAACAAAAGTGTGCAGCGCTGGTACTGCCTTCTTGGCAAAGAAATGACGGCTTGGGACTCTCCACCTCGGCTCGGCACAAGCCATCAGTTCTCTGAAAGGTGCAGCGTCCACCACCTGAAAAGGGAGCGACTGCAGCACCAGCAACTTGGACAGGAGCACATTCAGCTTCTGCGCCGTAGGATGAGTGGGCGCATACTGCGCGCATACTGCTGTCTCTTGGACATGGCTTCGCTGATGGATTGCTGGCGGGATGCATGACTTGGAGGAGGAGCAGGAGCGACAGAGGATGGGTATGACGCACAGCTGCCTTCGGCTGAGGTGCTGGAGCCTTGGCTGGCAGAAATTGGGAGCGGCGTGCCACTCGGTGAGGAAGCAGTCTGGCCCACCTCTCCGGAGCCTAGGTTCTCCCAGGCCGCTTTATGGTGACACTGCATATGTTGACGCAGGGCCGTGGTGCCAACATTTGGACCCTGGCCACGCTTCACCTTCTGCCTACATATCTTGCATGTGGCCATGTTACCCTCCTGCGGATGCTTCAGGAGAAACTGCCACACTGCCGAGTAGCTACTTTTCCCACCAACAGGCCTCACTGATTCGCTGCTATTGTCGCCAACTCCAGGAACCCCTGCCCCACTACCTCCCGATAAGGTAGCCTGCCGCGCAGCAGGTGCTCTACCCCGGCCCCGTTTGGCTCCCCGTTTACAATTGTGCCCCCATGCTGCCTGCCAACCATGCTGTTAACACCTTGCTGCCTGAGCTGCTGACTCCGGGGCAACCTGCGCCCCTCTTCTCCTGATGATGACGATGAAGCCCCTTCATCACCCGGCTCCCAAGTGCGATCGGCTTCATCGTCATCATCATTATCACCGAGTTGTGGCTGTACGTCACTGATGTTCGTGGATTCGTCAACAGTGTCTGGCGCAGGAGCTGGAACGCTCGCAGCACCCACGACACTGTCCACATCACTATTTGTCTGCCTAGCTAAAGAAGCCACCTCTATTTCTTGGCTGGGCAGTAGCTGCTGACTGTCCTCTATCTGATGGTCCTCCTCACTAAAGAGTGGAGCTGAACCCAAAGCATAGGATACGTCGCTGGGGGAGGGAACGGCGTAGGACAGAGGCAATGGGAGGACAGGGACTGCTCTCGGGGCATGCCAACTCAGGGTTGTGTCAGAGGAACCTACCGACCCTAGACTGGGGGTCTCAGACGTAAGTTGTGATGATGTTGTTGATGAGCGCGTTAACCAATCTACCACGGCAGATGCGTTACTGGTGGAGACCCGACCGCTAGCAGATACTGGCAGATTAGGTCTCTCAGCGTGACTCCTGCTGCTACTGGCCCCCAGTCTGCTGCGACCTCTGCCTGCAGAATCTTGGCCTCTGACACTCCTCTTTTCACTTCCAGGCACTTGTCTGCCCGACATAGTCTAACTGGCGTGGTAGTAGGTGATATTTTAAGAACCCCCAGGCAGCGGTGGGTCTATATGAAACAGAATATAATGCACACCAAAAGAGAGCAGTAACACTCAGCCTCCAACAGGCCTGCTTAGTGTAAATAAGAGAGCTGCTTACTGTAAATAAAGAGGGGTATGGTATTTTACAGAATGGGATGCCCCAACAGCAGAGCACCTGGGGGCAGTAGTACTATGCACAGCAAAAGTGTCTTTATCAGGCCAAATTATTTTTAGAATAAGTGCAAAGGGTTATAGTAAATAGAGGCTGGTGTAGTCACAGAATGGGATGCCCCAACAGCAGTGCACCTGGGAGCAGTAGTACTACGCACAGCAAAAGTGTCAAACAGTAGACAAGCTAACAGGGCAGCACTAGCCTAGTATGCACTGAATTGTAACCAAAATACACGTGTGCCTACTCATCCCGGGATCACACTATGAAAATCTAGCAAGCAAGAAAAAGGGGGGACCCACCCTCCCCCAAATAAGGAAACCGGGTAACTATTGAGTGGCACTACTCATGAGTATGAAAAATTATAAAAGGTTTATTATCATCAAAAGTTACACAAAACATAACACATGTACAATACATGTACACAAAAGACATAACATTACAATCTAAGAACACCAGGGGGCACCAGAGGTCGGCCAGTTACATAAAACCACCCTAAAGTCCCACCTAAACCATAAATATGCCCTGATGAAGTAGTGTAGGGTCACTACGACACGCATTGGCACGTTATCCCTACAGGGGTACCCCGGTTGGTCTGTCTATATGCACAGTTATTATTTTTTACACTTTGCTTTATTCTTTGATACTTGTTGACTCTTTTTGCACACCCTGGCGAGTCCTCCTGTTGTATTTAGATTGATTTTGTTTAAATGTAAGTGTTTGCACTTAGCACTATTGCACAATGTTTTTGCTGATTTGCACATATTTGATACAGGTTATATTTATGGTTTAGGTGGGACTTTAGGGTGGTTTTATGTAACTGGCCGACCTCTGGTGCCCCCTGGTGTTCTTAGATTGTAATGTTATGTCTTTTGTGTACATGTATTAGTCTAGTGTGTTATGTTTTGTGTAACTTTTGATGATAATAAACCTTTTATAATTTTTCATACTCATGAGTAGTGCCACTCAATAGTTACCCGGTTTCCTTATTTGGGGGAGGGTGGGTCCCCCCTTTTTCTTGCTTCACAGCAAAAGTGTCTTTATCAGGCCAAATTACTTTTAGAATAAGTGCAAAGGGTTATAGTAAATAGAGGCTGGTGTAGTCACAGAATGGGATGCCCCAACAGCAGAGCACCTGGGAGCAGTAGTACTATGCAAAGCAAAAGTGTCTTTATCAGGCCAAATTACTTTTAGAATAAGTGCAAAGGGTTATAGTAAATAGAGGCTGGTGTAGTCACAGAATGGGATGCCCCAACAGCAGTGCACCTGGGAGCAGTAGTACGATGCACAGCAAAAGTGTCTTTGTCAGGCCAAATTACTTTTAGAATAAGTGCAAATGGTTATAGTAAATAGAGGCTGGTGTAGTCACAGAATGGGATGCCCCAACAGCAGTGCACCTGGGAGCAGTAGTACTATGCAAAGCAAAAGTGTCTTTATCAGGCCAAATTACTTTTAAAATACGTGCAAAGGGTTAGAGTAAATAGAAGCTGGTGTAGTCACAGAATGGGATGCCCCAACAGCAGAGCACCTGGGAGCAGTAGTACTATGCACAGCAAAAGTGTCTTTATCAGGCCAAATTAATTTTAGAATAAGTGCAAAGGGTTATAGTAAATAGAGGCTGGTGTAGTCACAGAATGGGATGCCCCAACAGCAGTGCACCTGGGAGCAGTAGTACTATGCAAAGCAAAAGTGTCTTTATCAGGCCAAATTACTTTTAGAATAAGTGCAAATGGTTATAGTAAATAGAGGCTGGTGTAGTCACAGAATGGGATGCCACAACAGCAGTGCACCTGGGAGCAGTAGTACTATGCAAAGCAAAAGTGTCTTTATCAGGCCGAATTACTTTTAGAATAAGTGCAAAGGGTTATAGTAAATAGAGGCTGGTGCAGTCACAGAATGGGATGCCCCAACCGCAGTGCACCTGGAAGCAGTAGTACTATGCAAAGCAAAAGTGTCTTTATCAGGCCAAATTACTTTTAGAATAAGTGCAAAGGGTTATAGCAAATAGAGGCTGGTGTAGTCACAGAATGGGATGCCCCAACCGCAGTGCACCTGGAAGCAGTAGTACTATGCAAAGCAAAAGTGTCTTTATCAGGCCAAATTACTTTTAGAATAAGTGCAAAGGGTTGTAGTAAATAGAGGCTGGTGTAGTCACAGAATGGGATGCCACAACAGCAGTGCACCTGGGAGCAGTAGTACTATGCAAAGCAAAAGTGTCTTTATCAGGCCAAATTACTTTTAGAATAAGTGCAAAGGGTTATAGTAAATAGAGGCTGGTGTAGTCACAGAATGGGATGCCCCAACCGCAGTGCACCTGGGAGCAGTAGTACTATGCACAGCAAAAGTGTCTTTATCAGGCCAAATTACTTTTAGAATAAGTGCAAAGGGTTATAGTAAATAGAGGCTGGTGTAGTCACAGAATGGGATGCCACAACAGCAGTGCACCTGGGAGCAGTAGTACTATGCAAAGCAAAATTGTCTTTATCAGGCCAAATTACTTTTAGAATAAGTGCAAAGGGTTATAGTAAATAGAGGCTGGTGTAGTCACAGAATGGGATGCCCCAACCGCAGTGCACCTGGGAGCAGTAGTACTATGCAAAGCAAAAGTGTCTTTATCAGGCCAAATTACTTTTAGAATAAGTGCAAAGGGTTATAGTAAATAGAGGCTGGTGTAGTCACAGAATGGGATGCCACAACAGCAGTGCACTTGGGAGCAGTATTACTATGCAAAGCAAAAGTGTCTTTATTAGGCCAAATTACTTTTAGAATAAGTGCAAAGGGTTATAGTAAATAGAGGCTGGTGTAGTCACAGAATGGGATGCCACAACAGCAGTGCACCTGGGAGCAGTAGTACTATGCAAAGCAAAAGTGTCTTTATCAGGCCAAATTACTTTTAGAATAAGTGCAAAGGGTTATAGTAAATAGAGGCTGGTGTAGTCACAGAATGGGATGCCACAACAGCAGTGCACCTGGGAGCAGTAGTACTATGCAAAGCAAAAGTGTCTTTATCAGGCCAAATTACTTTTAGGATAAGTGCAAAGGGTTATAGTAAATAGAGGCTGGTGTAGTCACAGAATGGGATGCCACAACAGCAGTGCACCTGGGAGCAGTAGTACTATGCAAAGCAAAAGTGTCTTTATCAGGCCAAATTACTTTTAGAATAAGTGCAAAGGGTTATAGTAAATAGAGGCTGGTGTAGTCACAGAATGGGATGCCACAACAGCAGTGCACCTGGGAGCAGTAGTACTATGCAAAGCAAAATTGTCTTTATCAGGCCAAATTACTTTTAGAATAAGTGCAAAGGGTTGTAGTAAATAGAGGCTGGTGTAGTCACAGAATGGGATGCCACAACAGCAGTGCACCTGGGAGCAGTAGTACTATGCAAAGCAAAAGTGTCTTTATCAGGCCAAATTACTTTTAGAATAAGTGCAAAGGGTTATAGTAAATAGAGGCTGGTGTAGTCACAGAATGGGATGCCACAACCGCAGTGCACCTGGGAGCAGTATTACTATGCAAAGCAAAAGTGTCTTTATCAGGCCAAATTTCTTTTAGAATAAGTGCAAAGGGTTATAGTAAATAGAGGCTGGTGCAGTCACAGAATGGGATGCCCCAACCGCAGTGCACCTGGGAGCAGTAGTACTATGCAAAGCAAAAGTGTCTTTATCAGGCCAAATTACTTTTAGAATAAGTGCAAAGGGTTATAGTAAATAGAGGCTGGTGTAGTCACAGAATGGGATGCCCCAACCGCAGTGCACCTGGGAGCAGTAGTACTATGCACAGCAAAAGTGTCTTTATCAGGCCAAATTACTTTTAGAATAAGTGCAAAGGGTTGTAGTAAATAGAGTCTGGTGTAGTCACAGAATGGGATGCCACAACAGCAGTGCACCTGGGAGCAGTAGTACTATGCAAAGCAAAAGTGTCTTTATCAGGCCAAATTACTTTTAGAATAAGTGCAAAGGGTTATAGTAAATAGAGGCTGGTGTAGTCACAGAATGGGATGCCACAACAGCAGTGCACCTGGGAGCAGTAGTACTATGCAAAGCAAAAGTGTCTTTATCAGGCCAAATTACTTTTAGAATAAGTGCAAAGGGTTGTAGTTTATAGAGGCTGGTGTAGTCACAGAATGGGATGCCCCAACCGGAGTGCACCTGGGAGCAGTAGCACTATGCACAGCAAAAGTGTCTTTATCAGGCCAAATTACTTTTAGAATAAGTGCAAAGGGTTGTAGTAAATAGAGTCTGGTGTAGTCACAGAATGGGATGCCACAACAGCAGTGCACCTGGGAGCAGTAGTACTATGCAAAGCAAAAGTGTCTTTATCAGGCCAAATTACTTTTAGAATAAGTGCAAAGGGTTATAGTAAATAGAGGCTGGTGTAGTCACAGAATGGGATGCCACAACAGCAGTGCACCTGGGAGCAGTAGTACTATGCAAAGCAACAGTGGTTAACCAGGGTGAAACAGCTGACAAAGCCAGTGACCCAGGCAGTAACACTCAGGCTGCATGAAAACAAAAAAAAATCCCTGTCACTGGATCCGTTTTTTTCCTACCTTTCCCTGCTTCTCCCTGACTTCCTGCCTGTCTCCAGCCTGTCTACTGGCTGTCTACTGGCTGTCCCTAACTCTCTACCCATCTCTCCCTGAATACAGTCTGCAGTGTCCTCCTGGCTCTCACGAATGCATTAGACAAATGCGCAAAAGCAAGATGGCCGCCGCCTTATATAGCGCTGTGACGTCACCGGGCTTGCTTGCTGCTGATAGGCTGCATGTGACTGTCCCAGCATACACTGCCCCAGCTTACATGTCTGGACATGTGACGTAGACCATCCTAGAATGCCTGTCATTGAAATGAATGGATTTAAAAAAAAAAACTTTGCTCGATCGAATCGCGGGGAAATTCGGATTCGATCCGAAACGAATTTGTCATGAAATTCGGATCGAATCCGGGTTCGTCCGGATCGATTCGCTCATCCCTAGTTTAGATACATAATCTCTCTGTTAACAAAACGTATCAGTTTTAAAGGCAAACAGGATACAATAAACACTGTATAACATACAGCATGCTAGGCTTGATAATGATTATCCAGATGCACCATTATAGAGTGATTTCAATAATCCATTCAAATGCAAATAACATTACCCGAGATTGTGATATTTAGTAAGGGTGGGGGCGGTCCTCCCATGTTTCGGGGATCACGCCCTACCTGATGCAGCCCACTGTGTGCTTTTAAATAAGAGTGGGAAACCCTGGCCGGCCACGTGACTCGACGCGACACCGCATCTCTTCCGTAGCGGGTTCCATGCGTCACATCCGGTCTCGCCGGGTCCCGGTCTGCTGTCAACCATGGGCTGGGATGGTGACCTCACAGCTTTGACCTCACGCAGACTCGCAACTGCGCAGATGCGAGGGGCCAGGAGATCGGACTAGTATAGGAAGCAAAATGACACTTCATAATTGTAAACAAAAGGTGGTGTTTGATCGGGGATCCTCTTTGGGGATGTTCTTTAATCTTGGCTGCATCATCTAATAGATAAACATAAAACACAATATGTTAAAACGTTTTAAAAACAATACTAAAGGGTATACATAAGACAACAATTCTATTAACCCCTAAGGGTGAGTGTTTGTTCTACATCTATTAATGCCTGTCTATAACTAATGATACCTCATAATACTCTCATAAAGACTCTTACCTATGCTGATCTTATTTGCGTATTCCACATTTATTAAAGAAAAGGGGAGAAATCTATAGCTTCATTTAATCCTAAGGGTGATTTTGTTTGAAGATAAATAATAAATGCAATATAGTTCACGTTGTAAAGTTAGTTTTTCAATATCACCTCCTCTTGTCGGTTTTCTAGCAACTTCTAATACTGTATATCTCGATTGTGATATCTGGTGTCCCTCCTGCCAGAAATGTCTGGCAACTGAGGATTCAGTGCTCACTAATTCTGTCCCATATAGGTCTGCTAGTTTTGCCACATGGACATTTTATGGCATACACTACATTACTGGTGGAACAATTCGAAAAGAAATTAAGGTCAATAGCCTGTCCTGTTTGAGGGTGGTAACATTTTTTAGATTTTATGAAATGAAATGAATTGGCTACAATGTCCACATGGGTACATACCCAGTGGTCTCGGTAAAGCACTCAGTGTCAAGCTTCCCGGCTACAACCAAGGAAAAGGTAGACTTCTGGCAAGAAGTGATGGCTGGGCTGAGCTCCAAATGTGGGTGAAGCATGGAAAAGAAGGTCAAATTAGACAGAACAGAGTTCAGGGGTTTAATAAAGACCAAAAACAGATACAATTCCAGAGTTAGTGGCAGACAGGCAAGTCTATAAACAATCTGTGTTCAGAGGCTGGCAATAAACGAAAAACAGATGCCAGGGCTGGCGACTGACAGACAAAGTCCATTAAGCAATCCAAGATCATGGGCAGGCAGAAAATAAGCGAAGTCCAATAAACATTCCAAGATCATGGGCAGGCAGAAAACAAGCAAAGTCCATTAAACAATCTGAAACTCAAACCATGTAATCCGTGTGAGGGTTAATCCAATAGCTGATCTGGAAGCAGTCCAGGTCAATCTAGAATAACAGTCAGGAGTTGCAGGTAATCAGAATTGCAGGTAACAGGAATCACAGCTTCCAGGAACTGGAACGTTTCCTTGATGTTTTAATTAGCAATAGGGAGAATGTACTACATACAGATGTCTATACGAAACCGACTGACTGGAATACTTACTTAGCGTTTGACAGCTTTCACCCGGAAGCCCTTAAAAGAGGGTTTCCGTTCAGTCAGTTTCTGAGACTACAACACATAATTAGTGATGACACAGCATAAATGCAACAAGCAGACATAATGCCCAAAAGCTTATTGAAGGGGGGTTATCCCATGGATGTCGTCCATAAAGCTAAAGAGAAGGCATTTAGTAGAAGCAGGGATTCCCTATTGACTCGCAACCCGAGAAATACTGTTAAGAGAATTCCATTTGTATTGACATATTTCACCGAATGTCCACAGGTACGGCACATTGCACAAAAAAAAAAAACTGGCACATCTTATCAAGTGATGAGAAGCTTAAAGAAATCTTCCAGATGCCCCCAATGTTTGCTTTTCTTGTTCAATTATTTTTTATTGGAGAAAAAGGATTACAATGATATATACATACATTATAGACACATGCCTAAGTAATACATTCATACATACAGTCGAGAAAATGGTGAATCAGCTAGCAATTAAACAATACTAAAACGCTTGACCCACCACCAGTTTGTCTAGATTTCCCAGCCATAGCCCGAATGTCCAGGCTAGGGTTGCGTGTCAATTGTTCATGGTCACAATCTGAAACAAACCTCTCCTCTCTCTAAACAATTTACTAATACACGACAACAAGGGGGAGGGGAAAAAGAGGGGGTTGGGCAATCATGGGAAGGCAAGGGGAGGAAAGAAGGGGCATAATCAGAAAAAAAAAATTTTGGGGGGGGAGTAAAGCAAAAGACTACAGCAGTATGCACCAAGGGCCTAAGCTCTGAATACTGGCATATAGTCCTAGATATGCAGTAGAGCAGTATCGAAGTCTGGCGGCATAACTCTCCAGACCCACGGATCCCACACTACTCGAAAATTCTCTAAATTGCCCCCATGCAAGGCATCGCCATTATGGAATTTACCTTATTCATAAATGCTTCAAAGCTCAAACCTGATGTCCTCCAGGCCTAGGCCTTACCAATTTAGCCCCAGACAGGATATGATACATGAGATTCTTTTGGGAACTTGTACAGTGGCAGACTGGACTATTAAGAAGCGCCACCCATGGATCGTGGTCCAAACGCCTACCCACCACTGATCCCAGGGTATCAAAGATTCTCACCCAAAAGGCTTTCACCACTGGGCAATCCCACCATATATGACGGTACCGGTAACGGTGCAACCCCCTAAAGCACAATCTCTGAGCCTCGTCCGTAAAGTGTCCCATTCGCTCAGGTACTATGTACCATCTAGTAATTACCTTAATGTTAGCTTCAATGGACACGACTGAGGCCGCAGACCCAAAAGAATCAATCCACATCTTTTGTCATTCACGCTCATCCCTGGTATCCTGAAGTTCCTGTTCCCATCTCTCTCTATAGGACAGACTGCCTTGATCCGAGGTCTTACATAGCTGATTATATATTTCCAACACCGCCCCGCTCCCCCTATTGTCTTGCTCGCATCTTGTCTCAAGCAGCGTCAATGCCTCCAATCTTACTCTCCTTCAAATCAATGATCCAATAAAATGGGCGACTTGCATATAGCTAAATAGATCTTTTGATTCCAGTTGGTATTTATCTCTAAGATGTGAGAACGTGGCAACAGCTGAACCCTGAAGGCAGTCCATCAGTCTCGAGGCTCCCCCCTCCCTCCACCTCCGAAACCTTCCGGGGTCAGTGAAAGCCGGTAAAAACATTGGGTTATCCCATAACGACATCAGGGGTAGGTGAGGCGAAGCAAGACCACCAGAATATTTAATATCATCCCAGACCTGCATGGAATGGGCCATAATTGGATTATGATCCAATTTCCTAAACTTCGGAGTAACCCATAGAACGTTATCAATTGCCAGGGGATGGCATATTGTGGATTCTATTTGAACCCAGCTAGGGACGTCAACTGTAGCATGATATGCAATTATTTGGGCTATTTGAGCCGCTTGGGAATATTGTCTGAGGCATGGGACTCCCAACCCCCCTGACGACCTAGGTCTAAACAGAATTTTCTTTGCTACGCTAGGTCTTTACCTCTCCAGGGAAAGGAGGGACAAAAATTACCGGTAAAGTTCTAGTGAGGTACAAAAATTTGGGTAGTAAGGTCATTTTGACCGCCGCCACTCTACCTAGCCAAGACAAATTATATTCTTTCCACTTCGTCAGTAGCGCCTGCAGCTTTTGACGCAGGAGTATATAATTAGCTGCATACAAGGACTCATAAGGGTTGATTCAGAGAGGCATAAAATCTTTTTCGTTTTTAACTCGTTCTGTTTATTTTTCGTTTTGTTTCTGTTTGCGTATGTGTGTACGCGTGATTCTAAGCAGGCAGCGGGAGCCTTCTGTTAACTGTTTGTCGCTGCGTAGGCCAAGGAGATCATCAGGTAATTTTTCTGCTTTCGTTTTTCGTTTAAGTTACTTAGGAAACAACGTAAGCTTCCGTTTTTATGCTTTTTCCAACGTCGCTTCTAACAAAATTTTTACGTTTCCCGTTAGATTCTGAATTCTGCTTTCTATAGTTAAACGTCCAGATGGAAATCTGTCCTAACTCACGCATGCACACACCTAAATTAACTCATTCATGTCCCCGTCTCAACTATTTTCTCACTCACTTCTGCTACAATGCTTACCTCAATTCCTTTGTGCTTTGTATTTTCTTCACTTTGCGCACTTAATGCTTACCTCAATTCCTTCGCAGTTTCCATTTTATTCACTTTTCACACTTAATGCTTACCTCAATTACTTTGCGCATACCATATTCTTCACTGTGTGCACTTAAAGCGGACCTTCACTCTCAATAACAGTCTATCTTATATGTTTCCCACACCCTGTACATACAGATTGTCCACATTAAAAATCATCCTACCTGCATCTACTGTATGTTATGAGCCTTTAAACATTCAAAATGGCGGCTTATGGAACCCGCCATCTTATCAGGCAGCCTGCAAACAGGAAGTGCCTCCTGACTGTGCTGCTCTGCATTCTGGGACTGCTGACCTTTACCTGACCCCAGCTCTGCTCTGTCTGAGCAAAGCACAGCTATAACCCGCCCCCCTGTACCTTATCCCACTCTACTCTCCTCAGTAAGTGTGATGCTTCTGAGTCAAGATGGCCGCGCCCGTATCCTAAATTCCTGAACAGAGTTGCAGCCCAGTGGGGGAAAGAATAATAAGTTAGTGACTAAAAACGTAAAATATATTAATTTTAGATGCTGGGGAACCGTTTTTTAAGAGTTTGGGCTTTTCATTAAATCACACTGAAGGTCCGGTTTAATGCTTACCTCAATTCCTTCGCGCATACCATATTCTTCACTTTGCGCACCTAATGCTTACCTCAGTTCCTTCACGGTTTCCATTTTCTTCACTTTGCGCACTTAATGCTTACCTCAATTTCTTTGCGCATACCATATTCTTCACTTTGCGCACTTAATGCTTGCCTCAATTCATTCGCGCATACCATATTCTTCACTTTGCGCACTTAATGCTTACCTCAATTCCTTCGCGCATACCATATTCTTCACTTTGCGCACTTAATGCTTACCTCAATTCATTCGCGCATACCATATTATTCACTTTGCGCACTTAATGCTTACCTCAATTCCTTCGCGCATACCATATTTTTCACTTTGCGCACTTAATGCTTACCTCAATTCCTTCACGGTTTCCATATTCTTCACTTTGCGCACTTAATGCTTACCTCAATTCCTTCGCGGTTTCCATTTTCTTCACTTTGCGCACTTAATGCTTCCCTCAATTCCTTTGCGGTTTCCATATTCTTCACTTTGCTCACTTAATGCTTACCTCAATTCCTTCGCGCATACCATATTCTTCAGTTTGCGCTATTTTGTTCTAATTTCTTCCAACATTTTCCTGTAAGCAACCCTTAATGTATTTTTCATTTACATAAAAGGAGACAGAAACAAGTTTTTTCTTTTGTTTTTTTTTATTACCAACTGCACATTTTTAATTGGCTTTTTTTTATTTAGCTTTTTAACTTTATTTAACAATACCAAATTTTTTTGTTTATCAAAAATATTTTTGCCTAAAATTTTAAAATTTTTAAAATTAGTAATATGGTGACAAACTATTTACAAATCAATTTATCTTTAAAAAGAGAAGCAGGAAATACCTTTTGGTTTAAATAGCATGTACCTGTGTGTGGTAAAATCAGAGTCACATACCGGAGTGTATGGGCTGAGTCGGTACAACTCCCTGCCCGTGCGGTGAGGGGTATGAGGTTGGCCCTGGAGATGCACCACCTTCACTTTGTGCAGAATCATCCCGCACTGGCCGGACTACTCGTCTCCGGGTGGGTCTGATCCTATATTCAAACTCTGACACTAGAAAAGAATAGCATTTCTAAATAAAGGCCTACCTTCTGTGTTTGTTAGAGCTAGCATGCAATCGGAATGTACTAGGAAAATGTGTCGCAAAAAATCGCCGCACCCGGGGCCTCTTCCGTCACTTGAGGTCCGACCAATGCTGGATGATTTGCGTAAAAGGGAAGGTGGTGTCCGTTTCCTCATTTATCCTGGCCACGATCTCCAGGGCCAGCTTCCTCTTCTCAAAGTCGTTGGGCAGGTAGTCATACCTGCGCTCCATCATGGTCTAAAAAACACAAAAATAAAAATAGTTGTTAGATCAAACAGCATACAAATCTCATTCACAATTAGATCAGTTGACTAAATGACATTCCCCATCACATTTCTAGCCTTCAACTATCCTTCTATATGCAAGTGAGTTGGTTCGCACATGTGTGCACTAACCTCTGTTTGGCATGGAGTTTAAATCACTTTTAAAAACAACAGTTTCTTCCTGCGCTTCCTTAATGCATATGCATGCATTTAGATGTCAAATCAACGTCTTTAAAATACACTTACGAGCATAATGTATCTTGTTATTGGCGGGTGAAGATCATGGGCGCCATCTTCCTTCTAGTCCGCAGCAGATAGGTAGTGCCCCAGCGGTTTCCGGGATGCGTACGGCCAGACGCACACATACGTGTACGTGTAAGCGTCATACTCTTTCATTAGTATTTAAAGGGTAATGGACATACAGCTCATTCTCTTTGTGAATGCCATCATGGCACCAAAGAAAAGTAGCGGCAAACAATCATCAGCCAAGGAGCGCAAGACAAAAAGGGTGGAGCGCCATGAGGACACATCCTCAAGACCGAGCACTTGGTCCCACAAATCAAGTTCAAAGGTGCCGGAAACACGGAGCAAAAGTGGCCACCACAAGGCTACATTGGCCACAACCCCTGGCCCATCCCAATCTGCCAGCACCAGGAAAAGGAAAGAAACTTCCTCCAGGAAGAAGGCTCCCCGCCCAACTACATCGAAAGAGCAAGGGAGCACGACTTCCAAGGGGAAAAGGAAGCAGAGGCCGAGAAGCCCGAGCCCCCCAAGCACACCCTCTCCTGCTCGCCCACATTTGCCACCGGAACACATTGAAACAAGCGAGTCCTATGCCACATCCATGGCTACAAGTTCTGTGGCCAGCCAGCCAATGACCCCAGTCCAAATGCCAGCCCAGTCCATTCCTTTTCGAGCGACGTGACGGCCTATTCTTCCCCACACAATCAGGCAAGAATGTCCCCTGAATTGTCAACAACCAGAGAAGAGCCAGAACAGCAAACATTAGGCAGAACCTTGCGGCGAGGGCACTTGAGCGGCCACATTGGTAAGGCACAAACACTCGCCTTGGCAAGTGGCCTAAACAGTGCATTTTGATGAGCTATATGGGCACAATTCAAAAGCTACTAGCAAAGTGTGCAAAAACCAAATCTGGGAAAACCTCATCAGACAGGTGAATGCAGCAGGAGACGAGAGGAAAGATGTTGAGCAGATCCAGCGAAAAATTTCTGACCTCAAATATGCAGTAAGGAAGAAGCAGAACAAATGCCGGAATCACAGGTGCATATTGATGTTTGCATTTTGCTGCTTGTTGTAGTGACCACAATGAAAAATAATGTTTAATATCTTATTTTCAGGTTGCAAACAGGCAGAGGCTTCCCCACAAAATTGCAATACACCGGAGCAGAGGAAATGGTCCTGGCTTTGATCCACCCCGCAGCATTACAGGAGCTCTCTGGCACATGGGACATGGACACCCAGGAAATTTCTGCAGGTTAGTAATGATTTTTTGAATGAGAGTTATTGTAAACATTTTAAATGAGGCTCAAACGCAGATATCAACACAGGCCCCTAGGTAGTGTGTTTGAGGGGAGGTTACTGTTGTAGGCGGGTGTTGAATGGCTGAGGAATGGGTTAATGATGGACACTCTCCCAGGGTGCAGTAGTTCATGGTCCTTAGAAAGGTTTTCAGTCTATACATGACCTTCACCATGATTTATTGAAAATAATTACAGTAATTATTTAGCTTACCAAACCACTGAATCTGATGTTAATATTTAGACAATTTGTGATCACTTACTTCTTATTCTTTCTACCACTGGGGTTCTAGCTGTGCTTTGGTCAGACTGGGGTCAGGGAAAGGTCATCATTGCAAGAATGCACAGCAGCACAGTCAGAAGGCAAATGCTATTTGCAAGCTGACTGTTGGTCCTTAAGGCACCATTTTGGATGTGTAAAGCCTCCTAACCTGCAGTACATGTGTATATGTATTGTATACATGCATGTTTGTATTTTTTAAGGTGACCAATCTGTAGGTACAGGGTGAGTAATACATATAAGATAGACTCAGATTCATTGGGAAGGTCCACTTTAAGCATTGGGGGAGTTGTGATTCCTGCTTTGCCCCATGTGTTCTAAAGCATATCTACTCACCAGGCTCATCAAGGGATGTTTGTGTGTTTACATGCATTTTCATTTTAACCCCAGCTCAGCATCATGCCTCTGCAAGTGTGGAAGCTTCCTCCAGTTTTAACACGCCATCTACTTCCCTGATTCCTAGGACACAGGACCAGCTAGATAGGGTAAGTGTACTGTGCTGTAACTGGTGATGCATGCGAATGAACTTGACTAATTGTTCACAAATATATTTATCAAAAAAGCTGACACACATTTTTTCACATGTCCCAACAGACTCTCCCACTAATGGATGTTATCCAGCACATGGAGGAGGAGGATGCCAGCCGGATTCTACCTTCTGCAATTACCCCCCTGGAACCTAATCTGCCCTCCCCCAGCATCCTACTGCACCAAATCCTCTTGTCAGGGATCGCCGGACACCACTCTTTCATAAGCCAACAATCCCCAATCTCCACCGCCTCTTGTGCCTATAGTCAAGCCCCCGCTCGCTGGAGACAAGGGTTATGCCTCTCCAGACTCGGTTGCCCCCAGGACTTACTGGAGCAAAGATTGCTGGCTTATGGTGAAGACAGGTGAACTGCGGGGTAAGCCAAATCAGGAGTTCAAGCGGGCAGAGTCCAAAATGTCAAATCCAGCGGTTTAGGCAAAGAATGGTCGAGACAAGCAGGGGTCAAAGCCGGGTGGTACAAAGGGCGCGGTATCCAAGAGGCTAGGCAGAGACGAGGTCGGACAGGCAAAAGGTCGGGGCTGCAGCGGATAGGAGAGGTCAAAACTGAGCCGGATCAAAACACACTAAACGCAATTCAAACAGCACACCCAAGCTAATTATAGCTATAATGGGCACTGGTGGATTGGGCAGGAACATATTTAAAGGAGAACTGACCAATGGGAAGGGGAATGTGGTGTGATTGGTGCAACTGTGAGGGTGATTGGTGTAACTAAAGAACTGGCTCCCTATAGGAGCAGCCCCAGGGACTGGACCGCCCTGGCAGTCAGGCTGTCCAGTACCTGTGTTCATTCCAGCCCAGACCTAGGACCTGACTGGCCCATTCAAACTTGCCCCCGGCGAATGCGCTTGGAGCAGCACCGCCGGGGTGCATATGCGGAACGCGCTCATGCGCGCGTGCGAGCTCGTGACCACGGGCCGGGCGCGCTCCCCGGGAGAAGGGGAGGGGATGCTGCGCAGGCTGAAGAGGCGGAGGAGCCACCAGAAGCAGCGCGGGAGGCACCCGCGACGCCGGCGACCCCAGCCGCCACTGGGGTAGAGGGGGCGGCGGAGGCTGAAGCTCCAGCAGATGACGCAGAGGCGGCCACCGGAGGACCGGAGCCGGGCATCGCCGCACAGAGGCGCCGCGGGACGGGGCTCAAGAGCCAGGTAAGTTCCTTACATTACCCCCCCCCCCTTGAGGAGGGGCCTCTGGACCCTCCAACCTGGGTTTCTGAGAGTTCTCCCTGTGGAACTTCCTCACCAACCTCCCCGCATGGACCTCTCTGGCTGGGACCCAAGACCTCTCCTCCGGGCCATAACCCTTCCAATCTACCAAGTACTGGAGAGAGTTTCGGAAGAGACGTGAATCTAAAATCCGAGCTACTTCGAATTCTTGTTGTCCATCAACTGGACCGACAAAAGTTTTCTGCTGACCCGCAGCCCTGGTCAGATTTTGCTGAATTTTTGCCCATAAATCCGGCCACTGGGACACCCATTCATCAAGTGAGGGCACGTTAGAGGGTAAGTCCGATAAAGCAGAAAACTTCAGGTCTCTACCAAAAACACAGCGGAACAGTGATACCCCAGTAGAAGTGTGAGTGGCATTATTCAGAGCGAACTCTGCGAATGGAAGGAACAACAACCAATCCATCTGGACATCGGAAACAAAACAACAAAGGTATTGCTGCAACGATTGGTTGGTCCTCTCTGTCTGCCCATTTGACTGGGAGTGAAATGCTGAGGACAACGAGACAGTGAATCCCAACCTGCCACAAAAAGCCCTCCAAAACCGAGAGACAAACTGAACCCCCCTGTCGGACACCACATCCTCCGGGATCCCATGGAACTTAAATATATGAGTTAAAAAAAGTTGAGCAAGATCTTGAGCAGTGGGTAACTTTTTTAATGGGACAAAATGCAAAATGAGCCATCTTGCTGAACCGGTCGACCACCTCCCAGATGACGGTAAACTCTTGGGATGGTGGAAGATCGGTGATGAAATCCATGGCAAGATGAGTCCAGGGACGGGAAGGAATGGACAAAGGCAACAGGGAACCTTCAGGAGAGTATCTCGGGGACTTACTCCGGGCACAGACTTTACAGGCCCGCACATAATATTGAGCGTCTTTTCTAAGAGACGGCCACCAAACATGACGGGACAACATGGAAATGGTCTTCCTAGCTCCTGGATGACCTACAGTCTTAGAAGCATGAAATTGCTGTAGAATGGCAGCACGGTGAGACATGGGCACAAACTGGGCATAGGCTGGTTTACCAGGCGGAGACTCAGACTGAAACTGATTCAGGTCAGAAAGCTCCAGCTGGATGGCAGCTACCACCAAGTGTTGAGGCAGAATGGGTAAGTTTCTTCCCTCGGGTAAGCTAGTCGAGGAAAAACTTCGAGACAAAGCGTCGGCTTTCATGTTCTTTGGCCCAGGTTTGTAGGTAATGGTGAAGTTAAACCAGGAAAAGAACAGAGACCATCGAGCTTGTCTAGGGTTTAATCTTTTAGCTGACTGGATATATTCCAAATTTTTATGGTCCGTGAAGACTGTAACAGGAAACTGAGCCCCTTCTAACCAGTGTCTCCACTCCTGAAAGGCTAATTTAACCGCCAAGAGTAACCGATTCCCAATGTCAAAATTGCGTTCAGCGGAAGTGAACTTTTTAGAAAAGAACGCACAGGGATGAAGCCGTTCTGGGGAACTGCTGTATTGTGAGAGGACTGTCCCGACGCCAAGCTCGGAGGCATCGACCTCCACAATAAAGGCTAGTTGACATTCTGGATGCACTAATACTGGAGTGGAGCTAAAGACCTCTTCCAACCTTTTAAAGGCCTGGACAGACCGTTCTGGCCAGATAGATGGGAACCCCCCTTTCTTGGTGAGGTCAGTAAGAGGTGCAACTAAAGTAGAGAAGTTCTTGATAAATCTCCTATAAAAGTTAGCGAACCCCAGGAATCTTTGCAGCCCCTTTTAGATCCCTGGGTTGCTCCCATTTCAGTACTGCTGCAACCTTGGACAGACCCGTGTTGGAAATAATATATCCTAAAAAAGGGACCTCTGCAACTTCAAACATGCATTTTTTGAGTTTAGCAAATAAACAATTTTCTCTGAGTTTTTGCAAGACAAGACGAACATGATTACGATGTTCTGCTAAGGAAGAAGAAAAAATCAAAATATCGTCCAGGTACACTACTACGAAGCGACCCAGATAGTCCCTAAAGATCTCATTCACAAAGTCCTGGAAGACTGCCGGGGCGTTACACAGACCAAAGGGCATCACAAGATACTCGTAATGCCCATCTTGGGTGTTGAAGGCGGTCTTCCATTCGTCCCCCTGACGGATTCTTATCAAGTTATAGGCCCCTCGCAGGTCCAACTTAGTAAAGACTTGGGCCCCAATGATCTGTGTAAACAACCCATCAATCAGAGGCAGGGGGTATTTGTTTTTTATAGTAATTTTTTTCAGACCCCGGTAATCTATGCAGGGTCGGAGCTTTCTTTTCCATGAAGAAAAACCCTGCTCCCGCCGGGGAAGTGGATGCCCGTATGAACCCTAAATTATCAGAAATGTACCCCTGCTTCGCTTTATTCTCTGCCCGGGTCAAGTTATAGATTTTCCCTCGGGGTGGCATGGTCCCCGGAAGAAGCTCAATGGGGCAGTCAAAGGGTCTATGGGGGGGTAGGACATCCGCCGCTTTCTCAGAAAATACGTTAAGAAAGTCGTGGTAGGGGCCTGGAATTCCCTCAGAGGACAGCTGTGTGACACGCACTGGGAGTTCCAAACAAGAGTGAAAACACTGTGGGCCCCATTTAATAATCTGCCTCGCTACCCAATCAACTTGAGGGTTATGTTTTTGTAACCAGGGCAACCCGAGTACTAAAGGGGTTGAGGGCATCTCTAGTACTAGAAAACTGATCAACTCAGAGTGTCCTGCTCCCACTCTGAGTAACACAGGTGGAGTCTTAAAATGAATAAGACCTCCAGCAATAGGCGTGTCATCAATAGCGGATAACCGAATAATATTAGACAGAGGCTGGAGAGGAATTTCCAGACTTTGGGCTAACTCAAAATCAAGAAAATTCCCCGCCGCCCCACAATCCAGAAGAGCCTCCAAATTTCTATACTCAAGGTCCACTTTAACCTGGACTGGGACCATAAACTGTGAGAAAACTTGAGGAAATACCTTGCAGCCTAGGTGGGTTCCCTCGACCCCACCTAGGCTCTGAAGTTTTCCGGCTGCTTCTTGGGGCAGACTCTAACCAGGTGACCGGTCACCCTACAGTAGAGACACGGCCCTTCCGATAATCATTGACGCATCTCAGCTTCAGAAAGCTTGGTAGCTCCCAGCTGCATAGATTCATCCGTAGGACACGGGGCTGGAGCTCCGACTTTCCAGCTGGTGTCGGGATGCGCCCCTCTTTCAAGGTGTCTCTCCCGCAAACGTCAATCGTTTCGGATAGTGAGTTGCATTGTTTCATCTAGAGACTGGGGTACAGGATGATTCATGAAAATGTCCTTAATGGCATCGGACAAGCCCAGACGGAATTGACCACATAAGGCTGGGTCGTTTCATCGAGAGTCCACAGCCCACCGACGGAACTCGGAACAATACTCTTCAGCCTGCCGACGACCTTAATGCAAGGTACGGAGTTTAGCATCTGCGGTGGCACCTCTGTCCGGATCGTCGTACAAGATTTCCATCGCGGAGAAGAAAACTTCCACAGACTGCCGTGCTGGATCCTGAGGCGACAAGCTGAATGCCCAGGATTGAGGGTCCCCTTGCAGGAGGGAGATGACCAGGCCCACACGCTGTTCTTGGGACCCTGAGGAGTACGGACAGAGTTGGAAATAGAGCTTACAAGCATCCCGGAAATTGGAGAACTTGCTTCTATCCCCAGAAAATTTGTCAGGGAGTGGAATCTTAGGTTCCACTGGGTGAGCGGCCGTGGCCCCCTGAGGGTCTGGGTTGATTGGAGTTGAATGGTTCTCCTGGGCCGCCACACAATGGGCCAGGTGCTCCACGGCCGCAGTTAAGGCCTGCACCTGCTCCAAAATTTGGTCCATGGGATCGGCCTGTTATACTATCAGGGATCGCTGGACACCCCTCATTCAAATGCCAACAATCCCCAATCTCCAATCTCTTGTGCCTATAGTCAAGCCCCCGCTCGCTGGAGACTCTCCAGACTTGGTTGCCCCCAGGACTTACTGGCGCAAAGATTGCTGGCTTATGGTGAAGACAGGTGAACTGCGGGGTATCACAAATCAGGAGTTCAAGCGGGCAGAGCCCGAAACGTCAAATCCAGTGGTTTAGGCAAAGAATGGTTGAGACAAGCAGGGGTCAAAGCCGGGTGGTCACAGGGCGCGGTATCCAAGGGGTTAGGCAGAGACGAGGTCGGACAGGCAAAAGGTCGGTGCGGGCAGCGGATAGGAGAGGTCAAAGACTGAGCCGGATCAAAACACACTAAATGCAATTCAAACTCAAAATTCCCCCCAAAATTTACATGGGGTCCCTCCTACCCAAAATAACCAGCCCAGGACCAGAAATGCAGGGCTACAAGCCGGCATGGCCTATGGCCATGGGCTCTTCTGCCCCCCGGGCTTTGGAGAGGCAGGTAATTGGGGTGCCGGGGGTTAATGGCAAGTCACCCGCTAGCCCCAGGTGCCTTGTGAACTGGTATAGGGGTCTCATGGACGTAATTAAATGCAAAAATAAATACACTGACGCACAGAGAAATAAATGACATTTATTAATTTTTTTTTCTCTACTCACCTCCGATCCTCTGTCCCTCGCTGCTGTCCCGCGCCGATGACAGATTCCAGTGACAGATGCCGATAGTGATCGGAGCAGGGGTGAGGCAGAAGATCTAGACTATGAGGAGCGGGATGACGTCATCCCGCTCCTCCCACAAAAGGCAGGGCTAGGGGCGGCGGCCAGCACCATCACAAGAGGTGGTGAGGACCCTCTTCCGGGTCTTCACCTGAAGCCTGCGGAGCCCAGGGGGGGATCGGAACCCCCCTGGTGAAGAGAACACCCGGACAGAGGGATCGGGCGAGGAGGTGAGTGAATGACATTTATTTTACAGCCGGGGGGGGGCAGCCAATTTCGGGCCCCCTCCTGAAGGCGGGAGACCCCGAGGGGGGGGATCGGATGCCCCCCAGGGGAAGAGGAGACCCCCGGCTTCGCATCCATACCGGAGGTAAGCTTTTTTTTTTCTATTTTTACACTAGCGGGGGGAAATGCCAAGCACGTAGTTTCTACGTGCTTGGCACTTAACGGTAATAGAAGCAACCATGTAGAAACTATGTGCTTGGCATTTAAAGTGTTAATATAGGTTTGTCAAAACTTTTCTGAATAAGTTTGGAACTAGTTTGGGATGAACTTTCGCCTGAAACGTATGGAAAACAATGGCTGACAGCCCTAAAAGTCCTTTATAAAGAAGTCACCCAAGGCTGTATAAAAACATATTTTAGCATTTGAATTTGCTGCAGCTAATTGGCACCCAAATCACCCTAATTAGCATCCGAATTCCCCTAATTAGTAGTTAACATCCTTAGTGGCAGAAGGAATTGCAGGAATGTATTTTCCTCTACCCCATCCATTCCCACCCTTTCCTTTCCCAGACATTTTACTTAGTATTTAAAAAAATATTTGGAGCAGCTCACACACCACAATGACACACTTGCACAGCCCAGCTAAAAACAGACAGATGCACCCTAAAATATTGCTTGGCCGGTAAAAAATATAGTTTTTTTTCCTTTTAAACTGTATTAAACGCTGAGGCACCGTGGACACCAAGTAAGAGATATATGGTGCATGCACACTTAAAACAGAGCTGCCCCTTGGTTTTTTTTTTAACTGAATTACACATTGAGGCAACATGGACCCCTACTTAGAAAGAGATGGGGAATGCACACTTAAAATAAAGCTTTTTAAAATGTATTTAACGAAGAGGTTTCGTGGACCCTAACTTAGAGAGAGACAGGGCTTGCACACTTGAAACAGAGCTGCCCCCCCCTAAAAAAGTTCAGTGGCAGGTGAAAAAGATAGATTTTTTAAACCGTAATAAACCCTGAGGCACTGTGTACCCCAAGTTCCCCAACGCAGTGACAGGGGCCAGATAAACCAGACAGATGTGGCCAAAAATAAAAACACACTCACTGAAGTTTTCAAACATTACAGGGTGGACTACAATGACCAGCAGATCCCAGCACAGGCAGATGCAACACCCTTGTCCCATCTTTTCTCCTATGCTGTGGTTCAAAATGCCCTAAACTGTCTCTGAACTATCCCTGCTCTAAGATCAATGCTCTCTCTGCAACAGCCATATCGATAATGCTGGATAGAAGGCACATCATGTAACTATCTCCTGCAATAGGGTCTCCTGATTGGCCCAGCTACCCTGACCTCTAAAGCTGCGACCATGTGACCCTGTCTTTCGGCTTCCCCTTGGCTGGCCGTGACCTGTGGGATAGGGCCAATGAAATCCTGCCAGGTTCATCTTCCGTGTTTCTCCGTGGACCACGCAAAGCTTGTGTCCATGACAAACTGATTTTTACCTTTCCCTGTGAGATGCTGCCAGTGCCCCTGCTGTGTTGGAGACTTGCTCCTCCTCCTACTGCTTCTCATGCCGCCAATGAGCCCTCAAAGTCAGTTGGGAACTCTACCAGTAGTGCGTCCACCAGCACTGGTGACTTTGCAGTCTTTGCAGGCTGCCCTGAGTCAAGGAGAAGCTATCCTCAGTTCCAGGTGTCTCCTACGCCTCCTACTGCTCCTTCCTCCAGCCAGACTCCAGTGACGCCCGAGCTGCGCTAGGTGCCACCCTGCTGAGAGAGAAAATATTCGTCCTTCACACATTCAAAACTGTTGTCTGGCTGGACATTGGTGTACCTGCCTGCTGACTGTTCAGCAACCCATCCTGTGAGCCACATGTGCACTGCCCTCCTCAGTCATGGCCTCAATAGTTTGCCTCAATAGTTTACCACAGGCAGATGATAGCGTCATAAGCACTGACCATATTGGTGGCTTACTGGAAGCACTGCAGCACCATGCAGATGTCCCTCATGGAAGCCCACTCACTGGTACTAAAGTGCTGCTGGTCTGCACTTTGACCCACCACGGCATTTTTGAGCCGGAACTCCACTATAGGCTGCTGCTACTCACACACCCTTTCGAGCATGAATAACATGGAATTTAACCTGGTGGGCAAGTAACAAATGAGGCAGGTGGGTGGGATGTCCAAAATTCCTCTGCAATGCAGACAAGCAAGTGGCAGCACGGTGCGATCACATGCTACACACTTGATGCAGCAGCTCTGGCATCCCTGGATAATGGGCCAGAAAGCTCTGCACAAACAATTTGAGCACATGTGCCAGACATGAAATGTGCGTCAACCCGCCTCGGCCGAAGGCTGCTACAAGGTTCGGCCTGTTGTTGCCCATTCCCGGCCTTGCTTACTTGTCCGTAGTAAGGTGAACACTGGAAGTAATGGCATTGCCCTGTGCACATTGTATTTTTTTTAAAAGCTGTTGGTGCAGGGCAGGGATGGCCTGGCAAGAAAAGTAGTGGGAAATCTTTAAAACTGTCCGTCTCCACCAGGTGGAATAGGAGCATTTCAAAGGCCAGCATCTTTAAAATACTCCCATTCAGGGCCAGCACTCGTGGGTGAGATTGGACCAACTTCCAGTTTCTCTCCAAAGTTTGCGGGATAGAGAGCTGAACGCTTCCCTGGGATGATGTGGACCAGCTTAGTGGTGGTGCTGCTGCTGGTGGTGCCGTTTGGGGGGAGACAGGTGGCCTTGTTGTTGGAGAGGTGGAGCTACAGGCTGAGACAGGTGTTTGCAGGTTTTTCTGGTAGCTCTATTCCGCAGCTCATGTTTTGCTTGCAGATTCCTGGTCTAGGTCACAAGCATGGAGATGATTAGCAGCAGGGCCGGCTCCAGGTTTTTGTGGGCCCCTGGGTGACAAAGTCTGAGTGGGCCCCTTGCGACAAACAGAGCCATTTGACAAACATTAAATATGCACGGCAAATGGCTCTGATTGGATGAGAGCCCGCACATGCTTCATATGACCAGGGTGAGTTTTTACAGGCAAAAAAAAAAAACCCAGGTCAAAATCCCAGGTTTTGTTTCTCTTTAAAGAGAAACATCTGCCTCTGTGGCCAGCCATGGAGTCTAAAAGACTCCCTCTCCCTCTCCGGGGCATCCCGATTAAATGCTGGCATGCTATGCAGAACCTATTTTTATCTTTTAGTTGTCTGCATGACTTTTCTTCATTCCCTTGTCTTTCTTTCTCTTCTTCCTTCCCCCTCTGTTCTTTCTTTTATTCCTTACATTTTTCTACTTTCTTTCCTTCCTCTTGTCTTCTTTTCTTTCCTTTCATTGCCTTCTCTTTCCTCCTTCCTTCCCTCCCTCTCTTCCTTCTCTTTAATCCTCCCCTACTTCCGTTCCTTCTTTTCTCCCTTCCATCCTTCATTCATTCTCTTCCTTTCCCTCTTCCTTTTTTCCTACCTTGCTTATTTTTCCTTCCTGCTTTCACCTTTTTTCCTTCATTATTTTTTTTTCTTTTCCTTCCGCTCTTCTTCCCTTCCTCTCCTTGCTCTTCTTTTCTTCCTTCATCCTTTTTTTTTTCTTTTCCATCTTTGCTCGTGTTTTTTTTTACTTCATATCCTTCTTTCTATTTACCCTTCTTTCCTTCCTACCTGAAAGAAGGGGCATCCCTTTTGTGAGAGGGTGTGTAGGTACAAAGTAGCAAGATGGCTACTGCATGGCTTATGCTTAAGGGGATTGCTTTAAGATTCAAGGGTGAGAATAACAGAGTAACCGTTATCTCTGGGAATGGAATGTGCTGACTGCAGAACATAACAATCTGTTTTCTCGGAGATGTCTCTGGGAAGGTTAAATTCTGGAAAATCATATGACACACAGTGAAGTGATGTACAGCTACTCCCAGCACACACCCAGGGCAGCAAGGTGTTGATACAGGTACTCCAATTAAAATCAAAAGTTCACTTTAGAACCTTATTTGGAGCAGCATCTTGTTGTTTCCCCGCCTTTCCCCGCCTATACCTTATCATGCTTTATATACTAAAAATCGTGATGAAATAAACAGTTCACACTGAGAATAGCTGTTAGGTGTCTTTCTTGCGCTTGGTGTGGGCTCCAGACGTCTGCAGTATGAAGGTAACTCTGGTCTACAGACAAATAAGGTAATCCCAGGTAGAGGACTCAAAGGGAGTCACTCTTACTTATCTGTCGGGGCAATAGGGGCACATTTTTCAGTGGTGGAGAATGCGGGCAAGTCTCCTTGAAGGGGGTAGGTTATTTATACGCTTAACCCCGAGGGAAGGTTAAAGGACTTGCCCTTGTGCCTCTCGCGGTCTTAGCGAGGCGTTGCGGGGTTCGTAGGGAACCGCCGCTAGGTTATTTGAAGCGCGCTATATAAATTGTGATTATTTCTGACAATAGAGTGTTAAGATTATTTGTTTGTGTGGAAGTATGAAGGTGAGCACGCTTTAAACCACGGATATTGTCATTTGCTAATTTGTCATTTGTTAACTGATGAGAGTCTAAGACCCCCCGGATAGGAGAGTCCTGTGTGCAATATGTAGAGAGAGTTATCAGGAAACAGGATTTTTTGTGCAGCCCTTTGTAGATTGTCTGGCGGGGTGGACTGAAAAGGTTCCCATATTATCAAGGAGACCTAAACTTAGATAAAGATTATATGAAGAAGGGAGGTGGAAATGGGTTAAAACATGATCCCTGTTGGTTTAAAAGGGATGACTAAGAGTTATAGTTATAAATTAGTTATAGAGGACATCCAATTCAGGAGACAAAGAGTCCCCTGGGTTTCATGCCCTGGAGCACAAACTAGGAACAAATTTAAAAATAAAATGTAAACAAGAGTTTAGGGCTAAAAGTAACTGTCCCTCACCTTACGTGCCACCTAAGAAAAACAGCCTCTATCCCTCCTCTACTCAGGAAGAGATAGAAGAGTCAGGAAACAAATGAGCAGCGATAGACAGAAGCTGTCTGCTGATGTTTCTCCGCTAGATAAAGAGGAACACAAAGAGAGAAAAATGAACTAGTTAAAGATGACAGCTGGGTTTTCTATTGGGGTCCCGCTGCAAATACTAGGAGTAAAATTAGTTGGAAAAAGTTAATATAGAAGCCTAACTGCTGAAAAAGGTCAGGATACAATGTGGGAGAATTTTGCTCAGATTTCTATGAAAGATTCATAAATATATGTTTTAACTTTAACTCATAGATGCTTTATTAGGATCCACATAAGATTGGGCTAATATGAAATTATGAGACATCCCATGCTGTGTGACAGTGAATGGGTTAAAAGCACGCAAGCTGGCAAGAACGGAATGTGTGTGTGGGGAGAGACAGAGATAATACGGGCTGAGAGTAGCAGATTTCAGCAGCACATGCAATGGAGATAAATACACCGCCCTTACTAATTTCTGACCCCCTTCAGGCTAAACAGGGAATAAAACATAGTTTCACAATAAAACATAACTAGGAAGGTTGTATGCAGACTTAAACCAGATGAGATGTATGATTTTATTACCAGAATATTTTACAAAGCCACAATGAAACCATGAGACTTGTCTAAGATCTCAGGGACATAAATTGTTTAAAAATGCCAACTGCCCCTTTAGTGCCTGTCTGCCATCTCTTCTCACCTCGTGACATGGGCTGGTATAGCAACATTGATTTAAGAAATAGTTCTTTTCAGCGTCCCAGTGGACGAGGAGACACAGCCCATCTTTGCTTTTAGGTCACATTTGCCCTAGGCTTATGTGTATTGGTAAATATTTTTTTGTGTAATGGTGCAATAGTCCTCCTCTTAAAGCCTGGACACCCAGCCATAGTTCCGTCCTACTGCAGACAGTTTTCTCCTCTGCAGTTTTGATCGGGAGGCCACCCTGTGGGACAAGAGGGATCATTTGAAATGTCTTTTTGAAAGTGATTATAAAGTGTCTAAAGAAAAGTTGCAATGGTGTCAGGAAATGGTTGAGTACCTGGGTTTTGTGCTTTCCCAGGGACAAAGAGAAATAAGCTATAAGAGAATAGCTGCCGTGGGTCTGCCCTGCCCACTTACCAGGAAGGACATGCTAACCTTCCTTGGTATGATTGGTTGCTGCCACCAATGGATTATAGATTGTTCATGTTATGACAGCATATTGAGAGCTGAAATGTATGTTGATAAACCTGACACCCTGAAATGGTTAAATGAAATGTGTAATGTCCAGTGTTTTGTGTATTTGAGATATGGTAATAGCCCCAGGGTTAGGTTCTCCCGATTATGGCAAGATGTCATTTAGTTGCCAGGATTTATACAACCATGTGCAGGGGCCCAGAATTAGAGCATGGGGGTGCCTTGTTGTTATTTCCTTGAAGGTGGTCCCTGGGCAGGTACAGGGCATGCCTGTGTGTCTCATAGCCCTGGCCTCATGTGTAGTGGTAGTAGAAATGGCAGAAACCTTTACTTTTGTGAAAGTAAGTTTACTTTTTGTGATAAGAGGGGAAAAAAGAGGGAAACCGCGCAATAGCTAGTAGTGCGCCTCTTTTTTAACCCACAGAAAGCAAGAAATGCGCACCTGACATTTCAACAACCCTGTTCAAGCATCTGAAGATTGACTTTACTCACATGCTTAGTTTAGGGAAAAGACAGGAGTAACTTTTTGTGATAGTGGATATGTTCCCAAGGTGAGTTGAACTTTTTGTGATGACAAGGGAAGATGCCAGGACTGTGGTAAGAATTCTCACACAAGAGAATATTCTTAAATGGGGATGCACCTTAGTGGGTAAATCCAAATAGGCTGTCCCACACTGTGAAGGTATGTCAGGATTTAGTAGAAAACCCTAAGGATAGAGTGGAAGTTTCCCATCGCTTACCACCCTCAGAGCCTTGGAGTAGTTGGGGAAATAAAAAAATATATAAATAAATAAATAGGACCAGAGAGGATAAATTATAGAAGCCACAGGAGGGAACTTATGCTAAATGTAAAAGGGTACTTCCAGGAGTAGGAATGATAGGAATTAGAATGACCCCTCCTAATTTCACTGGGTATTCATAATTTGAGGTTTTAATGGGAAGACCATTCCCCACCCCCTGGGCTAGGGTGCCCCTTTATATTAGAAAGAGGGGACCTAGACCTGATATAGGAAGAATATGCGAGGAAGCTGATTAAAACTTTGGAAAATGTTGAAAGAAATATGGCTTGCATCTCTCTGTCTCGTATCTCTCTTTTTCTTCACAGATGTCCCTCATCCATCCATCCATCCTTCTGAAGTAGGTGCCATGGTTGTGATCCAGTAGCTGAATCGCAGAAAGAAGCAAGGCTGCCTTGGTGATCGCAGTGACCAGAACCAGTCCTAGTGGAGGATTGCCAGTCGTGGGTGCCGAGTGAAGAAATGCCCAAGCAAGAAGCAGACACCGCTACCTAGAGCGGAGGACAAGCAGACCGTGCTGCCTAGAGCACAGGACAAGCATGAAGATGATGACTAATGCGGGGGATCTAGGGTCCCCGAAGAAGGAAGAACAGACAAAGCCCTTGACCAGGCCTTATTTGCTGGACTATGGGGCTGAAATGGCTAAACTTTTGATACTTGCTTTTATTCTTTTTATGATAATATATATGCTTACTTTATGCATTTATGACCCACAGGTGTTAGGCCCCACTCAAGGTATGTGTGAGAAAAGTAAAATTAGAGAAATTAGGTAAAAGAGGGACAAGTGAAGGTGACCTCCTAAGATGCTACTTCTAAAGTTCATAGATGCCTACGCCTGAAAGTCCAGTGTTGGATCTGTAGTAAATTACACTCAAAAAACATACAGCACAACTGGTTAAATGTAGGTCTGGCAAAATGCTAAACAACAGTGATTTGCTGAGCAAACAATGATTTTTATTGCACCTATCTCAGCACACACATGGGACAGTACTGACAAATAAAAAATGTAAACATACAGTGCTCTAAAATCACGGGGGCCCACCGTGCACACAACACACACTGCCACGCACACATCCAGCACACCCCGCTAGCAGCGCTGCTGAAAACTGCCTAAACAACAGAATGACACACTGCCTGTTGTTTGTGTAAACATGCAAGCTGGATTAGCTACCAGAGTCAGTGGCATATCTCCTCACTAAAATTGCTACCTCCATTGAATATGCGGCTGAAGTCATAATGGCCATGTGGAAATCCCACCTTTTGTTCAAATGTCTTGGACTGCCCACTGTCCCGGGGCCCAATAGCAGCCTGCGCTCAATTCAACGATATACTATATATCTTACTTCAGCGCCATATCACTGGCCAAATGGCACTGCATATATATCTCATTGGGGGCTCGGGTGAGCAATGCCGTCACTAGACAGGAATGCCTCACATAGGCAAGTACTTAGCTGTAGCACGCCGGTGGTCTTCACTGGTCGGTGTTGCGCAACACTTAGCTTGGAGGAGCTGTAGGCACGAGCAGAGCTGGAAGCGGGGTGGCTTGCACGTGGAGGGGCCGGCCGTCCGCCGACGCGCATTTCGCTCCGCCCACCGGAGCTTCGTCAGGGTGGTGGGCGGCCCTCCATACCCCCATTTTATGTATGAAGTCCCTCCTTCAAAATCAGGGTGGCCAATCGTGTGCGTGCTGCTAATAATGACGTATTCTGCGTCATTCACATACTCCAGGTAAACTCAATAGACGATCATTCATGTGCTTCCCGCTGAGACGCATTCCGCGTCATTCTCATAGTTCCAGCCTGCACGAAGTGTGACAAACACACAGCTGTCAGGAGCATATGCTGTGAAATACACACGCAGCTAACGGCAGCACATATTCATCCGGCCACCTTGGGGACACACAGCGGGACTCTCTATCCCATCTGCCACATATATTTCTCATAGGGATAATGGTGTGTGTGTGTTAAGAGGGCCTCCGGCATAATTGTCAATTCATCTAGTGCCACATTATATATGTAGTATTTTAATGGCGCATCAGTATCTTATTATCCATGTCATCATTTCCATATCGGAATGCCACATATGTCAGGAACAGTCTTGTTGCTATAATGGGCCCATATGACGGATGTCTGAGTCCATGTTACTGCTACACTGGGCCCAAGTGGCTGGGGGGCACATTATTGAGGTCAATCTCGGGGGTGAGAATCCTTACTCCAAAAATCTTCTATAGGAGCCAACTCATATATCCATCCCATCATGCCAAAAAATATATATATGGCACCCATACTGCCCAGAGCCTTATTTGTTTGCCTAAATATTTACATATTAATGGACTTCATCCCCAAGCACACTGACCAAGTTACCTCCCACACTGTTTACATATGAACATATTCACTTGACATCACTCACTCACAGATCAGACACACCAGGTGTCACCACCTTCATGCCCTCTTACAGGAAGGCCCCTAGGCCAGAATCAATATTTAAACCATCGGGGGACATCGTTCCCAGTTCAAAGATCAATCTCGCCTCCTGCTGCATCAATCGCTGGTCCAAAAAACCCCGTCTACCACCTTTCCTCAAAGCAAAAATTCCACAGGCCCTAAGACCCTTAGGGTTCCCTTGGTGAAAAGTTTTGAAGTGGTCAGAGACAGGGCTTTTTTCATTCCCCGTTCTGATGTCCCGTACATGCTCACCTACCCGCGCGCGCAGTTCACGCTTGGTCTTACCAACATACTTCCTGCCGCACGGGCAGGTGAGCATGTACACCACATACGTGGTCCCACAGTTAATGAACCCCTTTATTTTTCTTGATGGGCATCCTCTTGTGCCAGCATAGGTGCTGGTCTTTTCTATAAAGGGGCAGATTTTACAATGTCCACATTTGAAGCACCCTTCAAGATTATCTATACCAGATGTCATTGTGGGTCTAACCAAGTCACTGTGGACCAATCTGTCCCTTATATTTGTCGCTCGCCGAGCTGTAAGTAAGGGACGTGGGCCTACACATCGAGCTATTTTTGGATCCAATTGCAAAATATGCCAATGGGACTGTAAAATTGTCCTAAAACTCTCCCAATGAGTACCAAAGTGTGTAATTAGTCTCACTGGTTGGTCTCCTACCTCTTTTCCCCGCTTCTTCTGTTGGTTATCCTTTCTCAAAAGGTCCCTCCGGTCCACATCAAGGGCCCTCTTAAAGCAGGTGCGAATAAGTCTGTGTGGATATCCCCTCTCCCTAAACCGGCCTGATAGTTCCCTAGCCTCCCGCACGTAATCCCGCTCAGAACTACAGTTCCTGCGTATCCGCAAGAACTGTCCAAGGGGTATCCCGCGCAGGAGTGGGAGAGGGTGGTGACTAGTAAAATGAAGTAGGGTATTACCCGCTGTGGGCTTTCTATACCTAGATGTAGATAGTCTAGTCCCATCTCGCCTAATAAGTAGGTCCAAGAATTCAATACATTGGTAACCAATTTTGAAAGTGAGACAGATGTTATGCGTATTTTGATTTAACTGGTCCACAAAGCTCTCAGGTGACTTTGAGAGCTTTGTGGACCAGTTAAATCAAAATACGCGTAACATCTGTCTCACTTTCAAAATTGGTTACCAATGTATTGAATTCTTGGACCTACTTATTAGGCGAGATGGGACTAGACTATCTACATCTAGGTATAGAAAGCCCACAGCGGGTAATACCCTACTTCATTTTACTAGTCACCACCCTCTCCCACTCCTGCGCGGGATACCCCTTGGACAGTTCTTGCGGATACGCAGGAACTGTAGTTCTGAGCGGGATTACGTGCGGGAGGCTAGGGAACTATCAGGCCGGTTTAGGGAGAGGGGATATCCACACAGACTTATTCGCACCTGCTTTAAGAGGGCCCTTGATGTGGACCGGAGGGACCTTTTGAGAAAGGATAACCAACAGAAGAAGCGGGGAAAAGAGGTAGGAGACCAACCAGTGAGACTAATTACACACTTTGGTACTCATTGGGAGGGTTTTAGGACAATTTTACAGTCCCATTGGCATATTTTGCAATTGGATCCAAAAATAGCTCGATGTGTAGGCCCACGTCCCTTACTTACAGCTCGGCGAGCGACAAATATAAGGGACAGATTGGTCCACAGTGACTTGGTTAGACCCACGATGACATCTGGTATAGATAATCTTGAAGGGTGCTTCAAATGTGGACATTGTAAAATCTGCCCCTTTATAGAAAAGACCAGCACCTATGCTGGCACAAGAGGATGCCCATCAAGAAAAATAAAGGGGTTCATTAACTGTGGGACCACGTATGTGGTGTACATGCTCACCTGCCCGTGCGGCAGGAAGTATGTTGGTAAGACCAAGCGTGAACTGCGCGCGCGGGTAGGTGAGCATGTACGGGACATCAGAACGGGGAATGAAAAAAGCCCTGTCTCTGACCACTTCAAAACTTTTCCCCAAGGGAACCCTAAGGGTCTTAGGGCCTGTGGAATTTTTGCTTTGAGGAAAGGTGGTAGACGGGGTTTTTTGGACCAGCGATTGATGCAGCAGGAGGCGAGATTGATCTTTGAACTGGGAACGATGTCCCCCGATGGTTTAAATATTGATTCTGGCCTAGGGGCCTTCCTGTAAGAGGGCATGAAGGTGGTGACACCTGGTGTGTCTGATCTGTGAGTGAGTGATGTCAAGTGAATATGTTCATATGTAAACAGTGTGGGAGGTAACTTGGTCAGTGTGATTGGGGATGAAGTCCATTAATATGTAAATATTTAGGCAAACAAATAAGGCTCTGGGCAGTATGGGTGCCATATATATATTTTTTGGCATGATGGGATGGATATATGAGTTGGCTCCTATAGAAGATTTTTGGAGTAAGGATTCTCACCCCCGAGATTGACCTCAATAATGTGCCCCCCAGCCACTTGGGCCCAGTGTAGCAGTAACATGGACTCAGACATCCGTCATATGGGCCCATTATAGCAACAAGACTGTTCCTGACATATGTGGCATTCCGATATGGAAATGATGACATGGATAATAAGATACTGATGCGCCATTAAAATACTACATATATAATGTGGCACTAGATGAATTGACAATTATGCCGGAGGCCCTCTTAACACACACACACCATTATCCCTATGAGACATATATGTGGCAGATGGGATAGAGAGTCCCGCTGTGTGTCCCCAAGGTGGCCGGATGAATATGTGCTGCCGTTAGCTGCGTGTGTATTTCACAGCATATGCTCCTGACAGCTGTGTGTTTGTCACACTTCGTGCAGGCTGGAACTATGAGAGTGACGCGGAATGCGTCTCAGCGGGAAGCACATGAATGATCGTCTATTGAGTTTACCTGGAGTATGTGAATGACGCAGAATACGTCATTATTAGCAGCACGCACACGATTGGCCACCCTGATTTTGAAGGAGGGACTTCATACATAAAATGGGGGTATGGAGGGCCGCCCACCACCCTGACGAAGCTCCGGTGGGCGGAGCGAAATGCGCGTCGGCGGACGGCCGGCCCCTCCACGTGCAAGCCACCCCGCTTCCAGCTCTGCTCGTGCCTACAGCTCCTCCAAGCTAAGTGTTGCGCAACACCGACCAGTGAAGACCACCGGCGTGCTACAGCTAAGTACTTGCCTATGTGAGGCATTCCTGTCTAGTGACGGCATTGCTCACCCGAGCCCCCAATGAGATATATATGCAGTGCCATTTGGCCAGTGATATGGCGCTGAAGTAAGATATATAGTATATCGTTGAATTGAGCGCAGGCTGCTATTGGGCCCCGGGACAGTGGGCAGTCCAAGACATTTGAACAAAAGGTGGGATTTCCACATGGCCATTATGACTTCAGCCGCATATTCAATGGAGGTAGCAATTTTAGTGAGGAGATATGCCACTGACTCTGGTAGCTAATCCAGCTTGCATGTTTACACAAACAACAGGCAGTGTGTCATTCTGTTGTTTAGGCAGTTTTCAGCAGCGTTGATAGCTATGCTTTAAAATTTCACTCAGGTCTTTAAAGTTATAAAAACCACATGAGAAATGAGAATTTTGCTAGTAGCCAAATGTGAAATGATTAAGTTTTAGATATAAGACCCACAACCCAGACTTGGGAAATCTAATAGGGAAGTGAAAATTCCATTCTTAGTTTAATATTTCTAAGCCAGCTGAGAGTAATGCCCTGTACAACGCAACTGGCTGGAATTTCATTTTGATTAATCTGTATGTGCCTGAATTTCTTATACTATTCTGAATTTCTTATAATATCTTGATGATGGAGAATATAAAAGAAGTTTAGAAATAGGAGCATAACACAAGATATGAGCTTGTGTAATAACATTTACATTTGTTGTGGGGAAAGTGTGTTACCCCTGGTTCCCACTAGAGCTGAAAGGATGGTGCTATATGGCTGTCCTAATCCCTGTAATTGGTCTTGTTGAAGATCATGAGGGAATGATGGGAACTATTGTTTTTTTGTTCCTGTAGTGGCTGCTCAGATTGGGGAAGAAGGTTTTACTCCCGGGATATGTCCAGTTTTAGGGGTAAGCCCTGAGCCCCAACACTTCCCCCAAATGACCCCTTGGATAAGAAAATTGTCACTGCAAGAGGTCCAGGTCATGACCAACCCTTCCCCTGAGGATACTTTTGCCTCTGAGACAGGGTTTGACAGTAACACCAATTTATGGGTAAAATTGGCTCATTATACGGCACAGAGCCAGAACAGAACAGATTGCTATGTTTGTGCAGCTGCCCGTCCTCATCTGGGCCCTGTACCTTTGACCCTGCCCCTGGAGGAGGAGGGGTGTTTCCTTAACACATACAGCAATAGGACCTAAGAGGGGGAATGTGAAATCTGGAAAAGAAACTGTCCCGTACTGGGCCGGGCTGTGTCCCCGGGACCTGGAATAGAAGTTTACCCTGGTACCTACACCTGTTATTCCCTGCCTAGTGGCACTGTGAATGTAGGCATTTTCAGTCCAGGTTTTTGTTCCAATAATGGCAGTTCCACCATCCCTGACTCTTATTTTATTTGTTTAATCAGTCACATAGTGTGAGAGATGTGTTCTGGCTATGTGGAGATGGGAAAATAAGACATATACTTCGACAATCATGGAGAGGCCAATGTACCTTGGAGAAAATTATAATGCCTTTCCTTATCACCCCCTCCAATAGCGTGACAGAGCAGGTACATTTCCCCTTGCTGACCGAGGGTAGACGAAAGAGAGGCCTAGGGGGAAATTTCGACCCCCACGTGTACCTGGATGCAATAGGAGTCCCAAGAGGGGTTCCTGATGAGTTTAAGGCCCGGGATCCTGTTAAGACTTAAGGATTTTAGTCTATTATTCCCCTTATCACTGCCAATAAAAATGCTGATTGGATAAACTACCTCTACTACAACACGAGATGGCCTTTAGGGGGTGGCAGAGCAATTGGGTCCCACGTCCACCATGGCATTCCAGAATAGAATGGCCTTAGACATACTCTTAGCAGATAAAGGGTGTAGCGATAACCCTTATCACCGGAGGGCTTCACCGCCCGAGGCATCCTTTTCCCAATCGTAAGAGGTGCTGCTGGAATCGTCGTCTGTGAGGAAACAGGAACAGCCTAGGGCTAGTGAATTGTAATATAGCGTTTCCCCCAATAAGAGACAGAACTTTAGTATTGAGGGTGAAGGTGAAGTAGTTTTATTAGTGCCACTCTAGGCCTTATATACACAAGTCTCCATTGCCTGACACACACACCGACCAATAGCAGCAGGGCACACAATCCCTCAACTCTGCCGGTGACGCAATCAGCAATACAATAGACGTCTGTAATACACTCAATCAGAACAATGCCATTGTCTGTGACGTAATCAATCAATACAATGGCAGTCAGAACAATGAATAACGTAATCAATCAATACAATGGCAGTCTGTAACATGCTTAAGAAAAGGAAAGTAATGAACCTGTGTAAAGTCCAAAGGGGCAGAGAGTCTGTCACAATGCCCCCTTTTTGTGGAACACCCGGCAGACCCGGATTGACCCTGTTCGGGTTAACGTGGGGCTGTCCGGACTCTTGTTAGGGGCAGAGTTCTGTTTGCCGGGATAATCCATCTGCATTACCGTTTTGTCTACCAGGCCTGTATACACACACACACACACACACACACACACACACACACACACACACACAGTTGTACTCACAGGGTGCTGGTCTTGTCTTTTCCCCCCAATAAGAGACAGAACTCAGTATTGAGGGTGAAGATGATACACACACACATACATACAGTTGTACTCACAGGGTGCTGGTCTTGTACACACACACAGTTGTACTCACAGGGTGCTGGTCTTGTACACACACATGTACTCACAGGGTGCTGGTCTTGTACACACATACAGTTGTACTCACAGGGTGCTGGTCTTGTACACACACATGTACTCACAGGGTGCTGGTCTTGTACACACATACAGTTGTACTCACAGGGTGCTGGTCTTGTACACACACATGTACTCACAGGGTGCTGGTCTTGTACACACACATGTACTCACAGGGTGCTGGTCTTGTACACACATACAGTTGTACTCACAGGGTGCTGGTCTTGTACACACATACAGTTGTACTCACAGGATGCTGGTCTTGTACACACATACTCTTAGCTCTGGTTGTAAGGCATTGAGAAAATGTTCTAGTAAAAACAACTGTAGGCTTCCGGGGTGACAGCGTACCGGGCTAACAAAGCCTCCTTTACCAGCTGGTAGTGAGGTAAGTCCGCATCAGGGATGGCCCGGAAAGCATCGGAAGCTTTCCCAGATAGTTTCCCTGATAATATGGTGACCCATTCCTCCGTGGGTACCCGGTGTAAAGCGCACTGCCGTTCAAAATCGGCCAAAAATCCATCACTCATCGTCACTTTCTTGGAAGGACTTAAATGCTGCAAATGGAATCTTTTTCCCCCCAGTGTAACTGAGGCTCGGAGACACAGGGGCGCTGAGAGGCTGCTGGGTTGGGAGTCGCCGATCTTCCCTTCGCTTACTGGCCTCTGCCTCCGCTGCGGCGAAGACTTGGTCGATCAGCTCTTGTAATGGATTCGGCAATAGACAGACAATCTGTTCCGAACCGCTTGAACGAGAGCAGCGTCTTCATCAGTCTCTATATTGGTTTCGGTCCTCACTGCTGCACGATCCATTTCGATCAGCTTGGCTATCAGTTCCTGACGTGGGCGGTTGCTAACTGACCTTCCCCGGCTCTCGAGTAGATCCTTCAGGGTCAGCCTTTTCAACTTGTCATACTGACTCTCCATCAGGGTAGCACTCTCTCTAGGTACAAAGGACCATCCGACCGCTTGCCACCAATTGTAGCGATAACCCTTATCGCCGGAGGGCTTCACCGCCCGAGACGTCCTTTCCCAATGGTGAGAGGTGCTGCTGGAATCCCAGAGTCGTCCGTGAGGAAACAGGAACAGCCCTTACAAGGGCTAGTGAATTGTAATATAGCGTTTCCCCCAATAAGAGACAGAACTTCAGTATTGAGGGTGAAAGTGAAGTAGTTTTATTAGTGCCACTCTAGGCCTTATATACACAAGTCTCCATTGCATGACACACACACCGACCAATAGCAGCAGGGCACACAATCCCTCAACTCTGCCGGTGACGCAATCAGCAATACAATAGACGTCTGTAATACACTCAATCAGAACAATGCCATTGTCTGTGACGTAATCAATCAATACAATGGCAGTCAGAACAATGAATAACGTAATCAATCAATACAATGGCAGTCTGTAACATGCTTAAGAAAAGGAAAGTAATGAACCTGTGTAAAGTCCAAAGGGGCAGAGAGTCTGTCACAAAGGGGTGTATGCAAATTAATAGGTGAAAACTGCTGCACTTACATCCCTGATAATTTGGGACCTAATGGAAAGACCGCGGTGGCAATTAACAAATTAGACTCCTTGGCTAAGGAGATGAAGCAGAATGCTGGAGTCGCCGACCCCTGGGACCAATACTTCATAAATATGTTCTCAGGATGGAAGGGATTACTGGCACAAATAGGTACCATTATCCTTTTTATTCTTACTTTGTATGTGCTTTTCAAGCTCCTTCTGTGTGTCATTTCCTCCCAGCGGGAGGGATCTTACACGCGATATTTAAGGGAACGGGCATTGATGGGATGTGATATTTATCCAGATATATACTAATATCCAGCTATATACTAATTTACTAATATCCAACCATATACCAAGACTAAGGCTTGCTTGAATCAGTTTGCTCAGGCTTAGAATAGAGGTGAAAGTTTCACTTTAAGACACTTACATATCCATGTAATCATTTAGCAGAAATTGGACATTTCATTATTATTATAACCTAGCTAACGAGATGTGCCCTATCTAATGTCAGTCTGTACGCTTCAGGAGACAGCATCAAGGCCGCCTCTAATTCCTTCTCTTGTTTAGGAACTTACTGTATTGTTTATGTTTATGCCTACGTGCAAAATGTCCCGTTACTAGTTGCTCCCCGAAGGGAGGGGTAAGTAGCAATTCTGTATACTGCTCTATATATTCTATGCTGTGTCAAAAAAAGTTAAAGGAGTCTGTGAGCCAATAGGGCTGAGTCCCCTGCCCATGACCATTGACACCCCCAGACACCTACCAGGGAATGGAACCCCAGTTCCTGGAAGGGAGAAGAGAAGCCCTAGGACTGGGGTCGAGACCCAGGTTCCATGGGAAGACGGTGCCCCTATACTTTATTTCAATACCTCATCCCATGTAGTGACGTATATGTACTAGTCATCATACTCTCGACTCTTAGGGGATTATCGTTCACAATACTACATGTGTGTAACTGATAATTATTGGGGTAAAACGTGTGACTACTGGGGGGCAGTGGGATGGAACACTGATAAGGGAGGATTACCGGGGAACTGGGGTTAAAGACCCCAAAGTGCTCTGGACAGAAAAGATAGCAGTGGGAAATCCCTTCTTTCACGTATGACGTTGCTTAGAAAGGGTGGGGAAAGCTGCCCATATCGACAGGATACCGCAGCGTTAAGATGTAATACTGTCATACTGAATATTGAGAACCCCTCAGCGGGAGATGCCGGGCTATACTGGATAGGCTCCCACCCGGCAGGGGGCTGTGGCAGTACCACCGTGTGTACTCAGTTTATTATTATCATTATGCTCATTATAATTGCAGTAGTAGCTTTTAAGATTATAATGTGTGTAATTGCCATGCGTGCTAGCAAGGCCCAAGGTATTTATGCTGCTCATCTAGCTCACAACCAAGAGGAGTATGAGAAGGCGATGGGCGAGTCAGCGACTTAGAAGTCATTGACTCGAAGAAGGGGGCGAAAGAAGGGGCATCCCTTTTGTGAGAGGGTGTGTAGGTACAAAGTATCAAAATGGCTACTGCATGGATTATGCTTAAAGTGGACCAACACCCTCCAAAACAACTTAACTCTATTCACTTTAATGTAAAAAGACACTTACCTTTTGATGACTGTTGGAGCCTTCTGTTCCTCGCTGCGCCTGTCATCTTCATAATTCTCCACCGGAAGTCCCGCCCTCCAGCTTTTGTCTATTGATTTGCATCTTGTCCTTCAAGCTTGTCCGTCCATTTGCATATTTTGTCCGTCGATGAGGTCTTCTTAGTTCTCGCGTGACTTCTGTTTCTTCTCTTCTGTTCATGACGTCATCCGGGGGACGTGGCCTCTCACTGCTCTCGGGAGCGAGCATGACTCCCTGGTGTATCTGCTACCTGGTCCGATGATTGATAGCATGTGCTCAGCCATGATTGGCTGCAGCACCATGAGTCTCCGCCTCCCCTCCCCTCCCTCCTCTAACTCCCCTCCACTTTCGTTTTCTCCTGCCTTCCCTCAGTTGCCATCTCTCTCGTGCAGGAAGCTTTGGACAGGCGAGTGTAGGTCCGGGGACAGCGGCTGCTCTAGCCGGTGACAGTGGCTCGGTGTGTGCAGGAAGGATGACGTACGGGCACCGCATTTCAGGTGTGTAATCCTTGCCACGTGTATTTATGTGTATGTGTGCGTGTGTGGATTGTTTTCTACCATAGTAGCTGTGTAGTCCCTGCACCTGTCTTGTCTATGTTTCCAGAATCCTCGCGCACGACATCACCCTGAGCTCTCCAGGCTGGAGCTGGCGTCCTCCAATGTTCGTTGTGCTCTCATTGCTGCCATGGAGTGACCCTGGGGTGCTGGTGTCACGTGATAGGTGTGTTAGTGGGATGCGCTGGATCCCAGCCATAGGGTGCTGTGCACCTGTTGTGTGCTGCTGATCATCACCCCCCCCCCCCTCCCATGATGCAGGACTGTCACACGTACAGCTCATACACTAGCCAGCATTCATGCGCCTCATTCTTTATAAAACAACATGCAAATCCTTCCATTTTCTATTCCATCACTTTTATCAGGAACGCTGGAAATGGGATTGATTGTACAAAATTGACCTAAACCTTCCTGGTGACCTATTCCACCAACCCATGCCACCAGTGAGCCCTGCATCAGAGAGGTGCTGACCTTTTCCTTACAGGTGTGTTACTAAAGTGTGCAGCATTTCACTACCAACACAGAGATCTTGCTTTGATTTTGGGTCAGAAGCTCCGTGAATATTCTGTCCAGGGCTGGACTAATGTCATGTCAGATCCAGTCCCTTGTGCCATCCTGGCTGTATGGTCTGCAGCCAGCCTCTGTTATAAACAGGACACTCCCCCTGTCATATGTCAGTGATGCTGTCATGCCCACTCCATTCGCTGAGATGGAGGGGGCATGGCAGAGCTTTACATACATGTAGAAACAGGTTATCCATCCCCTCAGTTCACACACTGAGTGGATAAACCAATCTTGTAAAACCCTAAAACCTATCATTGCCCCTTGCTCCAATCACTCTAATGATCACAACAATGCTTACACATGTCAGTAATCAACACCACTACAAAACAAAACACCAGGCAATTTCTACTATGCTCCTGTTTCTACTCTACCTAGTTATGTACGTCTCTGCTGTGTGTCAACCCCACCCACCAAAAAAGACAACCTCCTTGTATCGCCTAGGAAGGTTATGTTATGAAGGTAGGTGGGTGAGCAGGCTGGTATATAGGTGAGTGGGTCGGCAGGTAGAAAGATGGGTGGGTAGGCAGATAGAAGGGTAGGTACTCAGATGGACAGGTAAGGGGTAGTCCGGTAGAAGAGTATGTGGGAATTTAGATTGGAATCCTTTTTAGATAGAACTTTAGGGTAGGTAGGCAGGTGGGTGGGTAGACATGTAGGTACATAGGTCAGTTATGTAGGTGGGTGGGTAAGTACGCAGGTATATAGTTGAGTGAGTAGGTAGGTGGTTAGGCAGATAGGTGAGTGGGCAGGTAGGGAGGTGGGCAAGCAGGTAGGTGGGTGGGCGACTTCAACCTTCGCTCCAGGGTCTGACTATTCTGTCTTTGCACCAGGGTTGCCAGCTGCCACTCCAGGTCCTGGGTAGGATGGTGAGTGGGCAAGTATGTAGGTCGGTGGGTGGGTCAGTAGGCAATTGGATAGGTAGGTGGGTTGGTCAGCAGGTAGGTAGATAGGATGCTGAGTGAGTAAATTGGTGGGTAGGTGGTTGAGTTGGCAGGTTGGGTGGGTCAGTAGGAAGGTGGGCGTTTGGATCAGTAGGCAGGTAGATAGGTATGTGGGTGGGTCAGTTGGCTAGTAGATAGATAGGGGGGTCAGTGGGCAGGGATATAGGCAAGTGAGTCAGTTGGCAGGTAAATAGGTGGGTAGGTCAATCAGCCAGTCAGGATGTGAACATTAACACAAGGTGCCATTTTTTTTTATCTATCTTATACCACAACAGCCAACATACCCCACTGGCATCACTGCTGATATGGGCCGGAGAATCCTGTTGTGAGCTGTCCTCGGCACTGTTCACCACTTGTCCTCATTGGCTCCAGTCCTCACAACCTCCTCGTGCTGTCCTTGGAGCCTCCAGTTGGTTGCTAGCCCAAGAGAAGAGTCCAGAGAATCTGGCCTCCAAACTGGGTCACCCTTGGAAACGATGCACCTTACGCAAGGAGGTCCAATTCTGAGCCCTGGTTCTCCGGGACCATGGTGGCAAGGAAGCCCAAACTTACACGGAAGCTGTAGCTGAGATCTTCAGCTGCAGAACAAGTCCCTCCACTGATTTTAGACACCAGCTCCAGCAAGCAACAGTACCAGGACATTATGGTACTGCCTATTGGATCCACATGCACTTGCAGAGGCGCATAACTTAAGTCCTTCTCTTTCCAACGACACCCCCAATGAGTTTCTGGGGGATATTTCAGACCATGCAGCGGTACCACAAAGTCCCAGTACCTCCAACTATAGGCCCAAAATTCGTGGAGGCCCAGGGACGAGCGCTTCTTGTGCCCTGCCTGTAATCAGCCCTGATTCTCGGGTTCAAAAGGGTTTTCCCATTCCAAATCGGGATGCTCCCCAAAGAGGGAGGCTGCTGGCCCTAAAATCTTATAGCCTAGATGTAGGCTGATGGTTTATCCTTCCAGCAAGGAAGAAGAATCAGGGGTGAAATGTTTTGAACATACCATTCTGCTTTTAGGGGAGATCTGCTCAACTGTAATGGCCTGTCCCCTGAGCTAGCCTGTGCTGGAATAACAGCGTATTGCTATTCCAATTCTTCTGATGTGTGGAGCATCTCCACACATCAGAAGAATTGGAATAGCAATACGCTGTTATTCCAGCACGCAAATGTTATTCCATCATGCAAAGCTTTTGGTAGATATTTAGAGTGCTTCTACTGCTCCCCCACCAGTTGGCTCAGGATACAGGCATAGAAATGGAAAATATCACCCCTGTAAAAATAGTACACTGGAAAACCGCTAGATGTTATTCCCACTAGCAGAAGTAAACCACAAGCTTGGCAGGACTTTTTTAGGTGATTTCCTAATACAGCTCATTTAATTTACCAGGAACCAGCAATCCCACAGTGCATGTGTTAGCCTGCTCCGTCATCCCTACTGACACCCTTGCCAGGCGCATCTGAGTGGCTTGCAGAGATATAAATGCTTATTGGAGGAGGCTCACACATGCGCCGTGTGATCGCCTATTCCGTATATGTAACCAGTGAAACTGGGGTGGGGGTTCACATGTGACATTTCGTTTTGTGAAGGGGGGTCGCATGCTTTACAAGGCCCCTAAAGTAATTTTTAATCGTTAGGTCTGCTTTAGATATTTTATGTGTATGACAAACTGTGTTTCTTAATTTTTTTTATAAAGTATGTATAGTATATCCACTGGCAGTGGCGCAACTAAATGTGATGGGGCCTTTACACATCTCATAGAGTAAACTTTGTTTTGTCTTTATTAACTTAATTGCATACAGCAGAGACAAGTGGTGCTTCTTTTATCTAAATGATGCCAAGTGAGCACAAATATGATAAATAAGGTGGAGGAGCAACAGTAGTGTCCTTTTGGGCCTCGGTCGCACCCCCTGTACCCCCTCAAGTTATACCCCTGGCCAAACTAGTGAGGGGTGAGTTCTGCCAGCAATGCTGTCATACTTGCCTACAGGACCAGAATCTCTATACATTATAGGCCTTCTTTAAACCGGACCTTCACCCTGAATAAGAGTCTATCTTATATGTTTCCCCCACCTTGTACATACAGATTGCTTACATTAAAAAATCACCCTACCTACATCTACTGCATTTTATGATGCTTTTAACATCCAAGATGGCGGCTCATGGGGTCTCGGGCTGCCTGCAAACAGGAAGTGTCTTCTGACCGTGCCGCTTTCTGGGGAGTTTCACACAACGGGGCACCCCCGATGCCCTGCACGGCTGATGCTGATCGGCCCAGGAATCTTATAGATCCCCGGGACAATCAGCATCGGGTCTTGGTCCACTTTAAAGTGGACGAAGACCTTGGCTTTTGCTTATCCTGGGTTTTGGTCCACTTCGGGGGGGCACCCCGATCGGGAGAGCACCCGCTGTGTGAAACCCCCCAGAAAGCCCCAAAAATGCACCTGTCCCCGCTCCCACGTGACCGCTGCAGCCAATCCCTGCCGACGGACAAGAGAGCGCCCGCCGCTGGCTCCCGTGCGTCACTCTTACAGGGAGCTAGAGGGATGCGGGGGCCCGCGCATGTGCCGATGAAACGGGGAGAAGGTAAGTCTTGTGGGCTTCCTGGGGGGTTTCACCCCGTGGGACATCCCGATTTCGGATGCCCCTCGGGGAGGGATCTGATCAGATTCCCGGGTGTTGGTCCACTTTAAGTCAGTTATGGTGGTCTGGGGATAAATTAGAATCCAAAGAATTTGGTTCATTTTAAGTGCTCCTTTGTGACTACAGGGGGCGAGAGAAAGAGAGAAGAGACTAAGCTCCTGCACCCACTATACCAACAATTATTTAGGAGGCAGGGACACTCACTGAAGGCAATGACTAATGCCAAAGGGGTAGTTTAGAGGTGACCGGCCAGCCAGCCAACTTACAACCCCTGGCCCATTCCGATTTGGGGTGCTCCACTGTGTGAAACCCTCACAAACACTTACCTTTCTGGGGCCACATTTGTGTATCTCGATGCACCTCCGACATCTCTTGTGCCCAGCCATTCAGACAGGCTGGGCATAGAAGGACACATAAGGTGTAGGGAAACTGGAAATGCACGCCCTACTCTTTATGCCGTGCATTAATATGTAAGGTGAGTATATGAGCGATCCCAAGGGTTTCACATAGCGGGGCATGGGACGTGACACAAGGGGCCCACTAAGACTATGTTGCCCAGGGGCCCACAAAACCCCGGAGCCGGCCCTGAGCGCCCGCCCCGGGGCCTCCACCACTTTGCCTGAACCAGTGGGCCTCCACCAAAAACCTCTGGCTCGCCTGTGAACAGTGGCAGCGGTGCGCACCTGTGTTTTTAATACCTGCAGGATTGTTAGCCTGCGATGCGGGCATTAAAAACATGTGTGTGCTTTTTTTTATGGGGGGGGGCACGATTTTCTGGGCTTGCCTCGTGTGCAAAAGAAGCTAGCTACAGCCCTGGCAGCAGCTATGCATCACCAGGACCCGGGCACCGAGCCGCCATTGGGCATTAGGGCTGCGAACAGGCAGATTGCGGAGAGGCTGCGGGAGCTCACACAGACCTACCTGCAGAAGATCTGGATCCCGCACCAGTGCGGGCGGCTGCAGCAGCGCCGGGGGTGTGAGTTACTCTACATGCTGATCATCGGGGGATGTATAACTGATAAAGGGGAACCTCTTATGCTGCCCAACTCTCTTCTATCCCTGATGTCCTTAGTAATAAATCAAGGCAACTGGATTTGCAGTATTTTTCCCAAGACGTTTTGACAGTCATCTGGAGGACACCTCCAGACCTTCAGTTGCCTTTCTTTATCGCTAAAGATAAACTGTGTATGATTGTAAAGCTTCACATGCATGTCAGTCCATTTTCTGTGTATTTCCAACTCTGTACAGGTTGTTGGAACTGGCTGAAAAAAAAAGAACCCATAACACCTGTACAGAGCTGCTTTATTATTGGCTGAAAACATGCATGTGCTAAAATTCTTTAACGTGACCTGCTTTTATTTCAGTGATGTTTTGTACGTCTTGGTAAGTTAGGAGAAAATGAGGTCATATCTTCCAATATCGAGTGTGGGACAAGGTGGAATAGCAAAGATGAAAGGCTTTGTCAGTGGATTAGGTTATATACTGGAGTGGAGCTTACAGTCTACTGGATTGTTAGCTCCTTTTCTCCCTTTTATCCTATAGTCCCCTGTTGAAGGCCCCTTTACAGTGTTTTTCTCTTACAGACATTTCACCTACCATTCAACTGGCAAAAGATAGATGATGGGTGCAACATCTTCAGTAATAAATCAAGGCAGCTGGACTTTTTTTGAAGTTATACCATCGCCTGAATGAATGAAAGGTTTCAAAGAATTTGACTTTACTGAGTTTTGTTCTGTTCCCGAATTGGGTTGCCCCACTGTGTGAAAACCCCCAGGACGCCAGTATTCGCTAACCTTTCCTGGGTTCAATGGCACATGCACAGGCTCTCCAAGCGCAATCTCATCCATGCATCAAATGGCTCTCATAGGTTTCAATAGGGAGCGAGAGTGGTCACGTCCCAACCTGACTGAATGGCTGAAGATTGCGCGCACAGCCCGAGGATGCATGGCATGCCACCGCTCTTTCTTACTATTGAAAATAAGAGCCACACTTACTTTCGTTTTCTCCTGCCTTCCCTCAGATGCCGTCTCGTGCAGGAAGCGTTGGACAGGTGAGCTTGGCTATATATATATATATATATATATATATATATATATATATATATTCTCGTTATTATTGTACTGGCCAGCGTGCGCAGCGGACTGGCCGTCGGGTGCACCGGGAGAATGCTCGGTGGTCATCTGCGGGATTGTTGCTGGGTTAGCGGTCGTCATGTTGGGGGTGTCTGAGGTAACGGCCGGGTTGTCCACAGATGGGTTGCAGCGTGGGTCTGCCAGAGATGGGAGTCAGTGTGGGGGTGGCCAGTACGGAGCTGGGCAGAGGTGGGTGGCAGCGTGGAGCTGGGCAGAGGTGGGTGGCAGCGTGGAGCTGGGCAGAGGTGGGTGGCAGCGTGGAGCTGGGCAGAGATGGGGTCCTCCAATTAGAGCCCCATTTACAATGGGGAGCGTGTGCTGCAGCATCCTCTGCATTCCCAGTGCTCCCGCACCAGCCATCCAGTTAGGTTGGGGCGGGAGGTGCATGCCATCGGGGGTTCAGGAATAAGGCAATGCACGCTCCGCATTCAAGGCAATCAGAACGCTTTGCTGAAGTATGTAATCCCAGCAAAGGGCTCTGATTGGACAGAAGCCTGCGCATGGGTCGTTGGACTGAGGAGTTGTTATTTGTCTTGTGTACCATTTCTTTTAGATTCTAGGGCAGGCCTTATCGAAGTTTGTTCCGCTTTAAAGTGGACCAGTGACTGCTGTTGGCGGCCCTGGAATATAAGACTCCATGGCTGGTCGACTATGTGCCCCTGTGGCATCCCAATTCAGGATGCCCCCCTGTGTAAACCCCCCCAACCCCTTACCTTTCAGCTGGTTCCCCAGGCCGCATCTCTGCAGATTCAGATAGGCTGGTTGCACACTCCCCGAAACTGGGATGCAGTTGTCGCCGCTACATATGCCGACGCTCGGTCCAAAACAATGGCTTTATGCCATGCATTAGCATGATCAGCATAAAGCGCTGATTGGACTAGAGCTCACACATGTGCCATGGAAACGCCAGAAAGGTGAGTCGAGTGGCGGACCTGGATGGTTTCCAAATCCTGATGCCCCAGGGAAGAGGACCAAACACCAGTATAGTGAACATCCTGGTAATTGGTCCACTTTAAAATGGTCCTCCAGTCAAACATCTCTGTAATCCCTCTAGGTATGCTGTGTTAATACACCCTTGGAGCAGCAATATTGATTCTCTGTGAGGCAGCCACTATCAGAGGAGACACAGAAGACTGTTGAACATTGCCTCAATGCACTCCTCTGATTGGTGGAGGCAGGTGGCGTACATATTTCCTGTGTCCCCTGTCGGAATTGGTACTGTAATTATGTCACTCAAAACGTAAACCTTCTTGAAGTATGATCTTCCAAGTAATGGTACTCAACATTTTTACTTTAATACAAGTTGTAAATCCATTGAACAGAACTGGTGAAATGAATTTTATTCGCTTAAATTGTTATTTGTACACGCGCACCAATAAATTACATGAATTCCTGATTAGAGCGGGTGTGGGAATCTTCAGATCAACATCCAGGGGGTCACCTAAAAATAATAAAAAATAAATGCATTGTAAATAAAATATATCCTACAGGGTTAGTTGTTTTCTTCACGTGGGAGAGGGAGCGAGTATGTCTGCCCTGGAGTCTCAGGCTCCAGGGTGGGTTTTGGTCCTCTTTAATGCAATAGGGCAGGATTTTTAACCAGATTTAGAGGCAGATTATAGCTTTGTCTGCAAGCTAATAGGGTTGAGTGTTGTTGCTTCTTTAAGATAATGGGGCAGGATTCCAACTTTCTCTGTATACTATGCACCCCCTCTGCTTGACAAATAAATGTGATAATGAAATTTTGATGTAATTTTTGAAGACGTATGACTTTGGTGTGCTGAGCCTATCTTGTATTTTTTTTATGTTAGCAAATGTGGGTTTAAAGGAAGCACTACATTAGATCTGTTGCAATCGGCAACTGCACACCAAAAAGAGAGAAGTGAGCCCTGTACACACAGAACACTGCGTCTGGACATGTGTAAGGTTGAGTGCACTCCATAACCTTAGCACTGGCCATAGCAGCAGCATTTTATGTGTTTATGACTAGATTCTCTGTTCTCGTAGATCTTGGTGGACAGACCTGGTGTACAGTTGTCAATAGCAACAGATTTCAGGTAGTAAACACCGCTTCCATAAAACACACATTTGCCAACATAAGAGAAAATAAAAATACTAGATGAGCTCAGCACCATGAGGACATCCTTTTTGCACAAAAAAATATACTTACCGTATATACTCGAGTATAGGCCGACCCGAATATAAGCCGAGGCACCTACTTTTACCACAAAAAAATGGAAAAAGTTATTGACTCGAGTATAAGCCGAGGCGGCTTTTTTCAGCCCAAAAAGTGGGCTGAAAAACTCAGCTTATACTCGAGTATATACGGATATATATATATATATATCTGCCACAAAAAAACAACCGGCCCAGGTGGTCATGGTGAGGGCTATTGGGTGCATGAGGGAAGGGGCAGCAGCTGTTACAGAGAGGCAGGCTGCCATGCTGGGTGGGTGAGTGTGTCAGCAGTGTCAGGGCGCACACGCGGCACAGGCTGGAAACACGCTCCTCTAATAGCAGGTTTTATTAATGGATTGGGCATTAATGGGGGTGTATACAGTGATGTCCTGGCTGCCATGCTGGCCCCGGTGTGCAGGCAGAGGTAAGCGAGGCCAGGGCGGCACATGGCCGGGTCACACACACACACGCTGACAGGAAGTGCAGGAAGCAGCTCGCCATTACACCGGCCCTTTCTCTCCCGGTCCCGCCATTACCTGTGAGGCCGCAGTGCATGCCGCCTATCCCGCTGTACAGCTCCAACGCCCGCAGCGGCGCCATGGCGGCCTGCTTTCCCTCACACGGGCCCGGCCTCCTGTTTCGGGCGCCTGTGCTGCTGCCAGTTCCGGCTTGTACCGGGAGGGTGTCAGCGAGATCGGGTGACAGCAGCAGGAAGCGCTGCTGTAACTTAGCCCCACAATCCCTGTCAGCGATGTCACAGCTGCGCACTGCCTCCCCGGCCGCCACCGATATTCATTTACATCACATCACAGTATGAACGGGTGACAGGCACTCACCGCTCCATCGCCTGCATCCATTTCACATGGCTGAGACGCGCGCTGTGTGTTCAGCCTCTGCTGTCCCCTCTCCTTGCTGTGACCGGGTATGGTAGAATAGAGCTGCCGGGGCCGCGAGCTCTCCCCGCCCCCAAAGGAAATCCTCCTGTGGGCTCGTCCAATAGCCAGCCTCCTGACTGGGCGAGGGGCGGGTCTGTGACGGGCCGTGTTTGCCTGTTTTTCTCTTTCTCCCTTATACTGACTCGAGTATAAGCCGAGGTGGCTTTTTTCAGCCCAAAAAGTGGGCTGAAAAACTCGGCTTATACTCGAGTATATACGGTAGTAAAAAATGCCACTTGGACTTTCACTTTATTTTTAGAAACAAATATAGCCAGCAGATGGAACTTGGCTGCTATGTATAAAGGTTTTTGATGACACATCAGTTGTAGCAGATATTTAGATGCAATGCCCATGAGACATTTTCCCAGCTCTCCTCGCCACGAAAAAAACAGATCAAGTCTGGATGATGATAGACGGACACCTAAAACGGCAAGTCCACATTCAATGGCATTTCTGAAGTGTTTAATTTTTGTGCCAAAATAATCTCCAAAAAGTTGAGCAACACCCAAGGCTGATCGGCCAAGGAATCTATAAGATTCCCGGGCCAATCAGATCCCTACCCGGGGGGCATCCGAAGTCGGGATGCCCCGCTGTGTTAACCCCCCCCCCCCCGGACGCCCAGAAACCTTACCTTATCCCCATTCCAACGGCGCATGCGCGGTCGCATATTGCGCTTCACTCTAGCAGGGCGCGCACCCGCGCCGGCCGTTTGTGAATGGCTGGCGCGTGCGCGCTCCCTGTAACAGGGAAGAGCAAGATGCGGCCTCCAGCGCACTCAGAGCCACTGTGGTTGTCCGTTGCTTGTCCGTACATTCCACAGCGGCTATGATAGAACGAGAGTGCTCGCGCATTCGCTCTCGGAGCGTGGGTGAGGTGAGTTTCTTACAGCGATCTGGGGGGTTTCATGCGGAAGTGGACCAAAACCCAGGATAGTTAAAATCCTGGGTGTTGGTCCACTTTAAGGGACAAAATTTTCATCTGGTCTAGTATTTTTACCTTTTTTTTTCTAATCTTAGCAAATGTGTGTCAGCACCTTGAGGACAGCAATTTGACACACAATACTACACAAGAAAACTAATGGCATAAGCATTGGACTTTCCTTTTAAAAATAATCTACTTGCGCTTACACATTGTAATATTTCTTATTTATATATTTTAATCTTCTTTGTAACCCTGTTCAATCTGACCTCACACACACAGACCATACAATCAGACCTCACACACACAGAGCATACAATCTGACCTGACGCACACAGACAATACAATCTGACCTCACACACACAGAGCATACAATCAGACCTCACACACACACAGACCATACAATCAGACCTCACACACACAGACCTCACACGCACAGAGCATACAATCAGACCTCACACACACAGACCATACAATCAGACCTCACACACACAGACCTCACACGCACAGAGCATACAATCAGACCTCACACACACAGAGCATACAATCTGACCTCACACAGAGCATACAATCTGACCTGACGCACACAGACCATACAATCTGACCGCACACACACAGACCATACAATCTGACCTCACACACCATACAATCTGACCTCACACACACAGAGCATACAATCAGACCTCACACACACAGAGCATACAATCTGACCTGACGCACACAGACAATACAATCTGACCTCACACACACAGAGCATACAATCAGACCTCACACACACACAGACCATACAATCAGACCTCACACACACAGACCTCACACGCACAGAGCATACAATCAGACCTCACACACACAGACCATACAATCAGACCTCACACACACAGACCTCACACGCACAGAGCATACAATCAGACCTCACACACACAGAGCATACAATCTGACCTCACACAGAGCATACAATCTGACCTGACGCACACAGACCATACAATCTGACCGCACACACACAGACCATACAATCTGACCTCACACACCATACAATCTGACCTCACACATACAGACCATACATTCAGACCTCACACACACAGAGCATACAATCTGACCTCACACACACAGACCATACAATCAGACCTCACACACACAGAGCATACAATCAGACCTCACACACACAGAGCATACAATCTGACCTCACACAAACAGAGCATACAATCTGACCTGACGCACACAGAGCATACAATCAGACCTCACAGCACCTCTGACCTTTAAAAGGCAAGCTGCGGTCTTGCCACTGTTGTTTGTCTGCCCTGAGGAAGGGGGTTTTTTACACCCCCGAAACGTCGGCTTATGGACACTGTTCTGCTATCACCTACCCTATCTTATGGACTTTGATGCAGCTGAGTGGTCTGTATGTACCTCATCTTGCTGGATATCATTTAATACAAGTCTATTTGATTTAACTATTGGTGTGCTGGCCCTTTATCTAACTTGTTGTAAAGCGGCGCCACCGCGGCCTTGGCACCCGACATACTCAAGGTAAGTGTGCACCTGCCCTCCTGGACTGTTCCTGACCTCACACACAAAGAGCATACAATCTGACATGACATACACACAGCATACAATCTGACCTGACACACACACAGCATACAATCTGACCTGACATACACACAGCATACAATCTGACCTGACACACACACAGCATACAATCTGACTACCCCCATTGTATATGATCACACATATCATAGAGTGTCCAGATTCCCGGCCAGCATGCACTGTGTCTCTGCAGCACAGGAGGCCAGCATGCACATTGTCTCTGCTCGATGAACTGGTCGTGACCTCCTCGCCCCGGGCCAGTCGCTCCTCCAGCCAGCGCAGCAGTGTGCTCTGATGCCGGCATACCACTTACTCCAGGGCCGCCACCTCCCTCAGGCGGGCAGGTAACAGCAGCAACAGCACTGAGGGCGGCAGCAGTGTGAGCGTACATTACGGTCCTCCGGTTGTGTGTAGTGGGCTCTGCTTACCTCATGAAGCCTCCGCCTGCTCTGTCTTACCGGCTCCGTGTTCCCGGCTCCGGCCTCAGCTCCTCTTCATCTCCGAGCCGCTTCCACCTTCCCCTGCCTGGCCACGCCCATGTGCCCGCCCCAGCTATGACAGCACCGTCGGCTCTTGTGCGCGCCCGTACCCTGGTGGGGGAAATCGCGCATGCGCAGTACCGCTGATTTGGGTCAGGTGAAGCGCCGCTCGCTCCCGATGCAAGCGGCGCTTAACCTAACTATTGCGCATGCGCGTGATTTGACGTAGGAAGAGGTCAAAGGATCTCTTCCTTTTATAAGAAAAACCAAGATGGCGGACAGAAATGAAAATGGAAGCGACGCAGCGAGGAAGCATGCAAGGTAATTTTTTTTTATTTACTAGTTAGAACGGGTCCTGCTGCACATTTTACATATTTTAAACAGACATCAAAAAAAAAAAAAAAAAGGGCAGGGTGTTGGTCCACTTTAAGGGGATTGCTTTAAGATTCAAGGGTGAGAATAATGGAGTAACCGTTATCTCTGGGAATGGAATGTGCTGACTGTTTTCTCGGAGATGTCTCTGGGAAGGTTAAATTCTGGAAAATCCTATGACACACAGCGAGGTGATGTACAGCTACTCCCAGCACACACCCAGGACAGCAAGGTGTTGATACAGGTACTCCAATTAAAATCAAAAGTTCACTTTAGAACCTTATTTGGAGCAGCATCTTGTTGTTTCCCCGCCTTTCCCTGCCTATACCTTATCATGCTTTATATACTAAAAATCGTGATGTAATAAACAGTTCACACCGAGAATAGCTGTTACGTGTCTTTCCTGCGCTTGGTGTGGGCTCCAGACGTCTGCAGTATGAAGGTAACTCTGGTCTATAGACAAATAAGGTAATCCCAGGTAGAGGACTCAAAGGGAGTCACTCTTACTTATCTGCCGGGGCAATAGGGGCACATTTTTCACTACCTTTTTTCTTTGTTTCTTCTGTCTTTCCTCCATTCCTTTCCTCACTCTTATTTTCTTTTCACCCTTCCTTCCACTCTTTATTCCTGTCTCTTTCCCTCCTGCTTTCCTTCTCTTTCTTTATTACCATAGTTTGCCTGCTTTCTTTCCTCCCTCCCTTTTTTCTTACTTCCTTCCCTTCTTTTGCTCTTTCCTACCTCCTTTCCCGTTTCTCCTTTTTTGTTCTATGCTGCCTTCCTTTGCTTTGTACATTTTTACTTTCTTTTTTTACTGTTTTTTTTTACTGCAGCCCCAAGCCTGCTGCTGCACAAAGGGGCCCATAGCAACAGGCACCTCTGGTTGCTCTACAGGGGACTCCATAGTAGCCTAGATAGATAAATAGATATGGGATAGATAGATATACAGATATGAGATAGATAGATAGATAGATAGGAAGGAGATAGATAGATAGATAGATAGATAGATAGATAGATAGATAGATAGATAGGAGATAGATAGATAGATAGATAGATAGATAGATATGAGATAGATAGATAGATAGATAGATAGATAGATATGAGATAGATAGATAGATATGGGATAGGGTTTTGGTCCTTGCCCCTGGGGCACCCCAATTGGGGATGCCCGCTGTGTGAAACCCTCCCAAGTCCCCTGATCACACTCACCCTTCCTCGGTCCCATGACGCATGCGCAGCCTCTCGTTCAATCAGCGTGTTCGGACCCACTCACATCGGCTCGTCTAAGGTAAGAAGATCTGAGCGTGTTGGCGGTCGTATCCCCCGCTACCCTCTAACATTCACAAATGCCTGACGTGGGCACGCGGCCTGCTAGAGGTATAGCGGGGATGCGGCCGCTCATGTGCTGTTGGACCGAGAAAAAAGGTGAGTTTATGGGCGACCTGGAGGGTTTCACACAGCGGGGCATCCTGATTTTGGATCCCCGGGGGGAGAGAATCGTTCGGGCTCATCTCTGTTGGTTTTGGTCCACTTTAAAAAGTGTCTAAAGCTCTGAATTGCCTCATAAAGACACACTAACAGTGTATCCAGAACATGATGTAGGGGGAGGGGGCAGAAAGTTTAGCAAGGTACATACAATGAAAAACAAAAACCAAACGGGTGAGAGAGAGAGATGAACAGGGAATCACAATGGCAAGTAGATGAGATCTGGAGTTTACTTTACTCTGCTTCTGTCTCCTGCCAATGTGATTGTGGTAATGATCTCTGTCCCTCCTCATGTCACTGCACCTCACACTGAGGGGAGGGGGGAGAGAGCAGGGAAGCTGCCACACTGTGTGCTCTCTATACTGGCACCAGCAGCATTCATCACAGTACCTTCCTGCCTAAGGTAAATACACACACACACACACACACACACACACACACAAACACACACACTCACCATGCTGATGCCTGAAGTTCCGCACTCATCTCTTCCCCTTGCTGTCACATGACTAGACTGTCACGCAGGGGAGAGACTGAGAGGGAGAGCGGAGCTACAAAGTAACTGGCCGTAATGTGAATGCAGCTGCTCCATGCTGCTTACATGCCTCATCTTACACACCTCACACGGACAGCCATGTGGTACTTTACTATTTTTTTTATTTAATAAAAACTTTTACCCTGCCTCAGTAGCCCCCCCCCCCCCCCCACACCGTCTGGGCCCTCGGCAGATGCCCAACTTTGCCGGGTGGTAGCGCCGGCCCTGATTAGCAGCTGTCCCTTCGCTTCAGCGACTGTTGGCACGGTTCGCAAATTACATTTATCCTGTTTGTTTTGTACTGCATGAAAATATGCCACGCTGGTGAGATCCTGTGAGCTTGCTTTGGTGCACTTAGTCTCTCGGTATGGGGGGGCCATGGCAGCAATGGGCTGACCACTGAGGCTTTGCACACTTCTTCTGCTGGTTGCCTGGGGATGTGTAACCACCACCTCTTCCTCTGAACTGTGGTGGCCTTCAGCCCATTTAGGGTCTAGGACCTCGTCAACCTTCCTGGCATCCTCTTCCACCCACTCCTCCATGCTAGCCTTCCTCTCAGCCTTATTGCAACATTGCAGAAAGCTGCAGCAGTCTGCACTTGGGTCCCATCATAATCTATCAGGGTGTTCTGTGATGCCATGCTGGCAACATCCTCATACTCCCACATAAGCTCTTGGGCATCCATAAGCCCTAAGTCTGCAACTGGGGCAGGGGCAGGCAAGTGGCCCATGGTATCCCAACCAGACGTGTCATCATAGATCATTATAGACTACATGACTTCTGGCTGGGACTGCCTTGCAGATTTTACAAAGGGTGAGGTGAAGGGGTGTGCACTCTCTCCTGCAGTTACAGCGAGACATTTACCCCAGTGATTTCAAATAGGTTTGGTATAAGGGAACACGCTCACCCCAGGCTTTACAGCTAGGCTTGGTATTTGGGGGTACACAGTCACCTCTGGATTTACTGTTAAGTGTGCTATAATGAACACAAAAAGACTAGGTTATATGACCATGGCTTAGAAATGCTAGAAACACTTTATTGAACACATAACTCCTACAAACAAATTGATCCAAACCCCAACCCACAATTAGACTAAAATAACTAAAATTAATGGCCACATAAAGATTGCACACCCATGCACACACACATTCATACAGCTGGCATAAATTGGTAGGGGAAATGAGACTGCAGAAAACAGCAACAAACGCAGTGTTGATGAAAGCTAAATCAACTGGGAGCATTCAGGCTGACCTACATGCGACAGTTCAGCTGATGAAAACACTGCATATAACTTACATGACTTGCAAGGCAACAGGAATAGCAGTGGGAGCACATAAGCACTTTTGAACTCTACAGCATGGTGGCTAGGGGGGCCCGAGCACATGTCCTCCCAGCAGTGCAGTGAGCAATGAAGTATAACAGGTACTAAATGTAAAATCATGCACTTGGGTAGAAGGAATCCCTTCTCTGAGTACCGTATGGGCAGCACTGTGTTATCCAGGACCTCGGAGGAGAGAGATTTAGGGGTACTGATTACTGATAGCTGCAAGATGAGTGGACAGTGTAGCCAGGCAGTGGGAAAAGCAAGCAGGATGCTCTGCTGCATAGCTCGAGGCATCACCAGTAGGAAGAGGGAGGTTGTGATGCCGCTGTATAGAGCCCTGGTAAGGCCACAGCTAGAATACTGTGTGCAGTTCTGGAGACCTTACCTGCAAAAAGACATTATTCAAATAGAACGGGTCCAAAGGCGGGCAACAAAAATGGTGGAAGGACTTAAACTTAAAACTTATCAGGAGAGACTTAAAGAACTTAATTTGTATAGTCTGGAGGAAAGAAGGGAGAGGGGGGACATGATTGAGACCTTTTGTGACAGACGCTCTGTCTTTTGGACTTTACACAGGTTCATTACTTTCCTTTTCTTAAGCATGTACAGACTGCCATTGTGTTGATTGATTACGTTATTCATTGTTCTGACTGCCATTGTATTGATTGATTACGTCACAGACAATGGCATTGTTCTGATTGAGTGTATTACAGACGTCTATTGTTTTGCTGATTGCGTCAACGGCAGAGTTGAGGGATTGTGTGCCCTGCTCCCATTGGTCTGTGTATTTGTCATGAGGTCCACGGGGGAGGTCCCCTTGCATGGAGCCTTGCATATAAGGCACAGTGTGGCACTAATAAAGTTCACTTCACCTTCACCCTCAATACTGAAGTTCTGTCTCTTATTGGGGGAAACGCTATATTACAATTCACTAGCCCTTGTAAGGGCTGTTCCTGTTTCCTCACGGACGACTCTGGAATTCCAGCAGCAGCTCTTACGATTGGGAAAAGGACGTCTCGGGCGGTGAAGCCCTCCGGCGATAAGGGTTATCGCTACACCTTTAAATATGTGAAAGGATTGAATAAGGTTCAGGAGGGAAGTGTTTTTAAGAAGAAACTTAATGATAGAACAAGGGGGCACAACCTGAAGCTAGTCGGGGGGAAGATCAGGAGCAATGTTAGAAAATATTATTTTACAGAAAGAGTAGTAGATACTTGGAACAAACTTCCAGCAGAGGTAGTCACTGAATTTAAACATGCCTGGGATAAGCACACATCAGTATACACATAAGGGCAGACTAGATGGACCGTATGGTCTCCTTCTGCCATCAACTTCTATGTTTCTATGTAAAACACAGCGGGGATACTATTAATCAGCATGTCTCTCACCCATGCTGGCTCTCAGAGCAATCTCCAACACGGTCCTCCAATAGCCTGCATCAATTCTCAGTCGCCTGTATTCCATGTCCCTCAGTGCAGAGCGCTTGCTCCTTTATAAAAGGACACAATCACTGTAGTGAATACAGATCGGTTTGGTATTTGGGGGTATGCAGTCACCCCAGGCTTTACAGCTAGGTGTGCTATAAAGGACACTCTCACTTCAGTGAATACAGATTTGGTATTTGGTTTGGTATAAGGGGCCACTCTCACCCCATTCTTTACAGATAGGTATGCTATCTGGGGACATTCTCACCATAGTAAATACAGATAAGTTTGGCATAAGGAGACACGCTCACCCCGGTCATTACAGATAGGTTTGGTATAAGGGGCACTCTCACACCAGTGATTACAGATAGTTTTGGTATAATGGGGACCCTCTCACCCCAGTCTTTACAAATAGTTTTGGTATAAGGGGCCACTCTCACCCCATTGAATAGAGATAGGTTTCAGATCCTCCCCAACCTCCCTTTTCCACTAAACTAAAAATAGGTTGGCAATGGAGGGATCACACAGTGCCCCCATAGCCACACCTCTAATCTGTCTAAAGAATCGGTGGTCAAAAATAATTGTATTATGAGTCAGCACAAAATGTAGTAACTCAAGGGCAAATTTGTGCTGGCGTTTGTACCATGGCCAGGAAGTATTTAGACACATGTTATGGCTATTTTATGTGTGATGATTGTATGAAGTGACTTAATATCACATGTGACTAGCAGTATATGATATGACAAGTGGACCCCTTCAACTTATTGAGGAGGTCCCTTGAGTCCGTGTATATGAGGCTAATGTGAGCACATGGGGTTGCAAGAGAGAATCTAGGTACACACAGGCTTGTTATGTTGAGCCTCCGAGCCCAGAGACAATGGGTAAGATTTAAAATATTTTTGTTCTAGGAAAATCCACTGAAATTTAAAAAGACTGACTAATGACTCCCTGTGAGACTGCCCATTGTAGGAGGGCATCAAGGTCCGTCTTATAGCTTTCCTAGGGGTTGGATGGTAGTTCCTCATAGTTGTTCTTTTCACCCAGCAACCTGAGCACTTCCGCTTAATAACATGTGCTGGGGAGGACAACTATTTAACCCCCTTTGTCCATCTGCTTTATAATGATGTCTTGTCTTTTTAGAGCCTTCCTGCTCCCCATTATTTAAATCCCTATTTTTGCATTGTGGCATCAATGCGTTGACTTCTGGACTCACCAAATTGAAGAAGTTGTGAAAAGTGGGGTTATTGCCCCACGGGCGTGTAAACCTCAAGGGTCTACTCAAATGAGTTGTATTACATGTACCGTCATTATCAAGTTTATCCCGAGCATCCAATAATACCAAAAGATCATCCAATGCTATATCTTCCCCTTCATTCCATGGGAGATGTTGTTTCCTATATGTGGAGCAAGAAAAATTTTCAGAGAGAGGCATCAACAAAAAAGGACCAAAAGGAACAACAAGTAAACAACTGTGTAAATACATTTTATTTAACCTTTTAAACCGGACCTTCGCCATGATTTATTGCAAAGCCCAAACCCTTAAAAACGATCCCCCAGCATCTAAAATTAATATATTTTAAGTTTTTAGTCACTTACATATTATTTTTCCCCCCCACTGGGCTGCAACTCTGTTCAGGACTTTAGGATACGGGCGCCGCCATGTTGCCTCACACTTACTGAGGAGAGGGGGATAAAGTATAGAGGGGTGGGTTATACCTGTGCTTTGATCAGACAAAGCAGAGCTGGGGTCAGGAAAAGGTCAGCAGTCCCAGAATGCAGAGCAGCACAGTCAGAAGGCACTTCCTGTTTGCAGGCTGCCTGATGTTCCATGAGCCGCCATGTTGGATGTTTAAAGGCTCATAATATGCAGTAGATGCAGGTAGGATGATTTTTAATGTGAGCAATCTGTATGTACAGGGTGTAGAATAAGATAGGCTCTTATTCAGAGTGAAGGTCCGCTTTAACTGCCAGCCAACCTAGAGATTTTGTCACCCTTTGTTGCCAGACCATTTTTCACTATTTTACGCTACAGGTGTTCAAATGTTTTTGAAAGGATTTCCAGGGATTTCCTAGGAACATTATATATTGTTATTTTCAGCAGAGTCTGGGCTAAAATAATCTATTTTTTACAGTTTATTCAGTTTAAAAAAAAAAAAAATCAGATTGTGTGTAAAAGCCCCATTTCTCCTGGTTACAGCAGTACCCCATATGAATTGGTAGTTACCCTTTCCTGCCCAGGAGACTTCCCCAAACTGAAACAGTGCTTTAGGAGATTTACAGATAAAATACAACTGGTATGCGGACCTTGCAGTTTTTCAAGAAAAACAACCCTTTGAATTTGACCCCCCCCACTATATATTCTATGAAAGTACACACATCAAGCTTTCTAGGCATACCAGACTTGTTGATGCGGGCACAGTTTTATGGAAGTAATCTCTTTATGAATTCTTTGGTTGCACAGGGTTTCACTAAAAAGGAATGAAAATGCAGAATCAAAGTCACGTTTTCCTAAAAAAATAAATAAAAACGTTTCTTGGTGGTAGGCAGTGGGGAGACCTTGGTAATATTATTGTTATTGTGATAGATATCGCTGCTATTTTTATCTGATGCTATTGCTATTTATTATTTATTGGACATTGCTCACTATTCAAGTAATTTCCTTGTGGTTAATTGCATTGGTGGTTGATGGTGATTCATTTTAGGTATTGCACATCTATGGTTCTGTAAGGCACTTGCACTTTATACAGGGATTTTGATAAAGTTTGGTACACAAGTTGGGTTGGTCTTTTTATGTTTTATTATGGAGGGACCACAGTATTGATTCACCAAGGTGGATTTTGTTGGTTCATGCAGTTGTATATTTATTAATTTAGAGTTCTGATATATGCAGTCCTCTCCCCATCGCCTGCTCATCTGTTTATGTTGGTCTGTCTTGTATGTCATTGTGTTTGTGTATTTTAATGGTTTTTAACATTTCTTGGTGTATGCTATTATGAATACTTTGAATTAAATTGATTGCGATATTGGTGTGCCTCCCTTTATGTTTTTGATTTCAAATAGAGATTGCCTTTATAGCTTTGGGAGCTGCACCCTGTCATTAGTTTATTATGTGAATAGGGGGGTGATGCAAGCGTTTGTTTGTTATGTTCTCCTAAAAAAACAATATGCAAACAAGAAAAAACTAAATCGCCAAACACCCTAAAGTAAAGCATGCGGGTAAGGACAATTTTACTTGAATTTTAGGTCTGCAGACAGGGTACACACCTTGCGTTTTTCAACCAAAACAACCCTGTACATTTGAAATACCCCCTAACAAACCCTGAAAAGACACACATTAAGCTCTCTAGGCATACCCAGCTAATTGTAGTGGACTCATCTTTCTGGAAGTAATCCCTCTGAGAATTTAGTTGCACAGGGTTTCCCTAAAAAATGTATAAAAATACAGAATATAAAACACATTTTCCTAAAATATCAATATGCTTACAAGCTAAATCTGAAAGCACAAGGTGCCCCGATCAGAACAATGCCCAATATGCATAGCTACTTTTAACCCTTTTAACTGCCAGCCTACAGGAGTTTTTGTAACCCTCTGTTGACAGATAATTTTTCGCCATTTTATGTTTAACTGTAATTTTTGCAGAAATTTCCAGAAAAATTATATATTATTTTTTTGCAGCAGAGTTTAGGCTTTAACATTAAATGTCTTGTTTGTAATTTTTTCAGGGTTTTTAAAAATATTTTTGAGGTAAAAGTAAAAAAATATATATATTTTTAAAAATTGTGTTGTTTATTTTAAACAAAACATTGATGTTATAGAAGAAAACCATACTGCATGTGAAAGCCCCATTTCTCCTAATTACAATGGTACCACGTATGCATCTGTAGCCCCCCGTTCCTGCCTAGAAGGCCCCCCAAATGGAAAACAGTACTTAATAATATTTACAAAAAAAAAAAAACAACTACTATCCACACTATAATGGGTTACATTTAAAAAATGGATGTGGGATCCCCCTCCCCAGGGGGAGGGCCCCCATTTTTTAGGGTTAAAATCTCTAAAAATCCTCCCAAAAATGACATGGTATCCCCCTACCCAGCATAATCAGCTCTGGGACCAGCTATGGAGGCTTGTAGAACAGGGCGAAGAGGGCAGCTTTGGTGGCCCCCTCATTCTGCAGGCTACAAGTGTGCATAGCCTCTGTAGTCTCGGGCTCTTCTGCCACCCCGGTCTTTGGGGAGGCAGGTAATGGGGGTGGCTCAGGGTTAATTGCCAGCCCTAAAGCCCTGTGAACTGGTACAGGGATCTCATGGACCCCTTACCAGTTCACAAAGGGTTAACTATAAAAAAAAAACACAGACATAGAGAAAAAATATTTTATTTTATTTTTTTTAATACTTACCTCCCATCCATCCCCAAACACTGTGTCCCATGCCCACCACTCTGGCTTCTGCTCTCCTGCTGGAGGCCTTTTATACCTGCTGGGTGGAAGAAGACAAAGGGTTAATTAAAAAAAGGGGGCCCAATTTTTGGGGGGATTTTTAAAAGTTAAAAACTCTTAAAAATACTTTTAAAATAAAATACCCAGCATAACTAGTCCGGGACCAGCTATGGGAACTTGTAGAACAGGTCGCAGGGGCCATCCTTGGTGGCCCCCAGGCCTGCCGGATACAAGCTTGCAAAGCCTAAATGGCTCCTCTGCCCCCCCTGTCTGGGGGTTAGCCAGACCCGCTAGCCACAGGTGACTTGCCAGCCCCCTATGCCTTGTAAACTTGTATAGGGGTCTCATGGATCCCTTACCAGTTCACAAAAGGTTAACTGTAAAAAAGGACACTGACACAGAAAGAAAACTACTTTTTCTTTTTCAACACTCACCTCCGATCCTGTGTCCCGCAGCAATCCGATGACAGCTGCTGGGATGATCACTGGGAGGGGGATCACAGCCCTCTACCACTCCACCTCCCCCTCCAGTTATCACCCTCAGCATTTGACAGCTCAGGGCTGGAAGTGGGATGATCATCATCCGACCTGCGTCAGCGGGTGACATCATCCGACCTGCCCACAGAAGGCTGGGCTAGCAGTGGTGACTGCAGAAACGGGTTTTTGGTCCCTCTCCTCATGGCAGAAGAGTCCGTTGGGGGGGATCGGAGGCCTCCCAGTGAAGAGGAGACCCAGCATGAGGGATTGTGGCCACAGGTGAGTAAATGTCGTTTTTTTTTTTTTTTTTTTTTTTTAGAGTCAGTGGCGGGGGGCTATTCTTGGCCCTCTCCTGAAGCTGGAAGAGTCCAGGTGGGGGGTTGGATGCCCCCGGGTGAAGAGAAGACCCAGCCAGATCCTTCAAGGGGTTAGGTGAGTGTTTTTCTCTTTACTTGACGGCTAGCAGGGGGGAAAGCCAGGCATGTTACTCTCATGTGCTTGGCAATTAAAGTCAGGAGAGGCAACCACGTGAGAGCTTCGTGCTTGGTGTTTAAAAGGTTAAACAAAAGGCCTAAAAAACATATAAAAAAGACACATTAAAACCAAACAAAAGGTTGGAATAGAGTAAAAACTGTACCCCTGAGAATATAACAAGTTCTGTTAAGACATAATCGTCTAAAACATTTATAAAAAAAATCTCACTGTAAAAGTTAGTAAATCAGTAGTGGTAAAGTAGTTAGTAAATCAGTAAATAGTGCTATCCAAAACTGTGTTATATTACCCACACATATGTCTAATATTCAATCAAAAAGCCTATATTATAAAAGGTAAAGTGCTAAGTCTAACAAAGTGATATGGATGCTATAGTGCTATACAACAGAGAAAAGCAAAAACATAGTGGCAATCATATGCACATAATTAACCCCAAATCAATAAGTGATATGCAGTACAAAAGAAAAAATGTGCGCAAACTGCCCTTGTCAAAAAAGATGTTCAAAAGTCAGGTAGAGACACTAGGATGATTGCCACTATGTTTTAGCTTTTCTCTGTTGTATAGCACTATAGCACTTTAGTGTCCATATTACTTTGTTACTACTTAGCACTTTATCAGTATTTTTTTCTAGGCTTTTTGATTGGATATTAGACGTGTGTGGTTAATATAACACAGTTTTGAATGGCGCTATTTACTGATTTATCGGAGCCCTTTCCCTTGTACTATCTTTTATGGTGGGATCTTTTTTATATATATTTTAGACATATTTTTAACATTGAACTTGTGATATTCTCAGGGGTATGGTTTTTACTCTCCCCCAACTTTTTGTTTGGGTTTACTATGTCTTTGTGTATATGTTTATTAGCTCTTTGAATAAATAAAATGTATTTACATTGTTGTTATTTACTTGTTGTGCAGCATTTGGTAGGATTAATCTTGGGTTAGTGGGGTGTTATATATCTCCCCAAATCTACCCTCTTTTTTTCTCTGTATACACTCGTCTTGCTCCAAGAGTGTTATATTTGCTTGGGGTGTTTGCAACCTTCCTTTATGCTACTGCATACTGCTTAGTGCTATGCAGAACAATACTGGGCCAAAAGTGCCTGTGCTCTACATGTGCAATATACTATACTGCAGTACAAAGAAGCAATGAAAAGAAGCAAAATCCAATACTCTCATAAATCTGTAAGAAATAAGAAGTTCAAGTCATAATAAAGTGCTACAGTGCTAAAGCATAAGAAATGGAATTAAAAGGTACTTAGCCAAAGTAATAGTAAGGGAGGTGTTCCCGACTGCAGGCCCCTATGCCTTCCACAGTGTCTTGCAGCACTAAACTTGCTGTTTAATAATCTCGTCGCCCCTGACAGTCTCGTCCACCGAAGGGGGCGGTGCGTCACATCCAGGCATGTGTGCCGCTGCCGTCAGCGCTGTCCCTGGCCGGTGGAAGGCAGCGCCAGGAAGTATGAAGCAGCCCAGCAAATGGAAAACAATTAAAGTTTATATTCCATGAAGTACTTCCACTGGGCAGATACATGCTATATGCTATCCACATTGAAATACCAGTGCCCTAAAAAAATATACAAAAACATGTTTAAATCGTACTGTAAAATTCAGATGAAACTGCAAAGATATATATAAAAATAATAAACATATGAATCAAAAGCGATCGCCCCCATATAAACTACTATACCCCCCCCCCATTCTCACTACCTTACATATACATAGTAACATAGTAACATAGTATGTAAGGCTGAATAAAGACTTTAGTCCATCCAGTTCAGCCTGTTTAACGCCTTCCAGTGGTCTAATAGCCATAGCCGGAAATGTTATTACATGCCAGGAAGGCATCAAGGCCACTTTTGAACATTTTTAATGAATCCCTCATTATTACCTCCTCTGGCAGCGAGTTCCATAGTCTCACTGCTCTTACAGAGAAGAATCCCCTCCTATGTCGGTGGAGAAAGCACCTTTCCTCTAACCTTAGTGGATGCCCCCGGGTTATGGTTACACTCCGGGGTATAAATAGATTGTGGGACAGATCCTTGTATTGACCCCGAATATATTTATACATAGTTATTAGATCACCCCTCAATCGTTTTTTTTCTAGACTAAATAAGCCTAACTTGGACAACCTTCCCGGGTACTCTAGCCCCCGCACTCCTTTTATTAACTTTGTTGCCCTTCTTTGAACGTGCTCCAGTTCTGATATGTCCTTCTTAAGCACAGGTGCCCAGAACTGTACACAGTATTCCATATGGGGTCTGACCAGTGACTTGTACAGGGGTAAAATGATGTTCTGGTCATGAGCACCTATGCCCCTCCTGATGCACCCCATGATCCTGTTTGCCTTGGCAGCAGCTGCCTGGCATTGATTACTACAGTTGAGCTTATTGTCAACTAAAACCCCTAGGTCCTTTTCCATTGTTGTTTTACCAAGTGTTTCTTTATTTAGTGTGTAATCATGACACAGATTTCTCCTTCCCATGTGCATAACCTTACATTTATCTGTGTTAAACTTCATTTGCCATTTAACTGCCCATGCTTCCAATTTATCTAAATCTGTTTGTAGTTGCCTGTTGTCCTCCTTTGTTTTAATTACTTTACTCAGCTTAGTATCATCTGCAAAGATTGAGACTTTACTGTTTAATCCATACCCAATGTCATTTATATATATATTGAAGAGAATTGGTCCCAGAACTGACCCTTGTGGTACTCCACTAGTAACAGTGACCCAATCTGAGTGTGTACCATTGATAACCACCCTCTGCTTCCGATCACTAAGCCAATTTCCCACCCATCTGCACACGTTTTCCCCCAGTCCAAGCATTCTCATCTTTTGTACCAGCCTTTTATGTGGCACAGTATCAAATGCTTTAGAAAAGTCAAGATATATGATATCCAATGACTCCCCCTGATCCAATCTTGAACTTACCTCCTCATAAAAGCTGATCAGGTTTGTCTGGCAGGAGCGATTCCTCATAAATCCATGCTGATATGGAGTAATAAGGTCATTTTCCCCAAGGTGCTCCAGGATAGTATCCCTTAAGAAACCTTCAAACAGCTTGCCCACCACAGATGTTAAGCTTACCGGTCTGCAGTTCCCAGGTTCCCCCCTAGATCCCTTTTTGAATATTGGCACCACATTTGCCAAGCGCCAATCCATCGGAACAAACCCTGTAGTTATGGAATCCACAAATATTAGAAATAACGGCTTGTCTATTACTGTACATAACTCCCTTAAAACACGAGGATGTATGTCATCTGGTCCCGGTGATTTATCGATTTTCATCTGCTTGAGACGGTGCCGGACTTCTTCCTTGGTTAGACCAGTGACATTTAATGGAGGGTTTCGGTCATTCCCCTGCATTTCACTGGGCATGTCAAATTCTTTTGTGAATATAGAAGCAAAGAAGTTGTTAAGCAAATTAGCTTTCTCCTCATTTCCCTCTATAGGGGTCCCATCCTTGCTTTTCAGGGGGCCCACACCCTCAGGTTTGTACCTTTTACGGTTTATGTAGCTAAAGAATAATTTGGGGTTAGTTTTACTCTCTTTCGCGACCCGTCTTTCTGTCTCCAGCTTAGCTGCCCTTATCTGTTGTTTACCTTCACAGTGAAATAATTGTGTCACACACCATGTTAGAGAGAGGAATATAATAGTTGGGTGGCCAGATGTATAGTCATGTACCAGATGGTGTACTAGCCAGAGCATCGGTGGCGTTTTAACAGACAAATCAAAACTCCCAAACATAGAGAACAGCACCAATAAGCATCTGAGCATATGGCCATAGGTTGGCCATGCTGCACTGCCCATCCTGCAGATGGATGGCACGGAGTGATTGGCTGGTTATGCCCTTTTCCCTCTGGCTTTCTGCTGGTGGACAGCTCTTAATGGTGGATGTTGTAGGTGCAAGTGACACAGCTCTGGCAGTGGTGACAGTCATAACCCACAAAAAGAAAGAATAGACAAAATTGACAGGGCGGAAGGGGAAACATGATATCTTATCCCCGCCACCCCTGTCTGCCCATTCAAACACATTGAGTTATCACAGCTCTTGGATTCTCAATGTGTGTACTGCCATTTGCCATAGGCCCACCCCTCCCCTGTGTGCAGCTGCCCCTCTCCCCAACTCTATTCATGCAATGTTTATTCTAAATGCACGCCACCCACCTTGAGTGTCTAGTACAGGGCAGAAGGTGGTGGCTAGGCAATTTGTGTTATATCATTGCAGCTCTTACTCACAATGGCATGTCCAGTGCTGCTGTCTGTTCCCACTGATGGCTGTCTCTGCTCTCTGTGACATGAGGAGGCATCAGAGAGTGGGGACAGCTGACAGTAGTGCCAGATACCACCAAATTGGTAAGCACCCCTCCTGCCGTGATTGACAGAAGCACCCCCCTTCATCCTTTGCCCTGCCTTTCTCCTCTCTGCTCCTAGGGGGGCTGGAGGATGCTGACAGCTGTCACGCTGAAAGCTCCCACTTTCAGAGAGCTGCTCTCTTTCCACCTCTCTTCTCCTGGCTGGTGCCAGGAGCAAGAGCAGCGGTGCCCCCCCCCCCCTCCATCGCCAGAGACCCAAGCCCTGTCAGTTGGCAGAGTGGGGGCAGGTTGCAAGCACCTCCACTGCCTGCTGACTGCAAGGGAGAGAGCACAGCCAGGGTTCCTGCTGAGGGAGGGAGCATAACCAGGGTGTCTGAAGCAGGATCTCAAGGTCTTACACACCCCGCCCATTATGCAGCATCACATTTCCAAGGGCCACACCCACTTTCTTCAGAAGAGATATCATATGCCATTTCTTCTTCAATGCAAAAACATAAAACACTTTAGGACCATGCCAAACATACCCTGACGCAACAGTGTAACAATTGCCTTTAGTATCACTTTAGGCAAAACCCTAATCTATATACCTTGTTCTGGGTTAGGACCGTTTTAGCCTACCTACCTACCGCTCACTCACAGTCTTTGGTGGGCCTCAATATTACTACTGGTCCTGGGAGGGGCAGTAACAGTGACCATATGCTTAGCTTTATAGTTAGTTCTGGTTTGGATAACTGTCACAGAGCTGTCTCACACTATTATGTGGGTTTAAATATTGGTACTGGTTCTGGGGATCTAGTAGCACTTTTGGTAAAAAAAATAATAAGAACCGTGAATATCCTTTTTTTCAGGGGAACACCTGTGCCTCTGCTTTTTTGTGCCCAAATAATACAGACATTTTTTAGACAAACATTTAACCCATTTAGTGCCAGCTACGTGAGTCTCACATAGCTGCCTCTCCAAACGTTAAGTGCCAAATACCTGAGGCTCAATAAAAAACATACACTTACAACTTACCTCAGCCTGGGTCTTCTTGATTCCACTAGGTTTTATCTTCACCCGGGGGGCCTCCAATATGCTGCCCGAGGCTGGATAATATCCTGACATCCTGATATTATCCTAATATCCTGACCTTCAGGAAAGGTCACAGAACAGGCCCCCCCCAATGCTTCTGATGGTGCTGCTGCCAGCTGATCGCCCCTCCTTTGTTGGGCAGGGTGGGTGATGTCACCCTGCTGAGGCTCTGTAGCCGACAACCTCAGAGGCTGGTAGTTATTGCTGGGGAGCAGGTGGAGTGGCAGGAGACTCCGACCCCCTGCTCCCCACCCTCCCTCCAGTGACCACTGCTAGCTGTCGTCGGCCGTAGTTGAGTACAGAAGAAATAAAATGTACTTTTAATAAATGTTATTTTCACTCACCTGTGTGGTGTGTTAATTTTTAAAGTTAACGTTTTGTGAACTGGTAAGGCATCCATGAGACCCCTATACCAGTTCACAAGGCTTGGGGGGGCTGGTAAACCTTTAACCATTATAACACCAAGACCTGCTTAGATACGATCCCAATAAAGCAAATATAAGCTATTTAGACAGATGTTATGGAGCTAGAAATATCCCTTGAGGAAGTGTCTAATGCAATTAAACAAATTGGGAGCTCTAAGGCCCCGAGCCTTGATGGTTTATCTAGACAATGCTATAGAAAATTTGCTAACCTTTTATCACCCTATCTCTTAGGTCGGTTCAATGATATAAGGGGTGGCTTCAATCTTCTATGGGAGTTGTAGTGGGCCCAAATTAATGGGATCTCCAAACCAGGTAAGCCCAACTCAGAGCCTGGCCATTTTCACCCTATTTTACTGATAAATAATATAAAACTCCTCACTAAGATCCTGGCAACCAGACTAAACACATTTTTTTCAAATCAGACACTCTATTGACATCTTCCCTACCAGATCTAATTGAGACCAAGAGCCCCCAAGGAGAGGCATGTTGCTGGCACTAGACATACCTTTGACTCCCTATCCTGGAACTTCCTATATCCTCTGTAGTGTACACACTACAGAGGATGGGTTTCAGCCCAACATTCCGGGGATCTTAAAGAATATATGTGGAGGGACACAGGCATCCATCACTACCAAAGGCTTTCAACAGAGAGCTTTGATATTTTACCTGTGTACGGGGTGTCCATTGTCCTCTGCTCTGTTTGCTCTGGTCATGGAGCCCCTTGATTCTACCATACATTAGAACCCAGATATCATGGGTATCCGGTGAGGTTACAGAGAGCATATATGCACAGGCGACAGAGAGCATATCTTCACCAATTAACATTTGGTGTACATATCTAATCCATTAATTTTCCTACCCAATTTGTTAAAAACCATGAAAACATTTTCTGGTCTGGAGATCAATCATAGGCTATGAATATTAATATCCTCAAGCAAAGATCAACACTCTTCTTTACAGTTCCACTGGAATCCTAGTCCTGGTGATTAAAGTCACCTCTGACTCTTCCGTTCTCTATAAGACCAACTTCATTCCCCTGTATGACTTCCTAAATAGATATCTTAAAAAATAGACCCTCCTCAATCTCTATTGGGCAGGAAGAATAATAGCAGTTAAAAATCACACTCCTCCCAAAGCTTCTGTATTTCTTCAGATCCTTCCCTATTTCCATTCCTCTCAAAGACTTGAAACAGCTTCAATCCAAAATCCTCAACACTCTTTTGAAACAGAGGTGGATCTCCCATAAATACATTATATACTACCAGAGGTTTATATTTTTATGCTGCTAGCATCGCACAACTATCTTTGATATCTTGTTCAGGGTCAAAAGCCAGCTTGGGTGGATATAGAACAAGCCACCGGCCGCCCACCTCTCTAGATCTCCTTAGCGTGTTCTTGGAAGCAACTCAATCAATATAGGGCTTGTACAGAGGAGACTTAATTGGATACTCATAAATGAGAAACTCTCTGCTATATCTAGAGATGAGATGACAAATCTTCATCTCTATATGGTCTCCCTTGGCCAAATTCTCTGGTTTATTTGTTTAAATCAAAAGGACTTCCATTCTACAGAGCGTCTTTCCTTCTATCTCTCTATTGTCTTCCTTCTTTATCTGCCAATGCCATTGTGTCAGTGGAGTTCATCTTCTTAGAGTGTAAGCATCATTCTACGCTACTGGGATATTCATGCTCCTACCCTTTGTATCCATTGCAAGGGATATACTCTTGCTTCTATAACCTATGGCAAGCTCAACACTCTACATTCCTTCCTAATATATTATGCTTTTTATCTCGTCATTTTCCAATCTCAATTCTTTTTTTTTTTTTTTTTAATTAAACGTTTTTATTGAAGGAAGCAAGAATTACAGTGCAAGAATTACAATGCTTGGCAACGCAGTGCCACAGGTTTATACATATACCAAAGGGCACATAAACATATATCTAAACATGTATCTAAACATGAACGGAGTCGCTTGATGACGATCATAGATGGTCGTAGAACCATACGAAAGAGGTGCAGGGCCCCAGTAGGCCCTGCTCCCCACGGCCCTGGGCAGCGGCCCCGTTCAGTGGCACACTTGATCTGCTGCAACCTTCGCCTCCAACTTTCCTTTCAAAGGGTAAAACAACAAGGCAAAACCAAACCATTCTGGAATAAGTAACAGGGGGGGGGGGGGAAGGAGGGAGAAACAAAACGGACACAATCGAGGAAGAAGCGGGGGGTGAGAACTGTGTGGGTACTAGAAGGAGAGGGGTGGGGCGGAAAGGTCACCCCACCAGTAGCCTACCCAGGCCATGTTACATATAGAGGGGGAAGTCTGACGAGAAGGTGAAATGATCCCACTCCTGCCAAATCCGCCTGTGTTTTTCATGAGTCCCCCTGAGTGAGGCAGTGAGTTCTTCCATGCTACAAATCTCCTGGACAGCAGCCAGCCACTGCGCTGTAGTGGGGGGTTCTGTGGACTTCCATTTGGCTGGTATGCACGATCTGGCAGCACTTAGCAGTGGGGCAAGGAGGGATCTACGCCTTAGTCCCATAGAGGCCGGAGCCAAGTTAAGCAGGTAGCATGCAGGGTCTTCGCCTAGATCAATCCCCGTCAGTTTCCTAACGACCTCCCTCACCCCCCTCCAGTAGCCGGCTAACTTCTCTCATTCCCAAAAGACATGTAACATGGTCCCTCTATTTCGCATGCACCTCCAGCAGAGGGGGGAGGAGGAAGGGAACATGGCCGCCAGGAGCGCTGGGACCCGGTACTATCGGGAAAGGATTTTGAAAGTGGTCTCCTGGTACTTACAGGAGATGGAGCTCTTATGCGCCAGCTGAATCATGGCGCACCTTTGCTCGTCCGTAAAGGTTCTGTTCAGTTCCTTCTCCCAGCCCCTCACGTAGGGTGGAACAAAGTCATCTGGAGGCTCCACCAGTAACGAATACGAGTACGACAGGGCTCCCCGAAAATGACCGACCCCCAGACAGATCTGCTCAAATTGCGTTGGCCGCCTCGATGCGTCAGCCGCGGACCCGACCGACCGCTGATAGTGCAGAACCTGGAGGGTCTGTAACTGCGTAATGGGTCTGAGGGCGAGGTCCTCAACCAGGGCCTCCGGTCTCCTCCACTCGCCATCAACCTGCATATGGATCCTTCTAAAACAGTTCTGCTGAATCCAAGCTTTAAAAGGGCCCCCAGTTATCTCCACCGGGAAGTCAGGGTGGCCCAGGACCGGCGCCAAGGGGGACTGCCCGGGCGAGAGGCCCGGCCTTGGAAAAAAATCTGTCCACCACTCTCCTAGACGGGCCAATTGTGGGGTGCTTGTTCAGCTGTGGGAGTTTAGTCAATGGGACCCATGGTAGACCCGGGAGAGGGCAAGGGGAAGCAGCTTGTTCCAACTGGACCCACTGTTTCAAGGCGTGTCGGCACCAGTCAATAAATCGGCTCAAATGAGCCGCTGCGTGATAACATCTCCAAACCGGCAGGCCCAACCCCCCCTTAGATTTAGAGATTGTCAAGAGAGAAGCCGCCATGCGGTGAGCCCGACCAGCCCAAACAAACTTGGTGCACATTCCCGTGAGCTGTTTAAAGAAGGTAGAGGGGACATCTATTGGGAGGGTCTGGAATAAGTACAGTACCCTGGGGAGGATGTTCATCTTGATGACACTAACCCTTCCGAACCAAGAAAAGACTCCCCTGTTCCACTTCAGGAGGTCTTCCTCCAGCCGTTTTAACAGTGGGGGGAAATTCAAGGTGTACGTTTCTTGCAGTTTGGAAGGGATCCGTGTGCCCAAATATGTAACTGCCTCCCGCTCCCAGTTAAAGTGAACATTTTTCATGATTTGGCTCAGTCTCTCTGCGGGGACATTAATGTTCAAAGCGGAGGGTTTTTGGAAGTTGATTTTATAATTGGCGACCTCCTGGAAGCTCTTAAGCTCTGCAAGCAGATTCGGCAAGGTGATCTCCGGCTTCGTGAGAAAGAACATCAGGTCATCGGCGTACGCCGCCACCTTGTGCTCGGTCCCGCCCACCTTCACGCCCGCCACATCCACATTTTGTCTAACTAGCCGAAGGAATGGTTCCAGCGAAATGATGAAAATAAGCGGAGACAATGGGCAGCCCTGTCGCGTCCCGTTAACTCTTATCGTGTTGTCTCTTCCCTCGCGGTTCGGGACAAAGCCCACCTGGTCCCAATGTATGAGGTCCGGGAGGAGGGGGGCTATTCTATCCGCCAGGATTTTATTATAAATCTTAAGGTCGCAATTTAGCAGGGATATGGGCCTATAACTGCCACACTGTGCTGGGTCCTTACCCGGTTTGGGGATGACTGCAATGCTAGCTTGGAGGGTATCCCGTGGGGGGGGGGAGGTCCATCGCTCAAGAAGCCAAAGGACGAAATAAAGTGGGGGCCCAAAATGCCCGTCAGTTCCTTATAATACTCCAAGCTGAAGCCGTCCGGGCCGGGGGCCTTTCCAGGTTTCATGCCTCTAATGGCCCTCGTGAATTCCCCCATGTCAATCTCCTCCTCCAGAGCCTCCGCCATGCGCCGCTCGATTCGGGGAAGGCCCGATTTCCGGATATAGGCCCTGATTTTTTGTAGGTGAGCCTGAGACTTATTTTGTGGGAGATTATACAGGTCAGCGTAAAAATCCCTAAAGGTCTTAGCTATGTCCCCTATGTTGTGGTGTCTGTTACCGCCCGAGTCAAGTATGCTGGGGATGAAATTTCTGGCCCGCTGCCCCCGTAGAGCTCTAGCTTAGGCTCTGCCGCTTTTGTTGCTAAATTCATAAAAAAACCTACGGCATCTAGCTATCTGGCCTCTAACCTTCACGAAGCTCACATCCCGGAGGGCCTCCCGGAGTTCAGCTAATTTTACACCTACAGCGGGGTCTAAGGATTGTTTATGCCGAGTCTCCAGACTCCGAATCTCCTGCAGCAAGTGAGCAGTCTGTTTCTCCCTCTCCTTTTTAAGGTAGGCACCCCTTCTAATCAACAGGCCACGGATCACGCACTTGTGGGCCTCCCATTGCGATAGGCGAGGAACATCGGGGGTATCATTTACCGAAAAAAACTCGGTGATTGCCGAGCAAATTTCTGCCTTGAACTCAGGGTCCTGGAGGAGGGAGCCATTAAGCCTCCAATGTCCCGATGGGGGGGGAGAGTCCGGGATCGACAGGATGATGGAAATGGGAGCGTGGTCAGAGACTGAAATTGAGCCTATGGAGGGCCACGATATGAGATGCACGTATCGGTGGGGGACCAGGAACCAGTCAATACGCAAATAAGTTTTGTGAGGGGGGGAAAAGTAAGTGTAGTCCCTTTCTCTGGGATTCACGATCCGCCAGACATCTAGAAGTTGATGTTCGAACAAGAGGGCTTTAATTCTCCTCAGCGCTGAATAGGGGACACTAGAGTTCCCCCTAGAGGTGTCGAGCTGAGGGTCTAGAACACAGTTGAAATCGCCCCCCAGGAGGAGAATGCCAGTAGCGAACTCCGCCAACCTTTCCAAGGAGGACCTCAAGAACTTAGTTTGGTTCGAGCTTGGACCATAACAGGTCGCGAGCGTCACTTTCTGAGTATAAAGAGTGCCCCGTATGAAGAGGTATCTACCTTCAGGGTCATGGATCACCTCCTCCATTGTCTAGGGAAGGTGTCCTGCCAGGACGATGGCTACCCCCCTCGACTTGGAGTCAGGGGATAAGCCATGGTACTGGTGACGGAAGTGATGGCTGGATAGATTGTGCACTCTCCCCTCCTTAAGATGAGTCTACTGGAGGAAGGCGATTCCCGCTCCCAGTCGCCTCAGCTCAGTTAATACGGCGGACCGCTTAACGGGGGAGTTCAGGCCCTTAACGTTCAAGGACGTACATTGGACTCTAGCCATTTTAAGCCAAGTGATGCCCCCCCTGATTCAATGGTTAATGGCACCAGGGAGAAATGGGCCCCAAGCCTGCGAGAGGAACAAATGGGGAGGAGAAAGAGGACGGGAGGGGGGGAGGCAGTGGGAGGGAGGGGGGTAAATACACCAGTGACACACTAATTGACAGGCACACTAGACAAAGGGAATCACACTGAGGAGGGATAGACACTCGACTAAAACGTGAAGGGTGAAACTTACGTATAAGGGGAAATCTAGGGGAATCTAAGAGCGGGAAGAAAACCTTCTTTCCTAAAGTCGAACCCTAGGCACCCAAGGCCACCAAAACGTCACCTCAGGGAGCCTCAGGGTCCTGGCCTATGGTGGGGGCGAAACGGGTCTGAGAGGTATAAGGAGGGTCCCCTGGCCATCCCTTCTTCCAGCCTACTGGGGGAGCCCCCACCGACTGAACTGTCGGCGGAGGTCCTCACCGCAGGATAATACCCACAAAAGCTTTAAATCGTTAGTTAAGTACAAAGCCAGTAGATATGTATATCCAGCCCCAACGGCCAGTAGTCGGGGGCCCGGCGGCGGAAATAAGAGGCGTCCGGGCAGCCGACTAGCTAACCACAACCAATCAGAAAATGGGCAACCAGAACTACACATGTGCCCAGGTGCGATATAAATAGGTATGGAGCTGACTCGTGGCTCGCCGGGTCTGCCCCCGTATGAGGGACCATGCCGAATCCGGGGACGGTGCCCAGCTCAGCGGGCCGACCATTAAGGGGGAGGTGGACACAGCACCCGAAGGCGCTTGCCTCGACCCCGCACTCCGCTAGCCGCCGGAGTAGGCGGGGGAGCAGCCCGAGCCATCTAAAGCAAGCAAACACATTCTGAAAAACGTTGAGAGATGGCATGCCTAATCACCGCGGGGAGAAGCATGGCTAAGAATATAGAGCACTGTTAACAGTAAAGGGGCTGGTTCAGGCCCATCGAGACCGGCCCCAGAAGGGGTGGCCCCCAGCTCATCCGAGGTAGGCCCCGCATTAGGGGGACCAGCCCACACGGGCGCAAGTAGCGCCCAAGCGCGGAGAGCCGCGCCGCCCGCCCGTCAGACAGGCTAAACAAGCCGGGAGCCGCCCAACGAGCCCGACGAGCAGCCCACAGAATCTTAAATAGGAGCAAGTTATGTTCATCAAGGCATCATTCCATGCAAGGATATCGCCGATGGCGGCGAGGCACGTCTAATCTTCATTGGCCCCCGGCGGGGGTCTCTCGATGGACCCACGGCAGGCCTGCCGCGAGCCGCCCCTCCGCCCCTCGGCCACTGAATCCCCTGTGGCTGTCTCTCCGGAGGCTGCAAGGGGCCCATAGGAAGCGAGATGTCTCTCCAATCTGGAACCTCTATCGGGGGGGAGTCCAGGAAGGCAAACAGGCCCGACAGGTCCGCATGGGTTTTCACGGTGAAGGTGCGTTGGTCTCTGCGGACCACAAGATGAAAGGGGTACCCCCAGCGGTCTGCTGCAGGTCTGAGATATCCTTTTTAAAAGCGCCTTCCACCCTCTGGATGAAGGATTCAAGGTCATCTCTGGTAGGTAAGGTTTTGAGCTCTGTCTTCAGGGCCGCGAGGACAGGGTCCAGAGAGGGGTGCTGCGCCACCTGGGGAGCGGAGGCTACGCGCATGCACCGCCATATGGAGCTGGCACCGTTGTTCCCCCCCTCTCCGCCGGGAGCCAGTTACAGGGCCAGGCAGGCCCCGGGGAAGCATTTCTCTGCTGGTGGGCCGGGAGAAGGGGCATCCCAAGCCAAGTCCCACCCGCGTGCCTCATGATTGAAGAGCCCGGGGGCGGAGGTATAACTGTCCCAGTTCTGTGGGTATGAGGCGAAGTCGGTTCAGCCCGAGGGGGAGAGTCTCCTGCTGGCTGGGGAAGATCTGGGCCAGGACTGAACCCCAGGTCCGCCGGCTCCCGCCAGGATGGTGGGGAGGGGGTAGCCGCTGAAGATCGGCAGGGGGACCCCACCATAGCCCCAGTCCCGCCAGAGCGCGCCCCGCAGTGAGGAGAGGGAGGGCACAGGTCCAGGCTTGGGCAGCTCAGTTGGGACATACCTGGGCTCGCCGGCGGTATCCCTCTCGCCTCAGTCCAGGTCCGCTCCTCCTGCAGGCCTCCATGGGGGGGGGCTTCTCTCCTCTCCCCTCTCCCCTGCACGTGTCTTCTCAGGGGCGGCCTCCTCGGCACAACATTCGCTCCGGCGTCCCTGCTCGTGTCTCCTCGAGCACGCATCACGGGCGGTGGGGAGGCTTTCCCCCGCCCTCCGCTCCAGCCGCACGCCGGTCCCCGCCGGCTCTCCCGCTGCCGCCGCCGCGGCTCCCTCCGCAGCTCCGCCACCTCGCGTCTCCGGCGGGACAAATAAGGGAGGGCAGCTCACCGCCCTAGCATCGCGGGTCACGGCGGGGGTCCCCGATGGCGAGAGGGACCTCGCGTCCACGCGGTCTCGGCCGCCCCGATGGCCAGAGGAGGTCCCAGCAGCTCCAGCCGGGGCCGGCGCCATTTTGGATGAGGCGCTCTCACGACCTGACATGGTGCCCCGGTCCATATAGGCGCTGATCTTGCGGCTCCGGTTGCTTGAGGGCGTCTTAGCACCCCTTCGCTTCTTCACCATGGCTTGGCAGATGCTATACAAGTGGGTAAGCCCTTAATATATTTAATTTGCCAGGACGGCCAGCGGGAGCCCAAGCTGAGCACGTCCTCACTCTCCCATAGCCGGCCACGCCCCCCCAATCTCAATTCTTAACATGCCAAATTATCTTCAAGCACGGTTCCTCACCAAGCAATGTTTGGGTGCATTATCTCCAGGTTGATGCTAGTTAAATTTGCAATTGAATTTGTAAGCAACATAGTGACATAAATGTATATTTCCTCGATTTTATGTACTGCTTAAAACTTTCAATAATAATCTATAGAAAAAAGAACTGTCAGACGGCTCTTGGAAAAACTGGCTCACTTGGGAGTAACAATGTATTCTTAGTATACAGTATGTCCTGCTCCAGATATAGTACTTACTATCAGGTATTACTCCGCCAGATGGTGCTGGACTGCAGAGACATCGAAAATAGGCTCCTCCCGGCCCCTCAAATACCCAGGGACCTCCCACAAATCCCCAGATTTTCTCTGCAGTCTGGACTGCTAAGGACGAGAAATGTCTCTCTCTACTCGCAGGTGAGCGGGGCTATTAGCCTGCGGCCCTGTAGGACTATTTCCACCCGTTCCATTAGTTATATGCCTCCCAGCCTTGGCTGAGCTGGTCGGGTGATGGTAGGCAGCACCGCTATTAGGTGCTTAGGAGCGCTGCTCCACCGCAATCCCCCACCAAAGGGTAGGCGGTTCAGGCTTATGGTGAGCCTCTATGGGATGCCCCTACCGTACTATTGCCCCTTGCCCCTGCCTATCGGTGGGCCCTATTTAAGTGGCTGCTGTCCTCCCTCATTCTCCTGGTAGCCTTCGGGGGAAAAAAGGGGGGGGGGGGAGTGTCGATATGTATGCTATGCATTTACGTGTTTTAAACTTATACTTTATTTCATTTGCCTTGTGTCAGCCGCCGCGCTGTCTTGCTTTAGGATGACTGTATTTAAAATTACCGCCGCGCGCCTTTTCTGTCACTATGTTCCGCGCTTGGCGGCGGCGTTACCTCATTGGCTGCTTGTCATGTGCTGGCTTCGCACTCTTCGGGGGCCGGGCCTGCCTATGGCACGTTCCGCATCATTGCTGATACCGGCCCGCCCCTCGAGGTATACCGACGCTGTCTTTGTCTTGCTTGGTTGGCTTATGCGCGACGGTCCCCTACCTACCGAGGTCCGTGAGTGCCCTTGCGGCTTTATTATCTCATTTTTATTACTGTCTCCATTGGCTTCTCCCGGCCCTCTTAGTTTGCTAACTTGTATAGGCCAAGTGTAATTACTCCCACTCCCTAGCGGCCTATTGGGGCATCCAGGGTTGCTTTATAGTGTTAATCCCTATCGGCCTATAGCGCCACTATAATCACCATATGGAGGCATCTCAGGATAATGTGAACGGGGTTCCTTCGGGAAAGCCCGGCTGTGTGTAGTGTGTGGGCAGCCTCATGCTGACGCTGACAAGGCGCGGGTCTTTGTAGCCTGTGCTGAGCAGGTGCTTGCACTACAATCTGGCCTTCCAGTGGCTGGGCCTGCACCTCGTATCACTTCACCTACCCCCCCAAGCTTAAATCTCACTCCTACTGAGTTGCATGCTAGTGGGGATTCTCAGCCTGATGTGTTATCCAGACTGGCAACTGTTGAGAAGTCGATTGCTAATACCTTGGCGCGTAAGGCCCCTGCTAAAAAGCGGCACTTAACGCCTAATGTCACTCTTTTTCCTATGGAAACTGAGGAGTTTTGGGATCTTTGTGGCTATACCCCTTCGGATGAAGGGGAGCTTGTCTCTGACACAGGGTCATCTGATGAGAAGCCAAGGGGTCATGACGATTCTGGCTCTGACCCCTGGACCTCGGATGACACTGACAGATTGCTGACCCAGATTTTTGAGGTACTGTCCATTTCTCCCCCTGTTGCAGCTCCCAGGCAAAGGGGGGAACTCTTCCATACAGCTAAATCACGTCTTGAATTTCCAGAGCAAGCACATTTCAATAACCTTGTGCTCAAGGAATGGGAGCGCCCCAGTCGACTTCCCGGGGTACCTAAAAGTTGGGATAGGAAGTATCCCTTTCCTGATGATGTGGTAAAGTGTTGGTCATCCCCTCCCGAGGTGGATGCCCGGTCCTAGGGTTATTTAACACCTCTGTCATGAATTCCCCTGACTCTACTAGCCTGCGGGATGCTGAGGACCGGCGCATTGACCAGCTGGCGTCCCATGCTTTTGCATGTGCGGGGACAGCGCTGCACCCGGTTTGTGCTTCTGCCATTACCGCTGTGGCCACTAGAACCCTTATCAGAAATATTCTTGATAGTGCCCCTGATGACTTGCCTTGTGAGGTGTTCAATGCACTCTCCAGTTGTGATGTCTTTGTAAATTTTGTCCTCTCTGCCTTGGATGACACCATTAGAATGTGTGCCAGGACATCTGCCCTTGTGGTGGCTATACGCCGCTCGGTTTGGCTATGCCAGTGGGCTGCTGACAATGCTGCCAAGAAGGCCCTCACTGGGTTTCCCTTCAAAGGACTACGCCTGTTTGGGGACCGCCTGGACCTTTTTGCTAAGGGAGGCAGGTTACCCCAGCGCAGGCGGCAATCTCGGCCCTTTCGGGGTCAGGTGCTAGACAAGGGAGGAGGGTTTCCCCAGGGAGATTTCTGGGGTAGGGGCAGAGGACGTGGGTGTCCTGGCTCCTCCTGGGGCCCCAAGGCAAAATTCTCTCCCAAGCCCCCTCAGGCATGATGGGGCGCCCTCACCCATCCGGGTGGGGGGACGGCTTCAGCACTTCGCTCACGTCTCAGACTGGTGGATTCAGGAGGTAGTGTCCTCCGGTTACAAGATAGAGTTTGCTGCCTTGCTGCCCCCAAGATTCATCAGATCCCGGATTCCTCAGGACCCTGTGTTAGCCCAGGAGCTGGTGCAGGCAGTACAAGGCCTCCTGGAGCTGGGGGTCATCTGCAAGGTCCCTTTAAGAGAAATGGGCAAGGGTTTCTATTCCAACCTATTCACAGTTCCCAAAAAGGATGGTTCAGTCAGGCCTATCCTGGACTTAAAGATCCTCAACAAATTTGTCAGGAGCAGGCGCTTTCGCATGGAAACTCTGCGATCTGCCATCAGCTCCCTGCTCCAAGGGGATTTCATGATTCTGTGGACAACAAGGATGCTTACCTTCATATTCCTGTTTTTCCAGGTCATCAAAGGTTCCTCAGGTTCGCTCTGGAGGATCAACACTACCAGTTTGTAGCATTGTCCTTTGGTCTCACCTCAGCTCCCAGGGTGTTCACCAAGGTGCTGGCGGGCGTGATGTCTCTGCAGAATTGGATACTCAGCTGGTGGTGTTCACCCTGGAGTCATTTGGATGGGTGATCAACCACCCCAAGTCCTCACTGTCCCCCTCCTTGGTGATCCCATTCCTAGGAATGAATCTGGATACAGTTCAGGCAAGGATTTTCCTTCCTCAACAGAAGGTGGTCGGTCTGATTGCACAGGTCCAGTTCCTGCTATCCTGTCATCATCCCTCCATCAGGCAGGGAATGCAGCTGGTGAGCCTGATGGTGGCGTGCTTCGAGGCAGTCCCTTATGCTCAGTTCCACTTGAGGCCTCTGCAACTCCACCTCTTGTCAGTATGGAACAAGGACCCAGCGTCCCTGGACAGGGTCTGTGTGCTCTCCCCCCTGGTCAGGAGGTCCCTCTTGTGGTGGATGGACTCAAGGAACCTGTTGGGGGGCAGATCCTTTCTTACCCCTTCCTGGGAGACAGACACCATGGATGCCAGTCTGTCAGGTTGGGGGGGTTTCTGAAAGTCCCTGTGGTTCCAGGGGAGGTGGGGCCCTCAGGAGGCCCACACACCTATCAACATTCTGGAACTGCGGGCGATCAGGTTAGTTCTGGCTCAGTTGACTGCTCACCTTCGGGACCTGCCTGTTCAGGTGCGCTCGGACAACCAGACGGCAGTGGCCTACATCAATCATCAGGGAGGGACCCGGAACAAGGGGGCCCTCCAGGAAGTGTCTCTGATCCTGACCTGGGCGGAGACCAAGGTTCCCTGCATATCAGCTGTGTATATCCCGGGGGTGGAAAATCTCCTGGCAGACTCTCTGAGCAGGTGGACCTCTCGCCAGGGAGAATGGTCCCTATGCAGCAGGGTGTTCCAATCTCTGTGTCACCGTTGGGGCCAACCAGATGTGGATCTGTTTGCGTCCCGTCACGATCACAAGCTACCGGCCTTTGTCTCCCTATCTCAGGATCCTCTGGCCTTGACCACGGATGCTCTAGCAATGTCATGGCAGGACTTTCAGTTTCTGTATGTCTTCCCTCCAGGGTTCTGCGCAAGATTGCTCTGGAAGGGGTGCCAGCAATTCTGGTGGCCCCCAGGTGGCCAAGAAGAGTGTGGTTCGCAGACGTGGTGCAGCTGGCAGTAGATCAGTACACTCTGCCCGTGGTGCAAGACCTGCTCACTCAGGGCTCACTACGTCATCCCAATTTACAAACTCTGGCTTTGACGGCCTGGCTGCTGAAACCTCCATCTTGATGGAGAAGGGGCTGTCTTCCTCGGTTGTGGATACCTTGATTAAGGCTAGGAAGAAGTCTTCTTCTTCTATTTATTACAGGGTTTGGCGTGCTTACATTGACTGGTGTGAGTCTCTTCCCAGTCTTGTCTTCTCTATTCCCAGTATTCTGGAGTTCCTACAGCATGGGTTGGAGATGGGGCTCCAACTTAGTACTCTAAAAGATCAGGTTTCTGCCCTGGCTGTTTTCTTCCTGAAATCCTTTGCTCAGCATTCTCTGATTAGGACTTTTTTCCAGGGGGTGACTCATGTGCGTCCCCCACGTAAGACTATGGTGCCTGTTTGGGTTTTGAACTTGGTTTTGTCAGCCTTGCAGGGTGCTCCTTTTGAACCTGTGCCGGATGCTTCCCTGGCCATCCTTACCCTCAAGGTTGTTTTTCTGGTGGCTATCCTATCACCTCTGTTAGGCGTGTGTCTGAGTTGGCGGCGCTTTCCATTCAGCCCCCCTAATATGAGAGACACCAGGGCAAGGTGGTGTTTCACTTCAAGCCAGATTTTCTGCCTAAGTTAGTGTCTGCCTTTCATTTGAATCAGGACATTTGGCCTGATGCAGAGCCTCCTCGTTCAGCTATCCCGTACGTTTTGCCGTTGGTTTTGGGCTGTGGTCGGGGCATTAAAGGGTGCTCCATTGCTTTTTGTGTGCGTGTTTGCGATCAGGTGTTCCGGCATGCGCCTTTCATATGCCGGCTCGCAAGAGGCCGGACTCCGTGCAAACGGACTTGTCTGTGATTGGTCCGTTTTTTTAACTGATTCCGAGCCTTGATTTCTGATTGAAATCAGCCCAATATAATGAGGGTGTGGGCGCTCAACTTACGGCCAGTGCTAGCAGCCGTATATGCATCCCGTGGCAGAAACCAGGCTGCACCGCACACGTTTGGACATCGATGGCATGCATGACGTGGAGCTATTCAAGCTCACCCGCCTTAACCGTGTTTCTCTCCAGGACTTGTATAGGCAGCTGAGGCCATGGTTAGCCCGCACCACAAGGAAGGGGCATGCAATTGCAGGTATGACCAAATTGGTTGTCTGCCTGCAGTTTTTGCCAAACGGCTTGTTCCAGAGACTGGGTGCCTTCTCCGTGGGGATGTCCCAGTCTACGCTGAGCCGCAGCATTAACAAGTTTTTGGATGGCATGGCTACCCTGGCTCCAAAATACATCTTTTTCCCTGACACAGTGGTAGCCTGGAATGCGGTTAAGCTTATAATATAGCCGACATGCCCATCATCATGGGTGCCATCGATTGTACACACGTTGCGTTGGTGCCGCCAGCTGCGCAGGAATATCTGCTCAGGTATGTGGTTTAGGTCAGCATGTTTCTGCCATGTAGCACATACATTTACATTTGGCCAATGTGGAGTAGGTTTCAATGGCTGAAAGAAGACCTACATCCTGTGTATGCCAAACATCCAGTGGTTTTAAATGTTGCTTATGTGAATGCATCTTTTCATTGTGTTGGCCCTTTTTGGGCCACTAATTCCTGTTTTGTGCTATTGCAGGAACAGGAAGATGGGACACTCGATCAATGTGCAGGCAGTGTCCGGGCCAGACATGCAATTTTTGAGTATATTTGCTGCATTCCCTGGGTTCACACACGACTCGCACATTTTGAGGAACTCCAGCCTCTTTGTTCGCTTTCAATCTGGAGATATGTCTGGCGGATGGCTACTGGGTAAGTGCTAACAAATTGGTGTGGCCGTCCAGCATGAATGTTCTGATTGGTCTGTGCCTGTACCCCACTAATCTGTTAGAAACAGTAGAAGTTTCCACTCAATTACTTACCAGTATTTCCTCCTATGGGCTTGCTTGTGATTCTCCACTATACCTTTCTGTCCACGCCATCTTAGCTATGTTGCATCCCAGAGTCATTGTAGAGGAGTGTGCTGGGGGGATGTGCATGTTGCCTCATCAGAACTGTGCTTAGCACTGACATTGCACAGCTGACCTATGGCCCTGTTCAACAATGCTGGAATGCTAAGCAGCACATTAATGAGCCACTTCCCCTTAGCCCTCTGTCTGTTGCTCCCTGTTCTTTCCTGTTTTAATTAACCTAACATGCAGTATTTGTAAGTAGCATGTAACGTACTTGTGGCTCTTCGTTAGTAGCAGGATGGTACTTGTTTAGATACACTTTATAGCTTTGGTATTTAGGTTTGTATGTCTAGGCTAGTTATGGGGACTGCCACTACATATGTGGAAAAGGGGCCCATTGGTCAGGGTATGTTTGGATTATGCTGTGTCCTTAATTTGTTTTGTTTGTGTTTTTTTTTTAAGGTGATTCTGGCTATCTCTTGCTCCCCTGGTTACTCACCCCCATCCTCCACCCATCCTCGCAGGCCCAGGACCGGTATAACACAGCACATAGGAGGACTCGCTCAGTGGTGGCTTTGGCTTGTGGAAGACGCGCTTCCGTTGTCTGGACCAGACTGGCCCTTCAGTATGACCCGGCCAAGGTTATCAAAATAATTGTGGCATGTGGGGTCCTGCACAACCTCCCCACCCGTAGCTGGGTTCCCAGATACACTGACCTGCCTGAGGACGCTGTAGCCATTTCTGAAGTTTACACACCTCCCTACTCTGGCCCCCAAAGTGGGTCGGCACAGGCGATCCGGTACCAGCTTGTGGACAATGTTTTTTCATAAGTTTCACTGATTTTGGCCAATGTGTGCCTTTTTTATTTTGTGATTTAAACAACTAAATTTAATGTGACAAACATTGTTGATTATTTTTTTGCCTGTTAATGTGGGTTAGTGGAAGAGCATGTGTTTTGGGTTAGGGAAATGATGTGTCCTGCTCCCCAGAATCCCTACCTAAACACATGCCTTCAGTGGTAGGTAGAGTAGGAGGAGGAAGTAGATGGATGGGGGTGCTGCATGTTAGCGGCAATATGAGCAAGGCTCTGATTGATTAACTGCCATTGCTGGACCATTGCCGCCATCTGCCTGCTTTGTTCTCTGGTTTCGTCAAGCAGGCAGGACACATTTTGATTCAAAACCTCTAGTTGTTGTGACATCGAAGTTACTTTGGAACACACTGTCTGATTATACCTCTGTGTGTTTGCAGCAAACTCCACGTTCTCGTGGTGCCATGCTTCCTCCATTAGCTGCAGATGCCTCCTCTGGCTGATATAGCGACGTTGCTGGGTGCTGCCACTGGTACGGGTGGGTGCGTCTGGTACTGATGGAGGGGCTGCAGGTGGCTGCCTGGTCGCAGAGTCTGTTGAGTGCCCACTGTCCACGCCAGCATAGGTTTGGGCCCCTGAGGTATGTGTCGGGGACAGCAGGGGCTGCACTTGCTGGGGCTGTTGGATGTTGGCCCACAGGGTCTCGTGACCTTGGCTGCAGCAGACTTGTGTCCTCCTCCTCCAAATCCTAAATTACTTCAATAATGGGTGGACTCGTTAGGGTCTGACAACAAAGGTAGCAGGTAATGAGGCCACTATTGTAAAGTTAATGTAGGCAAGTGGCATTTAATTCGGCTACACAGTGGTCCAATGACTTACCTCATCCGTCCACTCAGGTTGGTTGGTGTTGACACAAGGCTGTTCTGGCGAGCTCCTCCAGGACAATGCAGGGGTAGCTTGGCCTTGTTGCCTGGCATCTGTTGGTTCTGGAAAGAGATAATGAACTTTGTTTAGTGCCTCCAATACCTGTGTGTTGTAAGGAGTCTACAAATGTTTTGGTCCACATTCACAATGTCAAACTATACTCACCTCCGGACCTGACATTCCTGTCTGTGTCTTGTGCCCCTTGCAGGCCCTGAAGGGTTGCCGGGTGAATAAAGGTCAACACATGCTCCTCCGCTGGGGTAAGGAGGATTTTAGTAGGGATACCACCCCTGTCTGCAGGCTGGGGAAGAGTAAAGCACACATAATAAGTGTTACATCATGCTACAAAGCAGCCTGTCCAATCATTTACACTCTAAATCGGCGTTACCTCTGCTGGTGGCGCATGTCCATTTTTTTAATTTAAGGTCCCCAAATTTACGTTTAATTTGCTCCACATCCCTCCTCACAGACCCAACACTATTCACTTGCCGGCAGATGTTCTCCCAAATCTCCTGCTTGGCATGCTTTGGGGTTGACTTTGAATGACGCCCAAATAGGGCATCATAGTGCTCACAAACACCAGTGGCTACAGCCATGCTTTGAACATCACAGAAACGGGCTGTAAGTGAGCCACGTCGCAGCTGCCGCCCACATGGGTGTGTGGTCTCCCCGGCAGCAGACGACATTGATGGCTGGCTGTCTCTGGAGTAGTTTCATTTTCTTGGGCTGATGGGTAACTGTGATGGACCGTGGGGGGTGCTAGGTGATAATGGCAGGGTGCCTGTCGAGCTGTCACCTGTGGAGCTCCCAATTGACTCCGGCTGGTGGTAGTTGGGGAGACATAGTGGCGAGGATGAGGGGTGGTTGGCCTGGGTGGGCTAGTGGTTTGGGCCCTACGCTTCACCTTGGTGGTGTGGCTGGAGCTACCCACATGCTTTCTGGGTGGAGGAGGTGGAGGCTGCAGGGTGGCTCGAGATTTGTGGCCCTTGTGAGCCCTGGATGATTTAGCAGGTGGGGGCGACTGGGCCAAGGGCTCCTTGCTGCTGCGTTTGGACCGAGCAGCCTGTGTGGCTGGCTTATGCCCCCTTTAACTAGGCCCATGTCCGGTCCGGCTCCTGTGCCTGGTCGTGTGTGGGTGTTCCTGATGGCTCTCTGTGCGGCGAGCATGTTGCTCTGGGCTTTTTGGGGTCTGACGGCTCCCTTATGGCCTGGGCATAGTGATATGGTAACCAACACAGAGTTGAGTGCATTGACCTTTAAATAGTTTGCCCGTGAGGGCGTGCGCGGCAGAGTGTGTGCGCGCACGCACGCCCCCACGGGGGCACATCATAACCTGATCAGGAAGACAGCCAAACATGTCGCCCGCGACCTACACCGAGGAGCAGGACAAAATCATTATGGTGAGTAGGCGAGCGTGCGATTATTTGCGCACACAAGCCGCTCAACAAAGATTAGCCATGGCAGGGCCAGATTAGTGAAGACAAACTGTCTTGCAAACCACACCAACTAGAACAGGTTAGTTTGAGCCATGTGCGCAGCAGCACACTAGCCTAGAGGCAGATAGGCTAAGTAGGCCCATGTGAGTAGCAATGAGGCTCAGAAACTTGATTTAGATAGTGGATGAGAGTGTGTAATCTAGTAGTGTCATTAATGCTCTGCCATTGTGCTTTTTTGGACAGATGATGCTGCTCAACCGTTATGACTACCTGCCATGTGACTTTGAGAAGAGGACGTTGGCACTGGCGGTGGTGGAAGCCATAGCCCGGAAGACTGGCACCACCTACACTTTTACCCAAATCGCCCAGCACTGGTCCGATTTGAAAAGGAGGCATAGGCCCCGGGTGAGGCGGTTCTTTGTCCAGCACTTCCCAGGTAAGTCTTGGTACATGACATGCACTAATCACACTGGCCATGGCTGGGCCTGTGTTTCTGATTGTGTTTATATTGCAGTGCAGGAATGGAGTTATAGGTTCCGCCCCACCCGGACCAGAAGACGTAGCCCAGTGTTGGGAGGTACTGGGGAAAGTATAGGTGGTGCCACGCAATGCTAACGCCCACCCCCTCCTCTGCCAGTGACCCCGACCAGCCACTGGACCTGACAGTACAGGGGGGGGGCACAGTCGTACGGCAGGGAGTCCGACCAGCCACAACTCCCACCTGACTCCGGTAAGACTCTCAAACCTACCCATGTCCAGATACATGCACTACAGACATATACTAATGTGCACAATTTTTATTTTTAGATGATGATGTCGCAGGACCATCAACAAGAATGGTGGAGGGCCAAGGCCAAGCTCCAGAGGTGCCTGGGGAAGGTGAGTGATTTGATGCATACAAGCCTAAACTAATCTGCCATTCAGGAGGGCCAAAGAGTAAATAATAACCTTGTGTTTTTGATCAAAACAGCTTCACAGGTGGACGAGTGGCTGGACCCAGGCAGAAGGTTGCGCCCCAGACGCCCTGTTGGCCGCCAGCCTTGTAAGTTGTTTTTCGAAATCATACATGTAGTTAAAACTCCTGCCCAAAACCCCAAAAACATGGGCCAAGACACATTAATTCACGAACTTAGGCCCACCTTAAACCTAAAAAATGGCCCCAACCCAAACACCTAGCTAAGCAATAAAGACTTACAAGGCTAAACTCATGATGTTTTACCTTCACAGCTGCAAGACAACGGCCCATTTGAGAAGGCTGGTGGGCGACATCCAGGAGATAGCATATTCACTGGCCAACAAGATTAAGAAGAGCCTCCTGGGTGACAGCCACAAATGTGGCAAGTTTTTTTTTTTGGTTTCTGTTTAACCACTGGAGTGGTGTCTTCTCTTTCATGGCACTGTACGTTAGAACAACATGACCATACAGTTACATGTCCCAAAAGGTAAGTATATGGGACAAGGATTAGGAAGAAGAAGAAGAAGGAGAAGACATTAAGGTAAGCATTAAAGACAGGGAAGAAGAAGAATATAATTTGAAGGGAAGTTTAGGTGGAGATAAAAGTGACAGTTTGTTGGATACGGAAAGCTTAAGGGAGGACTAGGGATGTGCGCTTGCGTGGACCCAGATTGTCAACAGGAAATCCGTGGAAATGTAAGTATACTTTGAAAAACATTCAGAATCAGGCTGGAAACGGAAACAGATGGGAAGAAGCTACGTTGGAAAACGCAGTAAAAAGGACCCAAAAACGGAACGTCAGTGTGAACGGGCACGGAACCCACGACGACATGGAAAGCACCCGAGAGGGGAAAAAACACTTCCCAGTTGAAGACACAGAAACGGATCATTAACGGAAGTCTCCCGACGGCGGCTCTGAGTCACGTGAGAACCCCGGGACAAACGGAATCAAAACGGGACTTATGAAAAACGGAACAAAATAAGGTCAGATCGGGGGAGGCTCTGAATCAAGCCAATTGTTCTTCCTTCATTGTGCCCTAATCCTAGTAATGCTAAGGCGAGGGTCTTGCATTCTTTGGATGTGGTTAGGTGTCTGAAGTACTATCTGGTGGCTACTGCACCTTTCAGAAAGACTGATGCTCTTTTTGTAGTCCCTTCTGGTCCTAAGAAGGGTTTGGCTCCTGCCAAGTCTACTATCAGCAAATGGATCCGTCAGGCTGTGATTCAGGCCTATTCTGCTAAGGGGAAGAATCCTCCCTTCCGTCTTACTGCTCATTCTACTCGTGCTATTGGTGCTTCTTGGGCTTTTCAGCACCAGGCTTCTGTTGAACAAGTTTGCAAGGTTGCTACAAGGTGGATGTTAGGGCCTCAGCTGATGCTGCTTTTGGCCGAAATGTTTTGCAGGCGGCAGTGGTCTAAACTGTCTGCTGTTAACTTTGGGGATCCCACCCTACTTTATGGACACTGCTATTGGATGTCCCGATAGTAAGTACTATATCTGGAGCAGGACGTACTGTATACTAAGAATAATATAATTCTGTGATTACTCACCTGTAGAATTGATATTATGAGTATACATTACGTCCTGCTCCACCCCACCCTTGGTTTTGCATTATCTTGGATCCCCTGTTTGGTCATTGTTATCATTGTTATAGTTACTAGTTTGGGTTGTTTTTATTCTCCCGGCTTCTCGTTAACTGCTTTTCAATGCTGGGGATTTGTGGGAGGTCCCTGGGTATTTGAGGGGCCGGGAGGAGCCTATTTTCGATGTCTCTGCAGTCCAGCGCCATCTGGCGGAGTAATACCCGATAGTAAGTACTATATCTGGAGCAGGACGTACTGTATACTCATAATATCAATTCTACAGGTGAGTAATCACAGAATTGTATTTTCCGACAATTCCCCTTGTACTGGCTGTTTGCTGCTGCTGTTTCAAGGTGCGTGTTCCATGCTAGTTAGTTCCTGCTTGGGGGTCTTTTCCTTGCGATCTCCATTATGCTGGGTGGGTGGCACGCTGCCACCCTGCTGGGTCCCCACTACAACCCTTGTCTCCTGATGTGATGGTGCCTCGTCAAGAGACGGCTGCTGTGTGAGGTTAGTGGCCTCATTATTCATTCAGGCTTTACTGCCTCTTCTGTCACTCTCGATTAACTACCAGGCACATTGTTCTCTGGGCTCCAGCTGAATGTGCTGTTCCCTGGTGTTATAATCTGGAATTATATAAAAAAGAAAAAAAAAGAATCGGCAGTCGTGGTCTAGAGGTAGGGAAGTGATTCTGTGACTGTAGGTTTGTGGCTAGCTCCACCTGAACCCCCCGGGCTCTCATGAGGAGTGCTTTGAGGCCTAGCAGTCCCCTCATGATCACTGTCAACCAGTGACTATCCTCACATACTTTGTTTCTGAACAGAGGTTACGAATAGGAGGAAAAGCCTACCAATATATTTTGGGCAGATGGTGCAGCAAATGAGAGGGGCAAATTCAGGTCAGGAGAAAGGCCAGAGGCTGCCCTTGCAATGGAATGGTGGTGTCTAATAAACAAACCGATGCCTGGCTGCATGATTGACCTTTGTCTATTGTGGAGTACGAGGTCTGTGTCGACCAGTCCAAGAATGCTGGCTGGTTAGTAAACACATGAGCACTGGATGGTAAAGGGAGCTCCACCCTGTTGCCACAACTGCTGCTGACAACACCAGTTCTTCTGTCGCTGCTTCTCCCCCTTGGACCAGTAGCCACTGTCATTGTCAGTGCTAGGGATGAGCGAATCGATCCGGACGAACCCGGATTCGATCCGAATTTCAGGAAAAATTTGATTCGGATCGAATCCGAATTTCCCCGCGATTCGATCACTCGAAGTTTTCCTTTAACATCCATTCATTTACATTTACAGGCATTCTAAGATGGCGGACGGGACATGTCTGGACATGTATCCCGCGCCAGTGCAAGCTGGGGCAGTCACATGCAGCCTATCAGCAGCCAGCAAGCCCGGTGATGTCACAGCGGTATTTAACGGCGGCCATCTTGCTTTTCCTCATTTCTCTATTGCATTCGTGAGAGACAGGACGCTGTGTAGCTGAGGCAGTTAGACAGGCAGGGACAGACAGGGACAGACAGGGACAGGCTGGAGACAGGCAGGAGACAGACAGGAGACAGACAGAAAGCCAGGGAAAGGTAGGAAAAACGGAGGCTGTCACAGGGAGATTTTTTTTTTTTTTTCATCCAGCCTGAGTGTTACTAGCTGGCTGACAGGCTTTGTTAGCGTTTTCAGGCTGCTTATAGTAACTAACTGTGCATATATACTGAACTGATCTTAAGTCTGCTGTGAGGCATCCCATTCTGTGACTAAAGCAGCCTCTGTTTAAGACCATATAAGCATTTGCTCTTATCATATTTGAAATTAGGCCTGATAAAGACACTTTTGCTGGGCATAGCACTACTGGACCCTGCCAGGTCCACTTCTGTTGGGGCATCCCATTCTGTGACTAAAGCAGCCTCTGTTTAAGACCATATAACCATTTGCTCTTATCATATTTGAAATTAGGCCTGATAAAGACACTTTTGCTGGGCATAGCACTACTGGACCCTGCCAGGTCCACTTCTGTTGGGGCATCCCATTCTGTGACTACAGCAGCCTCTGTTTAAGACCGTATAACCATTTTCACTTATCATATTTGAAATTAGGCCTGATAAAGACACTTTTGCTGGGCATAGCACTACTGGACCCTGCCAGGTCCATTCCTGTTGGGGCATCCCATTCTGTGACTAAAGCAGCCTCTGTTTAAGACCATATAAGCATTTGCTCTTATCATATTTGAAATTAGGCCTGATAAAGACACTTTTGCTGGGCATAGCACTACTGGACCCTGCCAGGTCCACTTCTGTTGGGGCATCCCATTCTGTGACTAAAGCAGCCTCTGTTTAAGACCATATAAGCATTTGCTCTTATCATATTTGAAATTAGGCCTGATAAAGACACTTTTGCTGGGCATAGCACTACTGGACCCTGCCAGGTCCACTTCTGTTGGGGCATCCCATTCTGTGACTACAGCAGCCTCTGTTTAAGACCGTATAACCATTTTCACTTATCATATTTGAAATTAGGCCTGATAAAGACACTTTTGCTGGGCAAAGCACTACTGGACCCTGCCAGGTCCATTCCTGTTGGGGCATCCCATTCTGTGACTAAAGCAGCCTCTGTTTAAGACCATATAAGCATTTGCTCTTATCATATTTGAAATTAGGCCTGATAAAGACACTTTTGCTGGGCATAGCACTACTGGACCCTGCCAGGTCCACTTCTGTTGGGGCATCCCATTCTGTGACTACAGCAGCCTCTGTTTAAGACCGTATAACCATTTTCACTTATCATATTTGAAATTAGGCCTGATAAAGACACTTTTGCTGGGCAAAGCACTACTGGACCCTGCCAGGTCCATTCCCGTTGGGGCATCCCATTCTGTGACTAAAGCAGCCTCTGTTTAAGACCATATAAGCATTTGCTCTTATCATATTTGAAATTAGGCCTGATAAAGACACTTTTGCTGGGCATAGCACTACTGGACCCTGCCAGGTCCACTTCTGTTGGGGCATCCCATTCTGTGACTAAAGCAGCCTCTGTTTAAGACCATATAACCATTTGCTCTTATCATATTTGAAATTAGGCCTGATAAAGACACTTTTGCTGGGCATAGCACTACTGGACCCTGCCAGGTCCACTTCTGTTGGGGCATCCCATTCTGTGACTAAAGCAGCCTCTGTTTAAGACCATATAACCATTTGCTCTTATCATATTTGAAATTAGGCCTGATAAAGACACTTTTGCTGGGCAAAGCACTACTGGACCCTGCCAGGTCCATTCCTGTTGGGGCATCCCATTCTGTGACTAAAGCAGCCTCTGTTTAAGACCATATAAGCATTTGCTCTTATCATATTTGAAATTAGGCCTGATAAAGACACTTTTGCTGGGCATAGCACTACTGGACCCTGCCAGGTCCACTTCTGTTGGGGCATCCCATTCTGTGACTAAAGCAGCCTCTGTTTAAGACCATATAACCATTTGCTCTTATCATATTTGAAATTAGGCCTGATAAAGACACTTTTGCTGGGCATAGCACTACTGGACCCTGCCAGGTCCACTTCTGTTGGGGCATCCCATTCTGTGACTAAAGCAGCCTCTGTTTAAGACCATATAACCATTTGCTCTTATCATATTTGAAATTAGGCCTGATAAAGACACTTTTGCTGGGCAAAGCACTACTGGACCCTGCCAGGTCCATTCCTGTTGGGGCATCCCATTCTGTGACTAAAGCAGCCTCTGTTTAAGACCATATAAGCATTTGCTCTTATCATATTTGAAATTAGGCCTGATAAAGACACTTTTGCTGGGCATAGCACTACTGGACCCTGCCAGGTCCACTTCTGTTGGGGCATCCCATTCTGTGACTAAAGCAGCCTCTGTTTAAGACCATATAAGCATTTGCTCTTATCATATTTGAAATTAGGCCTGATAAAGACACTTTTGCTGGGCATAGCACTACTGGACCCTGCCAGGTCCACTTCTGTTGGGGCATCCCATTCTGTGACTAAAGCAGCCTCTGTTTAAGACCATATAACCATTTGCTCTTATCATATTTGAAATTAGGCCTGATAAAGACACTTTTGCTGGGCAAAGCACTACTGGACCCTGCCAGGTCCACTTCTGTTGGGGCATCCCATTCTGTGACTAAAGCAGCCTCTGTTTAAGACCATATAACCATTTGCTCTTATCATATTTGAAATTAGGCCTGATAAAGACACTTTTGCTGGGCAAAGTACTACTGGACCCTGCCAGGTCCATTCCTGTTGGGGCATCCCATTCTGTGACTAAAGCAGCCTCTGTTTAAGACCATATAAGCATTTGCTCTTTTCATATTTGAAATTAGGCCTGATAAAGACACTTTTGCTGGGCATAGCACTACTGGACCCTGCCAGGTCCATTCCTGTTGGGGCATCCCATTCTGTGACTAAAGCAGCCTCTGTTTAAGACCATATAAGCATTTGCTCTTTTCATATTTGAAATTAGGCCTGATAAAGACACTTTTGCTGGGCATAGCACTACTGGACCCTGCCAGGTCCACTTCTGTTGGGGCATCCCATTCTGTGACTAAAGCAGCCTCTGTTTAAGACCATATAAGCATTTGCTCTTATCATATTTGAAATTAGGCCTGATAAAGACACTTTTGCTGGGCATAGCACTACTGGACCCTGCCAGGTCCACTTCTGTTGGGGCATCCCATTCTGTGACTACAGCAGCCTCTGTTTAAGACCGTATAACCATTTTCACTTATCATATTTGAAATTAGGCCTGATAAAGACACTTTTGCTGGGCATAGCACTACTGGACCCTGCCAGGTCCACTTCTGTTGGGGCATCCCATTCTGTGACTACAGCAGCCTCTGTTTAAGACCGTATAACCATTTTCACTTATCATATTTGAAATTAGGCCTGATAAAGACACTTTTGCTGGGCATAGCACTACTGGACCCTGCCAGGTCCACTTCTGTTGGGGCATCCCATTCTGTGACTACAGCAGCCTCTGTTTAAGACCGTATAACCATTTTCACTTATCATATTTGAAATTAGGCCTGATAAAGACACTTTTGCTGGGCATAGCACTACTGGACCCTGCCAGGTCCACTTCTGTTGGGGCATCCCATTCTGTGACTAAAGCAGCCTCTGTTTAAGACCATATAACCATTTGCTCTTATCATATTTGAAATTAGGCCTGATAAAGACACTTTTGCTGGGCATAGCACTACTGGACCCTGCCAGGTCCACTTCTGTTGGGGCATCCCATTCTGTGACTAAAGCAGCCTCTGTTTAAGACCATATAACCATTTGCTCTTATCATATTTGAAATTAGGCCTGATAAAGACACTTTTGCTGGGCAAAGCACTACTGGACCCTGCCAGGTCCATTCCTGTTGGGGCATCCCATTCTGTGACTAAAGCAGCCTCTGTTTAAGACCATATAAGCATTTGCTCTTATCATATTTGAAATTAGGCCTGATAAAGACACTTTTGCTGGGCATAGCACTACTGGACCCTGCCAGGTCCACTTCTGTTGGGGCATCCCATTCTGTGACTAAAGCAGCCTCTGTTTAAGACCATATAACCATTTGCTCTTATCATATTTGAAATTAGGCCTGATAAAGACACTTTTGCTGGGCATAGCACTACTGGACCCTGCCAGGTCGACTTCTGTTGGGGCATCCCATTCTGTGACTAAAGCAGCCTCTGTTTAAGACCATATAACCATTTGCTCTTATCATATTTGAAATTAGGCCTGATAAAGACACTTTTGCTGGGCAAAGCACTACTGGACCCTGCCAGGTCCATTCCTGTTGGGGCATCCCATTCTGTGACTAAAGCAGCCTCTGTTTAAGACCATATAAGCATTTGCTCTTATCATATTTGAAATTAGGCCTGATAAAGACACTTTTGCTGGGCATAGCACTACTGGACCCTGCCAGGTCCACTTTTGTTGGGGCATCCCATTCTGTGACTAAAGCAGCCTCTGTTTAAGACCATATAAGCATTTGCTCTTATCATATTTGAAATTAGGCCTGATAAAGACACTTTTGCTGGGCATAGCACTACTGGACCCTGCCAGGTCCACTTCTGTTGGGGCATCCCATTCTGTGACTAAAGCAGCCTCTGTTTAAGACCATATAACCATTTGCTCTTATCATATTTGAAATTAGGCCTGATAAAGACACTTTTGCTGGGCAAAGCACTACTGGACCCTGCCAGGTCCACTTCTGTTGGGGCATCCCATTCTGTGACTAAAGCAGCCTCTGTTTAAGACCATATAACCATTTGCTCTTATCATATTTGAAATTAGGCCTGATAAAGACACTTTTGCTGGGCAAAGCACTACTGGACCCTGCCAAGTCCATTCCTGTTGGGGCATCCCATTCTGTGACTAAAGCAGCCTCTGTTTAAGACCATATAAGCATTTGCTCTTATCATATTTGAAATTAGGCCTGATAAAGACACTTTTGCTGGGCATAGCACTACTGGACCCTGCCAGGTCCACTTCTGTTGGGGCATCCCATTCTGTGACTAAAGCAGCCTCTGTTTAAGACCATATAAGCATTTGCTCTTATCATATTTGAAATTAGGCCTGATAAAGACACTTTTGCTGGGCATAGCACTACTGGACCCTGCCAGGTCCACTTCTGTTGGGGCATCCCATTCTGTGACTACAGCAGCCTCTGTTTAAGACCGTATAACCATTTTCACTTATCATATTTGAAATTAGGCCTGATAAAGACACTTTTGCTGGGCAAAGCACTACTGGACCCTGCCAGGTCCATTCCTGTTGGGGCATCCCATTCTGTGACTAAAGCAGCCTCTGTTTAAGACCATATAAGCATTTGCTCTTATCATATTTGAAATTAGGCCTGATAAAGACACTTTTGCTGGGCATAGCACTACTGGACCCTGCCAGGTCCACTTCTGTTGGGGCATCCCATTCTGTGACTACAGCAGCCTCTGTTTAAGACCGTATAACCATTTTCACTTATCATATTTGAATTTAGGCCTGATAAAGACACTTTTGCTGGGCATAGCACTACTGGACCCTGCCAGGTCCACTTCTGTTGGGGCATCCCATTCTGTGACTACAGCAGCCTCTGTTTAAGACCGTATAACCATTTTCACTTATCATATTTGAAATTAGGCCTGATGACACTTTTGCTGGGCATAGCACTACTGGATCCTGCCAGGTCCACTTCTGTTGGGGCATCCCATTCTGTGACTACAGCAGCCTCTGTTTAAGACCGTATAACCATTTTCACTTATCATATTTGAAATTAGGCCTGATAAAGACACTTTTGCTGGGCATAGCACTACTGGACCCTGCCAGGTCCACTTCTGTTGGGGCATCCCATTCTGTGACTACAGCAGCCTCTGTTTAAGACCGTATAACCATTTTCTCTTATCATATTTGAAATTAGGCCTGATAAAGACACTTTTGCTGGGCAAAGCACTACTGGACCCTGCCAGGTCCATTCCTGTTGGGGCATCCCATTCTGTGACTAAAGCAGCCTCTGTTTAAGACCATATAACCATTTGCTCTTATCATATTTGAAATTAGGCCTGATAAAGACACTTTTGCTGGGCATAGCACTACTGGACCCTGCCAGGTCCATTCCTGTTGGGGCATCCCATTCTGTGACTAAAGCAGCCTCTGTTTAAGACCATATAAGCATTTGCTCTTATCATATTTGAAATTAGGCCTGATAAAGACACTTTTGCTGGGCAAAGCACTACTGGACCCTGCCAGGTCCATTCCTGTTGGGGCATTCCATTCTGTGACTAAAGCAGCCTCTGTTTAAGACCATATAAGCATTTGCTCTTATCATATTTGAAATTAGGCCTGATAAAGACACTTTTGCTGGGCATAGCACTACTGGACCCTGCCAGGTCCACTTCTGTTGGGGCATCCCATTCTGTGACTAAAGCAGCCTCTGTTTAAGACCATATAAGCATTTGCTCTTATCATATTTGAAATTAGGCCTGATAAAGACACTTTTGCTGGGCATAGCACTACTGGACCCTGCCAGGTCCACTTCTGTTGGGGCATCCCATTCTGTGACTAAAGCAGCCTCTGTTTAAGACCATATAACCATTTGCTCTTATCATATTTGAAATTAGGCCTGATAAAGACACTTTTGCTGGGCAAAGCACTACTGGACCCTGCCAGGTCCATTCCTGTTGGGGCATCCCATTCTGTGACTAAAGCAGCCTCTGTTTAAGACCATATAAGCATTTGCTCTTATCATATTTGAAATTAGGCCTGATAAAGACACTTTTGCTGGGCATAGCACTACTGGACCCTGCCAGGTCCACTTCTGTTGGGGCATCCCATTCTGTGACTAAAGCAGCCTCTGTTTAAGACCATATAAGCATTTGCTCTTATCATATTTGAAATTAGGCCTGATAAAGACACTTTTGCTGGGCATAGCACTACTGGACCCTGCCAGGTCCACTTCTGTTGGGGCATCCCATTCTGTGACTAAAGCAGCCTCTGTTTAAGACCATATAACCATTTGCTCTTATCATATTTGAAATTAGGCCTGATAAAGACACTTTTGCTGGGCAAAGCACTACTGGACCCTGCCAGGTCCACTTCTGCTGGGGCATCCCATTCTGTGACTAAAGCAGCCTCTGTTTAAGACCATATAACCATTTGCTCTTATCATATTTGAAATTAGGCCTGATAAAGACACTTTTGCTGGGCAAAGCACTACTGGACCCTGCCAGGTCCATTCCTGTTGGGGCATCCCATTCTGTGACTAAAGCAGCCTCTGTTTAAGACCATATAAGCATTTGCTCTTATCATATTTGAAATTAGGCCTGATAAAGACACTTTTGCTGGGCATAGCACTACTGGACCCTGCCAGGTCCACTTCTGTTGGGGCATCCCATTCTGTGACTAAAGCAGCCTCTGTTTAAGACCATATAAGCATTTGCTCTTATCATATTTGAAATTAGGCCTGATAAAGACACTTTTGCTGGGCATAGCACTACTGGACCCTGCCAGGTCCACTTCTGTTGGGGCATCCCATTCTGTGACTAAAGCAGCCTCTGTTTAAGACCGTATAACCATTTTCACTTATCATATTTGAAATTAGGCCTGATAAAGACACTTTTGCTGGGCAAAGCACTACTGGACCCTGCCAGGTCCATTCCTGTTGGGGCATCCCATTCTGTGACTAAAGCAGCCTCTGTTTAAGACCATATAAGCATTTGCTCTTATCATATTTGAAATTAGGCCTGATAAAGACACTTTTGCTGGGCATAGCACTACTGGACTCTGCCAGGTCCACTTCTGTTGGGGCATCCCATTCTGTGACTACAGCAGCCTCTGTTTAAGACCGTATAACCATTTTCACTTATCATATTTGAAATTAGGCCTGATAAAGACACTTTTGCTGGGCATAGCACTACTGGACCCTGCCAGGTCCACTTCTGTTGGGGCATCCCATTCTGTGACTACAGCAGCCTCTGTTTAAGACCGTATAACCATTTTCACTTATCATATTTGAAATTAGGCCTGATAAAGACACTTTTGCTGGGCATAGCACTACTGGACCCTGCCAGGTCCACTTCTGTTGGGGCATCCCATTCTGTGACTACAGCAGCCTCTGTTTAAGACCGTATAACCATTTTCACTTATCATATTTGAAATTAGGCCTGATAAAGACACTTTTGCTGGGCAAAGCACTACTGGACCCTGCCAGGTCCATTCCTGTTGGGGCATCCCATTCTGTGACTAAATCAGCCTCTGTTTAAGACCATATAACCATTTGCTCTTATCATATTTGAAATTAGGCCTGATAAAGACACTTTTGCTGGGCAAAGCACTACTGGACCCTGCCAGGTCCATTCCTGTTGGGGCATCCCATTCTGTGACTAAAGCAGCCTCTGTTTAAGACCATATAAGCATTTGCTCTTATCATATTTGAAATTAGGCCTGATAAAGACACTTTTGCTGGGCATAGCACTACTGGACCCTGCCAGGTCCACTTCTGTTGGGGCATCCCATTCTGTGACTAAAGCAGCCTCTGTTTAAGACCATATAAGCATTTGCTCTTATCATATTTGAAATTAGGCCTGATAAAGACACTTTTGCTGGGCATAGCACTACTGGACCCTGCCAGGTCCACTTCTGTTGGGGCATCCCATTCTGTGACTAAAGCAGCCTCTGTTTAAGACCATATAACCATTTGCTCTTATCATATTTGAAATTAGGCCTGATAAAGACACTTTTGCTGGGCATAGCACTACTGGACCCTGCCAGGTCCACTTCTGTTGGGGCATCCCATTCTGTGACTAAAGCAGCCTCTGTTTAAGACCATATAACCATTTGCTCTTATCATATTTGAAATTAGGCCTGATAAAGACACTTTTGCTGGGCAAAGCACTACTGGACCCTGCCAGGTCCATTCCTGTTGGGGCATCCCATTCTGTGACTAAAGCAGCCTCTGTTTAAGACCATATAAGCATTTGCTCTTATCATATTTGAAATTAGGCCTGATAAAGACACTTTTGCTGGGCATAGCACTACTGGACCCTGCCAGGTCCACTTCTGTTGGGGCATCCCATTCTGTGACTAAAGCAGCCTCTGTTTAAGACCATATAAGCATTTGCTCTTATCATATTTGAAATTAGGCCTGATAAAGACACTTTTGCTGGGCATAGCACTACTGGACCCTGCCAGGTCCACTTCTGTTGGGGCATCCCATTCTGTGACTAAAGCAGCCTCTGTTTAAGACCATATAACCATTTGCTCTTATCATATTTGAAATTAGGCCTGATAAAGACACTTTTGCTGGGCAAAGCACTACTGGACCCTGCCAGGTCCACTTCTGTTGGGGCATCCCATTCTGTGACTAAAGCAGCCTCTGTTTAAGACCATATAACCATTTGCTCTTATCATATTTGAAATTAGGCCTGATAAAGACACTTTTGCTGGGCAAAGCACTACTGGACCCTGCCAGGTCCATTCCTGTTGGGGCATCCCATTCTGTGACTAAAGCAGCCTCTGTTTAAGACCATATAAGCATTTGCTCTTATCATATTTGAAATTAGGCCTGATAAAGACACTTTTGCTGGGCATAGCACTACTGGACCCTGCCAGGTCCACTTCTGTTGGGGCATCCCATTCTGTGACTAAAGCAGCCTCTGTTTAAGACCATATAAGCATTTGCTCTTATCATATTTGAAATTAGGCCTGATAAAGACACTTTTGCTGGGCATAGCACTACTGGACCCTGCCAGGTCCACTTCTGTTGGGGCATCCCATTCTGTGACTACAGCAGCCTCTGTTTAAGACCGTATAACCATTTTCACTTATCATATTTGAAATTAGGCCTGATAAAGACACTTTTGCTGGGCAAAGCACTACTGGACCCTGCCAGGTCCATTCCTGTTGGGGCATCCCATTCTGTGACTAAAGCAGCCTCTGTTTAAGACCATATAAGCATTTTCTCTTATCATATTTGAAATTAGGCCTGATAAAGACACTTTTGCTGGGCATAGCACTACTGGACCCTGCCAGGTCCACTTCTGTTGGGGCATCCCATTCTGTGACTACAGCAGCCTCTGTTTAAGACCGTATAACCATTTTCACTTATCATATTTGAAATTAGGCCTGATAAAGACACTTTTGCTGGGCATAGCACTACTGGACCCTGCCAGGTCCACTTCTGTTGGGGCATCCCATTCTGTGACTACAGCAGCCTCTGTTTAAGACCGTATAACCATTTTCACTTATCATTTTTGAAATTAGGCCTGATAAAGACACTTTTGCTGGGCATAGCACTACTGGACCCTGCCAGGTCCACTTCTGTTGGGGCATCCCATTCTGTGACTACAGCAGCCTCTGTTTAAGACCGTATAACCATTTTCACTTATCATATTTGAAATTAGGCCTGATAAAGACACTTTTGCTGGGCATAGCACTACTGGACCCTGCCAGGTCCACTTCTGTTGGGGCATCCCATTCTGTGACTAAAGCAGCCTCTGTTTAAGACCATATAACCATTTGCTCTTATCATATTTGAAATTAGGCCTGATAAAGACACTTTTGCTGGGCAAAGCACTACTGGACCCTGCCAGGTCCATTCCTGTTGGGGCATCCCATTCTGTGACTAAAGCAGCCTCTGTTTAAGACCGTATAAGCATTTGCTCTTATCATATTTGAAATTAGCCTGATAAAGACACTTTTGCTGGGCATAGTACTACTGGATCTTTTTTGGGGGGCATCCCATTCTGTGACTAAAGCAGCCTCTGTTTAAGACCGTATAAGCATTTGCTCTTATCATATTTGAAATTAGCCTGATAAAGACACTTTTGCTGGGCATAGCACTACTTGTCCCTGCCAGGGCATCCCATTCTGTGACTAAAGCAGCCTCTGTTTAAGACCATATAAGCATTTGCTCTTATCATATTTGAAATTAGCCTGATAAAGACACTTTTGCTGGGCATAGTACTACTGGATCTTTTTTGGGGGCATCCCATTCTGTGACTAAAGCAGCCTCTGTTTAAGACCATATAAGCATTTGCTCTTATTATATTTATATTATAAGACACTTTTGCTGGGCATAGGCTTACTGCTGCCTGCCAGGTGCACTTCTGTTGAGGCATCCCATTCTGTAACATAGCATACCCCTCTTTATTTACACTAAGCAGCTCTCTTATTTACACTAAGCAGGCCTGTTGGAGGCTGAGTGTTACTGCTCACTTTTGGTGTGCATTATATTCTGTTTCATATAGACCCACCGCTGCCCGGGGGATCTTAAAATATCACCTACTCCCACGCCAGTTAGACTATGTCGGGCAGACAAGTGCCTGGAAGTGAAAAGAGGAGTGGCAGAGGCCAAGATTCCGCAGGCAGAGCTCGCATCAGACTGGGGGCCAGTAGCAGCAGGAGTCACGCTGAGAGACCTAATCTGCCAGTATCTGCTAGCGGTCGGGTCTCCACCAGTAACGCATCTGCCGTGGTAGATTGGTTGACGCGCTCATCAACAACATCATCACAACTTACGTCTGAGACCCCCAGTCTAGGGTCGGTAGGTTCCTCTGACACAACCCTGAGTTGGCATGCCCCGAGAGCAGTCCCTGTCCTCCCATTGCCTCTGTCCTACGCCGTTCCCTCCCCCAGCGACGTATCCTATGCTTTGGGTTCAGCTCCACTCTTTAGTGAGGAGGACCATCAGATAGAGGACAGTCAGCAGCTACTGCCCAGCCAAGAAATGGAGGTGGCTTCTCTAGCTAGGCAGACAGATAGTGATGTGGACAGTGTCGTGGGTGCTGCGAGCGTTCCAGCTCCTGCGCCAGACACTGTTGACGAATCCACGAACATCAGTGACGTACAGCCACAACTCGGTGATGATGATGATGACGATGAAGCCGATCGCACTTGGGAGCCGGGTGATGAAGGGGCTTCATCGTCATCATCAGGAGAAGAGGGGCGCAGGTTGCCCCGGAGTCAGCAGCTGAGGCAGCAAGGTGGTAGCAGTCAGCATGGGGGCACAATTCCAAAGGCTGGAGCCGGCCGGGGCCGGGGCCGGGGTAGAGCACCTGCTGTGCGGCAGTCTACCTTATCGGGAGGTAGTGGAGCAGGGGTTCCTGGAGTTGGCAACAGCAGCAGTGAATCAGTGAGGCCAGGGGGTGGGAAAAGTAGCTACTCGGCAGTGTGGCAGTTTTTCCTGAGGCATCCGCAGGAGGGTAACATGGCCACATGCAAGATATGTAGGCAAAAGGTGAAGCGTGGCCAGGGTCCAAATGTTGGCACCACGGCCCTGCGTCAACATATGATGCGTCACCATAAAACGACCTGGGAGAACCGAGGCTCCCAAGGGGTGGTCCAGTCTGCTTCCTCACCAAGTGAGCTCCCAATTTCTGCCAGCCAAGGCTCCAGCACCTCAGCCGAAGGCAGCTGTGCGTCATACCCATCCTCTGTCGCTCCTGCTCCTCCTCCTCCTCCTCCAAGTCATGCATCCCGCCAGCAATCCATCAGCGAAGCCATGTCCAAGAGACAGCAGTATGCGCCCACTCATCCTACGGCGCAGAAGCTGAATGTGCTCCTGTCCAAGTTGCTGGTGCTGCAGTCGCTCCCTTTTCAGGTGGTGGAATCTGCACCTTTCAGAGAACTGATGGCTTGTGCCGAGCCGAGGTGGAGAGTCCCAAGCCATCATTTCTTTGCCAAGAAGGCAGTACCAGCGCTGCACACTTTTGTTGAACAGAAGGTGGGCCAGTCCTTGAGCCTGTCGGTGTGTAGCAAAATACATGGCAGCGCCGACATCTGGAGCTGTAACTACGGTCAGGGGCAGTACATGTCGTTTACGGCCCACTGGGTGAATGTGGTCCCTTTGCAGCAGCAACTTGGACAGGTCACGCCGCTTCGGCCTCCGCGCTCTCTGCCCATTGGGCCTGTGACACCGTGCGACTCGGCCTCCTCATCCTCCGCCATCTCCTCACCCTCCACTGTAGGCTCAAGTCTCAGTGCCCCTCCAGTCTACCATGTGTGCAGGGCACGGAGGTGTCACGCAGTGCTTCACATGGTTTGTCTTGGCGAACGGAGTCACACAGGGGAGGAACTGCTTAAATGTATTCATCAGGAAATCCAAACATGGCTTACTCCGAGAAAACTTAAAATGGGAATCATGGTTACCGACAATGGGAAGAACATTTTGTCTGCGCTGCGCCAAGGAAGCCTGACCCATGCCCCCTGCATGGCTCACGTCTTCAATCTGGTTGTCAAGCGGTTTCTGAAGTGTTCCCCCCATCTGCAGGACATCCTAACAACTTCACGGAAACTTTGCATGCACTTCAGCCACTCCTACACCGCCAAACACACCCTTCTTGAGCTACAGCGTCAGAATGGTATCCCCCAACATAGTCTGATTTGCGATGTTTCCACCCGTTGGAATTCCACCCTTCACATGTTGGACCGATTATATGAACAGAGAAAAGCCATCACGGATTTCCTGATGATCCAAGCAGATAGGGGGACTCCCCTGTGTAACTTCAATGTCAACCAGTGGCAGCTCATACGTGACACCTGCCGTTTGCTCAGGCCCTTTGAGGAAGCCACTTTATTTGTCAGTCGGCAGGATTACGGGATGAACGACGTGATTCCACTGCTTCATGTACTACAGCACATGTTGGAAACCATGGCTGGTCAGGGCACTGGAGACATGGCGTTTACATCTTACGGCCACATGAACCCCGTTGGAGCTGAACTGGAGGAGGAGGAGGAGGAAGAGGAGGAGGAGGAGTTGCCCAGCGAAACACAGTTTAGGCTTGGCGAAATGGCTGGTTTATCTAGTCAGCGGACAGGAGAGGAGGAGCAGGAGCAGCCAGAGGAGCTAGAGGTTTTTGAGGAAGGAGAGACAGAGGACCCGGGCACACCGTGGCAGTATGCAGTGGAGATGGAGACAGGTAGTCCATCCGAGTCACTTGCGCAAATGGCACGAAGCATGCTCACAAGCTTGCGTAGTGACCCCAGAATTGTTTCCATCTGTCGGCGGGATGACTTCTGGCTGTCCACCTTATTGGACCCTCGCTTCCGGCACAAAATGGGGGCATTTTTTAAACCCACCGAGAGGGAGGACAAACTCAACTACTACAAAGACATTCTACGTAGGCAGTTGGCCGATGCCTATCTGCGCCATGGTCCATACTCTCGCAGGTCTGACTCGAGGGGACCTCTGCGCTCACCTTCCACTGCCATGGCCGCTGGGGGGGTTGGCAGCAGCAGCAGCAGAAGCTCCATCAGCAGCAGCAGCCTCAGTCTTCAGTCGCTAATGAGTAGCTTTCTACACCCGCATAGTGAGGCTACTCATGAGCAGCAGGAAGACCTGGAGCAGGACCTGAACCAGCAGGTCATGTCATACTTTGACATGACCATGCCAACACACCTTGAGGATCCGCTGGACTTCTGGGCAGCCAAACTTGATTTGTGGCCGCAACTAGCAGAGTTTGCCCTGGAAAAGCTGTCCTGCCCGGCAAGTAGCGTGCCATCTGAGCGAGTGTTTAGTGCGGCGGGGGCCATAGTTACGGCGAGGAGAACTCGTCTGTCAACTAAAAATGTGGAGAGACTCACCTTTGTCAAAATGAATCAGGGATGGATCAGCCAGGATTTCCACCCACCAATGCCTGATGCATGCGACTAGATTCAGCATGGTGCCACGTTTTACACTTTCCAAATGGTGCAAAACATATTTATGTCTTTAGGCCATTTTTTGGGCTCCTGCTGCTGCTACTGTCAACTCCTGCCAACTCCAGGGTGTGATTCATCCAATTTTTGGGCTCCTGAAGCCAACTCCAGTGTATATTTGGGCTCCTGCTGCTGCTGCTGTCAACTCCTGCCAACTCCAGGGTGTGATTCATCCAATTTTTGGGCTCCTGAAGCCAACTCCAGTGTATATTTGGGCTCCTGCTGCTGCTACTGTCAACTCCTGCCAACTCCAGGGTGTGATTCATCCAATTTTTGGGCTCCTGAAGCCAACTCCAGTGTATATTTGGGCTCCTGCTGCTGCTGCTGCCAACTTCTGCCAACTCCAGGGTGTGATTCATCCAATTTTTGGGCTCCTGAGGCCAACTCCAGTGTATATTTGGGCTCCTGCTGCTGCTGCTGCCAACTTCTGCCAACTCCAGGGTGTGATTCATCCAATTTTTGGGCTCCTGAAGCCAACTCCAGTGTATATTTGGGCTCCTGCTGCTGCTGCTGCCAACTTCTGCCAACTCCAGGGTGTGATTCATCCAATTTTTGGGCTCCTGAAGCCAACCCCAGGGTCTCTTTAAAGTAATGTTTGGGCTCCTGCTGCTGCTGCCAACTCCAGGGTGTGATTCATCCAATTTTTGGGCTCCTGAGGCCAACTCCAGTGTATATTTGGGCTCCTGCTGCTGCTGCTGCCAACTTCTGCCAACTCCAGGGTGTGATTCATCCAATTTTTGGGCTCCTGAAGCCAACTCCAGTGTATATTTGGGCTCCTGCTGCTGCTGCTGCCAACTTCTGCCAACTCCAGGGTGTGATTCATCCAATTTTTGGGCTCCTGAAGCCAACCCCAGGGTCTCTTTAAAGTAATGTTTGGGCTCCTGCTGCTGCTGCCAACTCCAGGGTGTGATTCATCCAATTTTTGGGCTCCTGAGGCCAACTCCAGTGTATATTTGGGCTCCTGCTGCTGCTGCTGCCAACTTCTGCCAACTCCAGGGTGTGATTCATCCAATTTTTGGGCTCCTGAAGCCAACTCCAGTGTATATTTGGGCTCCTGCTGCTGCTGCTGCCAACTTCTGCCAACTCCAGGGTGTGATTCATCCAATTTTTGGGCTCCTGAAGCCAACCCCAGGGTCTCTTTAAAGTAATGTTTGGGCTCCTGCTGCTGCTGCCAACTCCAGGGTGTGATTCATCCAATTTTTGGGCTCCTGAGGCCAACTCCAGTGTATATTTGGGCTCCTGCTGCTGCTGCTGCCAACTTCTGCCAACTCCAGGGTGTGATTCATCCAATTTTTGGGCTCCTGAAGCCAACTCCAGTGTATATTTGGGCTCCTGCTGCTGCTGCTGCCAACTTCTGCCAACTCCAGGGTGTGATTCATCCAATTTTTGGGCTCCTGAAGCCAACCCCAGGGTCTCTTTAAAGTAATGTTTGGGCTCCTGCTGCTGCTGCCAACTCCAGGGTGTGATTCATCCAATTTTTGGGCTCCTGAGGCCAACTCCAGTGTATATTTGGGCTCCTGCTGCTGCTGCTGCCAACTTCTGCCAACTCCAGGGTGTGATTCATCCAATTTTTGGGCTCCTGAAGCCAACTCCAGTGTATATTTGGGCTCCTGCTGCTGCTGCTGCCAACTTCTGCCAACTCCAGGGTGTGATTCATCCAATTTTTGGGCTCCTGAAGCCAACCCCAGGGTCTCTTTAAAGTAATGTTTGGGCTCCTGCTGCTGCTGCCAACTCCAGGGTGTGATTCATCCAATTTTTGGGCTCCTGAGGCCAACTCCAGTGTATATTTGGGCTCCTGCTGCTGCTGCTGCCAACTTCTGCCAACTCCAGGGTGTGATTCATCCAATTTTTGGGCTCCTGAAGCCAACTCCAGTGTATATTTGGGCTCCTGCTGCTGCTGCTGCCAACTTCTGCCAACTCCAGGGTGTGATTCATCCAATTTTTGGGCTCCTGAAGCCAACCCCAGGGTCTCTTTAAAGTAATGTTTGGGCTCCTGCTGCTGCTGCCAACTCCAGGGTGTGATTCATCCAATTTTTGGGCTCCTGAGGCCAACTCCAGTGTATATTTGGGCTCCTGCTGCTGCTGCTGCCAACTTCTGCCAACTCCAGGGTGTGATTCATCCAATTTTTGGGCTCCTGAAGCCAACTCCAGTGTATATTTGGGCTCCTGCTGCTGCTACTGTCAACTCCTGCCAACTCCAGGGTGTGATTCATCCAATTTTTGGGCTCCTGAAGCCAACTCCAGTGTATATTTGGGCTCCTGCTGCTGCTACTGTCAACTTCTGCCAACTCCAGGGTGTGATTCATCCAATTTTTGGGCTCCTGAAGCCAACCCCAGGGTCTCTTTAAAGTAATGTTTGGGCTCCTGCTGCTGCTGCCAACTCCAGGGTGTGATTCATCCAATTTTTGGGCTCCTGAGGCCAACTCCAGTGTATATTTGGGCTCCTGCTGCTGCTGCTGCCAACTTCTGCCAACTCCAGGGTGTGATTCATCCAATTTTTGGGCTCCTGAAGCTAACCCCAGGGTCTCTTTAAAGTAATGTTTGGGCTCCTGCTGCTGCTGCCAACTCCAGGGTGTGATTCATCCAATTTTTGGGCTCCTGAGGCCAACTCCAGTGTATATTTGGGCTCCTGCTGCTGCTGCTGCCAACTTCTGCCAACTCCAGGGTGTGATTCATCCAATTTTTGGGCTCCTGAAGCCAACTCCAGTGTATATTTGGGCTCCTGCTGCTGCTGCTGCCAACTTCTGCCAACTCCAGGGTGTGATTCATCCAATTTTTGGGCTCCTGAGGCCAACTCCAGTGTATATTTGGGCTCCTGCTGCTGCTGCTGTCAACTCCTGCCAACTCCAGGGTGTGATTCATCCAATTTTTGGGCTCCTGAAGCCAACTCCAGTGTATATTTGGGCTCCTGCTGCTGCTACTGTCAACTCCTGCCAACTCCAGGGTGTGATTCATCCAATTTTTGGGCTCCTGAAGCCAACTCCAGTGTATATTTGGGCTCCTGCTGCTGCTACTGTCAACTCCTGCCAACTCCAGGGTGTGATTCATCCAATTTTTGGGCTCCTGAAGCCAACTCCAGTGTATATTTGGGCTCCTGCTGCTGCTACTGTCAACTCCTGCCAACTCCAGGGTGTGATTCATCCAATTTTTGGGCTCCTGAAGCCAACTCCAGTGTATATTTGGGCTCCTGCTGCTGCTGCTGCCAACTTCTGCCAACTCCAGGGTGTGATTCATCCAATTTTTGGGCTCCTGAAGCCAACCCCAGGGTCTCTTTAAAGTAATGTTCGGGCTCCTGCTGCTGCTGCCAACTCCAGGGTGTGATTCATCCAATTTTTGGGCTCCTGAGGCCAACTCCAGTGTATATTTGGGCTCCTGCTGCTGCTGCTGCCAACTTCTGCCAACTCCAGGGTGTGATTCATCCAATTTTTGGGCTCCTGAAGCCAACTCCAGTGTATATTTGGGCTCCTGCTGCTGCTGCTGGCAACTTCTGCCAACTCCAGGGTGTGATTCATCCAATTTTTGGGCTCCTGAAGCCAACTCCAGTGTATATTTGGGCTCCTGCTGCTGCTACTGTCAACTCCTGCCAACTCCAGGGTGTGATTCATCCAATTTTTGGGCTCCTGAAGCCAACTCCAGTGTATATTTGGGCTCCTGCTGCTGCTGCTGCCAACTTCTGCCAACTCCAGGGTGTGATTCATCCAATTTTTGGGCTCCTGAGGCCAACTCCAGTGTATATTTGGGCTCCTGCTGCTGCTGCTGTCAACTCCTGCCAACTCCAGGGTGTGATTCATCCAATTTTTGGGCTCCTGAAGCCAACTCCAGTGTATATTTGGGCTCCTGCTGCTGCTACTGTCAACTCCTGCCAACTCCAGGGTGTGATTCATCCAATTTTTGGGCTCCTGAAGCCAACTCCAGTGTATATTTGGGCTCCTGCTGCTGCTGCTGCCAACTTCTGCCAACTCCAGGGTGTGATTCATCCAATTTTTGGGCTCCTGAGGCCAACTCCAGTGTATATTTGGGCTCCTGCTGCTGCTGCTGCCAACTTCTGCCAACTCCAGGGTGTGATTCATCCAATTTTTGGGCTCCTGAAGCCAACTCCAGTGTATATTTGGGCTCCTGCTGCTGCTGCTGCCAACTTCTGCCAACTCCAGGGTGTGATTCATCCAATTTTTGGGCTCCTGAAGCCAACCCCAGGGTCTCTTTAAAGTAATGTTTGGGCTCCTGCTGCTGCTGCCAACTCCAGGGTGTGATTCATCCAATTTTTGGGCTCCTGAGGCCAACTCCAGTGTATATTTGGGCTCCTGCTGCTGCTGCTGCCAACTTCTGCCAACTCCAGGGTGTGATTCATCCAATTTTTGGGCTCCTGAAGCCAACCCCAGGGTCTCTTTAAAGTAATGTTTGGGCTCCTGCTGCTGCTGCCAACTCCAGGGTGTGATTCATCCAATTTTTGGGCTCCTGAGGCCAACTCCAGTGTATATTTGGGCTCCTGCTGCTGCTGCTGCCAACTTCTGCCAACTCCAGGGTGTGATTCATCCAATTTTTGGGCTCCTGAAGCCAACTCCAGTGTATATTTGGGCTCCTGCTGCTGCTGCTGCCAACTTCTGCCAACTCCAGGGTGTGATTCATCCAATTTTTGGGCTCCTGAAGCCAACCCCAGGGTCTCTTTAAAGTAATGTTTGGGCTCCTGCTGCTGCTGCCAACTCCAGGGTGTGATTCATCCAATTTTTGGGCTCCTGAGGCCAACTCCAGTGTATATTTGGGCTCCTGCTGCTGCTGCCAACTTCTGCCAACTCCAGGGTGTGATTCATCCAATTTTTGGGCTCCTGAAGCCAACTCCAGTGTATATTTGGGCTCCTGCTGCTGCTGCTGCCAACTTCTGCCAACTCCAGGGTGTGATTCATCCAATTTTTGGGCTCCTGAAGCCAACCCCAGGGTCTCTTTAAAGTAATGTTTGGGCTCCTGCTGCTGCTACCAACTCCAGGGTGTGATTCATCCAATTTTTGGGCTCCTGAGGCCAACTCCAGTGTATATTTGGGCTCCTGCTGCTGCTGCTGCCAACTTCTGCCAACTCCAGGGTGTGATTCATCCAATTTTTGGGCTCCTGAAGCCAACTCCAGTGTATATTTGGGCTCCTGCTGCTGCTGCTGCCAACTTCTGCCAACTCCAGGGTGTGATTCATCCAATTTTTGGGCTCCTGAAGCCAACCCCAGGGTCTCTTTAAAGTAATGTTTGGGCTCCTGCTGCTGCTGCCAACTCCAGGGTGTGATTCATCCAATTTTTGGGCTCCTGAGGCCAACTCCAGTGTATATTTGGGCTCCTGCTGCTGCTGCTGCCAACTTCTGCCAACTCCAGGGTGTGATTCATCCAATTTTTGGGCTCCTGAAGCCAACTCCAGTGTATATTTGGGCTCCTGCTGCTGCTGCTGCCAACTTCTGCCAACTCCAGGGTGTGATTCATCCAATTTTTGGGCTCCTGAAGCCAACCCCAGGGTCTCTTTAAAGTAATGTTTGGGCTCCTGCTGCTGCTGCCAACTCCAGGGTGTGATTCATCCAATTTTTGGGCTCCTGAGGCCAACTCCAGTGTATATTTGGGCTCCTGCTGCTGCTGCTGCCAACTTCTGCCAACTCCAGGGTGTGATTCATCCAATTTTTGGGCTCCTGAAGCCAACTCCAGTGTATATTTGGGCTCCTGCTGCTGCTGCTGCCAACTTCTGCCATCTCCAGGGTGTGATTCATCCAATTTTTGGGCTCCTGAAGCCAACCCCAGGGTCTCTTTAAAGTAATGTTTGGGCTCCTGCTGCTGCTGCCAACTCCAGGGTGTGATTCATCCAATTTTTGGGCTCCTGAGGCCAACTCCAGTGTATATTTGGGCTCCTGCTGCTGCTGCTGCCAACTTCTGCCAACTCCAGGGTGTGATTCATCCAATTTTTGGGCTCCTGAAGCCAACTCCAGTGTATATTTGGGCTCCTGCTGCTGCTGCTGCCAACTTCTGCCAACTCCAGGGTGTGATTCATCCAATTTTTGGGCTCCTGAAGCCAACCCCAGGGTCTCTTTAAAGTAATGTTTGGGCTCCTGCTGCTGCTGCCAACTCCAGGGTGTGATTCATCCAATTTTTGGGCTCCTGAGGCCAACTCCAGTGTATATTTGGGCTCCTGCTGCTGCTGCTGCCAACTTCTGCCAACTCCAGGGTGTGATTCATCCAATTTTTGGGCTCCTGAAGCCAACTCCAGTGTATATTTGGGCTCCTGCTGCTGCTACTGTCAACTCCTGCCAACTCCAGGGTGTGATTCATCCAATTTTTGGGCTCCTGAAGCCAACTCCAGTGTATATTTGGGCTCCTGCTGCTGCTACTGTCAACTTCTGCCAACTCCAGGGTGTGATTCATCCAATTTTTGGGCTCCTGAAGCCAACCCCAGGGTCTCTTTAAAGTAATGTTGGGCTCCTGCTGCTGCTGCCAACTCCAGGGTGTGATTCATCCAATTTTTGGGCTCCTGAGGCCAACTCCAGTGTATATTTGGGCTCCTGCTGCTGCTGCTGCTGCCAACTTCTGCCAACTCCAGGGTGTGATTCATCCAATTTTTGGGCTCCTGAAGCTAACCCCAGGGTCTCTTTAAAGTAATGTTTGGGCTCCTGCTGCTGCTGCCAACTCCAGGGTGTGATTCATCCAATTTTTGGGCTCCTGAGGCCAACTCCAGTGTATATTTGGGCTCCTGCTGCTGCTGCTGCCAACTTCTGCAAACTCCAGGGTGTGATTCATCCAATTTTTGGGCTCCTGAAGCCAACTCCAGTGTATATTTGGGCTCCTGCTGCTGCTGCCAACTTCTGCCAACTCCAGGGTGTGATTCATCCAATTTTTGGGCTCCTGAGGCCAACTCCAGTGTATATTTGGGCTCCTGCTGCTGTCAACTCCTGCCAACTCCAGGGTGTGATTCATCCAATTTTTGGGCTCCTGAAGCCAACTCCAGTGTATATTTGGGCTCCTGCTGCTGCTACTGTCAACTCCTGCCAACTCCAGGGTGTGATTCATCCAATTTTTGGGCTCCTGAAGCCAACTCCAGTGTATATTTGGGCTCCTGCTGCTGCTACTGTCAACTCCTGCCAACTCCAGGGTGTGATTCATCCAATTTTTGGGCTCCTGAAGCCAACTCCAGTGTATATTTGGGCTCCTGCTGCTGCTACTGTCAACTCCTGCCAACTCCAGGGTGTGATTCATCCAATTTTTGGGCTCCTGAAGCCAACTCCAGTGTATATTTGGGCTCCTGCTGCTGCTGCTGCCAACTTCTGCCAACTCCAGGGTGTGATTCATCCAATTTTTGGGCTCCTGAGGCCAACTCCAGTGTATATTTGGGCTCCTGCTGCTGCTGCTGTCAACTCCTGCCAACTCCAGGGTGTGATTCATCCAATTTTTGGGCTCCTGAAGCCAACTCCAGTGTATATTTGGGCTCCTGCTGCTGCTACTGTCAACTCCTGCCAACTCCAGGGTGTGATTCATCCAATTTTTGGGCTCCTGAAGCCAACTCCAGTGTATATTTGGGCTCCTGCTGCTGCTACTGTCAACTCCTGCCAACTCCAGGGTGTGATTCATCCAATTTTTGGGCTCCTGAAGCCAACTCCAGTGTATATTTGGGCTCCTGCTGCTGCTACTGTCAACTCCTGCCAACTCCAGGGTGTGATTCATCCAATTTTTGGGCTCCTGAAGCCAACTCCAGTGTATATTTGGGCTCCTGCTGCTGCTGCTGCCAACTTCTGCCAACTCCAGGGTGTGATTCATCCAATTTTTGGGCTCCTGAGGCCAACTCCAGTGTATATTTGGGCTCCTGCTGCTGCTGCTGTCAACTCCTGCCAACTCCAGGGTGTGATTCATCCAATTTTTGGGCTCCTGAAGCCAACTCCAGTGTATATTTGGGCTCCTGCTGCTGCTACTGTCAACTCCTGCCAACTCCAGGGTGTGATTCATCCAATTTTTGGGCTCCTGAAGCCAACTCCAGTGTATATTTGGGCTCCTGCTGCTGCTACTGTCAACTCCTGCCAACTCCAGGGTGTGATTCATCCAATTTTTGGGCTCCTGAAGCCAACTCCAGTGTATATTTGGGCTCCTGCTGCTGCTGCTGCCAACTTCTGCCAACTCCAGGGTGTGATTCATCCAATTTTTGGGCTCCTGAGGCCAACTCCAGTGTATATTTGGGCTCCTGCTGCTGCTGCTGTCAACTCCTGCCAACTCCAGGGTGTGATTCATCCAATTTTTGGGCTCCTGAAGCCAACTCCAGTGTATATTTGGGCTCCTGCTGCTGCTACTGTCAACTCCTGCCAACTCCAGGGTGTGATTCATCCAATTTTTGGGCTCCTGAAGCCAACTCCAGTGTATATTTGGGCTCCTGCTGCTGCTACTGTCAACTCCTGCCAACTCCAGGGTGTGATTCATCCAATTTTTGGGCTCCTGAAGCCAACTCCAGTGTATATTTGGGCTCCTGCTGCTGCTACTGTCAACTCCTGCCAACTCCAGGGTGTGATTCATCCAATTTTTGGGCTCCTGAAGCCAACTCCAGTGTATATTTGGGCTCCTGCTGCTGCTGCTGCCAACTTCTGCCAACTCCAGGGTGTGATTCATCCAATTTTTGGGCTCCTGAAGCCAACCCCAGGGTCTCTTTAAAGTAATGTTCGGGCTCCTGCTGCTGCTGCCAACTCCAGGGTGTGATTCATCCAATTTTTGGGCTCCTGAGGCCAACTCCAGTGTATATTTGGGCTCCTGCTGCTGCTGCTGCCAATTTCTGCCAACTCCAGGGTGTGATTCATCCAATTTTTGGGCTCCTGAAGCCAACTCCAGTGTATATTTGGGCTCCTGCTGCTGCTGCTGGCAACTTCTGCCAACTCCAGGGTGTGATTCATCCAATTTTTGGGCTCCTGAAGCCAACTCCAGTGTATATTTGGGCTCCTGCTGCTGCTACTGTCAACTCCTGCCAACTCCAGGGTGTGATTCATCCAATTTTTGGGCTCCTGAAGCCAACTCCAGTGTATATTTGGGCTCCTGCTGCTGCTGCTGCCAACTTCTGCCAACTCCAGGGTGTGATTCATCCAATTTTTGGGCTCCTGAGGCCAACTCCAGTGTATATTTGGGCTCCTGCTGCTGCTGCTGTCAACTCCTGCCAACTCCAGGGTGTGATTCATCCAATTTTTGGGCTCCTGAAGCCAACTCCAGTGTATATTTGGGCTCCTGCTGCTGCTACTGTCAACTCCTGCCAACTCCAGGGTGTGATTCATCCAATTTTTGGGCTCCTGAAGCCAACTCCAGTGTATATTTGGGCTCCTGCTGCTGCTGCTGCCAACTTCTGCCAACTCCAGGGTGTGATTCATCCAATTTTTGGGCTCCTGAGGCCAACTCCAGTGTATATTTGGGCTCCTGCTGCTGCTGCTGCCAACTTCTGCCAACTCCAGGGTGTGATTCATCCAATTTTTGGGCTCCTGAAGCCAACTCCAGTGTATATTTGGGCTCCTGCTGCTGCTGCTGCCAACTTCTGCCAACTCCAGGGTGTGATTCATCCAATTTTTGGGCTCCTGAAGCCAACCCCAGGGTCTCTTTAAAGTAATGTTTGGGCTCCTGCTGCTGCTGCCAACTCCAGGGTGTGATTCATCCAATTTTTGGGCTCCTGAGGCCAACTCCAGTGTATATTTGGGCTCCTGCTGCTGCTGCTGCCAACTTCTGCCAACTCCAGGGTGTGATTCATCCAATTTTTGGGCTCCTGAAGCCAACCCCAGGGTCTCTTTAAAGTAATGTTTGGGCTCCTGCTGCTGCTGCCAACTCCAGGGTGTGATTCATCCAATTTTTGGGCTCCTGAGGCCAACTCCAGTGTATATTTGGGCTCCTGCTGCTGCTGCTGCCAACTTCTGCCAACTCCAGGGTGTGATTCATCCAATTTTTGGGCTCCTGAAGCCAACTCCAGTGTATATTTGGGCTCCTGCTGCTGCTGCTGCCAACTTCTGCCAACTCCAGGGTGTGATTCATCCAATTTTTGGGCTCCTGAAGCCAACCCCAGGGTCTCTTTAAAGTAATGTTTGGGCTCCTGCTGCTGCTGCCAACTCCAGGGTGTGATTCATCCAATTTTTGGGCTCCTGAGGCCAACTCCAGTGTATATTTGGGCTCCTGCTGCTGCTGCTGCCAACTTCTGCCAACTCCAGGGTGTGATTCATCCAATTTTTGGGCTCCTGAAGCCAACTCCAGTGTATATTTGGGCTCCTGCTGCTGCTGCTGCCAACTTCTGCCAACTCCAGGGTGTGATTCATCCAATTTTTGGGCTCCTGAAGCCAACCCCAGGGTCTCTTTAAAGTAATGTTTGGGCTCCTGCTGCTGCTGCCAACTCCAGGGTGTGATTCATCCAATTTTTGGGCTCCTGAGGCCAACTCCAGTGTATATTTGGGCTCCTGCTGCTGCTGCTGCCAACTTCTGCCAACTCCAGGGTGTGATTCATCCAATTTTTGGGCTCCTGAAGCCAACTCCAGTGTATATTTGGGCTCCTGCTGCTGCTGCTGCCAACTTCTGCCAACTCCAGGGTGTGATTCATCCAATTTTTGGGCTCCTGAAGCCAACCCCAGGGTCTCTTTAAAGTAATGTTTGGGCTCCTGCTGCTGCTGCCAACTCCAGGGTGTGATTCATCCAATTTTTGGGCTCCTGAGGCCAACTCCAGTGTATATTTGGGCTCCTGCTGCTGCTGCTGCCAACTTCTGCCAACTCCAGGGTGTGATTCATCCAATTTTTGGGCTCCTGAAGCCAACTCCAGTGTATATTTGGGCTCCTGCTGCTGCTGCTGCCAACTTCTGCCAACTCCAGGGTGTGATTCATCCAATTTTTGGGCTCCTGAAGCCAACCCCAGGGTCTCTTTAAAGTAATGTTTGGGCTCCTGCTGCTGCTGCCAACTCCAGGGTGTGATTCATCCAATTTTTGGGCTCCTGAGGCCAACTCCAGTGTATATTTGGGCTCCTGCTGCTGCTGCTGCCAACTTCTGCCAACTCCAGGGTGTGATTCATCCAATTTTTGGGCTCCTGAAGCCAACTCCAGTGTATATTTGGGCTCCTGCTGCTGCTGCTGCCAACTTCTGCCATCTCCAGGGTGTGATTCATCCAATTTTTGGGCTCCTGAAGCCAACCCCAGGGTCTCTTTAAAGTAATGTTTGGGCTCCTGCTGCTGCTGCCAACTCCAGGGTGTGATTCATCCAATTTTTGGGCTCCTGAGGCCAACTCCAGTGTATATTTGGGCTCCTGCTGCTGCTGCTGCCAACTTCTGCCAACTCCAGGGTGTGATTCATCCAATTTTTGGGCTCCTGAAGCCAACTACAGTGTATATTTGGGCTCCTGCTGCTGCTGCTGCCAACTTCTGCCAACTCCAGGGTGTGATTCATCCAATTTTTGGGCTCCTGAAGCCAACCCCAGGGTCTCTTTAAAGTAATGTTTGGGCTCCTGCTGCTGCTGCCAACTCCAGGGTGTGATTCATCCAATTTTTGGGCTCCTGAGGCCAACTCCAGTGTATATTTGGGCTCCTGCTGCTGCTGCTGCCAACTTCTGCCAACTCCAGGGTGTGATTCATCCAATTTTTGGGCTCCTGAAGCCAACTCCAGTGTATATTTGGGCTCCTGCTGCTGCTACTGTCAACTCCTGCCAACTCCAGGGTGTGATTCATCCAATTTTTGGGCTCCTGAAGCCAACTCCAGTGTATATTTGGGCTCCTGCTGCTGCTACTGTCAACTTCTGCCAACTCCAGGGTGTGATTCATCCAATTTTTGGGCTCCTGAAGCCAACCCCAGGGTCTCTTTAAAGTAATGTTGGGCTCCTGCTGCTGCTGCCAACTCCAGGGTGTGATTCATCCAATTTTTGGGCTCCTGAGGCCAACTCCAGTGTATATTTGGGCTCCTGCTGCTGCTGCTGCTGCCAACTTCTGCCAACTCCAGGGTGTGATTCATCCAATTTTTGGGCTCCTGAAGCCAACCCCAGGGTCTCTTTAAAGTAATGTTTGGGCTCCTGCTGCTGCTGCCAACTCCAGGGTGTGATTCATCCAATTTTTGGGCTCCTGAGGCCAACTCCAGTGTATATTTGGGCTCCTGCTGCTGCTGCTGCCAACTTCTGCCAACTCCAGGGTGTGATTCATCCAATTTTTGGGCTCCTGAAGCCAACTCCAGTGTATATTTGGGCTCCTGCTGCTGCTGCCAACTTCTGCCAACTCCAGGGTGTGATTCATCCAATTTTTGGGCTCCTGAAGCCAACTCCAGTGTATATTTGGGCTCCTGCTGCTGCTACTGTCAACTCCTGCCAACTCCAGGGTGTGATTCATCCAATTTTTGGGCTCCTGAAGCCAACTCCAGTGTATATTTGGGCTCCTGCTGCTGCTGCTGCCAACTTCTGCCAACTCCAGGGTGTGATTCATCCAATTTTTGGGCTCCTGAAGCCAACCCCAGGGTCTCTTTAAAGTAATGTTTGGGCTCCTGCTGCTGCTGCCAACTCCAGGGTGTGATTCATCCAATTTTTGGGCTCCTGAGGCCAACTCCAGTGTATATTTGGGCTCCTGCTGCTGCTGCTGCCAACTTCTGCCAACTCCAGGGTGTGATTCATCCAATTTTTGGGCTCCTGAAGCCAACTCCAGTGTATATTTGGGCTCCTGCTGCTGCTGCTGCCAACTTCTGCCAACTCCAGGGTGTGATTCATCCAATTTTTGGGCTCCTGAAGCCAACCCCAGGGTCTCTTTAAAGTAATGTTTGGGCTCCTGCTGCTGCTGCCAACTCCAGGGTGTGATTCATCCAATTTTTGGGCTCCTGAGGCCAACTCCAGTGTATATTTGGGCTCCTGCTGCTGCTGCTGCCAACTTCTGCCAACTCCAGGGTGTGATTCATCCAATTTTTGGGCTCCTGAAGCCAACTCCAGTGTATATTTGGGCTCCTGCTGCTGCTGCTGCCAACTTCTGCCAACTCCAGGGTGTGATTCATCCAATTTTTGGGCTCCTGAAGCCAACCCCAGGGTCTCTTTAAAGTAATGTTTGGGCTCCTGCTGCTGCTGCCAACTCCAGGGTGTGATTCATCCAATTTTTGGGCTCCTGAGGCCAACTCCAGTGTATATTTGGGCTCCTGCTGCTGCTGCTGCCAACTTCTGCCAACTCCAGGGTGTGATTCATCCAATTTTTGGGCTCCTGAAGCCAACTCCAGTGTATATTTGGGCTCCTGCTGCTGCTGCTGCCAACTTCTGCCATCTCCAGGGTGTGATTCATCCAATTTTTGGGCTCCTGAAGCCAACCCCAGGGTCTCTTTAAAGTAATGTTTGGGCTCCTGCTGCTGCTGCCAACTCCAGGGTGTGATTCATCCAATTTTTGGGCTCCTGAGGCCAACTCCAGTGTATATTTGGGCTCCTGCTGCTGCTGCTGCCAACTTCTGCCAACTCCAGGGTGTGATTCATCCAATTTTTGGGCTCCTGAAGCCAACTCCAGTGTATATTTGGGCTCCTGCTGCTGCTGCTGCCAACTTCTGCCAACTCCAGGGTGTGATTCATCCAATTTTTGGGCTCCTGAAGCCAACCCCAGGGTCTCTTTAAAGTAATGTTTGGGCTCCTGCTGCTGCTGCCAACTCCAGGGTGTGATTCATCCAATTTTTGGGCTCCTGAGGCCAACTCCAGTGTATATTTGGGCTCCTGCTGCTGCTGCTGCCAACTTCTGCCAACTCCAGGGTGTGATTCATCCAATTTTTGGGCTCCTGAAGCCAACTCCAGTGTATATTTGGGCTCCTGCTGCTGCTACTGTCAACTCCTGCCAACTCCAGGGTGTGATTCATCCAATTTTTGGGCTCCTGAAGCCAACTCCAGTGTATATTTGGGCTCCTGCTGCTGCTACTGTCAACTTCTGCCAACTCCAGGGTGTGATTCATCCAATTTTTGGGCTCCTGAAGCCAACCCCAGGGTCTCTTTAAAGTAATGTTGGGCTCCTGCTGCTGCTGCCAACTCCAGGGTGTGATTCATCCAATTTTTGGGCTCCTGAGGCCAACTCCAGTGTATATTTGGGCTCCTGCTGCTGCTGCTGCTGCCAACTTCTGCCAACTCCAGGGTGTGATTCATCCAATTTTTGGGCTCCTGAAGCCAACCCCAGGGTCTCTTTAAAGTAATGTTTGGGCTCCTGCTGCTGCTGCCAACTCCAGGGTGTGATTCATCCAATTTTTGGGCTCCTGAGGCCAACTCCAGTGTATATTTGGGCTCCTGCTGCTGCTGCTGCCAACTTCTGCCAACTCCAGGGTGTGATTCATCCAATTTTTGGGCTCCTGAAGCCAACCCCAGGGTCTCTTTAAAGTAATGTTTGGGCTCCTGCTGCTGCTGCCAACTCCAGGGTGTGATTCATCCAATTTTTGGGCTCCTGAGGCCAACTCCAGTGTATATTTGGGCTCCTGCTGCTGCTGCTGCCAACTTCTGCCAACTCCAGGGTGTGATTCATCCAATTTTTGGGCTCCTGAAGCCAACTCCAGTGTATATTTGGGCTCCTGCTGCTGCTGCTGCCAACTTCTGCCAACTCCAGGGTGTGATTCATCCAATTTTTGGGCTCCTGAAGCCAACCCCAGGGTCTCTTTAAAGTAATGTTTGGGCTCCTGCTGCTGCTGCCAACTCCAGGGTGTGATTCATCCAATTTTTGGGCTCCTGAGGCCAACTCCAGTGTATATTTGGGCTCCTGCTGCTGCTGCCAACTTCTGCCAACTCCAGGGTGTGATTCATCCAATTTTTGGGCTCCTGAAGCCAACTCCAGTGTATATTTGGGCTCCTGCTGCTGCTGCTGCCAACTTCTGCCAACTCCAGGGTGTGATTCATCCAATTTTTGGGCTCCTGAAGCCAACCCCAGGGTCTCTTTAAAGTAATGTTTGGGCTCCTGCTGCTGCTGCCAACTCCAGGGTGTGATTCATCCAATTTTTGGGCTCCTGAGGCCAACTCCAGTGTATATTTGGGCTCCTGCTGCTGCTGCCAACTTCTGCCAACTCCAGGGTGTGATTCATCCAATTTTTGGGCTCCTGAAGCCAACTCCAGTGTATATTTGGGCTCCTGCTGCTGCTGCTGCCAACTTCTGCCAACTCCAGGGTGTGATTCATCCAATTTTTGGGCTCCTGAAGCCAACCCCAGGGTCTCTTTAAAGTAATGTTTGGGCTCCTGCTGCTGCTGCCAACTCCAGGGTGTGATTCATCCAATTTTTGGGCTCCTGAGGCCAACTCCAGTGTATATTTGGGCTCCTGCTGCTGCTGCTGCCAACTTCTGCCAACTCCAGGGTGTGATTCATCCAATTTTTGGGCTCCTGAAGCCAACTCCAGTGTATATTTGGGCTCCTGCTGCTGCTGCTGCCAACTTCTGCCAACTCCAGGGTGTGATTCATCCAATTTTTGGGCTCCTGAAGCCAACCCCAGGGTCTCTTTAAAGTAATGTTTGGGCTCCTGCTGCTGCTGCCAACTCCAGGGTGTGATTCATCCAATTTTTGGGCTCCTGAGGCCAACTCCAGTGTATATTTGGGCTCCTGCTGCTGCTGCTGCCAACTTCTGCCAACTCCAGGGTGTGATTCATCCAATTTTTGGGCTCCTGAAGCCAACTCCAGTGTATATTTGGGCTCCTGCTGCTGCTGCTGCCAACTTCTGCCAACTCCAGGGTGTGATTCATCCAATTTTTGGGCTCCTGAAGCCAACCCCAGGGTCTCTTTAAAGTAATGTTTGGGCTCCTGCTGCTGCTGCCAACTCCAGGGTGTGATTCATCCAATTTTTGGGCTCCTGAGGCCAACTCCAGTGTATATTTGGGCTCCTGCTGCTGCTGCTGCCAACTTCTGCCAACTCCAGGGTGTGATTCATCCAATTTTTGGGCTCCTGAAGCCAACTCCAGTGTATATTTGGGCTCCTGCTGCTGCTGCTGCCAACTTCTGCCATCTCCAGGGTGTGATTCATCCAATTTTTGGGCTCCTGAAGCCAACCCCAGGGTCTCTTTAAAGTAATGTTTGGGCTCCTGCTGCTGCTGCCAACTCCAGGGTGTGATTCATCCAATTTTTGGGCTCCTGAGGCCAACTCCAGTGTATATTTGGGCTCCTGCTGCTGCTGCTGCCAACTTCTGCCAACTCCAGGGTGTGATTCATCCAATTTTTGGGCTCCTGAAGCCAACTCCAGTGTATATTTGGGCTCCTGCTGCTGCTGCTGCCAACTTCTGCCAACTCCAGGGTGTGATTCATCCAATTTTTGGGCTCCTGAAGCCAACCCCAGGGTCTCTTTAAAGTAATGTTTGGGCTCCTGCTGCTGCTGCCAACTCCAGGGTGTGATTCATCCAATTTTTGGGCTCCTGAGGCCAACTCCAGTGTATATTTGGGCTCCTGCTGCTGCTGCTGCCAACTTCTGCCAACTCCAGGGTGTGATTCATCCAATTTTTGGGCTCCTGAAGCCAACTCCAGTGTATATTTGGGCTCCTGCTGCTGCTACTGTCAACTCCTGCCAACTCCAGGGTGTGATTCATCCAATTTTTGGGCTCCTGAAGCCAACTCCAGTGTATATTTGGGCTCCTGCTGCTGCTACTGTCAACTTCTGCCAACTCCAGGGTGTGATTCATCCAATTTTTGGGCTCCTGAAGCCAACCCCAGGGTCTCTTTAAAGTAATGTTGGGCTCCTGCTGCTGCTGCCAACTCCAGGGTGTGATTCATCCAATTTTTGGGCTCCTGAGGCCAACTCCAGTGTATATTTGGGCTCCTGCTGCTGCTGCTGCCAACTTCTGCCAACTCCAGGGTGTGATTCATCCAATTTTTGGGCTCCTGAAGCCAACTCCAGTGTATATTTGGGCTCCTGCTGCTGCTGCTGCCAACTTCTGCCAACTCCAGGGTGTGATTCATCCAATTTTTGGGCTCCTGAAGCCAACTCCAGTGTATATTTGGGCTCCTGCTGCTGCTGCTGCCAACTTCTGCCAACTCCAGGGTGTGATTCATCCAATTTTTGGGCTCCTGAAGCCAACCCCAGGGTCTCTTTAAAGTAATGTTTGGGCTCCTGCTGCTGCTGCCAACTCCAGGGTGTGATTCATCCAATTTTTGGGCTCCTGAGGCCAACTCCAGTGTATATTTGGGCTCCTGCTGCTGCTGCTGCCAACTTCTGCCAACTCCAGGGTGTGATTCATCCAATTTTTGGGCTCCTGAAGCCAACTCCAGTGTATATTTGGGCTCCTGCTGCTGCTGCTGCCAACTTCTGCCAACTCCAGGGTGTGATTCATCCAATTTTTGGGCTCCTGAAGCCAACCCCAGGGTCTCTTTAAAGTAATGTTTGGGCTCCTGCTGCTGCTGCCAACTCCAGGGTGTGATTCATCCAATTTTTGGGCTCCTGAGGCCAACTCCAGTGTATATTTGGGCTCCTGCTGCTGCTGCTGCCAACTTCTGCCAACTCCAGGGTGTGATTCATCCAATTTTTGGGCTCCTGAAGCCAACTCCAGTGTATATTTGGGCTCCTGCTGCTGCTGCTGCCAACTTCTGCCATCTCCAGGGTGTGATTCATCCAATTTTTGGGCTCCTGAAGCCAACCCCAGGGTCTCTTTAAAGTAATGTTTGGGCTCCTGCTGCTGCTGCCAACTCCAGGGTGTGATTCATCCAATTTTTGGGCTCCTGAGGCCAACTCCAGTGTATATTTGGGCTCCTGCTGCTGCTGCTGCCAACTTCTGCCAACTCCAGGGTGTGATTCATCCAATTTTTGGGCTCCTGAAGCCAACTCCAGTGTATATTTGGGCTCCTGCTGCTGCTGCTGCCAACTTCTGCCAACTCCAGGGTGTGATTCATCCAATTTTTGGGCTCCTGAAGCCAACCCCAGGGTCTCTTTAAAGTAATGTTTGGGCTCCTGCTGCTGCTGCCAACTCCAGGGTGTGATTCATCCAATTTTTGGGCTCCTGAGGCCAACTCCAGTGTATATTTGGGCTCCTGCTGCTGCTGCTGCCAACTTCTGCCAACTCCAGGGTGTGATTCATCCAATTTTTGGGCTCCTGAAGCCAACTCCAGTGTATATTTGGGCTCCTGCTGCTGCTACTGTCAACTCCTGCCAACTCCAGGGTGTGATTCATCCAATTTTTGGGCTCCTGAAGCCAACTCCAGTGTATATTTGGGCTCCTGCTGCTGCTACTGTCAACTTCTGCCAACTCCAGGGTGTGATTCATCCAATTTTTGGGCTCCTGAAGCCAACCCCAGGGTCTCTTTAAAGTAATGTTGGGCTCCTGCTGCTGCTGCCAACTCCAGGGTGTGATTCATCCAATTTTTGGGCTCCTGAGGCCAACTCCAGTGTATATTTGGGCTCCTGCTGCTGCTGCTGCTGCCAACTTCTGCCAACTCCAGGGTGTGATTCATCCAATTTTTGGGCTCCTGAAGCTAACCCCAGGGTCTCTTTAAAGTAATGTTTGGGCTCCTGCTGCTGCTGCCAACTCCAGGGTGTGATTCATCCAATTTTTGGGCTCCTGAGGCCAACTCCAGTGTATATTTGGGCTCCTGCTGCTGCTGCTGCCAACTTCTGCCAACTCCAGGGTGTGATTCATCCAATTTTTGGGCTCCTGAAGCCAACTCCAGTGTATATTTGGGCTCCTGCTGCTGCTGCCAACTTCTGCCAACTCCAGGGTGTGATTCATCCAATTTTTGGGCTCCTGAGGCCAACTCCAGTGTATATTTGGGCTCCTGCTGCTGCTGCTGTCAACTCCTGCCAACTCCAGGGTGTGATTCATCCAATTTTTGGGCTCCTGAAGCCAACTCCAGTGTATATTTGGGCTCCTGCTGCTGCTACTGTCAACTCCTGCCAACTCCAGGGTGTGATTCATCCAATTTTTGGGCTCCTGAAGCCAACTCCAGTGTATATTTGGGCTCCTGCTGCTGCTACTGTCAACTCCTGCCAACTCCAGGGTGTGATTCATCCAATTTTTGGGCTCCTGAAGCCAACTCCAGTGTATATTTGGGCTCCTGCTGCTGCTACTGTCAACTCCTGCCAACTCCAGGGTGTGATTCATCCAATTTTTGGGCTCCTGAAGCCAACTCCAGTGTATATTTGGGCTCCTGCTGCTGCTGCTGCCAACTTCTGCCAACTCCAGGGTGTGATTCATCCAATTTTTGGGCTCCTGAGGCCAACTCCAGTGTATATTTGGGCTCCTGCTGCTGCTGCTGTCAACTCCTGCCAACTCCAGGGTGTGATTCATCCAATTTTTGGGCTCCTGAAGCCAACTCCAGTGTATATTTGGGCTCCTGCTGCTGCTACTGTCAACTCCTGCCAACTCCAGGGTGTGATTCATCCAATTTTTGGGCTCCTGAAGCCAACTCCAGTGTATATTTGGGCTCCTGCTGCTGCTACTGTCAACTCCTGCCAACTCCAGGGTGTGATTCATCCAATTTTTGGGCTCCTGAAGCCAACTCCAGTGTATATTTGGGCTCCTGCTGCTGCTACTGTCAACTCCTGCCAACTCCAGGGTGTGATTCATCCAATTTTTGGGCTCCTGAAGCCAACTCCAGTGTATATTTGGGCTCCTGCTGCTGCTGCTGCCAACTTCTGCCAACTCCAGGGTGTGATTCATCCAATTTTTGGGCTCCTGAGGCCAACTCCAGTGTATATTTGGGCTCCTGCTGCTGCTGCTGTCAACTCCTGCCAACTCCAGGGTGTGATTCATCCAATTTTTGGGCTCCTGAAGCCAACTCCAGTGTATATTTGGGCTCCTGCTGCTGCTACTGTCAACTCCTGCCAACTCCAGGGTGTGATTCATCCAATTTTTGGGCTCCTGAAGCCAACTCCAGTGTATATTTGGGCTCCTGCTGCTGCTACTGTCAACTCCTGCCAACTCCAGGGTGTGATTCATCCAATTTTTGGGCTCCTGAAGCCAACTCCAGTGTATATTTGGGCTCCTGCTGCTGCTGCTGCCAACTTCTGCCAACTCCAGGGTGTGATTCATCCAATTTTTGGGCTCCTGAGGCCAACTCCAGTGTATATTTGGGCTCCTTCTGCCCCTCATAGTGATGCCACTTCAACTCTCTGCAATTGTGCCGCTCTGCGATTCTATTAGCGATGCCTCTGATCTGCATGTGATATTTCTTCAAAGTATTATTTAACTAACCCAGCACGCATCCTGTGCGTGTTACAGCAAGGCTGAATGGTTTACAACCCTATTGAGGCTCTAGGAGGCTCAGAAATAGCCGTTTTTATTAGCGATTCGTCGATTTTTGTCGGAAAATTCGGCGAATCAGTCGAATCGAATTTTTCAAAAGTTCGCTCATCTCTAGTCAGTGCCACATTGAGCCAGACCCAGTGGCATGACTAATTGTGACAGGTCCTTGGTGCCCTGTCAAGGTTATCTGTTAATTCAATTTGACCCAGGTGAACAACTAAAGACTGAAACAGCAGAGACAAGTGGTGCTTCCTTTCTCTAAATGATCTCAAGTCATGACAAATAAGATAAATAAGGTCGATAAATGTGAAGGAGCGACAATGATGGGCTCCCCTGACCTTCTGGGTCCAGGTGCGGTCACACCCACTTCATCTTCTATCAGTAGCATAAGTATAATGTGATGGGGCACTGGTTCCAAGATTAAATGGAGCCCTGTCAAGGCTGTCTTTCAACTGGGATGTAGCTAAACACTGAAACAGCAGAAACGAATGGTGCTTCCTTTCTCTAAATGGTGTGAAGTAAGCACAAATCTAAAAAAAATAAGGAAGAGGGACAGCAATGATGGGGCCTCTTGCCCTCCTTACACAGTGTTCTCTGTTTTGGGTCAAAGAGCTGACTTTATTACATCAAGGTATTATTCACACTAAAAGAACACTTACCCTGCTATGCTGGCTGCACAAACTTTAGGGACTCAAAGAGACTCCTGATACCCACCTACACAGACCTTAGGGACTCTTGGAGATATCAGTGTTCCCAACCTTCTCCACAAGAGCCACCAACAGATCATGTTTTGTGGATCTCCACACTGGCAGCACTGTAGCTGTTTGATCACTAATTACTCCATAACATGAAAACATGAACTGTTGGTGGCTGTCAAGGAGAGAGTTGGGGAATATTGTGCTATATGATGCTGCTGCTACACCCTCTACTGGATTTTAATGGCTTTAGGGACTCAGAGAGACTGATGTAGCTGTTACCACCCTCCACTGGCTTTCACAGGCATTTAGGGGCTCAATGAGACTGATGCTACTCTCTTCCACTGGCTTCCACTGACCTTTAAGAAGGGGATTTATGAGACCGCTTCTGGTGGTGCAGTGTGATTTTTGTCCTACTTAGCAGCCCCCCACCCCCTTATAAGAATGTCTCAAACCACTGTTTAGTATGCAGGATAAGAACAACTTTACTGGCTTTATATTGAACTCTGCTTGTAAAACTGTTTTTAAATACATTTAATATGTAGAAAGGTAGTTTTAAAACGCTCCAAAAATGTATCCGCAGATCCATCTTAAAGGACTAATGATGAGGATGAGCAGACAGAAGATATAATATGAGAAATACTGGAGGTCAACAGGGGCGCCCTAGGAGCACCCTGAAAATGTAAGTGATGATATGCAAATGTAATATACAAAAACACAAAAAAGGAATTTTGCAATGAACATGGTCTGACCTATTGGCTCTGTGGTTTTAATGTGATTTTAGTTGAGCTGGGTGAGTCTTCGCTGAGGAAGCGCACATGAAACACATTGGAAGATTACCTCCACATAGGAACCAGCGAGAGAACAATGTATCTCTTATTAACATCAGATATTTTATTATTGTTTCTATTATTTTTTTATTATTATATTCACTGTATCCTGAAAATTTATTTTGATGATCATGTGGTATGAAATTAATATGTGAGATGCAGTAATTCCAGAGCATAGGTGATTTTTTTTTTTTTTTTATGAATAAGCCAGGTCTCCCAACATCAAAACGTAGCCAGCCTAGCCAGCTGCCAGTGTCCTCACTTATGAAGGGCCGCCATCTTATTTATTTATTTTTTTTCAAGTCCTGGTCTGATTCTGCCTCTGGGGGCCCCTTCCGCATGTCAAGAGGCCCCCAGAGGCAGAATCGCCTCCAAAGTTTGGGTACCCATTGATTTCAAAGGGGGCACAGGTTCAGGTGAAGTTCTGATACACTAATCAAACTTTTGTTCAAAGTTGCCAAACTGCAGCTTCTAGAAGTTCACCCACATGGGATGCTTATTCTTGAGGGAAAGTAAAAATTATTCATTGTCATTAAAGTCTATTTCCAGGCAAGAACAACTGAAAGCTTATATGAGCACCCACGCGCTCCATCTGTGCTGGGGGCTGAAGAGGCCTCATTTCAGTGTTGTCAGTCCAATTGAAGACAGCACGCCTTCTGTCAACACCAGAGTGCCTCCTAATTCTAGTCATGAGAAAGTAACCTGGTAAATTGGCAGCAATGGTTCTATAATACCCTCTGGGGGCTTGTTGAGAGCTGACTGTCTGCCAACTCCAAGCTAGTTACTCCTCTCCATGGCACATTTAGGCCCTTACTTAACAAGGGATAGCGCCAGGTAGCGAATGGTGAGCGAACAGTAATGACGCTCACCGCCACGAGAACGCCGGCTCCCCTCCGCAATCACACATTTATCAAGCCGATCCTGCTTAGCGACTGACAGAGCGCCAGATAGCGAATCATTCATCATTATTCCAGCCTCACCCCACAGCGCCAGCGAGTGACCTTGAACAGCGACAGGTATGACCTCTCGCTACCTGACGCTCTCCAGTGCATTTCAATGGAGCAATCTTTAAATATTCATAATTAATTGCTATTATTTATTTATTTATTTATTTTTTTTTAAATGTCAAAAATTATGTGACCACTTCTGCAATGTTAGATATTTTTTTTAAGGTAAAAAAAAAAAATAAAATTTGTGCAGAATTGGTATTACAGGTCTGATATTAATGTATTCATATTACAAAATGTTTTGAAAAACATGTTTTTTTTTTTCAAAAAATATGGTTGTTTGGGGGTTAAAAAACTACTTTTAACCCATCGCCGCCAGCGCTCTGGGGTTTAAACAAGCATTTCACAGCGACTCCTAACCCCGTATTCAACATTACCGCACACCGACTGAGTCGCTGTCAACAGCCGAACAACGGGCAAGCACAGCGAATACTAGCGGGCGCTGTGAAAATAACGCTACTGTCGCTCATCTGTCGCTACCTGGCGCTATTAATGAATCGGCCTCCCCGTTATTTGCAATGCTATGAAATCGTGGCATAACTAAATGTGATGGCACCCTTATGCAAACATTAAATGGAGCCCTGTCAAGGCTTATATACAAAACCTTTTTTTCTTTTAACTCAGTTGGATGCAACTAGATATCTAAAGACTGAAACAGCAGCGACAAATGGTGCTTCCTTTCTAAAAAATATGCCAAGTGAGCACAAATATGATAAATAACGTAGAAGAACAACAATGATGGGACCCCGACCCTGTGGGTCCCAATGTGGTCTCACCCGCTAAAGTAAATATTAGGGGGGAATAATACATTTTTTTTCTGTGTAAGTGTGTTTTATTACATTTAACTTGAACTGGTAAGGGGTCCTTGAGCTCCCTATGCAGTTCACAAGGAAAGAGGGGTTATTTGTCAGCAAGCGGGTTACTTACCATAAACCCCTGCCCCATTACCTGTATCTCCAAAGCCAAGAAGGCTTAAGGCTACCAGCTCATCACTTATTATATATGTTTTCATGTAAAGTACATACATTTATCTATGGTATGTCAGGGATACCTTAATTGTAGCACTATGTACTGTAGCACAGTTCTATTTATTGTTTGACATTTTCCAAAGCCCTTTACTTAAATTACATTACCTGTTAATACATTTAATTGATGAGAGGAGGGGGAATTCAAAAATAGGAAGGGGTCGTTCTTTGTCTTTGTGCAATTACAAAGAACAACCATACCAAAGAAGATAGACCTAGGCTTTCTTGTCACATGGGAGCCTAAGAATGGGGCTCAGGCTAAAAATGTGGTGAATAAAGTATAAATCTGGGTACACATTTGCATGTGAATTACTGCCTGCATCTTGGTGAGCTTTAACACACAAAAAAGTGCAGAAAAAATGTTGTTTTAATTTTCCTAAAAAATGCACTTGTACATGTGATGGGGAATTTTTACAGGCAAGGTGGGCCATTTTTCCAATTAGGAAAGAATAATTGTTTACAAGTTTGAAAACAACAATATCTTATGGAGTATGCAGAAAAAATTACAAATTATTGAGCATACTCCATCGGTTTTCCAAACCTTAAAACAAAATCCTTTTCTAATTGGAAAAATGATGCACCTCACCTGTAAAAATGCCCCATCGCATGGTATTTGAATTGTTGGGATTAGGGATGAGCGAATCGATCCGGACGAACCCGGATTCGATCCAAATTTCATGGAAAATTCGATTCGGATCGAATCCGAATTTCCCCGCGATTCGATCGAGCAAAGTTTTTTTCTAAAATCCATTCATTTCAATGACAGGCATTCTACGTGACATGTCCAGACATGTAAGCTGGGGCAGTGTATGCTGGGACAGTCACATGCAGCCTGTCAGCAGCCAGCAAGCCCGGTGACGTCACAGCGCTATTTAAGGCCGGCGGCCATCTTGCTTTTCCTCATTTCTGTATTGCATTCGTGAGAGACAGAACGCTGCTGTAGGCAGGGAGAGAGACAGTTAGACAGACAGGGACAGACAGGGACAGGCTGGAGACAGACAGGAGACAGGCAGGAGACAGACAGAAAGTCAGCGAAAAACAGGGAAAGTTAGGAAAAATCGGAGGCAGTCACAGGGAGATTTTTTTTTTTTTCATCCAGCCTGAGTGTTACTGGCTGGCTGACTGGCTTTGTTAGCGTTTTCAGGCTGCTTATACACTAACTGTGCATATATACTGAACTGATCTTAAGTCTGCTGTGAGGCATCCCATTCTGTGACTACACCAGCCTCTATTTAAGACCATAACCATTTGCACTTATTCTAATTGAAATTAGGCCTCATAAAGACACTTTTGCTGTGCATAGCACTACTGGTCCCAGGTGCACTGCTGGTTTTTGTGGCATCCCATTCTGTGACTACACCAGCCTCTATTTAAGACCATAACCATTTGCACTTATTCTAATTGAAATTAGGCCTGATAAAGACACTTTTGCTGTGCATAGCACTACTGGTCCCAGGTGCACTGCTGGTTTTTGTGGCATCCCATTCTGTGACTACACCAGCCTCTATTTAAGACCATAACCATTTGCAGTTATTCTAATTGAAATTAGGCCTGATAAAGACACTTTTGCTGTGCATAGACTTACTGCTCCCTGCCAGGTGCACTGCTGGTTTTTGTGGCATCCCATTCTGTGACTACACCAGCCTCTATTTAAGACCATAACCATTTGCACTTATTCTAATTGAAATTAGGCCTGATAAAGACACTTTTGCTGTGCATAGCACTACTGGTCCCAGGTGCACTCTGCTGTGAGGCATCCCATTCTGTGACTACACCAGCCTCTATTTAAGACCATAACCATTTGCACTTATTCTAATTGAAATTAGGCCTGATAAAGACACTTTTGCTGTGCATAGCACTACTGGTCCCAGGTGCACTGCTGTTTTTTGTGGCATCCCATTCTGTGACTACACCAGCCTCTATTTAAGACCATAACCATTTGCACTTATTCTAATTGAAATTAGGCCTGATAAAGACACTTTTGCTGTGCATAGACTTACTGCTCCCTGCCAGGTGCACTGCTGGTTTTTGGGGCATCCCATTCTGTGACTACACCAGCCTCTATTTAAGACCATAACCATTTGCACTTATTCTAATTGAAATTAGGCCTGATAAAGACACTTTTGCTGTGCATAGACTTTCTGCTGCCTGCCAGGTGCACTGCTGGTTTTTGGGGCATCCCATTCTGTGACTACACCAGCCTCTATTTAAGACCATAACCATTTGCACTTATTCTAATTGAAATTAGGCCTGATAAAGACACTTTTGCTGTGCATGCTCTCTGGTTTTTGTGGCATCCCATTCTGTGACTACACCAGCCTCAATTTAAGACCATAACCATTTGCACTTATTCTAATTGAAATTAGGCCTGATAAAGACACTTTTGCTGTGCATAGCACTACTGGTCCCAGGTGCACTGCTGTTTTTTGGGGCATCCCATTCTGTGACTACACCAGCCTCTATTTAAGACCATAACCATTTGCACTTATTCTAATTGAAATTAGGCCTGATAAAGACACTTTTGCTGTGCATAGACTTACTGCTCCCTGCCAGGTGCACTGCTGGTTTTTGTGGCATCCCATTCTGTGACTACACCAGCCTCTATTTAAGACCATAACCATTTGCACTTATTCTAATTGAAATTAGGCCTGATAAAGACACTTTTGCTGTGCATAGACTTACTGCTGCCTGCCAGGTGCACTGCTGGTTTTTGGGGCATCCCATTCTGTGACTACACCAGCCTCTATTTAAGACCATAACCATTTGCACTTATTCTAATTGAAATTAGGACTGATAAAGACACTTTTGCTGTGCATGCTCTGTGGTTTTTGTGGCATCCCATTCTGTGACTACACCAGCCTCTATTTAAGACCATAACCATTTGCACTTATTCTAATTGAAAATAGGCCTGATAAAGACACTTTTGCTGTGCATAGACTTACTGCTCCCTGCCAGGTGCACTGCTGGTTTTTGGGGCATCCCATTCTGTGACTACACCAGCCTCTATTTAAGACCATAACCATTTGCACTTATTCTAATTGAAATTAGGCCTGATAAAGACACTTTTGCTGTGCATGCTCTCTGGTTTTTGTGGCATCCCATTCTGTGACTACACCAGCCTCTATTTAAGACCATAACCATTTGCACTTATTCTAATTGAAATTAGTCCTGATAAAGACACTTTTGCTGTGCATAGCACTACTGGTCCCAGGTACACTGCTGGTTTTTGGGGCATCCCATTCTGTGACTACACCAGCCTCTATTTAAGACCATAACAATTTGCACTTATTCTAATTGAAATTAGGCCTGATAAAGACACTTTTGCTGTGCATAGACTTACTGCTCCCTGCCAGGTGCACTGCTGGTTTTTGGGGCATCCCATTCTGTGACTACACCAGCCTCTATTTAAGACCATAACCATTTGCACTTATTCTAATTGAAATTAGGCCTGATAAAGACACTTTTGCTGTGCATAGACTTAATGCTGCCTGCCAGGTGCACTGCTTGTTTTTGGGGCATCCCATTCTGTGACTACACCAGCCTCTATTTAAGACCATAACCATTTGCACTTATTCTAATTGAAATTAGACCTGATAAAGACACTTTTGCTGTGCATAGCACTACTGGTCCCAGGTGCACTGCTGGTTTTTGGGGCATCCCATTCTGTGACTACACCAGCCTCTATTTAAGACCATAACCATTTGCACTTATTCTAATTGAAATTAGGCCTGATAAATACACTTTTGCTGTGCATAGACTTACTGCTCCCTGCCAGGTGCACTGCTGGTTTTCGGGGCATCCCATTCTGTGACTACACCAGCCTCTATTTAAGACCATAACCATTTGCACTTATTGTAATTGAAATTAGGCCTGATAAAGACAGTTTTGCTGTGCATATACTGCTGCCTGCCAGGTGCACTGCTGGTTTTTGGGGCATCCCATTCTGTGACTACACCAGCCTCTATTTAAGACCATAACCATTTGCACTTTTTCTCATTGAAATTAGGCCTGATAAAGACACTTTTGCTGTGCATAGACTTACTGCTGCCTGCCAGGTGCACTGCTGGTTTTTGGGGCATCCCATTATGTGACTACACCAGCCTCTATTTAAGACCATAACCATTTGCACTTATTCTAATTGAAATTAGTCCTGATAAAGACACTTTTGCTGTGCATAGCACTACTGGTCCCAGGTGCACTGCTGGTTTTTGGGGCATCCCATTCTGTGACTACACCAGCCTCTATTTAAGACCATAACAATTTGCACTTATTCTAATTGAAATTAGGCCTGATAAAGACACTTTTGCTGTGCATAGACTTACTGCTGCCTGCCAGGTGCACTGCTGGTTTTTGGGGCATCCCATTCTGTGACTACACCAGCCTCTATTTAAGACCATAACCATTTGCACTTATTCTAATTGAAATTAGGCCTGATAAAGACACTTTTGCTGTGCATAGCACTACTGGTCCCAGGTGCACTGCTGGTTTTTGGGGCATCCCATTCTGTGACTACACCAGCCTCTATTTAAGACCATAACCATTTGCACTTATTCTTATTGAAATAAGGCCTGATAAAGACACTTTTGCTGTGCATAGACTTACTGCTCCCTGCCAGGTGCACTGCTGGTTTTTGGGGCATCCCATTCTGTGACTACACCAGCCTCTATTTAAGACCATAACAATTTGCACTTATTCTAATTGAAATTAGGCCTGATAAAGACACTTTTGCTGTGCATAGACTTACTGCTGCCTGCCAGGTGCACTGCTGGTTTTTGGGGCATCCCATTCTGTGACTACACCAGCCTCTATTTAAGACCATAACCATTTGCACTTATTCTAATTGAAATTAGGCCTGATAAAGACACTTTTGCTGTGCATAGACTTACTGCTGCCTGCCAGGTGCACTGCTGGTTTTTGGGGCATCCGATTCTGTGACTACACCAGCCTCTATTTAAGACCATAACCATTTGCACTTATTCTAATTGAAATTAGGCCTGATAAAGACACTTTTGCTGTGCATGCTCTCTGGTTTTTGTGGTATCCCATTCTGTGACTACACCAGCCTCTATTTAAGACCATAACCATTTGCACTTATTCTAAGTGAAATTAGGCCTGATAAAGACACTTTTGCTGTCCATAGACTTACTGCTCCCTGCCAGGTGCACTGCTGGTTTTTGGGGCATCCCATTCTGTGACTACACCAGCCTCTATTTAAGACCATAACCATTTGCACTTATTCTAATTGAAATTAGGCCTGATAAAGACACTTTTGCTGTGCATGCTCTCTGGTTTTTGTGGCATCCCATTCTGTGACTACACCAGCCTCTATTTAAGACCATAACCATTTGCACTTATTCTAATTGAAATTTGGCCTGATAAAGGCACTTTTGCTGTGCATAGACTTACAGCTCCCTGCCAGGTGCACTGCTGGTTTTTGTGGCATCCCATTCTGTGACTACACCAGCCTCTATTTAAGACCATAACCATTTGCACTTATTCTAATTGAAATTAGGCCTGATAAAGACACTTTTGCTGTGCATAGACTTACTGCTGCCTGCCAGGTGCACTGCTGGTTTTTAGGGCATCCCATTCTGTGACTACACCAGCCTCTATTTAAGACCATAACCATTTGCACTTATTCTAATTGAAATTAGGTCTGATAAAGACACTTTTGCTGTGCATGCTCTCTGGTTTTTGTGGCATCCCATTCTGTGACTACACCAGCCTCTATTTAAGACCATAACCATTTGCACTTATTCTAATTGAAATTAGGCCTGATAAAGACACTTTTGCTGTGCATAGACTTACTGCTGCCTGCCAGGTGCACTGCTGGTTTTTGGGGCATCCCATTCTGTGACTACACCAGCCTCTATTTAAGACCATAACCATTTGCACTTATTCTAATTGAAATTAGGCCTGATAAAGACACTTTTGCTGTGCATAGCACTACTGGTCCCAGGTGCACTGCTGGTTTTTGTGGCATCCCATTCTGTGACTACACCAGCCTCTATTTAAGACCATAACCATTTGCACTTATTCTAATTGAAATTAGGCCTGATAAAGACACTTTTGCTGTGCATAGCACTACTGGTCCCAGGTGCACTCTGCTGTGAGGCATCCCATTCTGTGACTACACCAGCCTCTATTTAAGACCATAACCATTTGCACTTATTCTAATTGAAATTAGGCCTGATAAAGACACTTTTGCTGTGCATAGCACTACTGGTCCCAGGTGCACTGCTGGTTTTTGTGGCATCCCATTCTGTGACTACACCAGCCTCTATTTAAGACCATAACCATTTGCACTTATTCTAATTGAAATTAGGCCTGATAAAGACACTTTTGCTGTGCATAGCACTACTGGTCCCAGGTGCACTCTGCTGTGAGGCATCCCATTCTGTGACTACACCAGCCTCTATTTAAGACCATAACCATTTGCACTTATTCTAATTGAAATTAGGCCTGATAAAGACACTTTTGCTGTGCATAGCACTACTGGTCCCAGGTGCACTGCTGGTTTTTGTGGCATCCCATTCTGTGACTACACCAGCCTCTATTTAAGACCATAACCATTTGCACTTATTCTAATTGAAATTAGGCCTGATAAAGACACTTTTGCTGTGCATAGCACTACTGGTCCCAGGTGCACTGCTGGTTTTTGTGGCATCCCATTCTGTGACTACACCAGCCTCTATTTAAGACCATAACCATTTGCACTTATTCTAATTGAAATTAGGCCTGATAAAGACACTTTTGCTGTGCATAGTAGTACTGCTCACAGGTGCACTGCTGGCTGTTGGGGCATCCCATTCTGTAACATAGCATACCCCTCTTTATTTACACTAAGCAGCTCTCTTATTTACTCTAGGCAGGCCTGTTGGAGGCTGAGTGTTACTGCTCACTTTTGGTGTGCATTATATTCTGTTTCATATAGACCCACCGCTGCCTGGGGGTTCTTAAAATATCACCTACTACCACGCCAGTTAGACTATGTCGGGCAGACAAGTGCCTGGAAGTGAAAAGAGGAGTGGCAGAGGCCAAGATTCCGCAGGCAGAGGTCACAGCAGACTGGGGGCCAGTAGCAGCAGGAGTCACGCTGAGAGACCTAATCTGCCAGTATCTGCTAGCGGTCGGGTCTCCACCAGTAACCCATCTGCCGTGGTAGATTGGTTGACGCGCTCATCAACAACATCATCACAACTTACGTCTGAGACCCCCAGTCTAGGGTCGGTAGGTTCCTCTGACACAACCCTGAGTTGGCATGCCCCGAGAGCAGTCCCTGTCCTCCCATTGCCTCTGTCCTACGCCGTTCCCTCCCCCAGCGACGTATCCAATGCTTTGGGTTCAGCTCCACTCTTTAGTGAGGAGGACGATCAGATAGAGGACAGTCAGCAGCTACTGCCCAGCCAAGAAATGGAGGTGGCTTCTTTAGCTAGGCAGACAAATAGTGATGTGGACAGTGTCGTGGGTGCTGCGAGCGTTCCAGCTCCTGCGCCAGACACTGTTGACGAATCCACGAACATCAGTGACGTACAGCCACAACTCGGTGATAATGATGATGACGATGAAGCCGATCGCACTTGGGAGCCGGGTGATGAAGGGGCTTCATCGTCATCATCAGGAGAAGAGGGGCGCAGGTTGCCCCGGAGTCAGCAGCTGAGGCAGCAAGGTGGTAGCAGTCAGCATGGGGGCACATCTCCAAAGGCTGGAGTCGGCCGGGGCGGGGCCTGGGTAGAGCACCTGCTGTGCGACAGTCTACCTTATCGGGAGGTAGTGGAGCAGGGGTTCCTGGAGTTGGCAACAGCAGCAGTGAATCAGTGAGGCCAGGGGCTGGGAAAAGTAGCTACTCTGCAGTGTGGCAGTTTTTCCTGAAGCATCCGCAGGAGGGTAACATGGCCACATGCAAGATATTTAGGCAAAAGGTGAAGCGTGGCCAGGGTCCAAATGTTGGCACCACGGCCCTGCGTCAACATATGATGAGTCACCATAAAGCGACCTAGGAGAACCGAGGCTCCCAAGGGGTGGTCCAGTCTGCTTCCTCACCAAGTGGCACGCCGCTCCCAATTTCTGCCAGCCAAGGCTCCAGCACCTCAGCCGAAGGCAGCTGTGCGTCATACCCATCCTCTGTCGCTCCTGCTCCTCCTCCTCCAAGTCATGCATCCCGCCAGCAATCCATCAGCGAAGCCATGTCCAAGAGACAGCAGTATGCGCCCACTCATCCTACGGCGCAGAAGCTGAATGTGCTCCTGTCCAAGTTGCTGGTGCTGCAGTCGCTCCCTTTTCAGGTGGTGGAATCTGCACCTTTCAGAGAACTGATGGCTTGTGCCGAGCCGAGGTGGAGAGTCCCAAGCCGTCATTTCTTTGCCAAGAAGGCAGTACCAGCGCTGCACACTTTTGTTGAACAGAAGGTGGGCCAGTCCTTGAGCCTGTCGGTGTGTAGCAAAGTGCATGGCAGCGCCGACATCTGGAGCTGTAACTACGGTCAGGGACAGTACATGTCGTTTACGGCCCACTGGGTGAATGTGGTCCCTTTGCAGCAGCAACAGCAACTTGGACAGGTCACGCCGCTTCGGCCTCCGCGCTCCCTGGCCGTTGTGCCTGTGACACCGTGCGACTCGGCCTCCTCATCCTCCGCCATCTCCTCACCCTCCACTGTAGGCTCAAGTCTCAGTGCCCCCCCAGTCTACCATGTGTGCAGGGCACAGAGGTGTCACGCAGTGCTTCACATGGTTTGTCTTGGCGAACGGAGTCACACAGGGGAGGAACTGCTTAAATGTATTCATCAGGAAATCCAAACATGGCTTACTCCAAGAAAACTTAAAATGGGAATCATGGTTACCGACAATGGGAAGAACATTTTGTCTGCGCTGCGCCAAGGAAGCCTGACCCATGCCCCCTGCATGGCTCACGTCTTCAATCTGGTTGTCAAGCGGTTTCTGAAGTGTTCCCCCCATCTGCAAGACATCCTAACAACTTCAAGGAAACTTTGCATGCACTTCAGCCACTCATACACCGCCAAACACACCCTTCTTGAACTACAGCGTCAGAACGGTATCCCCCAACATAGTCTGATTTGCGATGTTTCCACCCGTTGGAATTCCACCCTTCACATGTTGGACCGATTATATGAACAGAGAAAAGCCATCACGGATTTCCTGATGATCCAAGCAGATAGGGGGACTCCCCTGTGTAACTTCAATGTCAATCAGTGGCAGCTCATACGTGACACCTGCCGTTTGCTCAGGCCCTTTGAGGAAGCCACTTTATTTGTCAGTCGGCAGGATTACGGGATGAACGACGTGATTCAACTGCTTCATGTACTACAGAACATGTTGGAAACCATGGCTGGTCAGGGCACTGGAGACATGGCGTTTACATCTTACGGCCACATGAACCCCGTTGGAGCTGAACTGGAGGAGGAGGAGGAAGAGGAGGAGGAGGAGTTGCCCAGCGAAACACAGTTTAGGCTTGGCGAAATGGCTGGTTTATCTAGTCAGCGGACAGGAGAGGAGGAGCAGGAGCAGCCAGAGGAGCTAGAGGTTTTTGAGGAAGGCGAGACAGAGGACCCGGGCACACCGTGGCAGTATGCAGTGGAGATGGAGACAGGTAGTCCATCCGAGTCACTTGCGCAAATGGCACGAAGCATGCTCACGTGCTTGCGTAGTGACCCCAGAATTGTTTCCATCTGTCGGCGGGATGACTTCTGGCTGTCCACCTTATTGGACCCTCGCTTCCGGCACAAAATGGGGGCATTTTTTAAACCCACCGAGAGGGAGGACAAACTGAACTACTACAAAGACATTCTACGTAGGCAGTTGGCCGATGCCTATCTGCGCCATGGTCCATGCTCTCGCAGGTCTGACTCTAGGGAACCTCTGCACTCACCTTCCACTGCCATGGCCGCTGGGGGGGTTGGCAGGAGCAGCAGCAGCAGCTCCATCAGCAGCAGCCTCAGTCTTCAGTCGCTAATGAGTAGCTTTCTACACCCGCATAGTGAGGCTACTCATGAGCAGCAGGAAGACCTGGAGCAGGACCTGAACCAGCAGGTCATGCCATACTTTGACATGACCATGCCAACACACCTTGAGGATCCGCTGGACTTCTGGGCAGCCAAACTTGATTTGTGGCCGCAACTAGCAGAGTTTGCCCTGGAAAAGCTGTCCTGCCCGGCAAGTAGCGTGCCATCTGAGCGGGTGTTTAGTGCGGCGGGGGCCATAGTTACGGCGAGGAGAACTCGTCTGTCAACTAAAAATGTGGAGAGACTCACCTTTGTCAAAATGAATCAGGGATGGATCAGCCAGGATTTCCACCCACCAATGCCTGATGCATGCGACTAGATTCAGCATGGTGCCACGTTTTACACTTTCCAAATGGTGCAAAACATATTTATGTCTTTAGGCCAATTTTTGGGCTCCTGCTGATGCCAACTCCAGGGTGTGATTCATCCAATTTTTGGGCTCATGAAGCCAACTCCAGTGTCTCTTTAAAGTAATGTTTGGGCTCCTGCTGCTGCTGCCAACTCCAGGGTGTGATTAATCCAATTTTTGGGCTCCTGAAGCCAACTCCAGTGTCTCTTTAAAGTAATGTTTGGGCTCCTGCTGCTGCTGCCAACTCCAGGGTGTGATTCATTAAATTTTTGGGCTCCTGAAGCCAACCCCAGGGTCTCTTTAAAGTAATATTTGGGCTCCTGCTGCTGCTGCTGCCAACTCCAGGGTGTGATTCATCCAATTTTTGGCCTCCTGAAGCCAACCCCAGGGTCTCTTTAAAGTAATATTTGGGCTCCTGCTGCTGCTGCTGCCAACTCCAGGGTGTGATTCATCCAATTTTTGGGCTACTGAAGCCAACCCCAGTGTCTCTTTAAAGTAATATTTGGGCTCCTGCTGCTGCTGCCAACTCCAGGGTGTGATTCATCCAATTTTTGGGCTCCTGAAGCCAACCCCAGGGTCTCTTTAAAGTAATATTTGGGCTCCTGCTGCTGCTGCTGCTGCCAACTCCAGGGTGTGAATCATCCAATTTTTGGGCTCCTGAAGCCAACTCCAGTGTCTCTTTAAAGTAATATTTGGGCTCCTGCTGCTGCCAACTCCAGGGTGTGATTCATCCAATTTTTGGGCTCCTGAAGCCAACCCCAGGGTCTCTTTAAAGTATTGTTTGGGCTCCTGCTGCTGCTGCTGCTGCTGCCAACTCCAGGGTGTGAATCATCCAATTTTGGGGCTCCTGAAGCCAACTCCAGTGTCTCTTTAAAGTAATATTTGGGCTAATGCTGCTGCTGCTGCCAACTCCAGGGTGTGATTCATCCAATTTTTGGCCTCCTGAAGCCAACCCCAGGGTCTCTTTAAAGTAATGTTTGGGCTCCTGCTGCTGCTGCTGCTGCCAACTCCAGGGTGTGATTCATCCAATTTTTGGGCTACTGAAGCCAACCCTAGTGTCTCTTTAAAGTAATGTTTGGGCTCCTGCTGCTGCTGCAAACTCCAGGGTGTGATTCATCCAATTTTTGGGCTCCTGAAGCCAACCCCAGGGTCTCTTTAAAGTATCATTTGGGCTCCTGCTGCTGCTGCTGCCAACTCCAGGGTGTGATTCATCCAATTTTTGGGCTACTGAAGCCAACCCCAGTGTCTCTTTAAATTAATATTTGGGCTCCTGCTGCTGCTGCCAACTCCAGGGTGTGATTCATCCAATTTTTGGGCTCCTGAGGCCAACCCCAGGGTCTCTTTAAAGTAATATTTGGGCTCCTGCTGCTGCTGCCAACTCCAGGGTGTGAATCATCCAATTTTTGGGCTCCTGAAGCCAACTCCAGTGTCTCTTTAAAGTAATATTTGGGCTCCTGCTGCTGCCAACTCCAGGGTGTGATTCATCCAATTTTTGGGCTCCTGAAGCCAACCCCAGGGTCTCTTTAAAGTATTGTTTGGGCTCCTGCTGCTGCTGCTGCTGCTGCCAACTCCAGGGTGTGAATCATCCAATTTTGGGGCTCCTGAAGCCAACTCCAGTGTCTCTTTAAAGTAATATTTGGGCTCCTGCTGCTGCTGCTGCCAACTCCAGGGTGTGATTCATCCAATTTTTGGCCTTCTGAAGCCAACCCCAGGGTCTCTTTAAAGTAATGTTTGGGCTCCAGCTGCTGCTGCTGCCAACTCCAGGGTGTGATTCATCCAATTTTTGGGCTACTGAATCCAACCCTAGTGTCTCTTTAAAGTAATGTTTGGGCTCCTGCTGCTGCTGCAAACTCCAGGGTGTGATTCATCCAATTTTTGGGCTCCTGAAGCCAACCCCAGGGTCTCTTTAAAGTAATATTTGGGCTCCTGCTGCTGCTGCTGCCAACTCCAGGGTGTGATTCATCCAATTTTTGGGCTACTGAAGCCAACCCCAGTGTCTCTTTAAAGTAATATTTGGGCTCCTGCTGCTGCTGCCAACTCCAGAGTGTGATTCATCCAATTTTTGGGCTCCTGAAGCCAACCCCAGGGTCTCTTTAAAGTAATGTTTGGGCTCCTGCTGCTGCTGCTGCTGCCAACTCCAGGGTGTGATTCATCCAATTTTTGGGCTACTGAAGCCAACCCCAGTGTCTCTTTAAAGTAATATTTGGGCTCCTGCTGCTGCTGCCAACTCCAGAGTGTGATTCATCCAATTTTTGGGCTCCTGAAGCCAACCCCAGGGTCTCTTTAAAGTAATGTTTGGGCTCCTGCTGCTGCTGCTGCTGCCAACTCCAGGGTGTGATTCATCCAATTTTTGGGCTACTGAAGCCAACCCCAGTGTCTCTTTAAAGTAATGTTTGGGCTCCTGCTGCTGCTGCCAACTCCAGGGTGTGATTCATCCAATTTTTGGGCTCCTGAAGCCAACCCCAGGGTCTCTTTAAAGTAATATTTGGGCTCCTGCTGCTGCTGCTGCCAACTCCAGGGTGTGATTCATCCAATTTTTGGGCTACTGAAGCCAACCCCAGTGTCTCTTTAAAGTAATATTTGGGCTCCTGCTGCTGCTGCTGCCAACTCCAGAGTGTGATTCATCCAATTTTTGGGCTCCTGAAGCCAACCCCAGGGTCTCTTTAAAGTAATGTTTGGGCTCCTGCTGCTGCTGCCAACTCCAGGGTGTGATTCATCCAATTTTTGGGCTACTGAAGCCAACCCCAGTGTCTCTTTAAAGTAATATTTGGGCTCCTGCTGCTGCTGCCAACTCCAGAGTGTGATTCATCCAATTTTTGGGCTCCTGAAGCCAACCCCAGGGTCTCTTTAAAGTAATGTTTGGGCTCCTGCTGCTGCTGCTGCTACCAACTCCAGGGTGTGAATCATCCAATTTTTGGGCTCCTGAAGCCAACTCCAGTGTCTCTTTAAAGTAATGTTTGGGCTCCTGCTGCTGCTGCTGCTGCCAACTCCAGGGTGTGATTCATCCAATTTTTGGGCTCCTGAAGCCAACCCCAGGGTCTCTTTAAAGTAATATCTGGGCTCCTGCTGCTGCTGCTGCTGCCAACTCCAGGGTGTTATTCATCCAATTTTTGGGCTACTGAAGCCAACCCCAGTGTCTCTTTAAAGTAATGTTTGGGCTCCTGCTGCTGCTGCCAACTCCAGGGTGTGATTCATCCAATTTTTGGGCTCCTGAAGCCAACCCCAGGGTCTCTTTAAAGTAATATTTCGGCTCCTGCTGCTGCTGCTGCCAACTCCAGGGTGTGATTCATCCAATTTTTGGGCTACTGAAGCCAACCCCAGTGTCTCTTTAAAGTAATATTTGGGCTCCTGCTGCTGCTGCCAACTCCAGGGTGTGATTCATCCAATTTTTGGGCTCCTGAAGCCAACCCCAGGGTCTCTTTAAAGTAATGTTTGGGCTCCTGCTGCTGCTGCTGCTGCTGCCAACTCCAGGGTGTGAATCATCCAATTTTTGGGCTCCTGAAGCCAACTCCAGTGTCTCTTTAAAGTAATATTTGGGCTCCTGCTGCTGCCAACTCCAGGGTGTGATTCATCCAATTTTTGGCCTCCTGAAGCCAACCCCAGGGTCTCTTTAAAGTAATGTTTGGGCTCCTGCTGCTGCTGCTGCCAACTCCAGGGTGTGATTCATCCAATTTTTGGGCTCCTGAAGCCAACTCCAGTGTCTCTTTCAAGTAATATTTGGGCTGCTGCTGCTGCTGCTGCCAACTCCAGGGTGTGAATCATCCAATTTTTGGGCTCCTGAAGCCAACCCCAGTGTCTCTTTAAAGTAATGTTTGGGCTCCTGCTGCTTGCAACTCCAGGGTGTGATTCATCCAATTTTTGGGCTCCTGCTGCTGCCAACTCCAGTGTCTCTTTAAGCAATGTTTGGGCTCCTGCCCCTCATAGTGATGCCCCTTCAACTCTCTGCAATTGTGCCACTCTGCGATTCTATTAGCGATGCCTCTGATCTGCATGTGATATTTATTCAAAGTATTATTTAACTAACCCAGCACGCATCCTGTGCGTGTTACAGCAAGGCAGAATGGTTTACAACCCTATTGAGGCTCTAGGAGGCTCAGAAATAGCCGTTTTTAATAGCGATTCGTCGCGAATAAATTCGGGTCGAAACGATTTTTGTCGGAAAATTCGGCGAATCAGTCGAATCGAATTTTTCAAAAGTTCGCTCATCTCTAGTTGGGATAATTTAGATAAAACATTTTTATATTTTTTTTTATTCTGTACAAGTTAAAAAGCTCACTCACTTTAAACTTCAATTCACGCCCAAAAGCACACCAGAAACATGATCCCCAATGCCAGTTATCTTGATCTGAAAACGCTTGTGTTTCTTTACCTATATTTTTAAACAGACTTCTAAGCCACTAAAGTCTTACTAAAGGTTTAATTAATACATTCATTTTCCAGGCAGTGGGCATTTTCTTTAGAGGTGCTGAAATGAGGAAAGAAGAATGTGTCTGACATAGCCTTCTGCAGAACAGTGCTTAGGGGAAGTTGGTGTCGTTGGAAGCCTCTGGGCTTCACTGGTGGATGAGTATGTGAGGGGGAGGAGCTAGAGGCAGAAGAAAGGCTGATTTCCTCTTGTTCAACTTTTCAGGATAATAAACAGTATACTGCTCAATTCGAGGATATATTTTTTCCATATATATTACAGATACATTTTAGAATCAAGCCATGATAACACATGCAATGTTATGATATTTATTCATGTGATATATCCTACAGCAGTATATCCGACTAGTAGCCCAATAACTGTATTAGGCATTATGGATTATTTCCTTCCCAGTATGGCACCATACATTCTTCCAGTTACTTTGACTTGAACATCCTTGAAGCCGGCATCTTTACAGAGCTTGATATACTCAGATGGGGTCTTTTCTTTGCCTTCTGTCTGAACCAACATGTGAACTGAGAACATCAGGGAACTCAGAGGACCACTCTTATCATCATTGATGAGGACTTCAGATAACAGCACTGCCCCTCCTATTGCAAAAATTATCATTTTTCCTTAATTATTATGAATAAAAATATATTAGTACAAAATAATACAATCATGTAAAATATATATTAAATGAGACCACTTTCTTGTGTGATCCTGGAGGAATTCATTTGGAAGGATTCTAGCTTTAGCTTCAACTCATCACTTCAGAAAATAGTAGAGAGGCACATGGAACAGGCATTAGGTGCGCTGCTGGTTGCCTTATTATTGCTGCGGCCTGGACAGTCCAGTCCCATTAATCTTTATCTGACTTAAATCAGAATGTCCCAGTGAAACTGTTGAGGTCCACATTAAAGTGCACCAAAAGCTGTCCTGGAGTCTATAAGACTCAAGGTCCCCCCTCTGGAGCATCCAGATCTGGGATGCCACCCTGCTGTTTGAATCCGCGCCCTCGAGTCCCCTGTAAAACCTACCTTCTCCCTGATCCACGACGGATGTGCAAGGTGCGGCTGCCGGTGGCTATACCCTAGCTGGGCCCATAGCAGGATGGTTGATTGGCCAGATGGAACACGTGACCACGCTGTATGAGAGGTAGGGTCGCATGACCCAGTGCCGTTAAAACTAGGTAGATTAAACAAGGAGAGGCTGTGGCTGGAGTAAGGGATAGTTGGGGACAGAAAAATTTAATAATTGATCTTTTCAGGGCATATACTTCTTCTACTGAAGTGTCAGTAACTGCAAGTGTATACTTCTATGGCAGGAAAAGTAACTCCAAGTTACTCATCCTCTTCCCCTTGGACCTATGACACCTGTGTAAAATAATTATTATTTTTTCTTTACATTTTTAATCATTTTTTTAATTTTATAATTTTAAGTACTTTTCCTACCCCATCATTTGTAGGGCAGTTGCCCTGTTAATTCCTTCATTTTGCAACCTTTTTTCAGGCCCCCATTGATTTCAATAGGGTTCAGGTTCGAACTTGCCAAACCCAAACTTCTACAGGTTCACCCAACATTAGTTATCTTTTGAATATGAGCTCACCGGGTTTGCAGGATTGGTAAACCTTTCTCAGCAAAAAAAGACTTTTCTCTTCTGGCCAGTTATGAGTTATCCTTGCTAAAATGAATAGGTCTGCCTCTGGAATAGGGTCCTTGAACAAATCTCCTTTATGAAAAACAAAATACATGTTTATAAAATGCATTATTGATAGTGAGATAGTAACAAGGGGAAACACATTAACTGCAGACATTACCACCTTAATTAAAATACCTAATTTAGCAACCAGTGGCAGCCTGCAGGAAAGAAAGCATGTTAATTCCGTCAATTGTTTTTTAACATTGAAGTTCTTTTAAAAATATTCCATCTTTGCATTTGCTTTCTAGACCTAATATCTAGACCTAAAAATTTCACATCTGGCCAGGGCCTCTAAAATCACTAGTAAAATCTCAGGCATCACCTTACGGTGGTGGCCGATGTGGAAGTAGGAGAAAATGAGCAATTCATTGTAAACCTATTCTCTTCTTGAGTATGAGTCCAAGTGGCCAAACATTAGGGGCATGATTTATTAAGTGCACCTTTCTGTGCCAATTTTTGGTCGCTTTGTCAGCATTCGCATCCGCCTTAATGTGTCTGCTTCTGCTTTATATTTGCCACTTTTATCATTCCATAAGCATGCATTAGATGGCACAGCAAGTCAACATGTCTGTTCTAAGATAGTTAGCTTGCACACTAGGTTTCTCCCTATAGGTCAGCTTGTGTCAGTGCCTGTTTGTGCACTTGTTGGTCCTTATGATGGATTTAAACCGGACCAACACCCGTTTTTACTTTAACAGGTGTTGGTCCTGCTGTTTGGTGATCGCAAGAAGCTCAGGGGGGGTGGCATCCAGAATGCAGTCACGTCCTCTGCACTGGCCACTGGCAAGACCTGCCCTCGTGACCCCGCCGGCGGCCAATTGCAAGATGCCGTTCTCGGCGCTGGCTCGTACTGAATGTGGGCTTTACAAGCTTTCTTTGCGGTTAGCTGCGAGGGGGGCTCCAGCATTCTGGATGCCCCCCTCAAGCTTCTTGCAATCACCAAGCAGCAGCACCACCATTAAAGTAAAAACGGGTGTTGGCCCGGTTTAACTGCATTAGTGAGCTAATTTCAAGATGCAGTGGAAGTTGGCGGTAAATCTTATAGGTATTAATTGCCATGACATCAATGAAGTCTGAAAACACAGTTGCAATAAAAATGTGTCAAACTTTGTAGGTCAGAAAGAAAAGTAGATTTTTTTACAATTTGCGGACATGTAAGCCACGCTTTGGCATCCTTGACATGTTACACAAGCATTTCCATTTTTTTATTTTGCTTTTCTTTACAACATAAACACAATACATTTCTATCCATTGTTCTCTATGGCATCTTAGGCTTCAGCACCACTAAAAACAGGCACAGCCTTCCTATGCCCCCTAAGTTGGGGGTATACTTGAAAAATGGGTGTAAAACGCGGTAATTAGTAAATTCTGGCACAAGATTTGGGTAGGGTCAGCTGTAAGCAGGGGGCGATGCTCCTCACAGTCAGCCCCATAATAATGCAGCTCACTGGGAATTCTCCCTTTACTCCCCCCTGACCAGTTCACCTGTGCTAGTAGCAATCAAGAGGGACACAGTTTTTCAAAATGAGATACACTATAATGATAAGAAATCTGTAAAAGGATACAATTACATTTAGAAAGAAAAAAAATAATAATCCAATGGTAACTGGTACAAATCTCCTATAGACTGAAATAAAATGTACCTTCTAGGAAGGAAATGCGTTGGTCATTGTCAGCTCCAAAGTATTTTTTAGCTGCTTGTACCACTTTTGGTAGGTCCATTACAGTGACTGTAGATCCTGGATATGATGACAGAAACATTTTTGCAACAGCTCCTGTGCATCCTGTTAAACAATGTTATTTTGTTAATGCAAGACTAAGTAGAGTAGATTCATACTTTATTGAATCCAATATAAACTAATTGTTTTGGAAGTTTCACTATAATAGGGAAGGTATCCAACAATGTTGACAGTCTCTCAGAAATATTTGAGCGCTGACGTTCTCCAGAACAGCTAAAGTTGTCTTAATCTCAGAAATTCCTGCATACTCCTGTCCTCTGGTTTTAGTTCTCTATTACACACCCTAACCCTTTTGTATTGCAGGTTTGTACTTACTTTGCATATTAGGGTTGATTCAGAGAGACATTAAATGTTTTTCGTTTTTGTGTCGATCTGTATTTTTTTAGTTTTGTTTCCGCTTGTGTATGCATGTACGCGTGATTCTAACCATGCATCAGGAGCCTTCTGTTAAGTGTTCGTCGCTGTGTACGCCAACGAGAATGTCATTTTTCAACTTTCGTTAGGAAACAACGTAGGCTTCCGTTTTTTTGCTTTTTGCAATGTCGCCTCGAAATATTTACCTTTGCCGTTAGATTGTGAATTCCGTTTTTTATAAATAAACGTCCAGACGGAAATCTGTCCGACCTTACGCATGCGCACACCAAAATTAACTCATTCATGTGCCCGTTTCAACTTTTTTCTCACTCATTTCTGCTACAATGCTTACCTCAATTCCCTCGCGGTTTCATTTTTCTTTATTTTGCGTCCTTAATGCTTACCTCAATTCCATCGCGGTTTGTATATTCTTCACTTTGCGCATTTAATGCTTACCTCAATTCCATCGCGGTTTGTATATTCTTCACTTTGCACATTTAATGCTTACCTCAATTCCATCGCGGTTTGCATATTCTTCACTTTGCGCACATAATGCTTACCTCAATTCCATTGCGGTTTGTATATTCTTCACTTTGCGCATTTAATGCTTACCTCAATTCCATCGCAGTTTCATTTTTCTTTATTTTGCGTCCTTAATGCTTACCTCGATTTCATTGCGGTTTCATCTTTCTTTATTTTGCGCCCTTAATGCTTACCTCAATTCCATCGCGGTTTGTATATTCTTTGCTTTGCACATTTAATACTTACCTCAATTCCATTGCGGTTTCATATTTCTTTGCTTTGCGGCCTTAATGCTTACCTCAATTCCATCGCGGTTTAATTTTTCTTTATTTTGCGCTCTTTTCTTTTTAGTTCTTCCAATGTTTTCCTGTAACCAACCCTTAATGAATTTTTCCTTAACATAAAATAAGACAGAAACAAGTTTTATCTTTTGGTTTTTTTATTAGGAAATGCAAAATTTATTTGCACATTTTTTGGGGGGTTTGTGTTCTGTTTTTATTTAACTATATATTTTTTTTCTTTTGAAAAATGTTTTATTTTTAGAAAAACATTTAAAGATTTTAAAATGTTAAAACTTTTAAAAACTATTTACAAAGCCATGGCAGGCACCAGAGAATTATTCTTCATCTGTGGTCCCCATCGAAGAGCTGAGCTCCTGTATATAGGCCACCAGCCGAAACACTGTCGCAGTGAGGTGGGCTAATCTTGCCTGTGTGGTGTCTGTAAAAAAAAGAGAAGAAAATTATAGTTCTGCAAATACATGTTTCACAGCTGTGGATAGAATGATTATTAGTTTTTAATATCACTCATTAGGCCATTAGTCATTATGCTAATGAATTAATTAATGGATGAGGCCATATGTCATTATGCTAAGGAATTCATTAATGGACGAGGCCATATGTCATTATGCTAAGGAATTCATTAATGGATGAGGCCATATGTCATTATGCTAAGGAATTCATTAATGGATGAGGCCATATGTCATTATGCTAAGGAATTCATTAATGGATGAGGCCATATGTCATTATGCTAAGGAATTCATTAATGGATGAGGCCATATGTCATTATGCTGATTACATTGGCAAAGGATTTAGGTTTATTTCTGATTTTTTCACATACTCCAAATATTTACATTACCACTTACTTTGGTGGTTGGCGACCTCAGCTTCAGGGACCACCCTATGCTCTGGGGCCTGCCACTGCTGGGAATGTGAGGCTGTAGAGACATTTAAAATAGGCTCACTTCTAATGTCTGATTGTACAGTAACCAAATGACACTTAGAATGTGTGTGTGACATCACCCACCTTCTCCATGTTCCTCCTGGGCATGATCTGCTGCAGTCTCAGCTCCAGATCTTTCACCCGCTACATATTCATCTATAAAAAGAGATTAAGGAAATTAGTTTTTGTTTAAATAGCATGTACCTGTGTGTGGTAAAATCTGAGTCACATACCGGAGGGTATTGCCTGAGTTGTTTGGTACGACTGCCTGCCCATGCGGTGAGGCCCCTCCTCTGTTGAGAGGTCCAGGGGCTGGTCAGCTACAGAGGAGGGGTAGGAAGTTGGCCCTGGAGATCACCTTCACTTGGTGGTGCAGATTCATGTCGCACTGGCTGGACTGCGCGCCTATGGGTGGGTCTAATGCGATACTCCATTTCAGACACTAGAAAAGAAAAGCATTTCTAAATAAAGGCCTACCTTCTGTGTTTGTTACATCTAGCATGCAATCGATATGTACTTACTTGGGAAATGGGTCACAAAAAATTGCCGCACCCGGGGCTTGTGCCGTCACTTGAGGTCCGACCAGTGCTGCATGATCTGCGTAAAAGTGAAGGTGGTGTCCGTATCCTGGACAAATATCATTCACAATTAGATCAGTTCACTAAATGACATTCCCCATCACATTTCTAGCCTTAACCTATCCTTCTAGATGCAAGTGAGTTGGTTTGCACATGTGCACACTAACTTCTGTTTGGCACAGAGTTTAAATTACTTTTAAAACAACTGTTTCTTCCCGCGCTTCCCTAAGGCATATGCATGCATTTATATGTCAAATCAACGTCCTTACAATACACTTACGAGCATAATAAGATCCTGTTGTTGGCAGGTGAAGATCGTTGGCGCCATCTTTCTTCTATTTCGCAGCAGATAGGTATTGCCCCAGCGGTTTCCGGGATGTGCACGGCCGGACGCATGCGTACGCGTAATCATCATACCCAGTCATTAAAGGAGCAGTATCGCGAAATTTTCATTAAAAAAGATAAATAATTAAATAGCCACACAATAGCTTATAACATGTGTATAAATAATCTGGCGATAGAAAAAGAAAAAAATATATGCCTCTCTTTTAAATTGTATAATTATAATAGCTCAGTCCATTTGCTGAATAGGGGGGATCTGCTGGGTTTATATTTAGTGAGCTGCTTCATTTAGCCCACTGGTCTCCTAGCAACACTTTACCTCAGAGGCTGACACTGTAACGGCTGTGTGTGTGTGAGGTGCTGCTTTTGTTATGAGACCAGGTGACTCAAATGTGTAAAATCTATACAAAATAAGCTAAACTGACTGAAAACGACTGAAATTCTTCTTTGAATAACTGTGAAGGAAAATCTAAAAGTATTAAAGTGGAACAAAACCCCATTCTAAATCAGGATGCCCACTGTGTGAAATGACCCCTGGATAACCACAGATCCCCCCATTTTTCTGGTGCGCTCACGCAGATAGTCATTTAGACAGGCCGGGCGGCCAGGAAGGTTACTGCTCAGGCTCCCCATCTGTGTGCAAACAGAGCTGATTGGATGAGAGCCCGTGCATGCGCTGTGGGACAGGGAAAGGTAAGTTTTCACAGGCGAACTTGGGGATTTCACATATCAGGGCATCCCAAGTCGGGATGCCCCTAGGGGCACAAAACAAAACTCCAGATAGTGAAAATCCTGGGTTGGTCTTTGCTCAAAACACACAAAGCTGAAAGAAAGATCATATGGAAAAAAAAAGAGAAAATGGTAAACTGAACAATTTTGCAGCAGAGCCAACATGAAGGGAAAACTGTCAAAATCAGCTAAATGACTTCTAGAGCTTTTCTCTCTGTTTTAGATATATAAGTTCTGGCCAGGCAATGTTGCAATGTTGTTATCTGATGCTGGACGGCTGCCAGCACTGAACAGCTGAGACTTTGATACATTCTCCTCAGCGTGGAACTGATACATTGTTGCACCCCTCTCCTCAGTGTGGAACAGGCCAGAGTGTCGGCGCCCGTCACTGACAAGACATAAACATGAGCTATTAGTCTCCAGCTGCTCAACACACACATCATTTTTTTCTACATTTGTAATTCTTACTCTAACACTTATCTACATTCAAAGTACCATTTAAATATAAGTCACCAAGAAAAATTCGCGATACTGCTCCTTTAAGATTTAAAGGGTAATGGACATACAGCTCATTCTCTTTGTGAATGTCATCATGGCACCAAAGAAAAGTAGCAGAAAGCAACCAGCTGCCAAGGAGCGCAAGACAAAAAGGCCAGAGCGGCATGAGGACACATCCTCAAGACCGAGCACTTGGTCCCACAAATCAAGTTCAAAGGTGCCGGAAACACGGAGCAAAAGTGGCCACCACAAGGCTACATTGGCCACAACTCCTGGCCCATCCAAATCTTCCAGCACCAGGAAAAGTAAAGAAATTTCCTCCAAGAAGAAGGCTCCCCACCCAACCACATCCAAAGAACCAGGGAGCACGACTTCCAAGTGGAAAAGTAAGCAGAGGGCGAGAAGCCCTAGCACCCCAAGCACACCCTCTCCTGCTCCCCACCCAACCACATCCAAAGAGCAAGGGAGTACGACTTCCAAGGGGAAAAGGAAGCAGAGGGCAAGAAGTCCTAGCCCCCCAAGCACACCCTCTCCTGCTCGCTCACATTTGCCAGCGGAACCCGTGGAAACGAGTCCTATGCCACATCCACGACTGCAAGTTCTGTGGCCAGCCAGCCAATGACCCCCAGTCCTAATGCCAGCCCAGTCCATTCTTTTTCCAGCAACGTGACGGCCTATTCTTCCCCACACATTCAGGCAAGAATGTCCCCTGAATTGTCAACAACCAGAGAAGAGCCAGAAGAACAACCATTAGGCCGAACCTTGCGGCGTGGCCACTTGAGCGGGCAGTTTGGTGAGGCATAAACACTCGCCTTGGCAAGTGGGCTAACAGTGCATTATGAGGAGCTATTTGGGCGCAATTCCAAAGCTACTAGCAAAGTAGGGAAGAGCTCACCAGACAGGTGAATGCAGCGGGGGACGAGAGGAAAGATGTGGAGCAGATCCAGAGAAAAATATCTGACCTCAAATATGCAGTATGGAAGAAGCAGAATAAATGGCGCAATCACAGGTACATATTTGATGTTTGCATTTTGCAGCTTGTTGTAGTGACCACAATGCAAAATAATTTTTATGCTCTTATTTTCAGGTTGCAAACAGGCGGAGGCTCGCCCACAAAATTGCAATACACCAGAGCTGAAGAAATGGTCCTGGCTTTGATCCACCCTGCAGCATTAAAGGGCTTCTCTGGGACACACGACACGACACCCAGGACATTTCAGCAGGTTAGTAATGATTTTAATGAGAGGTATTGTAAACATTTGAAATTAGGCTCACAGGCAGATATGAACACAGGCCCCTAGGGAGTGGCATTGAGGGGAGGTTACTGTTGTAAACAGGTGTTGAATGGCTGAGGAATGGTGTTAATGATGGACACTCTCCCAGGGTGCAGTAGTTAATGGTCCTTAGAAAGGTTTTCAGTCTATACACGACCTTCAACATTATTTCTTGAAAATATAAAACCATTTATCTTACCAAAGCGCTGCATCTGATGTGAATATTGAGAAAATTTGTGAACACTTACTTCTTAGTCTTTCTACCACTGGGGTTCTAGCTGTGCTTTGCTCAGACAAACTTGAGCTGGGGTCAGGGAAAGGTCAACATTGCAAGAATGCACAGCAGCATACTCAGAAGCCAAATGCTATTTGCATGCTGACTTTTGGCCCCTAAGGCGCCATTTTGGATGTGTAAAGCCTCCTAACATGCAGTACATGCATGTTTTTATTATTTAAGGTGACCAATCTGTAGGTACAGGGTGAGTCATACATATAAGATAGACTCAGATTCATTGTGAAGGTCCACTTTAACCGTGAGGGGAGTTGTCATTCCTGCTTGGCCACGTGTGTTCTAAAGCATATCTACTCATCAGGCTCATCAAGGGATGTTTGTGTGTTTACGTGCCTTTTAATTTTTACCCCAGCACAGCATCATGCCTCGGGAAGTGTGGAAGCCTCCTCCAGTTTGCGCACACCATCTACTTCCCTGCTGCCTAGGACACATGACCAGATATATAGGGTAAGTGTACTTTGCTGAAACTGGTGATGCATGTGAATGCACATGACTAATTGGTCCCAAATATATTTCGCCAAAAATCTGACACACTTTTTCACATGTCCCAACAGACTCCCCCACTAATGGATGTAATCCAGCATATGGAGGAGGAGGATGCCAGCTGGATTGGACCTTCTGAAATGACCCCCCTGGAACCTAGCCTGCCACTGCCCCAGCATCCTACTGCACCAAATCCTCTGCAGAAGAGTGAAGCTGGACGCATGTTGCCAGCCCATCATGGCCAGCAGGCTGAGACTGAGCCTACAGTACCCAGTGGTAGATCTGCTGCAGAGGTTTTCCCTAGTACATCTGGTACTGTTGCTCACCCTAGACCTCCAGCATCTGCAGGTGCTCAAACCCAGGGAATTGAAAGATGCAGTCAGCAACGTCGACCAGTTTCCCAGGGGAGACGTGTGCCAATCTTGGAGTCAGCATGGCGCCATGACAGCCGTTACTTTAGGCAGGTGACTCAAAGAACCACAGCGCAGATTACTGCACAATTAAAGAACTTCAAGAAATACCAGAAAAAAGAGGAGCCCCACAATTCCCCACGTCCCCCGGAAAAAGCGGCACCACTGTATGAAAATTTATACAAAATAAATCTTTTTTGACTACAAATCTCTACACTAAAAGACATGTTAAAAACACATAACAAACTACAATTCATATAGAAGGGAGGGAGGGGGCAACAAATGGTCACCAGTTCTTATTATGGTCATGCAATATTAATAAATATAGCAACCATCACTAAAGAAATGCTCTATGATCCCGGCCAGGTACTATTAAAGTACAAAGTACTACTGTAAGCATATATCTATCTTAAAGAATTACATTGCTGAAAGTGCAAAAATACATATACCCATCAACAATCAAAAATCCGAATAAATCTTACATGACCAGGAACCAGCACACCACCCCTCCTGAACGCGTAGATGTAAGATGTATGGTCATGTAAGATTTATTAATTTTTGTATTTACATTTGTTTTGCTTGTTCCCGGCGGGTCCTCATATTAGCTATATATAGGAGTATGAATGTATATATGTATGCACTTTAGCACTGACACTTGGTTTGTTAATAGTTTTTTTTTATTTATTTATTAGTATTTTTGATTGTTGATGGGTATATGTATTTTTGCACTTTCAGCAATTTAATTCTTTAAGATAGATATAAGTTTACAGTAGTACTTTGCACTTTAATAGTACCTGGCCGGGATCATAGAGCATTTCTTTAGTGATGGTTGCGATATTTATTAATATTGCATGACCATAATAAGAACTGGTGACCATTTGTTGCCCCCTCCCCCTCCCTCCCTTCTGTCAGGTCCCGTGGGACGCCCACCTTCCAATAAGTCTGCAACCCCCAATCTCCGCTGCTTTCTTCGCCTATAGACAAGCCCCCGTTTGCCGGGACGCAGGACACGCCTCACCGGACATGGCTGCCCCCAGGACTTCTTAGCACAAAGGATGCAGACTTATGCAGGGGAAGGCAAACGAACCAGGAACGAGACTGGGTAGGGTCAAACGGGCAAAGGTCATACACGGTAGATCAATCCAAGGAAGCACGGTACAGGTGGATGAGACAGAAGAATGGTCAGGTCAAGCCAAAGGTCACACCAGAGAAGAGCCAGAAGAACAACCATTAGGCCGAACCTTGCGGCGTGGCCACTTGAGCGGGCAGTTTGGTGAGGCATAAACACTCGCCTTGGCAAGTGGGCTAACAGTGCATTATGAGGAGCTATTTGGGCGCAATTCCAAAGCTACTAGCAAAGTAGGGAAGAGCTCACCAGACAGGTGAATGCAGCGGGGGACGAGAGGAAAGATGTGGAGCAGATCCAGAGAAAAATATCTGACCTCAAATATGCAGTATGGAAGAAGCAGAATAAATGGCGCAATCACAGGTACATATTTGATGTTTGCATTTTGCAGCTTGTTGTAGTGACCACAATGCAAAATAATTTTTATGCTCTTATTTTCAGGTTGCAAACAGGCGGAGGCTCCCCCACAAAATTGCAATACACCAGAGCTGAAGAAATGGTCCTGGCTTTGATCCACCCTGCAGCATTAAAGGGCTTCTCTGGGACACACGACACCCAGGACATTTCAGCAGGTTAGTAATGATTTTAATGAGAGGTATTGTAAACACTTGAAAGTAGGCTCACAGGCAGATATGAACACAGGCCCCTAGGGAGTGGCATTGAGGGGAGGTTACTGTTGTAGACAGGTGTTGAATGGCTGAGGAATGGTGTTAATGATGGACACTCTCCCAGGGTGCAGTAGTTAATGGTCCTTAGAAAGGTTTTCAGTCTATACACGACCTTCAACATTATTTCTTGAAAATATAAAACCATTTATCTTACCAAAGCGCTGCATCTGATGTGAATATTGAGAAAATTTGTGAACACTTACTTCTTAGTCTTTCTACCACTGGGGTTCTAGCTGTGCTTTGCTCAGACAAACTTGAGCTGGGGTCAGGGAAAGGTCAACATTGCAAGAATGCACAGCAGCATACTCAGAAGCCAAATGCTATTTGCATGCTGACTTTTGGCCCCTAAGGCGCCATTTTGGATGTGTAAAGCCTCCTAACATGCAGTACATGCATGTTTTTATTATTTAAGGTGACCAATCTGTAGGTACAGGGTGAGTCATACATATAAGATAGACTCAGATTCATTGTGAAGGTCCACTTTAACCGTGAGGGGAGTTGTCATTCCTGCTTGGCCACGTGTGTTCTAAAGCATATCTACTCATCAGGCTCATCAAGGGATGTTTGTGTGTTTACGTGCCTTTTAATTTTTACCCCAGCACAGCATCATGCCTCGGGAAGTGTGGAAGCCTCCTCCAGTTTGCGCACACCATCTACTTCCCTGCTGCCTAGGACACATGACCAGATATATAGGGTAAGTGTACTTTGCTGAAACTGGTGATGCATGTGAATGCACATGACTAATTGGTCCCAAATATATTTCGCCAAAAATCTGACACACTTTTTCACATGTCCCAACAGACTCCCCCACTAATGGATGTAATCCAGCATATGGAGGAGGAGGATGCCAGCTGGATTGGACCTTCTGAAATGACCCCCCTGGAACCTAGCCTGCCACTGCCCCAGCATCCTACTGCACCAAATCCTCTGCAGAAGAGTGAAGCTGGACGCATGTTGCCAGCCCATCATGGCCAGCAGGCTGAGACTGAGCCTACAGTACCCAGTGGTAGATCTGCTGCAGAGGTTTTCCCTAGTACATCTGGTACTGTTGCTCACCCTAGACCTCCAGCATCTGCAGGTGCTCAAACCCAGGGAATTGAAAGATGCAGTCAGCAACGTCGACCAGTTTCCCAGGGGAGACGTGTGCCAATCTTGGAGTCAGCATGGCGCCATGACAGCCGTTACTTTAGGCAGGTGACTCAAAGAACCACAGCGCAGATTACTGCACAATTAAAGAACTTCAAGAAATACCAGAAAAAAGAGGAGCCCCACAATTCCCCACGTCCCCCGGAAAAAGCGGCACCACTGTATGAAAATTTATACAAAATAAATCTTTTTTGACTACAAATCTCTACACTAAAAGACATGTTAAAAAACACATAACAAACTACAATTCATATAGAAGGGAGGGAGGGGGCAACAAATGGTCACCAGTTCTTATTATGGTCATGCAATATTAATAAATATAGCAACCATCACTAAAGAAATGCTCTATGATCCCGGCCAGGTACTATTAAAGTACAAAGTACTACTGTAAGCATATATCTATCTTAAAGAATTACATTGCTGAAAGTGCAAAAATACATATACCCATCAACAATCAAAAATCCGAATAAATCTTACATGACCAGGAACCAGCACACCACCCCTCCTGAACGCGTAGATGTAAGATGTATGGTCATGTAAGATTTATTAATTTTTGTATTTACATTTGTTTTGCTTGTTCCCGGCGGGTCCTCATATTAGCTATATATAGGAGTATGAATGTATATATGTATGCACTTTAGCACTGACACTTGGTTTGTTAATAGTTTTTTTTTATTTATTTATTAGTATTTTTGATTGTTGATGGGTATATGTATTTTTGCACTTTCAGCAATTTAATTCTTTAAGATAGATATAAGTTTACAGTAGTACTTTGCACTTTAATAGTACCTGGCCGGGATCATAGAGCATTTCTTTAGTGATGGTTGCGATATTTATTAATATTGCATGACCATAATAAGAACTGGTGACCATTTGTTGCCCCCTCCCCCTCCCTCCCTTCTGTCAGGTCCCGTGGGACGCCCACCTTCCAATAAGTCTGCAACCCCCAATCTCCGCTGCTTTCTTCGCCTATAGACAAGCCCCCGTTTGCCGGGACGCAGGACACGCCTCACCGGACATGGCTGCCCCCAGGACTTCTTAGCACAAAGGATGCAGACTTATGCAGGGGAAGGCAAACGAACCAGGAACGAGACTGGGTAGGGTCAAACGGGCAAAGGTCATACACGGTAGATCAATCCAAGGAAGCACGGTACAGGTGGATGAGACAGAAGAATGGTCAGGTCAAGCCAAAGGTCACACCAGAGAAGAGCCAGAAGAACAACCATTAGGCCGAACCTTGCGGCGTGGCCACTTGAGCGGGCAGTTTGGTGAGGCATAAACACTCGCCTTGGCAAGTGGGCTAACAGTGCATTATGAGGAGCTATTTGGGCGCAATTCCAAAGCTACTAGCAAAGTAGGGAAGAGCTCACCAGACAGGTGAATGCAGCGGGGGACGAGAGGAAAGATGTGGAGCAGATCCAGAGAAAAATATCTGACCTCAAATATGCAGTATGGAAGAAGCAGAATAAATGGCGCAATCACAGGTACATATTTGATGTTTGCATTTTGCAGCTTGTTGTAGTGACCACAATGCAAAATAATTTTTATGCTCTTATTTTCAGGTTGCAAACAGGCGGAGGCTCCCCCACAAAATTGCAATACACCAGAGCTGAAGAAATGGTCCTGGCTTTGATCCACCCTGCAGCATTAAAGGGCTTCTCTGGGACACACGACACCCAGGACATTTCAGCAGGTTAGTAATGATTTTAATGAGAGGTATTGTAAACACTTGAAAGTAGGCTCACAGGCAGATATGAACACAGGCCCCTAGGGAGTGGCATTGAGGGGAGGTTACTGTTGTAGACAGGTGTTGAATGGCTGAGGAATGGTGTTAATGATGGACACTCTCCCAGGGTGCAGTAGTTAATGGTCCTTAGAAAGGTTTTCAGTCTATACACGACCTTCAACATTATTTCTTGAAAATATAAAACCATTTATCTTACCAAAGCGCTGCATCTGATGTGAATATTGAGAAAATTTGTGAACACTTACTTCTTAGTCTTTCTACCACTGGGGTTCTAGCTGTG